>JAMRYI010000008.1:0-600000 GCA_029231635.1 Ditylenchus weischeri
TTGTTTACATGATTTGAATGTTTCTGATGCTTTGTTTTCACTTTAGCCTGTTTCAGCTAATTTGTTCAATAAATTTCACGAAAATGCATTTGCATATAGATTTGGTGAGCGTAACAAACAAGACTAGAATATGGTTTGATAGATTTGAGTCGTACCAGTAAAAGGTTGTTTGTTATCATTTGATCTTGTTGACTTTTGGTTGAATAAACCCCAAACAAATTCTAAATTAGCATTTTTTAGTCAATAATTACTGAAAATTTTGGAAAATATTGTTTTTCAAAAATCTTGGCGTTTTGTTTATTTTAAACTGAACTAGAATTGGGCAGGAGCAGCCTGTGTCAAATCACATTGTGCCACCGCAAATTGTGCCAAATTCAAATTGTGCCAATTCAAATTGTGCCACCGCAAATTGTGCCAAATTACACTGTGCCCAATTTAAATTGTGCCAAACTCAAACTGTGCCACCGCAAATTGTGCCAAAATCAAATAGTGCCACCGCAAATTATGCCGCGATTCATCCGTCGGCCAAATGGGAATGATGCAATCTATGCTGCTTCGTTGTGGAATATGTGCGAGCGCGCGATCACTGGCCTGCCAAGAACGAATAACGGTGTTGAAAATTGGAATGGAGGTTTCAATGGTTACTTTCGACGAGATAGTCCTCCGCTTGCTGATGTTGTCTTGAAGCTGCAAACCGATGAAGAGAAAACGCGTCAAAATATGGAAATGTAAACCACTTTTTCTTATGGTGGTATTGTCTATAAGATGATTTATGTTTAGTCGAGCTCGCAACCCGGTGCCAAGAGCCATAGGAGGAATCAGATCGTGAAGGCCAATTTTTCAGGGCGCAAATTCAGCAGTTGACAAGAGACTATGCCAATGGAAATGGCCTGCCTCGCTTAGAATTTCTCGTCTCGATCTCTGCACATTTGGAGAAGTATGAAGGACAGTAAATGTAGTTGAATCTATTTGTTGTTACATTTTTGTTATTATGCGTTGTTTGGAATTAAACAAAAATCAAATAAAGACAGGCATGCATACTACTGTGAGAATTGGTAGACTTTTATTGGGATGAGCTGCTTTTGAGTGTGTACTCATGTGTGGATAGATTGTGAGCATAATGTATCGAAGATTCGTTTTCATTTTTTCTTAAAATGTCATAATTTTACATGAAAAATCATAAGAATAAAAATTTGATAATTTTTACTGTTAAATGTATCAAAATCGCGGCACAATTTGTGGTGGCACAATTTACGCTGGCACAATTTGATTTTGGCACAATTTGTGGTGGCACAATTTGAGTTTGGCACAATTTGCGGTGGCACAATTTACGCTGGCACAATTTGATTTTGGCACAATTTGCGGTGGCACAATTTGAATTGGCACAATTTGAATTTGGCACAATTTGCGGTGGCACAATGTGATTTGACACAGGCTGCTCCTGCCCCTAGAATTTAAATTTGAACGGACGTGAGTTAATAAAGCATGGGAAAGCCATAAAAAATTTTGGTCCACGGGCACATTTTCAATTATTTAATTCTATACTTCAAACTCAAAATTTTCGAATACCTGACTCGGTAGTCGAAACTCGAAATTTTTTGAATAATGCTCGAAATTACTCGATTTTGAGTACTCGACTCGACAACCCTAGAAAAAAATTACTTACAAGTACCTTCTTACTAATAATGGATTAGAATTTTTAAACATTATATTGGCAGCTTGACCAAGGCGAGGGTGGTCCGCCGATAGGCGGGCCCCCGAGTAAGAAGAGTGGGTAAGCGTGCCAGGAAAGTAGTGAGCAAGTAAGTACGAGCAGAGTAAAACTTTTCAACTATATTTCTCTCGATTAGAACGGCTGCTCGAGAAACAGTTTCACGCGTTCTACTAGCCAACTATGCCTGCATACTTCTTCGTAGTCCAGTTCCAGTGACCTTTAATACGTAATGAAAGTTTAAAATACTATAGAATAGAAACACTAACTTCACTTAACCGTTTTGGTTCACAAAAGTGTGTACGCTGTCTTTTCTTTTTGGCTTTTTTCCTATGTTGCACCACGTGTAGCACATCAATGGATTGGCCAGACAGAGCGTGAAGGGAAACCTTTTATTTCCAATGCGTTGCAAATAAGTTAGCGATAGCGCAGCCATCAGAAAATTACTTGTTTCAGTTCTTAGCTCTATCTATCACACATCACTTATTTTGCACTGGTATGCGTCTTTTCAGCAATCAGAAATAAACAACAAACTTTTTTTAGTCAAAATTTAATACATGGTATGAAAAATTAGTAAAACCGTCACAAGTTGATATTTTACCTTTGTTTGATATTTTTTATAAAAAGATAAGGATATCAGCCAGTGGTAGTCGAACCTGTGACCTAGACGATGCGTAAATAAAAGTCCCGCCCCTTTAATATGAAAATTCGTAAACATTACGTATTGTAGAAACAGTGTGTTTTTGCTCGATAATCTGCTTTTTTCGGACAAAAGTGTCTATTTCCCAAAAAAAGAGAATTTAATTTACAGACATAACAATAAGTTTGTATGGAGGGCGTATCACATTTTTTAACACTTTTAAACCGCGGTAACTTTTTTCCTAAGTCTGGACCTTATGTAGTTTGGGGGGCCACCCATTTTTTGTGATTTTGCGAAAAATCGAAAGCTCATTTTTGCAACATAAATCTTTATTCCCTTAAGTGCATGGAAACAGTCTTCCAATCAACTTCCACAACTCCTACATTCTGTGCTCGTTAAATTCCAAAAACTAAAATCACAAAAAATAGGTGCCCCCCAAACTACATAAGGTCCGTCTTTTTTAAATCTGTTTTTACGGATCGAATGAGCTCGCTCTAACTTTTTGGTATATAATGTGCAAAACACAATTTTCGCTTGGTCCCCTCTGTGATTTTGGCCTTGCCACATGCACAGACCAGGACCCAAACCGTATTATTGTGCTAATTCATCATGCAATTCTCTAGTTTATTCATTTATAGTTTTAAAAACACAAAACAAATAACACAGAATAAAACTGAAATAAAACAATCAAAACAAATATATTGGTAGCTGCAAAGACAATACAGGCACAGAGATTTTTAGTTGTGGAAAGGTACCCGGTTTCTTGTCCATTATTCTTCAGTACAATTTCACTTGTGTTAGGAATTTCAAATAAATAACAATTGATTGCAGAAAATCTGACACCACCAATCTAAATACCAAAAGGTTAAAATCATCAATTAGTTAAATACTCATCAAACCACCCACATTGTTAAATCTAATCATCGGCTGATGCAATAGTTTTCTCGGTCTTGTGGACATGAGTGCCTGTCACTGCCGGCAGCAACATGGAAACGGGTAGGAGCACAAGCACGTAGTAAAACACTCCTTTTACTTTGGGATTTAGGATGGAGAGCAAGGCGGTTATGGTAGAGACCAACAACAAAGAACACTCAATAAATGTGGCTGCACCGGAAATCATGTTTAATTCGAATTGAGTCCACAAATCAACCGTTCGGGCTGCCTGAAATTATACTAAAATTAGAATAAAAATAAATTAATTTTAAGGTAGTTCTGCAATTGGTATCTGCACTCCAAGATTGCCTTGGTTCCTCCTGCTGTTTCACGGCTTAGGCTTATCGCAGGGTAGACTAGCATAAGTTAGGAAGCACTCAAACGTGTTTTTATCACTTTTCTGTCGCTCAAAATACATGTTTGAGTGCATCCTAACGTACGTTGGGTTGCCCTGGGCTAAATCATAAGCTAAAAAGGGGACGAAAAGGAAAAAAGGAAAAAGGACCAAGACAAATAGGGGTGCTGGAATCAAATGCAATAGTAACAGCTGTAAAAGTAATTTATACATTTCCAATCAATTAGACATTTTTCACGTGAAATTGGCAATGATCAAACGAAAAGGTATATTCTCAAAGAGGAATCGAGCCAGTAAAAAGACAGTTCGTAGTGGTTTCTCCTGATTTTTTTGTATTTTGACAGCAATTGTCAGATTGTCGTTCAAATTTTCAGTATCCATGCTTGTAGTCGGTTAAACGGATATAACAACACGATTCTTCAACCCTATTTGGTTGGCCCCAAGGGTGCTGTGATATCCAGGTTTGACTGTACATAATTAGGAATTCTGGAGAGATTTTGGCTAATACCATGTCCCAAAACAATTTTTATTTTGACATAAATGGGCTCTCTTTTGGGAAAAAACCCCAGATAGAATTGCTTTATGTCAAATGGGACCGATAACTAAATGTAGTGCTTTCCCACCTCATCTTGCATACAAACTGAATATACCTTTGGAGATTTCGAATGTTTCACAGCTACAAACTTTTGTTTCAGAGAAGAATGGTGAGATGAGCTTATGGATTGACACATTTAGTACAAATATGGCAATATTTGAATATTTTACACCAACAGCAAGGAAGTCGGGTGTTTTGCAAGAACTGATACCAATTCAATGCAAGGAAAGCGCTTTTAAATTGAAACGAGGAAGGCAAGCAGCAAAATGATAAGAGACACTCAGGGTATTCCCCTTTTACATAGCCGTCAAAAGGCAACAACGAAAACAGTTTTGAGACGTTCTCTCTCCCCTTTGCAGAACGTGATTTACACTAGCAATAGGAAAATATTTTTTTATAAGGGATTAGCAATTTTTGGGCGACTATTCACGTGATACCGAAAAGGCAAAAGTTGTTGGAAAAGGAGAATAGATTGGAGTGATTGATTTGCAAGCATTAATAGCTTTTCCTATCAAGGCCCTCATTTTGTATCCATGCACTTTTCTTTCGCAAAAACTGAGCACTTTCGCTTGATTAATTTTGGGCCAGGAAATTGTGGAAATTAAAGCAATTTATCAGGTTGTAAGGGCAGTATTTTTGAATGAATATCAAAGCTCAACCTTCTCTCAATTAATTTAAAAAAATTTTAGTCTACCAAAACATAAAAAATATTTTCCTTGCTTGAAGGAACATGCAACGTTTTTGACATGGCAATTTTACATTTTCAAATGCAAGTGTGACAACATAAACTACCGTATTTCCTCTAATATTTTATAGGGCATTTTTTACCGGTCTTTGTTCATTTTATCGGTTTTGCCCACCATGGTGTCATATTGAAGCTGAGATCCACGGCTATCGTTTAACACCGAACTTGCAGAGGACGAAAATAAAAATTATTGATAAAAGTGCGTTTATCCTCAACATTGAGGATTGAAGATCATGTTGAGGATTATGTTGAAGATTAACGAGTTTTATCCATAATTATTATTGTCACCCTCTGCAAGTTTGGTTTCAAATGAAAGCCCTAGATCTCAGCTTTAATATGACACCAAACTTGTGAATAAAAATAAAAATTATCTTGCTGAAAAAGGCTAAGAACACTTTGCTAATGTTGAAGATTGAGGGCTCTAGGTAAATTCATCCTCCAATTTTGTCTTAACAGGAATATTTTTCACTAGGGACAGCAGGGCCTATCGGTGCCTATATCGTATTTTGAAATTCAAATATAAATCCACTTTTCACTTTGAAAGGGCAAAATCTCAATTTTTTCACAGCAATCTTCAAATCTGATTCCGAAAGGTCCTCCGCCATTAAAAGAGCTTTCGAATGAGTATAAACATGCAACTAAAAAGTTTTCCTTTGTGACCAAACATGTACTCAAATTGGCGACAGACGTTCCCCGTCTCAAATACTATATAGAGATTTTCATAATTTTTTGTGTTTCTGACTATTTTTACGTCAAACATGATGCCTTTAAGAGGAGTAAAAAGATTTTTTTTTGTTATTTCGATGGTCCTCATCTACCTGCAGTGACACAAGTCTACACTTAGCTGCTCAGATATGCTTTCAAATGTCCTGCTTCTCCCTCAATGGTACAGAAACACCCTTTATGGTTTGAATCTACCCTTTGTAGTTCAGATCCTCCATCAATGGCCCAGGTCCACCCTCGATGGTCATGATCTACCTTTTTGGGTGTTTTCTTGGTTCATTTAAGTCTCTACTACGTAAAAGTGGTGTTATAGTCAGCATAGACCATTTTAAATTAATAAAAAAGTAATTAATAAATAAAGGTGTATCCCCATTTAGGGGAGGAACCAGGTGGTTCCCCTACTCACCCTAAGGTTTAGTGGTCTTATAAAAATTAGTTTATTACAATTTTCCAAGATAAAAAAATATCTCTCTCAAAATTTTAGAGAGGGTATGAGTAAAAGAAGGGGAAAGGTAAAAGAATATATCTTTGAGTCTGTCCTAACTTACGCTGGCCTACTCTGCGCCTAAGCTCAAGACCCAAAATGCGTGCTATTTTAGTGTAGAGATGATCTAGAGGGTCAAAGTCCTGCTCCTCCAGGAAACATTTCAAAAATTATGAAAATTAAAATTATTCCTGTCAAAACAAAATTAGAGGATGAATTTACCAGAGGATGAATTTACCGCCGCCCGAAGATTGAGTTTGCATTATGGGAGAGGCCTTAGGCTCTAATCAGACTCCGGCGTAACTCGAGTCGCATAACAAAATTTCAAAGGTTTCCACAACAACTATTTTAATTTTAACCTGTATTCATTTTATACTCAAAATGACCGCTAGAATCTAGCAGGCGTTTTGGTAGTCAGAACTCCTGTGGTCCATACATAAATTTTTGAGAAATCAACAAAAGTGAATCACGTAACCGCGTGTTCAAATTTCATAAAAGCTATTTTTGCAGGTAGAGGTTCAAATCGGCACCTCGATATTTTTGATTAAATTTCCTAACTTTTTTCTAGAAGTACTCAATTTTTTCATACCAATACGTAGCCATGATTTTAGGCTTTCATTTTTGCTATCAGAAAGAGCAAAATTACCACCAGATTGAAGCTAAAATTTGAAAAACAGGAATCAAGAAGAAAAAAAGGCAGCCAATTTTGCAAAAAAAGGCCAAATTCATTAATTTTATTTGAAATTCCAAAAAGGCGGCCAAATTATTGAAAAAGGCATCCAAGTTCCGACATTGTGTGGTACAATTCTATTTGAGCCATTTCAAACTCTTAGCGCTTTTTGCACAACTTGGTGCACTTTTCTTCTCATAACGACAAAAATTCTTATCTAATAAATAGGCAAATAAATAGTGCATTTACTGCATTGGGAGCTGAGAAGCACCTGAAAATAATAAGCAACCTTTGGTGATATAAAGAAATGTAAGGAGGAAGAAGGAAAGACAAATCACGCCACTGTTTTGTATAAGAGTAATCTGCTGTGACTATTTAACAAAAAAACTAACACATGGAAGGGAAAACCCGATTTAGGGGTGTAGATGACAGTTTATTGCATGATACTAACCTTTTTGATTCCAAAGGAACTACTAAGGCCTTAGTAAACCACGTGTTACAAAAATCAAACGCATGATCCAACAGGAATATAAAATGTTTTTGAAAAAAAGTTTTTTTCCAAAAACAGTGTAAAATAAAAAAGCCATATATATTGTTTGTAAACACATTTGGGTATCAATAAGTGATCACCTCAAAAACTTTATTCACTTCGTTTTGACACTATATTTGGCATTTGTTTTATCAATTATGTGAATGATAATTCCTAAGTTGGAATATGCAATCAAAGAAACCCAAAAATACAAAATATTCAAAGGTTTTGTTGAAAAACGACAGTTTTCCACTAGAAACCTTGATAATAAGCGATCACTAAATTTCCAGATTTTTTTTTGCCCGTGCCCGATACCAAAATAAAGGCCAGCAGTGCTTGTAGCCTGCAGTGCTATGCGGTCTCATCTAGTTTTTTAAAGTTTTTGTCAAGCGTCATTATTATTAAATTTAATGTAAAACGAGTAAAAGTGGAAATATTAAAAAAAAATTGCTGGCCTGTGTGTTTATTTGGCCGGAATGCAAATGAGTCTCAGGTATGTGTGTGTGCGCATCTCAACCCCAAGCCTCCAAGCCTCCGTAGGGCGTAGGAGGCTTGGAGTTGAGATGCGCACACAGACTTACCTGCGAGATGAATCCGAGCGACACTCTTGATAATATATGCATAAAGAGACTCTTTTAGCGCAGTCCCAGTGATAAAAACCAGGTAGAATATCCTAAAAGGGGTATCCTGGTAACCCCAAAAGTCAAAATTTTCAAAAAATATTGGTCTTCCAAAATGGTCTTCCGCCACCGAAAAACATATTTTCTGTACGTTGAAGATGCTAAAAGACACGAAAAAGTGGTTAAAACACAATTTTGGGACACATAGGGATACTGCACTTTAGCCGTTTATTTTCGGTGTCTCACACGGATATGTTTCTTTAACATACATATCATCCTTATACTTTTTAGTCACAAATATTAGAATCATCAAAAAAATTATAAGGGATGCAAAAGTTGGATCTAGAAAAAGGTTTTTTTGGCCGGACTTCCTTATACCACATCCAACCAAAAGTGGTTTTTGACCACTTTTTTGAACTTATCAGGTCGTAATTAGTCTAAAAACATGTTTTTAGGTGGCGGACGATTATTTTTGGGCCCCACTCAGACTTAGGCGAAACACGAGTGCCGAAACAATCGTAAATTATTTAAATTTTCAAAGTGTTTATTTTCTTTTCTTAAATTTTTTGCTCAATATGACCGCCAAATTATAGCGGTCATTTTGGTACCAATAGTTCTACAAAAAGATTCAAAAAATTTGGTGATTAAATCAATTTAAATGGTGTTTCGGGTGTGTGTTTCCTGGTATGGCGAAACACACACCCGAAACACCATTTAAATTGATTTAATCACCAAATTTTTTGAATCTTTTTGTAGAACTATTGGTACCAAAATGACCGCTATAATTTGGCGGTCATATTGAGCAAAAAATTTAAGAAAAGAAAATAAAATAAAAAATAAGAAAATAAAAGCGGGGGCGCAGGGTCTTGGACTTGGAGATGCGCACCCCCAAGCACCTTAGATACCATACATCTCGAAAAATGGGTTATGTGAGAGTAATAACAACTCTCGCATACCCTGCTTTTGTCATGTGGTAGGCCGGCCATGAGAATTGGATGCTCACCCGCCCCGAAAATGACAAAAATAAATAAATTACTGAAACTTTAAAAATGACCAATTTATGGTCAAAAAATATTTTTCCAAAAATAAACTCTTAAAAATACGTTTTTAAGAGTAATTACGACCTGATAAGTTCAAAAAAGTGGTCAAAAACCACTTTTGGCTGGATGTGGTATAAGTAAGTTTAGCCGGTTTTTTTGGCGTAGAAGCGAGAAATGACGAGAAATATGCAAAAGGGAACCAAACTTACCACCAACATTCACCGGCTTTAACTGTTCTACCATTGTGCTACCTGTTATAGCTCGACTTTGTTTTTTATTTTATTATTCTTGGAGGGTAAACCTCTTTGCACATCATCCTTTTTTCGCCCATGACCAACCTGGTCCGACACAAAAATTTTCGATAACGCTCATAATGAACTAGCTTGCTTTTTATACGAGCTGCAAACTTGAGGAATACACAGAAGGGATCATAAAAACCAATATTTCAGAAATTCACAAGGTGGATGAGAACGAAATAAGCACCCAACCAACTTCCTTACGTTATACACTGTGAATTAAAGTTAAATTATAAAGTCAAGATTTAAAATGCTGTTGCAGTAAAACCATTGGAACATTTTTTAAAGTTGCTATCTCTCGTTTGCCGAAAAAAAACAAACAACAAAGAGTCTGTTTTGCAAAAGAGGCGCTAGCAATAAATGATTGGAGGAATGGGGTAGAGACTGAAAGGCACAACAAATGCACGTGAAAAACATTTATTCTCCCTTCTTTAGCAAAAGGCTCTCCTATCTAAAAATTGTTTATCCTATTCCCATCTCTGTTTTATACCAGCCAAGCTATTTGATTTGATAAAATAACAACAAACTTTGGTCTAATATGTTGAGAATCTGTTTGGCTCTCTGGCCAGTATCAATCACAAGGGATACATCTATAAATTCTGTCAGACTGATAGTTCATTTTTCGGAAACACCCCACCATGTCAGAATGTTGTGGAACAAATCATTTCACCCTTTCGTAAAATCTGACATTATTCTGACACAATTTTAAAATTCTTAATTTAACGTTGTGAATTGACTTAAAAAATAAAGAACTTTAAAGCAGCGGATTTTAAAAACCACAAATCATGTATAGTTTATTAGTTGCATTATTAATCAAAATTACGAGAGTATAATGAAATGTTGTTTTTCTACAGGGCTTTCAACATAAAATTTTCAAAATGAGAAAATTTACAGAAAAATGGATATGGATTTTTTTGGTGCAAAAAGGATCTTTTTTGGTGCAAATTTACTTTTTTTGGCGAAAATTTTGGTCTGGCGCTTTTTTCTTTGATTTTTAAACTTTTTTTGAGGGGGGAACACAGCCCACTGAAATGACAAAACATGTGCATTGCAAATTCAAAAAATTTGAAATTAGAGTTAGCTTGATTTGAGTTAGCTTGATATTTTGTCTTTTTTCTAGCTGTTTTTTCTTCTACATGCTGTGGGATTGTTCATGACAAATTCCCTGTTAATAGAGATTTCGAATAAGCCATCACTTGCCCACAAAACACTCAAAATTTCAAAATCACAAATGGTATATATATATAGTATAGAAAAAATCTTCTGCTGATTGAATTGATTTAGATCCTGTGAAGTTTTTTTATGTCAATGCATTCTCAAACAAAACTGGAGACCAGATAGAGGAGTAAATTTCCTGCATTTTCGTACGAAGGACGTATGCGAAAAATGCAAATTTAGGGTGTTTTATACAAAAGTTAGATGTAAAATGCAAAAACCAGAGTTATGCCAGCCTCTAGGAGAATCCCCTTGGAGTGGAGGCTGAGCCTCCAGCCTCCGCCTCCTCGGAGGGAGGCTGATTTTTTAAATTTTAAGGGAAGGAGGCTAAAAATCCCAAAAGAGGCGGAGGCCACCGCAGTCTTTTTTTAGCCTCCCTTCAGTTTCCTTTATTACTCAAAATGGCGCGCTTTCGAAAAATTGTTTTTAAACTTCAGATAAATTTGGGAAAACAATGTTTCGTCTCGAGACGATTTCTCGAAACGTCTTGAAGTTTCGAAATTCCGCTTCTAAGTTTTGCTCTCAAGTATTCTCTCTCTCAGAGCCACATGATTATCATCTCCGTCTATATAATTCCCATAGTTTCAGGGATCTCGTCTGCCTTACAACCGACCGATGGAAAAGGAAGCTCGAATGCAAGAGAGCCCACTGATGGAAGCACAGCCACCTGGCACACCTACGACTGGCGGGGAGGAGGCACTAATAGAAGAGGGATCACAGATGGAAGGGCAGCCACATGGCACAGCTACGACTGGAGTGGAGGCAGCGTTAGGCACGAAGACCACTACCTCAACAACCAATCTGTAGCAGAAGGATGGGCGCATCTCCAAACAAAGTCACCTGGACACGGGAAAAAGTAGGTATTTCACTTTTCTTTTTCGGTCCCGCGCTTACTCACTTATGTGGGCCTCTACGAACAACTGAAAACGGAAACAAACACATTTTAAACATAATCTGTTGGTTCACTGAGTACGTGGTATCGGTCCCCAATCCGGATGCAAAGGCAACAACTATAGCGCGAGCGCTTTTAAATACCTGTTATTTTATTTATGGGGGGTGCTCGTCATTAATTTCAAATAATGCTTCAGCATTTACATCTGTAGTTTTTCACTGAATTTTGTTCATTAATGTATGGGAACAAGAAAAATGCCATCCCGTATTGGTCTCAGGGCAATGGGGCAACTGAATGGTCTTTTAAGACATTTCAAAACATTCTAGCTAAATATCTTGCAAGGTCCAGGGATTTCGATGAATTTTTGTCATTCGCAGCGTTTTGCTACAATACCTCAACACATGAAACTACAGGAGACTCCCCAATTTTTATGATGTTCCGAAGAGATTCCATATTCTGTATTGACCAAATTCTGGATCCCCGGGATTGAGAGCCCATCCGATTCACTGACACAGCTGAATTCAAAAATAGGTTGGTAACAACTCTAAAACGTACTCTGCAGAAGCTGAGCATACCTACCAGAAATTGCTCCCGTATAAAAAAATGAAAGATCTTTCCATATGATAACTCATAATTTTATAACGAACTCATAATAAAAATAAATAACACAAAGTATATTATAAGAAATAATACAGATGAATTGAAACCTGGTGGCGATAAAACATTTATTTATAAAGAAAATGGGGAGAAAACATATTTAACAATAAAAAAAATATAGTTATTTGTTTTTTTTATTTATACAGTTTAATATTTTCAATTCAATATTTTTTCATAAAACACATTTAAAACGTATTTATTTTTATTAAGTTGACCTCTCTTAGTTTAGCTAAATGCATCATTATAAAAATTTCATTAATAAAAACACATATTTTTTATAAATACACATATTCATTTCAACTCAGACCCGCCGATTTCTTTTATGTATAAAATTTTCAATTTCATACTTTATATTTATTTGCAAATACATATTTACATTAATCCATAAAAGCACAAACGTGTTTTCATACATGTTTTATACAAACTATGTGTGTTTTATCGGGTACTTTTGCCGGTTGTAGGCATCGACAACGGACTGTTTAGAATAATCCAGCAATAATTCAGCACTCATCTGTATCATGTAGACGCACAATCAATCCACCAATTTCGGGCGCATCCAAAAAGATATCGGATGTTCGTACAGTTACCAACGACGTTTCGATCATGGTGAAATTGGTCGTGAATTTATATCAATTTTTACCAACGAAAATGTTCACGTTGTAGAGCATTAAATTCTGCACAAGGTGGTATATTTTGTTTTTGGTTTTATCATCGAAATAATACTCTGCAAAACGCTTTTCGAGAAGAATACATGATGCTTTGTGCCGTACGGTAACTTTTTACCGCCACTATATCTTTTTTTCATTCGACACGCAAGGAGCAGGCGCACATCAATTCTTATAGCGACACCTTCAAATTCTTCCGCCAAAACAACCCAAAATGACCAATTCTGAAATATTTTTTTAATTGAAAATTTTTTTTGCCGCACTGACCACAAAATTTTATTGCATATTCCTGAAGCCAACACCAGGTTTCCTATCAGAAAACACCAACTTTGAAAATTAAAGTGTTCAAAAAGTGGGCTTAAAAGAAAGTGTTTCAAACCAGACGAAGCAGCGTCATAGTAAAGGTGGACTCGAAAAGGTGATTCGGGTACACGCTGGTGGTTCGGGACCCTATGTACATGGTTCGGGTACCCGCTGCTGGTTTTGGACACATGTACAAGGTTTGGGTACACGCTGGTGGTTTGGGACCCATGTACATGGTTTGGGTACACGCTGGTGGTTCGGGGCCCAATCACGTAGTTCGGCATACCCGCTGTTCGTTTGGGTGTATCCTTGTAGTTCGGGTACCCGCTGGTGGTTCGGGTACCGGATTGTGGTTTGGGTGTATCCTTGTGGTTCGGGTATGCGCTGGTCGTTCGGGTGTATCATTGTGATTCGGGTACCCGCTGGTCATTCGGGTAAATCCTTGTGGTTCGGGTACCCGCTGGTCGTTCGGGTGTATCCTCGTGGTTTGGTACCCACTGGTCATTCGAGTATATCCTTGTGGTTCGGGTACCCACTGGTGGTTCGGGAGTATCCACGTGGTTAGGGTGCCTGCTGGTAGTTCGGGAATATCCACGTGGTTCGTGTTCCCGCTGATGGGTTTGGGGGTATGCAGGTGGTTGATTTGCTTAAAAAGTTATTACCAGATACCAGCAAAATTTGAACCTGCAACATTGATTAATATGCCTTGGTCCCCCCTGTGGTTTTGCCGAAAAGCCGCTTTTTGGACCAATTTTTAATTAAATTTTTTTTTGATAAGCAAACCGTTGATTCTGACACCTGATTCGTGCTCAGCATGGTCGATTTACTATAGAAACTACTCTTGAATACAGTAATTCCCGATTTCTCGATTTCCGATTCTCGATTTCCTCGCGAGACAACAAAAATTTTATTTCAAAATCATTTCAAATTCTTCGAAATTTTCGATTCTGAGTACCTCCATGGAAACGGAGAGATCCCCATGTTCCGGTCCTCTTATCGACCCGTTCTTTTTTCTATTCGACGCGCAAGGCGCAGGCGCACAACAAAGTTCGTGGTGACACGAACTTTTTTGCCGCCAAAAATTTTTTTCCTTTATAAAAAAAATTCAAAAATTTTTTATGATCAAAAAAACTTTTTTCGCCGCACCAACCCCAAATTTTTATATGCTCAATCGTGTGCCTTTACCCGGTTTCCTAATCAAGGACACCAGCTTCGAAAATTAATGATCGCAAAAAGTGACCTAAAAAGGTACCGTTTCGAACCTAGAAGGCAGCGCTATAGTAGTTGTTGAGAGAGATTGAAGAGGATAATTTTAGTTGAAATACTTTTCGACCCAGAAATAGCCCCTTTTTCTGCCTTAAAAGGCTTTTCCTGCTTGAATTTTGAAAAACCCTTTGTTTTCGGTGGTTTTTTAATCTTTTTTTTTTAAATCCATCTTGTAGCTGTGAATCTCAGCTTGCGAACTAGCTTTTACTTGACCAAATGAGCTTTTAAAAAGTTGCATGGATAGGTCTTTGAATGGACCAAATGTTTGAAAATATTTGCTTCATCTAAAGATTTTTTTCTGACACTTTAAAACCCTACTAAGCCAGTCAATAGCTTGTTAGAAAACTGAAATCCAGAGCTACAAATGTTAAAAAAAAATGAAAATGGATAAGAAAATCACCGAGAAAAAAACGTTTTTTCGAATTTGAGGTAGGAAAAGAGCCTTTTGAAAAAGTATGTCGAGGTCGAAAAAAACTACAACCGATAATTTTTCTGTATAATCTTGAAAAACGTTGAATATCGCGAAAAAGTATAAGAAGTAATTGGTTCCACACGATTTTTTAAGTTACGGCAGTTTAGTTGTCGATGGCGGCTAAATCTAGATTGAAGGAAGAATGGCATTTTTGCGACGAAGATTATATCGAAGAACCTTCTCATCACGGA
The DNA here is from genome assembly GCA_029231635.1 of Ditylenchus weischeri. Classification (NCBI taxonomy): domain Eukaryota; kingdom Metazoa; phylum Nematoda; class Chromadorea; order Rhabditida; family Anguinidae; genus Ditylenchus; species Ditylenchus weischeri. The sequence continues at coordinate 15,003 of JAMRYI010000008.1, forward strand.
CCACATGACCGACATGCTTCGGGCAATCAAACTCGACCAGCAGGAAAAGTGTGACCTTGTACTTTATAAAAATTAAGAACTTACACTTTTAAAATTTAGTCACTGCCCCCTTTGGCTCCTCTTTCAATCGGTGCAATTGTTCTTTCCGTGATCGTCATTGCGATTCTTTTCTGTGCTATTGTGGCCTATTTCGTGTATCGCAGGAAGAAGAAGTCTCAAAGAGAGCGTGAAGACAAAGCATTGCATATGTGCGAAAATCAAGAGCCCGAGCGAGATGCTCTTTTAAAGGTAAAGTAAAAAGTCGAAAATTTAGTAGGGAGAAAAGTTTTGAAAATTTCGGTATTTTTAAATTGCCACCTTCTTGACAATGATCCTGAACGTCAATCTTTATGAATTACAAGCCATATCTCTGTATTATTCTTTCAAATATTGCTCGGTTCGGAATTGCTGACGCAGATTGTGTGCATCTGAATTAAATTTTGTTTGAAAGCGAATATTTATGATAAAAACGCCTTTTGTTGCAGAACATATCGATACAAATGAATTCTCCAGACGCTGAATCGACTGATGCTGCGGGCAGTGCACTAGTGGATAAGAGGTTTTTGTCCATAGTTTTTTAATCTATCTTTATTATTTTTATTATTTATTATCTATTATTTAGCAATCCGTTGGCTACAAGATTTCGTGCCTTATTTATTTTGAGAAACATCAAGAGTGACCGCGCCGTGAACTGGATATCAAAGTGCTTTGACGATCCTTCTGCTTTGTTGGTAAGAGTTATTCAATGGATGAATTGTTGCAAGACTGCTTCTTCACCTTATGTTATTTTAGAAGCATGAACTGGCCTACTGCTTGGGTCAGATGCAGAATCCCAGGTCAGTACTAATTTTTCAAGGACATTTTTAATAACTTCTTTTTCAGCGCTATTCCTTGCCTTATTTGCGTTTTGGAAGATCTCAATCAAGGTACGTAAAATAGAAACTAATTGATGGCTACGTTTTACAATGATCTTTTTAGAACCAATGGTCCGACACGAGGTTAGAATTACTTTTTTCTTCTAAATCACACTTCTCCGATAGTGTTTTTCATGGGTTTTAGTACTCTTCTTCCAGGCGGCAGAGGCTCTTGGGGCGATCGGAAGCCCAACAGTTGTCGAAATTCTTTCGAAGTACTCTGATGATGCTTCTCCAGAAGTTGCAGAGACCTGCGTATTGGCGCTTAAAAGGATCAAATGGCTTCAGAATGGGCATTCGGAAGAAATGCAAGGAGGAAGTATTTACAATTCTGTCGGTCAGTTTTTAGCTGATTTCGGGCTTGACCATGAGTAACAATCTAGATCCCGCGCCATCGGTCAATGATGATGACGTTAACAGTTTGGGAGCCCTACTGGTGGATGAGTCCAAAGATCTCTGGGAACGCTATCGTGTAATCATTTAAATTATTTCTTTTCGATTCACATTTCCATTTTTAGGCGATGTTCACTCTAAGGAATCTGTGCTCGAATAAATCTATGAAAGACCAAGCAGTCAAAGCACTGGCTAAAGGTTTGTGAGTGCTGATGGGTCTTACTTTTTCGCGTACTATGTAGCATGTAAATTAAAATTGTTTGTGGACAAGTATTAAATGTGCCCTCTTTTGTCTTAAGTGCTTTCTTTTTAAGAGAGAGAAGTCGGATAGAGTATCTAAGCAATTTTTTTTCAAAGTGATGATATTATCATTTAGCCCTGCGATTCTAGCTTCTAATGACGTGTCGTTTGTTGCAAAATCTTTTCAAAATGTAGCACAAAAACGTTTAGTATAAGGCAAGACAGAAAAATAATTTAATTCACACTTTTACCTTTTTGTGCCACATTTTGCCAAGATGTTGCAACAAATGATATGCCGTTAGAAACAAGAATCGCAGGGCTACCTGAAACTACTATCACTTTGAAAAAAATTATTTGGATATTCACCTCTTTGACTGAAAGAAAAAAATAGAAGCCACTTTTCAGCATAAAGAAAGCACTTTTCAGCCAAAAAAGGCAAATATGAGATTTATCCATTGTTTATTTAGGTATGTATTGCGAACAAAGTGCCTTGTTCCGCCATGAAATCGCCTACGTATTGGGTCAGATTCAATCGTAAGTTTTTCTGCAAAGATAGTCATATTTGAAGTAGTCCTTTGATGTAGTCCTCTTGCCGTTCCCGAATTAAGTGATCGATTAAAGAAACCCTCGGAGAGCTCTATGGTCCGCCACGAGGTTAATAGCAGGCCTGCGCTTGATAATTATCAAATAATTTCTACTTTGCAGTGTGCCGAGGCCTTGGGAGCTATTGCAACCGATGAGTGTCAGAAGTTGCTGAAAGAATATGCCTGCGATAATGAAACTGTCGTCCGCGAAAGCTGTGAGGTGGCCTTAGACATGACAGAGCATGAGAAGAACAATGAGTTTCAGTATGCGAAGTTAAATTGATCTTTACTTTTGCCTGTTTGTCTTAAATTGTTGTCGTTATTTGTTTCCGAAAAAAGGTGGTTGTTATAAATGGATATATTATAGAAGAGCGTGGCTCTAGTTAGGAATCGGTCCCGTTTTTGCCTTGGTCCCCCTTGTTGTGTTTTGTTGCAGAAAATGACGAATAACACATTCAAGCAAATAACTATTCGTAAATCTTGCGCATCTGATCAAAAAACATCAAAACATGTAATAAACATGCAATTTTGTCAAAAAACTGCTTCAGCGATGTAGGAAGCCAAGAGGTTGTCACGTTTGTACTAGTGCTGGGTGCAGTGCAGTATACTGCACTGCAACAAGTGCAGTATACTGTTGCAGTGCAGTGTACAGTGTACTGCACTGCAACACTGCACTGCACGAAATTGAGCAAAATTACTGCACTGTAATACTGCAATGCATCAGTTTAAAATACTGCAACACTGCGCTGCGCCGCGTTAAATACTGCAGTTTTACACTGCAGAGTTTTTTTTTATTACACCTTAAAATTTGTCTGTATTTTTAATACGTTTTGTCGTTTGCTTGATACTGGAAGAATGTCAACAGCCTGATGTCGATTGTATGGAATATTGGAAGGTTGGGCATAGAGTAATCTAACAATTATTTGTATCTTTTTCTTTCGCAGAACAACTGCAAAATCTTTCCGTCTTTGGCATCGGTGGCTCGCCGTTTTTTTGTCTTCTCCTCGATTGTTGTTATTGTGTTTGGGAAGCAATAAAATGTTTGATTGACTTGATTTCCGATTCAAAATTAGCTGTTAGGGAACGTCCATAAATTATGTCAGACTGACAGCCCGGTTTTGGCGACATCCCACCCCCCCTGTCAGAAGATGTCAGAATGGGCCGGAACCCTCCCCCCCCCTCTATTAAAATCTGACAGTTTTCTGACACAACTTTAGACTTCCAAATTTTACATTGTATATAATGTTTAATAATCTAAGAACTCAACAATCATTCAGAAAATTTACAAAATTGTTTTCAAAAGGTATTTTTATATTATAGTTGCATACTGAAATTTCAATAGCATACAAAATAGTTTTTTCGTAAATATGTGTTAGCTTGGTCTTGACTCACTCATTCGCCTCTTCTTTTTCTAAGGCCTTGTTTTTTTTGATGCTTGAGACCATTTCATTGGCCGAAAGGATATCCAACTTTCGGAGCTTCAGGTATTGGTTCATAGAGTAGACTGCAGATATTAGCACTATCACAGTAAGCCCATAAAAAAATGCATCTACGATGGTGATGTTGTCGTCAATCAAAGAGTTGCTGGCAGGAGTAGGAGGAAGTGTGGCTGCAGGAACGGGGAGCGGAGGAGGAGGAGTTAACTGCTGGATCATTTCAATCAATGCTTTTGATAAGGCATTAAAATACGTCTAGACAATCAATGGCCACCAAGTATTTGCACAGTACATCGAAAAAGATGCCGCGGAATTGCCATCTCTTCCTGGAGAACATTGGCTCACAGAGCATGTCCGCCAAAGTCGTTACACACTGCAGATCCGAAAATGCGGAAAAGACTGGTGCTGTGGAGGTTACCGATGTGCAAAACTTCCAAATTTCCTACCATCATTTCTCCCTGCGCCTATCCCATGTGTTTTTGACGCAAGAGGACCAAGAGTGGCTGAAGAGGGTGATGAAAAACCTGAATTTGGAGATTTGGCAGACAGACTCGCACTCAGCAGCTGCTTTTCTGAACCCATTTGCTTTGATCAGTACTGCCCAACTATGAAAGACAAGTACGAGAAAATGATGTGTAAGCATTGTCGGCTTTATATGTCTAGCGTCAAACGGAAAAATGCACATGAAAAGGCTTGCCAAGAATTTGAAATGGATTTCATAGATTTCCATGATCCTGAAGAAACCGTCATTGAAGACGAAGTAGATTTGGCTGAGGAAATGAGGCAAGTGCGAGCCCTTCAAGAAAACTATCAAGAATTAGAAATGGAAAACTTAAAATATGAGCCATAATAAAATATGGACTATATGTTTTAATCTTATTTTGCTATAAATACATTTATTTTTTATATAACGTGCAAAACAGATAAACAAATACACAAAAAATTAGGTCAAAATTTTCAAAACTGATTTAAACTATTCAAGAAAATTTTCTGTGAAATCTGACATTCTTGTCAGAAAAAGACCATTACCCCACCCCCTCTGTCAGATTTTGTCAGATTGGGCTGGGACCCCCCACCCCCCCTGTCAGCGTGACATAATTTATGGACGTTCCCTTACTGCACATTGAAATAGCAGTATCGTCAAATACTGCAGTATACTGCATCACCATGAAACACTGCACTGCGACACTGCATATACTATTTTTTGACACTGCAATACTGCACTGCACCAAGGGTCATTCAAAAATACTGCTTTGCAACACTGCAAAACCCTATTTCCCCAGCACTAGTTTGTACCCTACAGGCACTTGATTCTGTACTTCATATGGGCCCAGTATCCTTCCGATTTATTTGTGTGCACTCTCAGTGGAATCCCTCCTTCAACGACTGTTCTAAAGAGACAAAGCGGCTCGAACTAACACACAAAAAAATAAGAAATTTCGAAAAATACAACAGGGGGGACCAAGGCAAAAAATGGGACCGATTCTTAACTATAGCCAAGAGCGTCGTGGTTAGTGTTGGGGACCAGGGGTGCGGGCGGGTTTGCTGGGCGGATTTTTAAAAATTTGCGGGTAATGGGTAACCCGCCAAGAAAACTGCGGGTTACCCGCGAGTTTGCGGGTTTTTCATACTGCTACTCATATAACAGCTTGAACCTTTTATTATTGCTAAAATTGAAACAAACAATCGAGCAAAACAATTCAGTAAGTAAAGTTAACATCGATGAGTGCGCGGTTCAAGAAAATTAATTGTTCTGCATTGTAAGGATCCAGCTGGCTTCTCTTGTAGTGGAACACATCTCGCGCATGACTGAACAATTGCTGACTTGAATGGGGGGTAGACGGTGCTGAGAAAAATTTAGGTGCTGCTTTAGAGAGGATCGGGAAGTGCACCATATTCTTCTGCCAATATACGAGAGGATTCGATTCCAGCGGCACAGACTTTTCGGCGTTGTACGATACAATTTCCTAGATAAGGAATGACAATAAACAAAGTACAAATAAGCAAAAAACTCTTGACACTTACAAATTCCTGGTTCTGTTGCCAAGTGGTAGTTGGACGCGGCGTGTTTTCCCTCTGGCTGATATTCACTTGTCGGGCAAAGAGACTTCTCGGCTTCTTGATTGCTGGCTCCTCCATCACAGATTCATCGATTTCTGCTTCCACCACCAAGGCTTCCTTCACCGGTTGATATTCACTCGAGAGCCATTGCTTCACGCGTCGACGGAATTCACAGCTGTTTTTAAAACATCGGTCTTTGAATCGCGGATCCAAGAAAAGCGCCAGCCCGTATTCCTAAGAAAGTGTGATTAAAATAGCTTTACCAGACATCTTAACTTCATACTCTAGCATCTCAAACCTAGATTCGATCTTTGCCATCTGATTGAATTCCACGCAATAAGTCCTTGGCTAGATTCGACGAGGAGAAATGGCCGGAAATCTCTCGACACTTGAACAAAAAATTTTCAATTGACGGGCTACTGGAAGAGATCATTGATTTGACGGCGAAATTTAATTTGTGTGCGGCGCAATCGGCGTGCTCGAACGATCTTTAAGGAGTAAATCAATAAATAATCAATATTTACTAATTATCAGTGTGGTAAAAGTTAAAAAATAGCCACCGCCACCGCCACCGCCACCGCCACCAGCAAGTGTGGCAGCCACCGCCACCGGTGGCTACCCAAAATTTCCCACCACCACCGGTGGATTTACCACACAACAATGTTGGCAGTAAAGTTGGTAGAAATTAGGAAGATCATATAGGTTCTCATTATATGCATTACATATACATTTACCACACTGCTTTTATTACATTCAAAAAATGAAAATTTAAGTCCAATAAAACGCTTATTATAGTTTAGAAGAACTCGTTTTTTTAAGAGTTCTGGTCCTGTGTTTCACTTGTGTCCAACGGTATTGAATGTTACACCAGAAAAGAGCCTTTCTACACTCCCTGAGGTCGCCGGCGATGGAAGAATAGTTAGAGCCATTTTCGAAAGCTTAGTAAACTAGTAACTTACTAAATACCTTGTGTGAAAAAATTGTTACCTCTTTGTTTTGGAACCAGAAATCAAATGAGTTGCCTTTAACCGAACATTTAGACACGGTTGGAAAATAAGCGGCCATTTCCTGCTCGAGCAAATCAACAAATACCTTTTCCGATAGAAAACTTCCAAATCCAAATATTGAGCCTTGAAAATCTTCTGACGATTCTTTAAAGCCGAGTTTCTATAAAAAAAGATTTCTTCAAATTTTTTTAATTGAAATTGACAAATAAATTTACCGTTGTTCGTATGGCAGACTTAGCTTTATCTGTGTTGTCCTTAAGCACCACAAATGCAACAAAGGGGTCAAGTACGGAAGAGGCAAAATAAAGTGGATCCGAGTGGGGATTGCCTGACATCAGAACTTCTACAAATCTTGTCTGTAGGCCTTATTTCAGAGAAGCGCAAATATCCACAAGCTTTTTTTCTTTCTTAAAAAGCTCTATTAAAACTAAAACAAAGTCTTTGAAAACCTTGAGCTCATTAATTAGGGCTTGCAAACCAGGGAGCAAAAGAGATAGTGTAGGTTTGGAATCCGATTGGAGCAACTCCGTGAATTTTCTGAAGGCAGTGACAATTCTGGTTACGTCCTTGATCATAATTGCGTCTGCGTCAGAGAGTAGTGGCCACCTCATTCAAATTCCACTCTTTCCTCTACTCTCAAAGAGCAAGAACAACAAAATCGAATCAAAGCAACTATTAATAAAACCTGCAGTGAAAAAATTCGTGTGATCCGAAATCCTTCTATCGCTGCCGGAAAAATTACGCTGAACATTTGTATAAAGTTTTTGAATATTGTTGTATATTTGTATATTTTATATTAATTTCAGGCTATCCCGACAGCGTTTCTGAAACTTGTGGGAGTCTCATCCTTTAAGCAACTGTTTATTAATGCTGGCTTCCTCGGTCTCTCTGTAGTCGCTGACCACGTCGTCACTTGGTGGGAAGGCCATCCAAATGTTGTTGCTGTGAAGCCAGATGCAATAAACTATGCAGATTTCAAGAAAATGGTTCGCGATATTTTGACTGAAATAATGAGGGAAGCGCAGTAAATTAAAAAAAACACAATATTGTTCATAAATCGAAATTGGTTTGAATAAAATGTTTGAGCTTATTGTTTTGTCGCTTGATGATATAAACCGTTGTGTTCAATAGTATTTCTTACTATGCAAAAATTATTAAGCGAGATCTTCGAAAAATCGAAAAATTTTCTAAATTCTTTCAAAAATTCTTTGAAAAATTTTCAATATATAGCCACTAACAGCGCCACCGCTGTGTTTGCCACCCACCGCCACCGCCACCGGTGGCTACCCGAAATTTGCCACCGCCACCGCCACCGGTGGATCCACCGGTGGATTTACCACACTGCTAATTATTAATTACAGAGAGGTACCTTCAAATGCTTTCTTCATATTTGCCACCCCATCTCTTAGAAACACGTGACATTTACTTTGGCTGATTTTCCATTCCTGCAGGATGTTCTTGATGGCGCTGTTTATGTTGTCGGCAGTGTGACTCCCTGGCAGTTCTCGAATAGCTAGCACATTCTTGATCCGCTTCCACTCTTGATCGATACCATGCGCTGTTAGGCTAAAACCATCTTAAACAATTAAAACTATAAAAAATTATTTTAATTATTGACCTGATAAAAGAGTAACCCGACTGTAAAGACCAGATGTCGGTTTTGAAGGAAAGCCATTTGCACTTGTCCAGTTTCGACTTGATCATGCTCACAACTGCTTCATAGGTTTTCAGATCTCCTGAGCACGAATATAGCAAAATCAGGCACAAAAACTTTGATGCAATGCCCATAATTATCCCAATTTTTACAGCGACTCTTTGAAAAATGGACGGTTTTTTCTTCAAGCTGGTGACCAGTGAATTTTTCTAGCTCAGCATTTTCTTCTGCGCTCACAAGAAAGCTCTTTGTCAGGGCTTTCTCATGATGTGCCGTTTACCTACATTCAAAAAAATTATCATTGGTAAAAAATTAAAAGAATCAAATAAGGCAATTTTAAAAAATTTACAATTTTACTGAAAGCATGGAAATTTTTGTACTCTGGCCGTTTATCTGCTTGATGCCTAATTAGTACTTGTATAAAAATTCAAGAGCTACAAGATAGGCGAAAAATCAGGACAAAAATTGAACAAAAGTCATTCCGAAATTACAGGAGAAGGGGTAGAACCAGCACTTTCCCTGGAGTTGAAATTTGAAGGATACCTGGTTTGACATATTACTGGCCAAAATTCTATAAAAAATTGAGAGTGCAATATAGCAAAATGCTCAGCGTAAAAAAAGCAATAGAACTAGTGCAAACTAGTGCGACTCGACTAGAACTAGTGCGACTCACAAAACACCCAGCTAATTTTAAGAAAAATATTAAACTTAGCTTAATGTCTTTTTGTAGAAAAATAGTCAACCTTCTTCTTTGCTGGAGCCTTCCCACCCTTTGGATCAACTTTCTTCGAAGACTTTGAGGTCTTCGGATGCCAGAGGGTGCCAGAGGATGCCAGATGTGGCGGAGGTGGTGGAAAGGCTAAGTAGAAGAAGTGGTGAAAAGGGAAGGTCTGTTGTTTACCGTCAAATTCATTTTTCCATTTTTCTATTTTTCCATTTTTCTATAATGAGAACAAAAGTCAGAGTCAGAGCCATAATAAAAGTCATACTCAAGGTCATAGTCATAATGAAAAGGAAAGTCATAATCACAGTCATAGACATGACTAGACTGGTTTTCCCAACTTTTGTGGCAAAACTCGAAATTTTAAGCATCACGTGTCAATTCTAATGAGTTTTCTGAACTTGTCAATTCTAATGAGTTTTCTGAACTCGACGCCCCAGTTTACCTTCAGATACATCGAGAAAAAAGAGGTGTGTGAATTGGAAGTGGGTTAAAAAGTGTGATGGACATAAAAAGCGTGACAGAAAAACCTATCAAAATACTATACCGTATTTCCTCTAATAGAGCCCCCTCTAATAGAGCCCCCCCCCTAACTTTGAGGACCTATATCTCAGCCCAGAGTCAATTTGTTGCAAAGCTGTTTTACGCGTTTTCTTAACTCCCACGAGCTCTACCGATTGCACTTTTCAGATTTTAGTTGAGCACCCAAAAATCTCGAGATCGAATTCCAAATTTTCTGATTTTCGGGCATCCAAAAAATAAAGCCACCGGGGGCTCTATTAGAGGAAATACGGTATGTAAAAATACCCCACGTAGAAAGTAATATGTAAAAAAGCCCTGAGATCATCTCGCGCTTATAGTTCACCTTTAATCCGAAGTTCCTTCATTTGTGCGAGTTACTGCATTTGTATACAACTTATGAAAAAATTGAAGCGAAAACATTTCATTGGTTACTTCATTGCAACCCACGACCTAATCGATATGAAGAGACAACCTTTTATCTTTTAAAAGCACTTTCCACAAAAAAACAAAGATGAGTGGGCTGTATTGGTTTTCGGCATTAGCAGTTTGGAAAAGTGTGAGTTTCAAAAATTTCCGTTTTCGGCATTTCCCGCTTTCGGCAACTTCGCTTTTAGGGAGCTTTTTGGGAATTTTCCGTTTTCGCCAAGATGAGTTTGAGAATTTGATTTTTTTGGAGAAATGAGCTTCGAAATTTGAGCTTTTTGAAGAAATGAGTTCGGGAAATTTTTTTCCAGGTTTATCTTTTTTTGAACACTCTTTCTTTGAAAACCTGGTTATAGGTCAAATTTTCCCTTGTTCTTATGGGCAGTGTTCCAAGTGCACAACCACCCGCCCCCCCCCTTCGCAAATTTTTTTGTACTTTTCAACAAAAGTACCCATTTTTATCCGAAAAACTTTATTGTGAGTCAATTTAGTAGGCAAAAAATCCTCAGAAATCTGAATCACAAAGCAGAAATTAAAAAAAAAATTCTTAGTAGCTGAGATATGACCCTAGTTGTAGTAAAGTTAAATGGTAATATTTAAAAATATTGATACTCCAATTTTAAGTCATATCTCAGCTACCGAGAACTTTTTTAAAGTTCTGCTTTGTGATTCGGATTCCTGAGAATTTTTCGCCTACTTAATTAACTCAGAATAAAAATTTTCGGCTAAAAATGAGTACTTTTGTTGAAAAGTACAAAAAATTTTGCAAAAGAGGGGGGGGTGCACTCTGGCTTTTACGATGTATATGTACATAGGAATCGTAGAAAGCCTCGACTTTACCTATCTTCTCTTCAAGCCTACATAACCACCCTACTGGTGCTTATACCCACCCTACTGATATACCCACTTACCATACAGCCATGCCTGCCCACTCTACTGGTATAGGTTGGTAATATAATTACCAACCTAGTAATATAATTGGTATCTATTTACCCACGAGTACCCACCTGGGTAGTTGGTGTTGGAGTTGGTGAAATTTTTTTGGCCTTATCAAATCGTGTTTCATATGCATTTTTAAGTATGATAGTTAAATTTATTTTAAAATTTTTGATGATTTTTAGGGCCATCCAGGTGGATGTCCACGTGATTCTAGGCTACCTATCACAGGTTTCGGGATTTAGGTAGATGAAATCACAATTTAATTCTTAACAAACCCGATTCCTGATGCCATTTAAGGTTGGAAATAGTGATTTATTTAAAAAAAATTAAAAATAAAATTTCATGTCATCCAGGTGGATACCCATAAGGCATCTACCCTATAAGGCACCTAGGTTTTGGAATCCGGGTGGATAAAGTCGCAATTTCGATCCTAACAAACCAAATTCCCTACACAAATTTGTGTCAGAAAAAATGATTTGTGAAAAATGATTAGGCAAAAATGGAGCATCTGAAGACCATATGTGCAGCGCAGGAAATGGAAAACAGGTATTAAAAATACTTGATGTGTTCTGAACGCAAATACATTTTTTGAATACTGTAACGTAATACTGTTGACAACTCTAGCACTTATATGTTACACCACATTCTGAACATCTTTTTGATTTTTCACAGTTATTGTTTTGTAGGTGACTTAAAAAACAGTCTTGGTTTTTGAACATTTTGTTGCAACCTTTACAGCACTGATGATAGCCGCGTTCTACTTGACACGGAAATCGAGGTCCGTGTCCTCTGCGTTTGATTCACTCATCTGAAATAGTTGAATATTAATAGGGAAATATACAGACTATAAAAAGAGACATATAATTTGCCACCAAAAAATTGTGGTACAGTGAGAATGTTTTTTGAAAGACATTTGTTATCGTTCTTTTTATATAATCTTATAATTTAAGGATTACCCCTGATTCGGAATGTTTTTTACCAATATTAAAGTAACAACCCCCCCCCCCGCCGCCCCTTCCCCCTTTTTACTTTTTTGACATGTAAATATGGGCGGAGTTTAAAACACTTTGTTAATATTGGATGTTACTTTGTTACTTTTCCCGGCCACTATCTTCTTATTCGGTCTCCGATGATTGCACGGGGCGCTTCTTTACTTTCTATGGCTTGCTTCTGAACTGCTTCCTGCATTCTTTTCAGTTCCACCTTGCTCTTTTCGGCGTACTAATTGTGAGACGTCATTACTTTTACCATCTCATCGACAGTTGAAGGCTGTTCCTATTTAAACATGCGATAAAACAGAAAACATGCAAAAGGTTCAAAAATACCTGGGCATTTGCTCTCCACTTTTCCATCATCTCCGGCTTGGTAAAATATGCAGTGCCAATAACTTCGCTTTCCTTTTTGCTCTTTTCGCCAATAGAGATAATCTTTGTAGTTGCCCATAGGTTTGTTTTTCTCGCTCGAAATAATTTCCATCTCACACTAAACAAAAATTTATACCCGGGAAAACCAATAAGCAAAATTCGCAATGAGAGAACAAATCATGGAGATCAATAATTTAGTACAACTCTTTTCCAAATACAGCCTTTATTTCCTTTTCAGCTAATATTCTTGGCCTTTTATAGCAAAAAAATCACTTCGGATTTTGTAATCTTGTCAAGACAAGTTTGGAGGGTGAATTTACCGCAGGTGAATTTACCGAAGGGTGAATTTACCGCCGCCCAACATTTTGCAATGACTAGAGTTATTTATGTGGCGAAACAATCATTTTCCTTAGATTTACTTCGATTTTGACTAGAAATCGGTACTTTTATGTTGATGGTCATAACTTTTCGTGGAATTATAATAAAAGTAAGTTTGACCTACCAAACTATAGCTAAGGAACAGAACTTGCAGACAGTTACAATTTATAATTTGACAATACACAATAAAAATAAAATCAATCAGCTTAAAAATATTAATCTTTTGCCTTTTATCAATCTTTTGCCTAAACAAATCGTTTCTTTACAGAGAAGATTCAGCAGACAAAGGGTGGTCGGGCAAATGGACAAATGCGATGACTAACAGGCTTATGCGGTGTACCTATGTCGACTTCGGGCGCTGTGGGTTACTATCCTGCATTGAGGACGGAGTTCGACTAAGCACGAACATCACAGTTGACGGCTGTGACACAATCCTAACAAAAAGACAATAACTGCCCTGAAAAGACAATAACCTACTATAAAACAAATCAATTCTCTCCAATTGATTCTGATGATCTGTGGTAATTTATGCGTTAATTTTTGTTCAAATTTTCCAATATGCTAACAATAGCATATCGAAATCCGCAAATGGGCTAAAGTATGCCGTTTGGTGGAGAGCTAAAAATGGGTTTTTTTGATTTCTAAGTATGTTTTAAGCACTGGGAACGATAGTAGAGTGCTTAAAACGATTGGGAAATAAGAAATTTTGACAAAAAAAAATTACAAAAAAATCGATTTTTGCGATTTTTTGTAAAAATTTTTGATATGATAAGCTTTGTATGATAAGATTAAAGTGGCACATAGTCGTTTTTTTTAATACCTCCGGGGGCTTGGGGGCTTGAAGTTGAGATGCGCGCACAAGCGCACCCTAGAGATTAATCCGAGAACAAAAGAATGTAATATACATACATTTTTTGCTCAGTCCGACTCAAAACACGGTGGTATGTTAGGGGTTTTTTTACGATTTTTTGACCAAAAATCAAAAATTTTTACAAAAAAATTTTTTTGGCTTACTTCCCACACCTAAAAACGTGTTATTCGAACTCCCCGCACCTTTTACGTTGAAAAAACCACTTAAAACCCATTTTTAGCTCTCCACCAAACGGTATACTCCTACCCCGCAAATAAAAATCCGCAAACCAGTGCTCGCCAAAAATTTGCCTACATTTTTAGGCGTAAGAAAAATTTAAAAATTAGTGAGTCATTGAAAAATTTTATGCATCAGCTTTGTAGCGCTCTTAAAAACTGTGTTGTCAGATTTTTCATGAGTCTCCTATTTTCCGTCGAAACCACACACAATTCGAAAAATAGTGCATCGTTCCCTATCAATTGTCCGAAACTGTACACACCAAAATAATGTTTGAAGCAATAACGATAAAAGTCCGCCAATTCAAACTTTGATTTGTCACTCAAACTTTGGTCACTATTTTTATCGCATCAGAAAGTTTTTGATTCCTCTTCGAAACTAAGTCTTTACCGGCACTTTTTAGATGAATAGGCTATATAAATTTCCAAGTACAATCTGGAGGCACAAGAAGAAAACTTTGTTTGCTGTGGGAGTTTTGGCCTTCTCAGTGGATTATTTCAACAGATTCAACAGGTATTTGAGTTGAAATAGCCTTTTTATGCAACAATCCATAATTTAGGGATCAGAAAATACGCACTTTCTATGCAAAGGAAGCCAAGAAGTATGGTGACCAACTAGTTTCTCCATTGCAAAGTAAATTGCACGTTTTTTGACGAAATGATAGGTATTTTTGATAAGTATTTTTCAGAGATTGCGCGAGTAACTGTGCTCATCAATCGGGAAGCCAATCATAGAAAAGTCGCAGATTTATTCGAGAAAAATGCGTTGCCATTGTTGCATCTAGCGGGACTTGCGGTTACGGTCATCAAAGTAAAAAGATAGATAGTCCACAATTTAGGATGACTTAAGTAGTGACAATTTTTAGGTAAAAGACAAGAAACAGATGGAGTCATTGGTCAGTGTACTCGATCGTTCGGAAGCAGACTACGTATTCAGCGTAGGTGGTGATGGCACTCTTTCCGTGGTACTCACTGCAATGGTCAAAAAAAAATTGGAAAGCGGCGAAGCAAATCTTCCATTGTGCGCATTTCCGGGTGGCAAGGAAAATCGGTTCTTGACCTCTATGGTGCCTGGAATCTTCGGTTGGTTACTTAAACCTTAGAATACCCATGTTTGTATCACGCTAAAATTCAGGTGAGAAAGAGGATGTCAGGAGGTACATATTTGTCATTTAAAAGCCCATACTGAAAAATAATTTGGAATTCAGATACTGCGAGAGTGCTATGGCGATAATCGAGAACACCAGGAAGTTTGTGCATCCTGTCAGGTGCAACATCATAAATGTAGGTTTGCAATGTTGAGTTTTTTAATTGTGAGGAATTCGGATGCCTTGGTCTCAATAAGCTATACAGACAGCCAGTTTTACACCCAAAATTTATGGGGGTTAAAAAATGAAGCCACTGGTGGCTATGTTAGAAAAAATTAGTATTCCATTCAGTTCTATAGCAAAAAATCAAGTAAAAATGGTCAGAATACTTGTCAAACACTGAGGGAATCGTGCAATACTCAGTCGTAAACCAAAATAAGTATTTGTTTCAGCACTCCGAAGAAGATGCTGTTGATACTTCGTACTTGCTTTCCTCTCTCAATGCTGGTTGGTTTGAGCATTGCGAGCAGAAGAAGCACAAACTCTGGTACTGGGGATCGCTGAAGTCTAAAGTTGTCTATGCATGGGAGTTCTTAAAGGTCGCTTATCAGTTTCTCAAGCAAATAGGTTAAATGGCGTTTTCAGAGATTCCCTCAGCCGATTTCTTTTGCCATAAACTATGAAAACTGTGACGGATGCAACAAGTGTCGTGAAGCTATCAAAGTCAAACCCGATTCATGGAACCAATGGTTGAGGAAAATGCTTGGCGCACAAAAGAAGAAAAATGATCAAGGTTTGACAAAACTGACTTTTCAGTCAGGAACAAAGATTATTATTGGATTTAGAGCCGCAGGTCGACTACTCCAAAATCACGAATCCGGACTGTGGATCATTGAGTAATTTTGGATTGTATGATTTGTTATTCCATAATATCCTTTTAGAAAATTTGAGTCTAAACGCAACAGATATTCGCATCTCATGTTTGCAGCAAAAGGTGACTTATTATCAAAAAGTTGTTTCAATTTACCGCATTTCCTCTAATTAGCGCCCCTCTATTAACGCCCCCCCCCCTGTAAGAAAGTCGAAAATAACGCCTCCTCTAACTAACCCCCCCCCTTAACTGTGAACTATTGATCCGTAGCCAATTTTGACCTTTTTTTTAATTTTTTCATTAAAAATTGACAATTTTTGCAAAATATTTCCCCCAAAGTAATTTTTATACTGTCAAACCAGGCCTCAGGGTGCCGGATAACTGGAGTGCCGGATAACCAAGGGTTGACTGTATACGAAATGTCTTCCGATATGCAAATCCATTGTGATCAGGCCAAAATACTTACAACGAGCTAAGATATATATAAAAAGGTAGGAGGTACGAACTTTTTGTTCGTAGGTAGTCTAGTCTCTCTGTTTAAGTAGTCTACTCAAAACAGAAATATCTCAGCTCCTTGTAATTATTCTGCCTTGATTTTGACAGATTCGAATTCAGGAATATAATTTAAAAAAAAGCTTTTAAAAAAACATCAGAGGATTTTTTATCCAAAAGTTAGATCATAAATGGTCATGTGAATTTAGAGTCTCAAACCTTGGGCAGTAGAGCCAAAAACTGTTAAATGAGTGCTGAATCTCTCTTTTAATCATAATGTGGATGTTATAAATTCAAAAATTGCAGTTATTTGATTGTTTTTCTGCAATTTTTTAAATTTTGTGATCTTTGGTAAAAAAAATTGCCGTCGCCTGGTCAAAAAAAAGCGCCCCCTCTATTTAACGCCCCCTCTAATCAACGCCCCTTAGAGGCGAGTCAAAAAAACGCCCCGGAAATACGGTATGTGGTAATTTTTAGGACGGAAGCAAGTTGAACTTTGAGTCTGGTGGAGCAAAATTAGGTCGGTTTGCAAGTATGGCAGCTGGTTTCCAGAGAGGTGCTAGCTCCAACAAGGATATGCCAGAAGATATTACAGACAACAAGTTCCAAGCCAGCAAGATTTTGCTTCAGTTCGAGTTCATCCCAGTAAGCAAATTTGCTGTGCTTTAAGTTGCACTGTAATCATTGTAATTTTTAGGCATTCATCCAGTATCTTTCCATCTCCGGTGATTGGAGCCGGTTCGAAGACTTTGCGCAGAAGACTGTTCTCTTGGAAGCTACAAATGAGAAAATAGACATGTTCATGCCGAAGTCTAGTAAAAGAAGAATCGATGTTTAATGTCATTGTTATTGTTGTTGTGGCAAAGATAAATAATGGTTAGAGGTTTTACAGCACGTCAAGGAACTAGAATGGTAATCGTAGACAATTTGAAATCTACCTTTTCTATCTTGTCTTTAGTATGTTAACTACCGTTTTTCGTTTGAGGGCAATTTCTTGATTCAGATTTCTGTCGGCCTTTACATGTTATTAAAGAAGCTTATTAAGAAGCTGCTTAAATCGTATACCAAGTCCTGATTTTACGGCGACCTGGTAATAGACTCAATAATAGCGTTAATCGAGGGTACGTAAAACCGGAGTGCCATAAAACCTAAACTCAATGCTTTTTGCAGTTATATCCATTTTGACCTGATTACGGGAACATAGTCTACTTTTTGGGACCGAAATTATACATTTTATGTAGGTTCACTACATACAGTTGCGGACAATTGATAGTTAACGGCACCTATTTTTTTTTAAATTTGAAATTTTCAGTGACAAACTCGTGGTTTAAAAAAAGTTAATATAGTTTTGTAGCATTTTCCTTCCTCTACAAGATAGTGCTGTTTAATTTTCCACAGATATTTTTTTAGCAACATTTTACTATCTTTTTGAATTCACTCGCATTTTAAGTCCGACAATTGATAGTCAACGACATCAAATTTCAACAACTTTTTATCGTAAAATCGTTTTAGATCTAAAAAGCTGCGATGAAAGACTTGAAAAGTTAATTGTGAGACTACATGACACCGATGACAAATGGAGCTTCGAAAAAATCGCCCAGCATGTGCAGACGACTAAGGTGGGCGTTTGGAAGGTCTATCAGCGCGTGAAGAATCCAGTGCCAGTCAAAATAGGTGGAGATTTCAACAAGAAAGATCTAAAAGATTAGTTAAAAAGTAATAGACTAGCAAGTAATTACCAAGTTCGTATTCGGATGATCTGCTTCTAGTTGTTCCATGTGACCCAGCATTGTTTCCAAAAGAATTTGGCAGTATTGAAAGCGATCGATCTTGCCATCCACGAGTCGAAAAGGTCCAAGTCCATCCCACGAAAAGCATCCCCAGACCATGATATTGCCTCCTCCGAACTTGACGGTACCTTTAGTGTAATTCGGATCGAACCACTTGTTGACTGGACGACGCACATATCTTTTTCCATCATTGCCAATCTTGTTGAACCCCGTAGGGGGTTCAACAAGATACCGAAAAAGATTCGGAAATCGACCAGGCAAGGAACTACCTAGTCGAATTTTTTTTTGGATGGCCGCGTAATTTTGATACACCCTGTAATCCGAGGTGGACTCTTTATTTCACATAAAGCTCTATTTCATTTCAATAAGATTTCTAGTATACGTCTTTTCTAGAAAAAACTCTACTTTTCAAAACCCTCACTGAAGTTGCAAGCTTGTAGAAATCGCTTCTTAGAAGTATGTTGGATGTCATTCCAACTGAACCCAAATGCATAGTTTGAATTATTCTAAACTTTTACTAATCGGTTATGTGCACAACAATGAATTATGTACTTGAACACGGCTAGTGCTCCCACCAAACCATTTTGTACAAGAATAAATCCAGAGGCATAACAGATCTTAATTTTATTTGCTCAACTTTTCAGATTATGAACGACCAACCGCTTGGTTAAGTTGTTGGAAGCCGTTAGTTGAGGCAAACGCGAGAGCCTGAAAATTATTAAAGCTTTTATTTTGTAATCTGCTTTTTCTGATTACTTGTCCATATTTGAACGAGCTGCAGAATTTAGTCAGCCAAAACTGGAACAATATTTGCAAGGAAAACACAACAACGCAGACGCTTCCCATCCTAAATCGTATATAAATGGCTAAAAGACACATAATTAATCACTTTTTACCATCTATTGTTCATCAGAGAAGAGGTTATGGACAGGGACATGCAAAGTGCTCCGTATACAAACAGATTACTCAATTTTGGTGCCTGAATTCCACTGTTTATAAAATTAGGCAACATATAAAGTGAAGGATACACTAGTTAGCTCGTCCAAATAGTTTTCCAAATCCTCGGCTTTATGCTGAGCATTGAAAGCCATGTAGCGCAACCTTTCTACCAAGGTAAATCCAAGTCTTGCAAAAATTACACCCTAAATATTTGAATGGATCGAATTTTTTGAAATCTGGCGCCTATTTTTTATTTCGCTCATCCTAGGCTCGCTTTGTGTGCAAAATCACAATATTTGACTGTGTTACAGATTTTTTCACAAGTTTTTCATCATCGATCATTTTTAATTTGCAAGGTAATTTTTTTGGCGACATTTAAACAAATGTTTTTGCAAATGATCCTCAATAATTTTCTAGCCTGTCATTTTGCAGCTTTTAACCAAGACCCTAATAGTAAAAAAGAATTGAATCAATTTACAGTCGTGAGAACTGAAAAGAAAACAACGAGCCCCATGATTGCATAAGCCATGCAAATGTAGGCAGCATTTGAGGAGTAGAAAGAGTACTGCTCTTCTCTAGTCAAGTTTGAGGCATCTGAACAATTGAAACTGATTATTGGGAACCGAAATGTTGATGAAAACTCTGACGTTGTCGTAGCTCAAACACATCGAAGAACATTCCAGTGAGTCGAGTGAATACTGGCCAACCAAATGAGTGAAACACACAAGCAACAAAGCCGAACGAATACACAAGAGGGTTATGGACTATAGTGAGCTGGATGATTCTTGAGATGGCAAACAACATCTGTCATGGAAAATAGCTTTTAACGTGTCTAATAGGTATTTGAACATAGGTCTACCTCAGAATGAGAGACTTGATTTTCCTTATCTTTTGTTTGTGCAATAGCCACTTCATTAGTGCGGATATCTTAATAATGGTGACGAGTTAACTATATTTAAAGAAAAATGTGGTATTCTACCATCAACATTCTTCACCTCAGAGATCACTTTTTCCGGGACAGAGCTTATGTGCGCCCACAACTGTGCTTTGGATGTGGAAAATTGGAAGGAGCTGGAGCCAATACCAGCAGCAATTGTGAAAATCCTGCCTGGCTAAAAATACTTTTGTTAGTGGATAATAAACCCACCACAAATTACTTCAAGCAACATTTTCATGTCCACCAGAACGCTTCCATACCTAAAAAGACTAAATTAAAAACCATGGAAAAGCATGTTTTAAAGGGGCATACCCGTGCGTTTTAAATAGAAAAGGCGGAGACCAGCAATTTTTTTGAATCATTCTCTTTTCACTCGTGTCAGGTCAAAACTAATACTTACGATCTTATACTGGCTTAAAAACTATGCAGAAAACTTGTAAAATCTAGTTGAAAACGCATGTAAAAATTTTTCGAGAAAGAAACGTGTACAGGGATGCCATAATGCCTCTTAAGGACCATAGCCGTAGCTTAGAATGGTCGCCGCTGCCGGTGACTTTTAAGGCTGCCCGCCGCTGGCGCCGCCGCTCATCTTTTTCGAGCCGTCGCCGCGATCGCCGCCGCTGCCGGCGCCGCTGTTGTTGTTTCACTTAATCTTCACAAATTCAATTAAAGACTAAGTTATTGTTTATTAAGCATGAAAGTTTAACAGCACCAAATAGCTGTAGTTTGAATGAGAATACAAAACTTTTCTATAACAAAGACATGAGTATTATGTACAAGTATTTTAAAATATGTAACCCATGTATTTCTTTAAAATAAACAACTTGCTTTTTTATATAATTTTTTTTATATATACTTTTTTTAAATTAAATATTTTCTGTTAGTTTTTGACTTTCAATGTTTTGCATGCCACAGCTGCAATTCAAATTTTTAACGCCGCCGCTGCCGCGAGCGGCGCCGCTTTTTTCGCCGCCGCCGCTCGAATTTGATTCTCGCCTGTCGCTGCCGCGCCGCTGGTTATTCGGTCGCATGCAAGTATGGCCGTAGCCGACAATAAGAACGATAAGTCGTCAATTTATTTCGGAAATATTAACAATTGTTTTTCATTGTACTAATAATTAGATCATCAAAAAGGCAGAGCCAGCGCTGAGCACCAAACTCACTAACAACGTTAAGAAGCCGCTGCTGTTTTACCACTACACTAGGTTGCCACCCTCCTGCTCTTTAATGGCGCATCTTTCTTTTTATGGCTATGGTCCTTTAATAGGCGCGCATCTTTTTAGGAAAAATGCCTTTTTAGTCAAAAACACGCCTCTTAAAAGAGGCGTTATGGCATCCGAGAACGTGTACCTTAAACTTGTTAAAGGTACTCACATTCCTCCTATACTCATGCTGAAGAACACAAAGCACATTGGTCCAGACAGCAATAAAGCTCTATGGATCATCTTCTTCTGCGAACACAAATTATGGATTACAGAAAAAGTGAAAGCACAAAAACCTGGTTGAAGAATGTGGTCCAAGAGAGCACTAGAATATGCCTCGTAGATTTTCTAATAATGTCCTCCCCCCGATTTTAAATCGTATCCTTGGCGTTGTGTTTTTACTAAGGTTGGGTGATGTTGGCCCACCATTGGTGGGTCACCTCGGTGACTCACCAGAGCCCTGGAGACTCACCGAAAACCGGTGGCTCACTTTAGTGAAAAATTGTGGCGCTATTTCAAATTTTAGAGAAAATTTAAAAATTATTAGTCATAATCAATGGCTATAAGTGAAATGTACCACCTATCTGAGAATTTGGCCTCCTTTTTTTATTAATTTGGCCGCTTTTTTTAAATTTCAAATACCGTATTTCCTCTTCGTCGCCATTATTTCATGAGAGGAGTGATTGTATTTCATGAGGGGAGTGATTGTATTTCATGAGGGGAGTGATTGTATTTCATGAGGGGAGTGATTGTATTTCATGAGGGGAGTGATCGATATGAAAGTGGCCCATAGGTTTAGGGCGTCTCTTTGAAAGTGTCCAATAGGTATGGGGTACAAAGGTGGCGTTCTTGGATGGGTGGAATGCGCACCTTGTACTATTGGGGTAAATGAATAT
Organism: Ditylenchus weischeri; assembly: GCA_029231635.1. Lineage (NCBI taxonomy): Eukaryota > Metazoa > Nematoda > Chromadorea > Rhabditida > Anguinidae > Ditylenchus > Ditylenchus weischeri. The sequence continues at coordinate 36,979 of JAMRYI010000008.1, forward strand.
TTTGCTCAAAATTCAAATTTGGCGGGGTAAAACAATTCGAGCCTTACGGTATATTAATGGGTTGAATGCAAAGAAAATATGACCTACCGAGTATGGGCATTAGCATGATGGGGCAAGATAGTTGCCATGAGCAAGAAAATGCAATTAGAACACTTGAAGCTAGGAAGGCCTGATAGTTGGATGTTGCATTTATAAAATTAAAATGATAAAAGAGCATACCAAATCTCGTATGAACATGGCCAATTTTCTACATTTCTTGAATGTTTTTTAAATGCAAAGTATTAAATGCAAAAAACCTTTTATAAACAACGGTAGATTCATCAAATTTGTCAGGTAGACTGCTGTTATCCTTCAATGATACATATTGCAGAAATGACAGCCTACATTAAGAAAAAATCGCAATGTACAGACTGCGAAATTTTTATCTATCATACATTGGCGCTGCAGCTCCTATACTGAAAATTAGTTTGTTTAATAGTTGAATCGAATTGAGTAAAAAAGACAATTTGAAAACTCATCATAGACTGCTTTAGTTCACATTGTGGTTATCACACTCTCTTTTTACTAGGGGCCTAAGACCTTCTACCCTGTTTTAGAGTTGGTGAATGTCTCGGTGATGGTATATTATACCAGGGTCTATGTAGATCGTCCATATCTCTAATCCTACAGTTTACGGATTGTAAGTAAGCGTTGCAAGCACATAAACAGTTGGTCATGGTTGCCTGCTCATAGCCAGACTAGGGATAGGAGAGATGTAATGAGGGTATTTACCGTTATTGTGATGGTCTGTTCAACCCTTTTTGAAACGGCCATTTCGGTCAATATCATATGTGGCCGCAAAATCGCAGTAAAATTCACTGTTGATTTGCATGTTAACCTTTTGAATGTGGCCGCAAAACCCTAATCTTCATTTTTTTCATTTTTACCGATAATATGTGGCTGTGGTGTAAATCAAAATAAAAGTATTTTAGGTCTGCATCGAAATCGCGATATTTCCTCAAAATTTTGACCCTACCGGAGTATACCCCGCCCCTTCCCAAATGAAATTTTTTAAGTGTTTCCAAACACCCTATATCAACCTAAAATCACCTCAGGAGTTTAAAAAAGACATTATTTTTGTGTTCTAGTCAATAAAAAATTGAATTTGGGACATTTTGAGATTTCGACCAATTGCCTGTTTTACCATGTTTCGGTCACTGGAGCTGGGCAAAAAGAGCCTCTAAATGCAGTTTTGATCAAGAGTCTTGCTCGGAATTATGTCTAAAGTAAGTGAGTGCGCGCATCTCCAACCAACCAAGCCCCTGCGCCCCCTTCGGGGGCGCAGGGGGCTTGGTCGCTTGGGGTTGAGATGCACACACCCACATACCTTAGACACAAATCACTCAAAAGGGACTCTGGATGCATAAAAAATGTATGCATACCAGAGTTTCTTTATGCGGTAGGCCCCAGTTAACAAAACTATGTTCAAATTGCATCTTTTGGGGTCAAGGTACCCTCAACATCTGATTTACTGAGTTATAATAAACAGAAATCAGATTTAAAAAAAATCGACTTTTTATAGAAAAAAGTAGGTGAAAACACCTTTTTTATCGTGTTCAACGTGTAGGAAATGCTTAAAAATGGTTAAAATGGTGTTTTGAAAAAGTTCAAAAAAATTTCATTGGGGGTATACTCCGATAGCGCCAAAAAATTTTTAAACTGTGCTGTGGTCCGGTCTTCACTCTCCTATTTTTCCTATTTCATCAAAATTAACCTCAAAAGCTGCACTACACATTGCAACAACAGAAATCTTTTCAAAAAGCTGTCCTCCAGTGGATCATACACCACAGCTTCAGTTATGTAATGGCCAATGGCAAGATTGAAAATGGCATGGTTGATGCCACACAAAATAGACAAACACAGATCACACCAGTTGAGTAGTCGGGTATTTTTAGCAAACTAAATATTTTTTGAGTTATCTACTAGAATTAAAAAATAACCTACCGCTAACAACAATCGATTGGGCATTCTGAAACCAATTTCTGTTTTTTTTCTCTCAAGAAGACACCACTCTTCTTTCCAAGTCTACCGAAGTTCACCAAACCAAATTTATTACTTTCAGTCTATTATTTCGTTTTTTCATTAGTATTTGTTGTCTGATTGAGAAAGATGAAAAAGTAATTTTTGTGAGCACTTATAGCCATAAATTATTTTGTTAGGAGGAGCTGTAATCAATGAGGAAATTTGGTCAAATGAACGGCCAATCCTATCCTATACGGCAAACTTTTAATTAAAATTATTTTTATTTTTTGCTTATAGGTAAAGTAAAGAACTGAAAAGGTAATTAACACAATTTTTTCTTAGTCTCCATTTAGCAATTGTTTAGTGTGCTAAACTCATTTCAAAAAATCAGCCTCTTAAGCATAAAAAAGGAGGCAAATGCAGGATAATACAGCATAGCTAAAAAAACCACCAAAGAATTAACAAATCTGCCAAAAAAATTAATTTGTTCAGTAAAAGCAATGAAATCGCACAACAATTAATGGTGCAATAAAACTCTGAAACATTTTTGTTTATTTATTCCGATGACGAGTGGCCAAAACAAGGCAAACTTGATTTATAATAAAGACCTGATGATTATATACTGCGATCTTATTTATTGGGACAAAGAAACAAAATAGTTGTTTGAAATCTTGACAAAAGAAAATATTTTAAAAATTCTAGACTTGATTTTGTGTGAAATTGTGTATGCATTTGATTTGTTCTTTCATCTCCTCTTCTAGTCACATGTTTTCAAAATTTGAATGCTGAGCATTTAATCGGTTTATTGCAAGCTGTGTTGAACGACTCACCCTCGCAGGACTAAAAACTTTCAAAAAGCGAGTATTTCTTACATGGTCATTTCGTGAGTACTTTTTACAGTAAAGAACAAGTATAATTTCTAAGTTTGTCAAAGCCATAAATTTTCAATGAAAATTTTAATGCCAATTTCAAGGCCTTACAAATTATGTATTAGGTTGCGGGATAAGTCGTTGCGGTTTTTTAAGATACAATTTTTCTGCAAATTTGAATACTAATTTCATTCAATAGAAGCTCGATTGGGGGCAGAGATTTTACGGCTTCTCGTCTCTGCATCCCTCCCTTAGGGTTTTTACTTTTTCACGTTTTTTTTTATTGGTTTTAAGTTATTGTCTTGAAGGGAAAGTCCTTATTTTGAATTTTCACCAAAATTTGAATTTTAGCCATTACATATCAAGGTAAATACTTTTTTTTAGAGTATTGTCCACCTGTATGCTACCCAAACGACCTGTATACTACACAAACCACGTGTATAATACTCAAACCACTCGAATAGTGTCCAGACCACATAGATGGTACTTAAATCATCTTGATAGTATCCCAACCCTTAAAGCGAATACCAAAAAACACAGTTTGAAATTTGTATTTTCTCAAACCGAAAAAGTACAATTTTATTTTCGACCAACTGCAACGACACAGAAGTTGCTCAAGCCCAAGGTGGCTTTTTATAGCTGAGATGAATTTTTCATTCTTGTACAGTTACAGCATTGCAATACTCGAGTGGATCACAAACCTGAGATTTTGAAAGAGCATTTAAATTTGGAGCCGATTTATCCATGGAGTGGTGATCCAATGAAAATATATCCAATCAAGGGAGATGGGGATTGCTTCTACATGTATTCTCACCATCCACAGTATTTATTTATCGTTATTGCATATCTTTTTTGCTCAGGTCTGTAGCGTTCATTGTTTACAAGGATGAGGGGTAGCACCAACGCGTCCGACAAGAGTTGATGAAATTTCTTGTTGATAACAAGGATCAATCTTGGGTCAAATATTTTGGTGGCTCAAATGGCGTGGAAGAATACGCAAAACTTTACTCGAAAATCGGAGAATGGGGCAATAGTGCTCAACTTCTGCTGGCAGCCAAACGCTATAACTGTAATTTCGTCCTTTTCCAACCTGAAAACGTGCCCAAATTCGTTACTCACTACGTTGATGCGGTTGGTGAACTAAAAAAATTAATTGCATGTGTTCGTTACACTCAGGCGGTGCACTTGGTATACTGTCATACAAAATTGTCATTTTATTAAAAAGCTTAGCAGTGTGCTGGAACCGAACCCGACCACTTTCGGACCACGTCAGCATAGTACCGCTGAGCCACCCAAGTTAATGCCCTGACACAGTGTTTTTCATTACTTATTGCTCTTTGCAAAATGACAAATTTGTATTCAAAAATAATTCTCGTTTGAATGTACCTGGTCCCCGCCTTTTGCCCGTGTAACGCGCTGCTGTGCCCTTTAAGGGTCAAAATGACCAAATTTGGGGCCGATATCGAATTTTTTTGAAATGTGGTCTAAATTGAGCTATTGCAAATTCTATATAATAAATAACATGAAAAATCGACAATTTTCCACAGAAAATAAGAAAAAAATTCAAATTCCGTACAAATCAGAATGCCACAGCGAGTTTGCGACTTTTGAATTTTGACACACTGTGCCCTATTTTTTTTCAACAATGAATTTTAGTCTCAATTATTCCACTTTTAGTAAAAATTTGATATTGTTATAGTTTTTCAGAGACTTTCTATGAAAAATTAGGTGGATATTGGTGTTTTTCTTTGTTTTACACCGCTTTTTAGTGGATCCAACATATTTTATCAGAATGAAAAAATCAATATTAGACACAGTATACAATTTCTTTTAATATCATAAATTCTCATGATATCATATCAAATTTTGAATTTATAAAATTATTGCTGGAAAAACCCTAAAAATAGAGCTGATGAGTTGACTGCAGTCTGTATTTCGGTATGGTAATTTTGCCCAAAATCGTCTCGGTCGATACGACATTCGCTGCGTGATACCGTATCGTCATCACCTAAGACAACTTATAGTAAAAAGCTGATCTGTTGTATGATTTCTTCTTACTACTTTATTAACTTTTTGGTGGTGTAGGTTATCAAATTTTGTTTAACTAAAATAACAAAATACTTGCACTTTATTATACAGGGTGCCTCAAGAATTTTGAAACACTTTGAATGGTCATAACTTTTTTCTAGGTCATTTTTTCGAAATTCTGTAAACGCAATTCGGCTTAGCTCGCTCCAGCTATTTTTTGGTATATACTGTGAAAAACACGATTTCTGCTTGGTCCCCCTTGTAATTCGGGTCTTGGTCTGTGGATGGCCTTTAGAGGGCCAGGGCCCAAACCACAGGGGGGACCAAGCAAAAATCGTGTTTTTGACTTTATATAACAAACAAATTGCTAAAGCGAGCAGAGCAGATCTACGTTTACAGAATTTTGAAAAAGCGACTTAGAAAAATTTTATGACCGTTCAAAGTGTTTCAAAATTCTTGGGACACCCTGTAGTTCACAAAATTACTACAAATAAAATTCCTTTTCGGAATATAGCTGAATGGAAGCCAACATATCGATTAAACATATCGTATTTTTTCTATTAAAGGCCCTCCTCCCTCAAGCATAGTGACCGCGCCGTCTCCGGCCCGGACCGTCTTCCGTCCCATCCGGCCGGGGCCGGCTTTGACTAGACGGTTTACGGCCGGTAATGATGCTGCACGGCAATGGACGGCCTGAAAAATTTTTTCAGGCCGGGACGGTGGACGGCCGGCAAAATTTTAACGGACAGTTGGACGGACAGTTAAGAGTATAAAAAAATAGGACGGCCGGTCGGACGGCCGGCCAAAAACACACGGACGGCGGACGGGACGCCGTCCACTTTTGAAAAAATGTAGTCACTATGCCCTCAAGGACCTTTATCTCAGCACAGAAAACAATTTCGCAAATCTGTTTTTTGCATTTTCTTAGTAAACACGAGTTTACCTGATTCCACTTTTCAGATTTTCGTTAAGCACCAGAAATCTCAAAATCGACCCAAATTTTTTCCGACTTTTTTGGGGTTGAAAAATAAACGCCCGGGGTATTTAACCCTAAACTACGGCGAGGTTTTTTTACAACAGAAAAAACTTTGTATTTTTCTCGATAAACTACAAACAAATGACCCTTTTTGATATTAATCTTTCAGCCAGTTTTTCATGCTCTTTCTCTCTGCTCACTCAGATTTCCATTATTTACTCAAAATAGTGGATTATAACGGCATTTTAATATCTGTGTGAAATTCACGTTTTTTTTTCAAAAAGCCTATTGCGGCTGTTAGTCATGGCAAAGCTTGATACTTTTGGTGCAGAGAGGTAGTACAAAGAAAGGCTTATATAATACAACAAACTGTTTTGATTTATATTTCTTTGGCAGTGAAATAAATACACTTTTAGCAAGGAAGGAGTGAGTTACTAATTTTGGCTATAAATCAAAGCTACCTAAGTTTTTTGAGAAAAAAATACACTTCTTTCTACTGCAATAGATAAGCTTTCAAATGAGGTATAACTTGTCTTTTAACAAAAATTACAATTTGTAAAAAAACCTTATAAAACAAATTGAAAAAGTTTACATGGGTCAAAAAGACCCACTTAGTAGTTTTAGGGTTAATAGAGAAAATACGGCAATGTCTAGAATGTCCAAATGAGTCTAGATTTGATCTCATGACCATAAAATACATGCAGATCACAAATTCAGACCCATTTTGACTTTGTATAGACTTGATTTTGCTGTAAATATTAGCTAGAATAATAGACGTGCATTCACCGCTAATAATAATGTTGCTGCTATTATTGTTGCTGCTGCTGCTGCAATAGAAACATATTAGCTAAGCTGCCTAGTTGCTGATTCACTGTACATATATATATATATTGTGTTGCTAGCCGTTGGTTAGCTGACAGCATTTGTTGTCCAAAAATGTTTATGTTTTTACTTCCTAAAAAATTTGTTGTTATATTAGCACGGATTGACTGTCATGCAAAGTGTAATAGCGCCCCTCTCCAAAAATGTAACTATTTTAAAATGCCTTGAACTGCTAAAGTCTCAGAAGATCTGCGACCATTGATTGCATCATACTCTTAAAAACATCCTTGGCTTTTTCGATTTTGCGGCCGGTTTTCTTTTTTCTTCTCTTTTTCTTGTCTCTTTTTGCAATTGTTCGAGGAATTCAAAAATAGGCACCTATTGTCCATTTTGAGGTGAAAACTTATTAGAGAATACACTATAGCTTTCAAAGCTGAACTCCTGACAAAAAAGCTGAAAATATTTAGAAGGAATATTTAATTTTCTATCTCCGAATACATATTGTCTTAAAAAAATAATCAGATAATTTTAAGTGAAAAAGACTAATTATTCAATATGCAGTGCACTCTCGGATTAACGTAATAGGTAAAAAATTCGTTCCCACCTACGCTCCGCACATTTTTTAACTTTTTTATAGTTCTGTATTGACAGTTTGGTCGCAAATATCGCAAGGATTCCGATTTTACCGATCGTTTTAGCAAAAAAATAATTTTAGCTCTTAAAAGGCAAAACCCCGCTTTAACGTAACCATATTTTCAAAAAAGCCTTGTATTTCGATAGGATTCTCTGTCAACAATTTTATGTGTGTCACACTTTTTAAAAGCCCAACAGGCGCCTTTACAGGCACCATCACATAAGTAAATGTGAACAATGCACCCTTTCGTCATTTATTTTTTTTGCGTGTTTTCAAATATCTTTTTTTATAAAAAGTGTAACACACACATAAATGACACACGTGTGTGAGTGACACACATGTGTGTCACGCTTTTTATGAAGAAAAATATTTGAAAACGCACCAAAAAAAATTAATCACGAGAGGGTGCATTGTTCACATTTACTTATGTGATGGCGCCTGTACTTTCCCGCTAGAAATTTTGACAAAATTACTTAATTTTTATCGGTCTTATTATGGAAAATTAGACCATTCGACCCTAGTATAGAATATCCTTCCCCCCAACTTATGCCTTTCAAAACTTAAGTAAAGAGCACCCAAATATATGTCCCAGACCCCGGAAAATGTGCGTAAGACATTTCTGAGTCACAACTTCCATACGTTGGCCTACCCGTGAGCCTAAGGTCTAAGCCTAAACTTGTTGTTCCAAAGTGTAGTTACAGCGATTTTTGGAAGGTCTGATTTGGGGGGGTTTCTATACTACTAGCGCCGACCATTGAAAACATCATAAAATTTGGCACGGCGAAAATTTCGCGGTAGATAATTTTGCGAAAATTCATTTTTGACGTCCTCGCTACGCAAAGACGAAATTCTTGAATATAATAATACTCTTAAAATTGAAAACTCACGGTCAAATTTAAAATATTGAAATTTTTTCAAATGTTTGTTTTGTCGAAAGATATTTGAAATTTGACATTCTCCTTAAATTTGAAGAAGAGTCTACATGCAAATCGACCACGCTGAACATGAATCCGGTGCTAAAATTTTGGTTTTGCCTAGCAGGAACGTCAAAATGAATTTTTTGCGAATGATCTCCCGCAAAATTTCCCACATGATTAGTTTTCGAAAGTAACTAATATGCCAGCGGCGTGCCAGGAGAATCCGGTTCGCCTTGGTTCCCCTGTTGATTTTTTCTAACTTTTGTCAGTCCTAATATTTTCAATTAAAAAAAATATATGAACAAACCTTTTGTTTCATCTACATACAAAGAATCATATAAAATTTGGAAACATGAAACTAAAATGTTTTGCATTTGTGGTGAGTGTTCTGTGCAACTGTGCAACCATAGTAATAATATTAATACCACTGCCCAACACAAAAGTGCCTATAGCACCAGCAAAAGACAATAATGAGTAGTGGTGATATATGGATGATATAACTACAATTGCTCAACACAATGTAATGTTACACTGCTGGCCAGCTTCCCCTGCTCCACCGTAAAAGTAGTAGCGGAATGGGGGGGGGTTATGCATGAAGTGTAATCAAACATACAGCAGCAGAGAAACAGAACCAAACTGGTGTCATCGCCACGTTTCTCTCACCCATTTTTGGTTTCAGTGAAAAATCAAGGTCGGTGCGACACAATAACAGCAATAGCAAGCCCTTGTGCCTCTCTGCCCTTGCCTAGTGGCAAACCCTATTAGTGGAGGAGTAGGAGGGGCTGAACAAATGATGATGAGGTGATAAGCGGAATCGATAATTAGTATTACCACTACAGTAGTATTATTATCAATTAGTCGGAGCAGTAAAAATTGACGTTAGGGGGTTACCGGGAATTCCCGGTATGCACCGCGGTTTTTACCTGCAAATTCCTGGTATTATTCGCGGATTTTACGGGAAAATTCCCGGTATGCACCGCGGTTTTTACCGGAAATTATTATGTTTTCGCTAATTATTTTTAATTAAAAACCCAAACCTCAACCAATAATTTTGCTATTCATTTTCGGTAATAACAAAACCATAAACACCAAACCATAAACAAAACCTAATTAATACAAATGTTCATCGTCCGGAAATGTGCGATGGTGTTTTCGTCTCCTGGTAATAAACAAGAGGTACTACCCAGGTAATGTTGCTCAGGTGGTGGTACCCATTGGTAGACTCAGAAGGTAGTACTCCAATAGTTATAACCAGGTAGCGGTCTCCAAATAGTACTTTCATATGGTTTCACTAGGTATATAGGTTTTCGGAGCATATATGTTCTAGGTATATAAGTAGTGCTGCAAAATTGGTGGTTTTCAAGTTCCAGGTGTCCACGTAGTGGTAAAAAGGGTTAAATACACTGTACCCCTAGCACTCGATCACACTATAGCCCCAGTTGCTGATTAAACTTGGGGGATCAAGGCAAATTTAAAAATAATTTTGCATGAAAATCATTTAAAGTGTAAATAAACAGTTTTTAAGGCTTTCGCGAAAAACTTAGTACAGTCGAGCGCTGGGGGTGGTTGGTGGTTTACTTATTCGGATCGTGGCCAACCTCCAATTTTCAAAGTTTTTGAACTTTTCATGATTGTTTTGCGAGCAATTGATGTGCCATTGTTTTCAGCTTGCTTTCCCTGATTGTGTTTGATGTAGTATGCGTTGCATAACATTTTTTGCGAAGCTGATAAATGGAAGAATTGAGATGTTTCAAGCTGAATGATATTTACGAAAAGCTTTTCTGAACTGATGATGAGTTTTAGGACTGGTTTCAATATCTAGGATTACATATTAGGATTGCGCATATTACACTTTAACACAATCAGGAGAAACAAGCTGAAAAAAGCGCAATAGTATCTATCAAAAATCACAAAAAGTTAAAAAAGGTGAAAAGTTGGAGGTCGGCCACGATCCAAATAAGTACCGCAGGGGGTATAAGTGCTCCTGAAAAAGTTGTACTGAAAACGGATGGTGGTAAATAGGTGGAAGTACCTAAGTAGTGTTACCGGTCAATAACCCAGGGTTGGTACCTGGGAGATTTAACCTAAGAATTCCTATTCTAAAGATAAACACACACACACCGCAACTTCAACTTTTTCAGGAATGGGTGGGGGTATAATTTGATTACAAAGTGACCAGGTGACGAATAAACCGGGGGACGAAAAGACCAGCGATGAAAAGACCGTTCCCCTCTTCAACAGTGACAACACAAATGTACTTGACGGCGGCGAATACCGGGAATTTTCCGGTAACCACCTAACGCCTACAAATTACTACAGCCATCCATTGCGCTTGCGGTCAACCATATTTTTGTTTAAACTCTTTGAAAACAAACCACACCTTTTATGGAAAGAGATATAAATCAGATTGAGATTGATTTATTTTTTTCGATAAGTTATATAATAAAATGTAAAAAGGCTAAAATATGGTACTTATACGGTCCCCCCCATATCGGAATTTTTTCAAAAACAGGTTTAAACCATTTCTAAGCAATTCTTACACGCTAAAACCGATAAAAACGTTGTTTCCGACCACTTTCCATCAAAAATTTTGACGTTTTTAGATTTTCTACCTGCCTGCCTTCGGCAGGCACCCTACTTTAATAGGAAGCCCCTTTGGGGGCACATGGTCCGGGCCAAGGGCTGACCCTTTATATATCAAGAAATATATCAAATAAATTTGAGAAATCTGAGACAGCGCATGTATCTTTATTTTTATTGGTTAAATTTCCTTGATATATTTCTTGATATATAAAGGGTCAGCCCTTGGCCCGGACCATGTGCCCCCAAAGGGGCTTCCTATTAAAGTAGGGTGCCTGCCGAAGGCAGGCAGGTAGAAAATCTAAAAACGTCAAAATTTTTGATGGAAAGTGGTCGGAAACAACGTTTTTATCGGTTTTAGCGTGTAAGAATTGCTTAGAAATGGTTTAAACCTGTTTTTGAAAAAATTCCGATATGGGGGGGGGGAACCGTATAAATACCTAAAATATTAATTGCGAAGTTCTCCTTGGGTCAAATATCATAAAGTTAAATTTTTAACTTTTACTGCATTTCCATTTATGAATAATCAAGTTGAGTAGACAAATGTGCTTTTTGAACAGTCTGTTGTAGAGGGTGACTTTAAAAAAATGAAGATCTTTTGAAAATTTGCGTAGATAACCGCTCGTCAGAATTTAGTTACATATTTTAAAGGACATTTTACAGCAAAGAACAAATACAGTCGAGCCTCTTTAAGCCGACACCCCAAGAGACCGCCCTAAAACTGTCGGTTTAAAGAGGCTTTCATGTTAATTCCAGACCATGGTGTCGGTTTATCGAGGGGGTTTTTCTTAGTGCGAACTGACTCAAAGTGTCGGTTTAAAGAGGTTCGACTGTAAAGCAAATTTTAATTGATCGCTGTTTTCCCATTCTTCATGCTACGTTAAAGAACAATGAAATTATAACAACTTTTGATCAATATTTTGTAATCCAGCTTCGTCGCAAGAATCGACTCTTTTTACGAAGTTATACACGTTCCTGTTGATTGTCTCCAACCCCACCCATTCAACTACTATTTTTCCAAAAGAAATCGGCGACGGGCGTCGGCGTTGGCGTCAGAGTATAATATGTGTTTGACTTATAATTTGTTATTTGTTGTGGCTAAAATTAAAGTCAGATGCTGCCCAGGTTGCTAACCAAATGAAAGACTTTGATAATGATAGAAAAATGAGTGATGAACGAATTAAAATTTTTAAAAACTAGTGTGGTAGTATATAAAGAGAGGGCGGCGCCACTGCCGGCGAAAGTGGTAAAATTTTGCCTGGCGCCAGTGCCGGCGCCAGTGCAGGTTGATGCCAACCCAACTTTCCGGGACAGATACGATCGAGAAGTTAAAGAATTAAGCCCGGGAATGGGACGCTATCGATTCATATTGCCTTAAAATGATGAAAGCTGCGAAAAAAATTGAAAGGGGAGAGATAGTAAGTGCAGCACTAAAATGACCAAAAAAGGGTAACACTGTAGAATGACCTCCCCCCAACCAGCGCAAAATTTATTTTTCCCAAACGGGAGGGACCCGTCTCATATTGATTCTCGTGCTCTAAAACGGCTAGGAAATACTTTGGTTTCTGAAAAATAGAAAAAAAAATTTTTGGTTTGCATTGGTCCCCCAAGGTAAAAAGAGAAAAATTCGAAAAAAATATATTTTTTAAATTTCCGACAAAACACTCTTCGTCGAAAAGTGCCTAGTCCTAGTGCTTATTTAGTTCTTATTTTAAGTAAACATTTTGACGTAAATCTCGAAAATTCTAAACATTAGTGGTCTCAAATAAAGTACACATTTTTCATTAAAGTACAGGGTGTTTCAAGAAATTCTAACACTTTTGACGGGTCATAAGTTATGACTCATAACTTTTTTTCTAGCTCGATTATCGGCATTCTGTAAACGCCAATCGACTCAGAGTCGAATAGAATTTTTTTCGGTATATAAAGTCAAAAACCCGATTTTTGCTTGGTCCCCCTGTGGTTTGGGCCTTGCCCATCCAGAGGCCATTTAAGTTCCCTGCTCTAGTTCTCTTACTGTTTTTTCTGTTATTCGAAAATGTACTTTTGTTTTTTAACCTAATCAGAGCAATATTTGCATTTGTTTAAAAGGTTTGCACCTTGTAAAATGTTTTCTCTAGGCAAAGATCTTTCAAAGTGAGGGGCACGGCTATTTTCGATGAGGAGGTTACTTTAGAGAGAATACGGTATCCCAAAAACACATTGATTCGCTGTTGAGTATGTTTCAAAGTTTATTTTTGATGTTAATATGTGTGGCTCGAATTAACTTTTTGCCAAAATGCACTTTTTCATAAAGACTTCATAGAAACCTAGGTTCTCAACGTAAAAAAGTAAGCAAATTTTAACAGCCTTCAAAAGTTTCAAAAAATTTCAAATTTTTGTCGCAAGCTAAGACGAGACTTCTCAAACAACCTCAAAGGTGGGGACCGATCTGGTGTAAAATGAAAAATTATCTTGTTAAATATCCACTCAATTTATTATTGTTTTGATAAAGTTTTTTTAGAAAAAAAATGAAATTAAAAGTTGGATGAAAGGGAATTGGCAATAAAGTTATTTTGGGTATATTTTGTCATTTTTGGTTAAGGGGATTTTTGTAAGTTATAGGCTGTTTCAAAAGTGCTAAAATATCAATTTTTGAGGAGAAAGTGTCAAATCTGATATTTGTAACCCCCACTCAACTTTTTGAGCTCTACAAGATGGCATTAACAGAAATTTAAAATCTTGTCTCTACAAATGTTGACCCCTGTTGACCTCTCAACTTTTTTCACCCACCGATTTTTATACATCAAACATTCATAAACACCCGGAAACACTGTCCAAATTTTCGTGTAGAGCTCAAAAAGTTGTTCTAGGGTGATAAATATCAAGATAAAAGAATTCTAAGAAAAATATTGACATTTTTTGAATTTAAGAGAAAGTTGACCCGGCTATGAACACGGCCATACGGTGATAAAGCTCACTTATTTTACCCATTTTTGTGTGTATGAAGTCTGGTTTTTTTTAGCTTGAATAGTTTTAGATTTATTACCTTCTATTTTCTAGCCCACAACATACCATTTTGTTCATCTATCATACAGCTCCCACCAGCATTCTGCAATCTAGAATAGACTAGCATTATAAACCATTAAAATGCTTCTTTTTTCACACAGACCACTTACAAAAACATCATCCATTGCAGCAGCAACAGCAGCAGTATTAGTAGTCAAAACATTCTTCTTCATCCCACATCCAACAATATAGCCAGCAATAGTAATACTAGGGATGTAAAAATGTGATCTGGAATGATCTCAGGAACTTGTTCACTCGACATGAGAATCAAGCCAGACCCTATCTCTACATCAACCAATAATACAACCACTACCAAAATTCTTCCAATAAAAATTGTCCGTTGATATGACAGCATCACTATCAAAAACAATACTAATAGTAATAATGGCCAGCACACACACTAGTAGAATTAGTGATACAACAATTCTAGGCAAGGGGATCGGCGCCCTCTTTTTACGCATTTAGTAGTAGTAGCACAGCACTACTGCAAAAGGTGGTGGTGCTGCTCAAAAAGAAGAAGAATTGATGTGAGTTTTGGTATTGAGGGGGGGGGCTGGGCAGTGGTCTGTAGAGGCGAACGGGAGCAGCAAGGTTGACAGTAGGGGGCATGCTTGTGCATCCCCACTACTGGTACTACTACAGTGGGTGAGCAGACACAGCCAACCAACAATATGGAGATCGCACCACCACCACCACTACTACTATTGCACCAACAGCCCTAGCTAAATCAAATGGAAAGAGGCGTAGGAGAATGGACAGAGATAAAAACAGTGATCCCACTCTTAGACAATGACAATAAATTGGGCAGAGAGCGAGAGTACAGAACCAAACCATTGCAATGTTTGTTGTGTCTGCTGCTGTCGTTGTTGGTGCTGCTATACATCTACAGGGTGATTTACACACTTTTGAAAAGGGTTTCAATTTGTAAAAAAATATCGACTAGGCTCTTGACATCGATTTTAGTACTAAACACAAATTTACAAACTTTTGGTTTGATCTTTTTGGTCTGACCGCCTAGCAGAGTTTCTATTTCCGAGATTTTTACTTTCTGGTTAATAAGGCTTTTTTTCAAAGTCGGAGGGTAGGAAGTAGGTAGTCCGACTGAATTTTTTTTTATCTCACTTATCTTATTGCTGGAAAATTATTTTTTTGTGGTAAAGTACCTTGAGAATAGACAAAGTCAATTCACAGAACGGAAAAATGTTGAAAACACGCAAAGCTGCGCTACCTCAAACACCTCGACATCCGACCTCCATTGTGGCCAACGTACTAGCTTCGCTTCTACCTAGCTGCATGCACATCCATTGCAGGCAAATGTCTGTATTAAGGATGCGAGGCTACAAAAAAGTTTTAAATTGGCAGAAAATGTTTAGACCGAGTCAAACTTCCAAGCAACGAAAAATTTTGCTCAATCAATTGACCGCGTTCAATAAATTTCGTGGTCAAACGTTCTTTTACTCTAAATTTTAATGAAACACCGTGTAAATGTTGCTGTACACGATGCACAATTTGGCCAATATTGGAAGATTGACTGTGCAACATGCCGTATAAGACTTTCGATTCTCCTGAATGAACAAAGTCGAATGAAACTGGGTAATGCTGGGGAAAACTGATATCCAAAAGACTTTTGTGTCTCTAAAATTATTATTGTCATTCAATTTTTTCGGATTAAAGAAACAGTCTTTCTGCGACAAAAATAAGTTTTTCCCACTGAAAGGCCCATCCCAATTTTTTAATCGTTTTTTTAATTTTTTTTTTAATTAAAAAATTTTCTTGAAATACCGTATTTCCTCTAATTCAGATATAACAAACCTCCCCCCCCCCTCCTAATAGAGTAAGGGAAATTGAAAAATAGAGCCCCACCTCTAATAAGAGCCCACCCTTAATGGGAAAAAGCTTAATTATATGTATTTTTCATTAAAAATTTTATTAAGATGCAAATTTTCGCAATGGTTTATTAATATTTTTCACTCATAATTAAAGTCTTGTCTACAATGAAATCGTTCGGTTTTAGCACCGTGAAGTGTTTACAATAAACCGCTAAAATTACTTGTTCTTAGACTTTTAGTGTCTTTTTCGTTTAGATCTTAACATCTTTTAGGAATATTTTTTTACCAATTTTGTAGAGTAGAGTTTTCTGAAGAGATTTAGTACAAAACATTTAAAACTTTATAACATTTTTAATAACAAAGGCTGTAAAATATCAAGGACGAGCCAAAGACGAGTTCCCAACACTGATCCCAACAACACCAATCCTGAGGTGGGATGAGGTCAATTTGTTTGTTTGTTCTGAAAAAGTTTCTTATTAAAGCCTTCTTTGATGAATGCACTCTTCCAAAAAAGCTATTGACAAGGTTGTCTGAAGAAGGTCTAAAGTGAGGCATTATTGAGAGAAAACTGCGTATTATTTTATGCTATTAAGTAAGCTAAATAATTATTGTTCTTA
Source organism: Ditylenchus weischeri (assembly GCA_029231635.1). NCBI lineage: Eukaryota > Metazoa > Nematoda > Chromadorea > Rhabditida > Anguinidae > Ditylenchus > Ditylenchus weischeri. The sequence continues at coordinate 53,300 of JAMRYI010000008.1, forward strand.
GTGCATGATCATCAAAATTTTCGTTAAAGTCAGCAAATACAGGGGCACTTATGTACCTGGGGGCCCCTTTTTTAATTAAATGTGAATAGTGTTTAAATGTCGTCTAAGTAATTTTTATACGCTAAAACGATAAAAACAGAGTTTTCTAATATTTTCCTTAAGTAAAAATTAGGTTTTCAAAAGAATCGCCCTGTTCTTATATTTTGCTTATATTACGCTTGAAAAGAACTTTTTTGCTTAAGAAAGATGGTATTTGAATAAAGATAGTTGTTGATAAATTGAGCCTACCGCATAAATAAACTCTGGTATGCATACATTTTCATGCATCCAGAGTCCCTTTTTGTGATTTGTGTCTAAGGTATGTGGGTGTGCATCTCAACTAGCAATAGCCCTGCTTTGGGGGCGCAGGGGCTTGGTTGGTTAGAGATGCGCGCACTACTACCTTAGACATAATTGCGAGCAAAACTCTTGATCATAAAATGCATGAAGGAGCTTTTTTGCCTAGCTCTAGTGATCAAAATGTGGTAGGACATCACACTATAAAACATTTTAACTTAGGGGACCAAGGCAACTGGTGGTCCCGTGGCAACAAAAAATTCAAAACCTAATTTTTAATAGGGAAAAATGTTAGAAAAAAACCTTCTTTTATCGTTTTTAGCGTATAAAAATTACTTAGGAGACATTTAAACACTATTCACAGTTAACTAAAAAAGCCCACGGATGCAAAATGGCCGTGCACTACCAATATTAGTTTTTTAGAAAATAAAAAGTGCGAATTTTTACGGAACATGATTAGGCAGCAAACTTTGCTTAGTCTTTTTTTCGGTTTTCTAAACTTTTTCTACAAAAAAAAATCATTATGTAGCCCTACAATTTCAGTTTATAACGAAATGTCACCCATTGCAATATCTTTGCAAAATATTAAAAAACAGAATTTGGTTCATACTTTTACCTTATTGTTTTACATTTTGCAAAGCTATTGCATTAAATTTATTTAGAAATTAAAATCGCTGGGCTGCATGATCGTGTCATCACATATAGCTAAAAATAGCTAAAATTTAAGAAGACAGGTGAAATAAATATTTGCAGCAAAATTAAGCCAAAACGTACAAATTTGGGGTTTTCCAAAACCTTGTTAACATGCTTGTTTTTTTAAGTAGTTTTATTATGGTGCAAAAAGCAAATCTTTGGAAAAACCGTCAATTAGTTATCATTAAACGTAAAATTTTTGTTCTATACACCAAAGCGGTTGCGCATTCCCGAGTTGTTTCTTGACTGTCGCAGAAAAATGCAAAAATCCTTTTCTATATGAGCCAGAGCTGAGAGGGTTAAATTCTGTTCCGAAATTTGGACATGGGCTAATTTTTTTTGGAATCTCCGTGTTTTTTTAACCACCCTGTATCTAAGCAGTCTGCTTGCTGATCTGATGGGTGGGGCAGGCCTCGATGTATGCATTGGCCAAGGAGAATAAAAGTGGTCCATTAAATTGTTGCTGTAGTAGTGGAGTTAAGTAGCTGAAACTAATTAATTCTTCCTGCTATTGCTGCTACTTCTCCTCCTTCTTTTCATTTTTTGTTCAGGTATGCAGCGAACTGAATTTATTTCGGGGAATATTGCAGGAAAAAAATATTTATAGTTGGCGGAGAGGAAGGAGAATAGAAAGTAATAAAATGTTGAGAAAATTTTTTTGGTGTTTTCGATAAGCAGAAATTGGAAGACAAACATTCTTTGATCTGTTTTAACAATGAACTTTTTTTGTTAAGCGAAGCTAGCAAAATACAAATAGAATTTGTGCGGAAAGAAAAGGCAGTGTAAAACTGTAGGACACAGAAAAAAGTAAGAAGCAAACAATAACAATTCAAAAGTTTGATGACCTGATTACATGAGGCCAAAGTTTTTAGATCTGCTTACAGTAGAGTCTCGCTATAAGTAAAATTTATTAGAAAAATTGAAATAAAATTATTTACCGTAATTATTCTAATAGAAACCCCGGGGTTACTATTTTTCAATCCTATAAAAATCTTGAAATTGTCAATAAAAAATAACCCTAACTCTGAAATCTTAGTCAAAAATAGGGTGGGGGGAGGGGTGGTTACTATTAGAGACGGGGTTTCTTAGAATAAGTACGGTAATAGGTTTTAAAAGTGTATTTTGACTGTTCAAATTTTACTTTTGAAACCTGTCAAGTAATATTGCTCCAGTTTTTCTAATATTTTTTTTGCTTTTGAAACCCATTTATTAGCTGATTGATGAATTCATATGTCCCTAATATTTCTGATATTTTGATACTTTTTTGTGCCCGTCGGAAAAAAAAACCGGTTACTCTAGGGTGGCGTTATAGCATGACTTTATATAAATTCGCAGTATTCGCGGTATGAATTCGCAGGCGTTCTAGCCAAAAAAAATGAAAAAAGTAATCCTAATTAAGATGTAATGATGATAAAAATGGGAACAACTACCATTTACATGCAAACTCGGTCGAATCTCCTCCGAACAGGATAGGCTCCGATAGGCCAGCCCTACTCAATAACCACTGATGAGATGGCACCGTTTAACGAAAAATGGCCACATTTATTTATTTTTTTAAATTTAAGAACCTACGCATAAATAGTTAAGTTTGTAACACCATTTATTTCACTTTTTCTTCCGCTCAAGCTTTGAAAAATAGGAGTCATTGCTATCCTTGATTGATATTATATAGTCAAATGTTTATTATATCGAGTACTACTGTAACATGCAACCACAGATAAAAAATCTTTATTGGCTCATCTTTTCAACAAGTACTAATTTTGCTTTACAATCTGAGCAAATTTCGACTTGCTCTTGTGTTTTCCAAGGCATTACTGCATGCATATATTTCTCTCCAGCTAAATTTTCGAATACATTTTTTTAAATTTCAAAATTCTTACTTTCTAGATTAGTTAGCCCCTCAGCAAACAACAAATGCCAGTTGTTATTAGGAATTTCGTGTATCTACAATTATTCAAATAAACTTTCGAATTGAAGATTTGAGCGTATGAAACCATTTCTTTTTCACTGATGTCCACAGTTGAAAGAGTGCTGAAGTCAATCTCCAGCTTACACATCAATCTATCATCTTTCGTCACAAAACTTTTGTTTTTTAGCATTTTCTGTGATGCCTGTAATATGATGAAATATGCTCATACCAGCATAATAAACAGACCAGTGTGAGGATTGTTAAATTTCTTTTCCCACACAATAGCATGTTTCTTATAAGAAAGTGATTCCAGTCAATATACCTAGCAAATAGTCAATTCAAATTGCTATTTGTCTTGCGAATACATCAGGGGAAAGGGCAAATAAACGGAATGAAACCATTCTATATGGATCCGTAATTCTAAGATGTTCTGCGAAAACAGAATTTCGGAATCGCGTCAGGACAGAAAGTTATGACTGTTTGAAATTAGGCGAATTTCTTGCGCCACCCTGTATTATTGAATAAAATAAAAGATGCCTGAACTTTTTAAGGATGCCTAAAGTGGTTAAGGATGCCTAAACTGCAATTTTACCATAATTTCCCTCTTATTTCCCCCCGGATACCCGATAATTAGAGAGTGCCCGTCCTAAAACTACGAAATAAAACAGTTATAGCCAAAATTTACTGGTCTGTTTATAATGTCGGACTCTTTCTATCTAACCTTGAGTAACTGGATGTTGTTGGTTTTTTCATTGTAGGAGATGTAAGCTTGGCCTGTGCCCTCGCCTGTATTGTCAAACACACACTCAATCACTGTGTCATTTCCCTAGAAAATGAAATTACAAAATTGACAGACAAAACTTCATACCATAGCCTGATCTACACTGAAACCAACAGCCACGTACCTACCAACATCCGTGCTTGTGGAAATGTCTTTTGCCTGAGCTCTCCCGGGTAAAAGTATTTTATATAGAAAAACCCTACTTGTATTTCTAACAACAATTTCTGACCTTGCAGTATCCACCGCACAATCGCGTCACATTTTTGGGGCTCGCAATCGGCCGGGAAACTCCAGCAAGCTCGCCCTTTACCACACTCATCTGTGTTGAAAAATTCGGTAGCGATTGAGAATGAAATAATCTATAATTTTTATTGTAAACTAGAGTTGGCTATTGCTACTCTTTTTGAGTTGTTTGTTTTGTGATCATCATTAGAGTATGTTCAAAATCCCGATTCTGATTCTAGTTTCAACAAAAGTGAATGTCCACTTTTGGTCCGAATTTCAATTCTGAGCCGACTTTAATTATTGTTACCCAATTTGGCTATACTACTGGTGCGTAGAGGCTCGTTACCCTTTGAGCCACCTTTTTGAATTCACACATTTTTTACAATTTGAGACACACATTTAAGCCCGTACTAGCTTGCGCTGGATAGCCCTGCAACTAAGGCTTCGCTTTTTAAAACATTCAAAAAAATGAACCAAACAACAAAAAAATAATAAAATTCTAAAGCAAATTCAAATAAAATGGCAAAAAGTGCCAAACGCCTCTATGCTATCCTACATATATCATCTTTGATCAAAACTCGCATCCGCAGGTTTTCGCAGTCACATTTCTAAATATAATACAGTTGAACTTTGATATAAAGACCCCAAGGTGGGGGCCTTTTTTAAGGTTTCTAAATAGGGTTGGCGGGTACCCGAAATTTTCGGGTACCCGAACCGAGGAACCGAACCGGATCCGAAAATTTCGGGTACCCGAACCGAACCGATACCCGAAACCCGAAATTTTCGGGTACCCGAACCGAACCGATACCCGAAACCCGAAATTTTCGGGTACCCGAACCGAACCGATACCCGAAACCCGAAATTTTCGGGTACCCGAACCGAACCGATACCCGAAACCCGAAATTTTCGGGTACTCGAACCGAAAAAACCAAATTGTCAGAAATAGGCTTCCCGCATACACAAAAAATCTTTTATTGAACGTAAATCCAAACATAGCACTCAAGCATCATTTTCCAACAACATATTGACAACTTCTTCTGGTTCCTCATCATTAGCTTTGCTCGCTTTCCATAGTATCTCATCCGCCTGCTCTGCTTTGACGATGAGAAGATCAGCCGCAGTTTGCTTTTCCAGACGCGATCTTAAGGAATTAGCAAAGAGTAGACTGGCCTTCGAGAAGCACCGTTCAGACGCTACGCTGGATAGAGATAGCCAAATATTTGCGAGCTAGGACAGCCAGATTCGGGAAGCGTACTCCATTCTTTGCCCACCATTGATACATTTCGCTGTGCCCAGGAACATCCGGTCGGGGCAGTTGAAGTTTTTTCTCGCTCAGATATCGGTTGATTTCTTCCTAAAAACAGGAAAATTATTCAAAACATAAAAGAAATCAAGAAAGTCTTGAACGAACCACCATAACATCTCCTCCTTCCACGATCTGCTGCACGTACTCTTCCTCTCCTTCGCCCCAAAGATTACTAACTTGCACTTGTTGGATTGTAGCTGGCTGAGGGACCTCCTTCGACAAAAGGCTGACGACTTCCTCCCTGATGAATTCCCATTTGTGCTTTGGCAGGACTGATGATCTACAAGTATTGATCAAAAATGCGATAATATTCTCAAACAAATTAATACGTACTTGTAGCAGAGACGAGGGTCCAAGAATGCCGCATATTCTACTTCCGATTGATTGAGAAGGTTCTTACATCCAGGCTCTCATTTAGATTCACTCCGAATACGCCATAGATGTTCTCCAAATGCTCGGACAACTTTCTGACAAAGAAAGGATAGCAAGACAGAGAAGCGTTTTGATAAGAGGCCTTAAAAAACTGACCGTATGAACACAACAAACAATAGACACAAGAAAAATACAAAGTAGGTAACAACCAACCATTTTAGTGCAATCTTTGAAAGGCTTTAGCACTTCGATCACATCTCGTATTTCGTCAAAGTCTGCTTGCGACATGTTCTTGATGTGCTTGGCCACAGTGCAGCCTGGAAACATACCGGCGTACTTCAGCAAATGTATCTTGTGGTGTAGAACAGAGGCTAGCATTTCCAGCGTAGAGTTCCATCTGGTTTTGATTTGCTAAAATATTGTAGAATTGTATCTGTTCCAAGCTAAAGGTTCTATTTATACCAGCGTCAAAGTCTTTGATCCCTCTCCCTGAACTTCTCGATACGCGGACATGGCAGTTGGAGTCCTGTGAAATCCAATCCCGATTTTGCTAGCTTTCTCTACGACGGCTGACACGATTGAAGTCTTGTTGATGCCATCCCAGACGACCAGATGCAGCATATGGCAAAAGCAATGAAAACTAAACCGATCCTTTGCAGAAATAAAAATATTCGTAAAAAACCACCTCCGAATGTTTGCCTTGACGCAACCTCCACCCTTTGAGCCAGCTAAATTCGGGGCACCATCGCGAGTCGCAGCCATTATATTCTCTTTGTTAACTTCTAATCGCTGCAGAATAGAGTTTATCTTCTCGGCTATGTTATCCCCCGTATGCTTTTCCAGAAATGAGTCGACAGCCAAAACCTTTGTTCGGAACTCAAAGCTCTCAGACAGATACGAACCGGTAATGCTGAAATAGATTTGTTACCTTTAAGAGAAACTTCAAAAACAGAAACGATGAAGATACCAGAGAAGTGAGTGTTCCTTGTGTGAAAATTCATCCAAAGTGAGAGATAGATGCTGCCCTTTGACAAACGAACTGAGATTTTGGATGCACATTCTAGCCTTTTCCGGAACCTCTGCGCTGATATCACGACGGGAAGGAAGCTAAAAAAAGAAAAACCATAAAAAATTGTCGTATAAAAAGTAAAAATTAAATACCTTTGCTTGACCATAGTTGTTCTTGATCAGACGACGCAGGAAAGGAGACTCAGCAATTGAGAAAGGCAAATTGCTGTCAACGATGAAGTCAGTTACCTCACTTGTCAACTCCTGGCTCTGTTGTTTTGAGTATCCTGGACTGAAGAGAGTAGCAATTGATTCCATCTTGGGCTTCTTCGGAGCGCTTGAACCCACATCTTTCATCTCAATCGCTGACTTGTGCCTTGCAGAACTGAGATGCTTGGAGAGCGTTGACGTTCCACCATCTTTAGGTAAGTTGAGTTCATCGCCGCAGTCGCAAACTGCCTTGTCGCCGACTTTTTTGAATAGCTTCCACACTTGACTAGGCATGCCCTAAAAGAGAACACAATTTTCGGGTACTCGAACCGAACCGATACCCGAAACCCGAAATTTTCGGGTACCCGAACCGAACCGATACCCGAAACCCGAAATTTTCGGGTACCCGAACCGAACCGATACCCGAAACCCGAAATTTTCGGGTACCCGAACCGAACCGATACCCGAAACCCGAAATTTTCGGGTACCCGAACCGAACCGATACCCGAAAACCGAAAAAAAACCGGGTTTCGGTTCCAATTACCCGAAAACGGGTACCCGAACCGCCAACCCTATTTCTAAACCTTACTTTCAAATCCTTATCTTGGTCATATCTCAACACTCAAAATAGATAAACTGAAGAGAAATTGAAGCGCCCCAAAAACTTAATCAAAGAGAAATTTCGGGATGACGATTGAAGAATTAAGAAGGGGCTGAAATTATATATATAATCTTAGCATGTTGAGAATACCCTAGGATATGCCCCATAATTTTCAGCCCCCACTGATGGTGCCAAAAAAATTTTAAATTTCGTAAATTTTATGGGTTCTTTGCAATTTTAAAAGATAAGGGCCTTTTTTTTAAAAGTGCCATTATATCGAAGTTTTTATTTATTATTGAAAAATGACCGCCAAAATGGCAATCCTTGTGATATTTGGGACCAGAATATCAAAAAAGGGCAGGCAAAAGCCTTCTATTTCAATCGATTGTAACAACAATTCGACTAATATATACTCTAAATTCAACCTGTAAAAATATCAACTTTGAATAGATCAGCTTCATAATATTTGTTGTCGAGAATTTAATTATTTGTTAGCGAAAAAAACACCTATTAGTAGGAATGGATTTTTTTGAGTGCTCTTCGCTAGACCAAACACAAAGGGACGCTAAAACAGCATTCTATATGAGACTGGAACGAAGTTGTGCAGACTGAGACAGTTTCCCACATACATCCATCAATGAAAATATAATTTCCTTAAATGTGATAAGTTCATTTTTTGTCGTGATAATAGTTTTGAAAAAAACTAAAGTAAACAAGATCGAAATTTATTGAATAAAAATAAATCCAAATTAATTAATTTATGGTGTTGTTATTTAATGATCATTATTAATGAGCAACAGCTTCGGAAGGCACGGACGGGTTCTGGTCGGAATGTCCAAGATCATTTTCCTCCACCTCTTTGCATTGTGTTTGCAGAAACTCTCGCACCTTTGGAGAAACTAAATGATGGGGCTATTGCAGAAGTATAGTCGATTTAGACAAACCTGCTCCTTCACTTTCCAAATGCTTCGCGAATATCTCCAGATGGGCTAAAAACAAAATATGAAGACAGCTAAACGTTTGCGATCTTTAATAGTCTGAAAAAACCACCTTTTCCCTTCCAAATCAGACCGAATCGGAAGGTGGGATCGTTGCGCATCAAAAACAAGCGGATTTTGTTGAGACAATCATGTACCTAGAATCGGATTTGTTTGAGCGGTTAACTTTACAAGGTGCGAAAAAATCACGGCATGTCACACATCGAATAACTTATTCGAGACATTCGTATAAATTTTTTTCAATTTAAATTGAAAATTTTGGCGCTAGTATAGAATATCCTCCCACCCCGAGTAATTTTGACTTGTGTTTGCGCTCTTGATAAAAAAAATGAATAAAACCTTTCTTTACGTGCTTTACTAAAGACTTTATGCTTGCAAAATGCCGAAAGTGTTATATTTTTCATAAATACAGTAGCGGAAAAAAGTGATGACTCAAGCGCTATTTTCATGAAAATCATCGTTTATTTTGATTAAAAAATATACATTGCGAAAAAGCGTAAATGGCATATGGAGCTACATTCTCTTGGCTACATTTTGACTACAAAACTGCTTATATATGCACTTTTCCCCAACTGTCAAATTACATCTGTTTGAAACACCTTCATTTCTTAGGCGGAAAAAAGTGACGACTCAAAACACTGTTTGTTGGCAAATATCACGAAACTGTTCAAAAATAAGCAGCATTTCTGACAATAAATCTTTATTCAGCACTAATACTTTGTCGCATAACCCTTCGCATCAATGACAGCCTGAGAACGACGAGGCATAGACTCAACAAGTTTGATAACAACATCCATAGAAATTTTCTTCCACTCTTCCTCGAGAACCTTGAACAAAGTGGCAGTTTTGGTGAAATTTCTGGCCCGAATTCTTCTGTCCAGCTCCTCCCAGAGATGCTCGATCGGATTCAGGTCGGGAGACTGCGATGGCCACCCCAAAACTTCCACTTCATTGTCGACGAACCACTGCTTGACCAACTTGGAGGTGTGCTTTGGATCGTTATCCTGCTGAAAGATCCAGTCGGAACCGAGACAAGTGATGGCGTGCTCCAGCATATTGTCTTCCAGAATCTTCTTGTAGTCTTTGGCATACATTGTTCCTTCGACTCGGACCAGTGGACCCAGACCATCACGCGAAAATGCACCTTAAACCAACCACCTTAAATCTAGCAATGATTTTCCATTCTTACCCCATATCATAACCGACCCTCCACCATGTTTGACAGTCGGAACCTGGTATTTTGGATTGTTTCGCTGGCCAGGAGGACGTCGGACGTAACGAATGCCATCGGAAGAGAACAGATTGAACTTGCTTTCATCGCTCCAGAGCACTCTTCCCCAATCAGCAACAGACCAATCCAGATGAGCACGGGCGAACTTCAAACAAGCCTTCACATTCTTTTTTGAAATCCACGGCTTTTTCGAAGGCTTGGCAGCTGGCAAATTGACACGTCTATAACCAATCATCAGAAAAACGTTGCGGCAAAAAATAAACACTTACTTGAGAATATTCCTGGCTGTTCGTGTGGTGATTCCGAGCTTGAGACGATCATTCGCATATTTGGTCACATCAGAAGCTGTCTTCTTTGGATCCTCTTTGACAATTTTGGCAAGCACCTGATCATTTCTTTCAGTCGACTTGCGAGGACGGCCACTTCTCGGAAGGCTGGAAACGGATTTTGACTCACGGAAGCGCTTGTAGACCCTCGAAACCGTCTTCTGGCCAACTTTGAACAGAGCAGCCACAGCACGATCAGTTGAACCGCCTTCCTTAGCACGAACGATAGCTTCTTTCACATCGGGCACCAGTTCTTTGCGAGCCATTTAGTCTAAACAGCAGTTTTGTAAGCAAAAGATGACAAAATAAATCAAACACAGCAAAAAAATACACTAAAATCCAACAAACAGTGTTTTGAGTCGTCACTTTTTTCCGCCTAAGAAATGAAGGTGTTTCAAACAGATGTAATTTGACAGTTGGGGAAAAGTGCATATATAAGCAGTTTTGTAGTCAAAATGTAGCCAAGAGAATGTAGCTCCATATGCCATTTACGCTTTTTCGCAATGTATATTTTTTAATCAAAATAAACGATGATTTTCATGAAAATAGCGCTTGAGTCATCACTTTTTTCCGCTACTGTAGTCGGCAAAATTGAAATCCTTGCAATTTTGTGGATCAGACTGTCCAACCAGAATTAACAAAGTATGGGTCGCAAAATCGTATGGCCCTGCTGCTGACGAAACTTTTAGATTTTTTTATGATAAGTTTGATTGTAACAATAAAAAAACCTTTTTTAATTAAAAAAATTTCCTAAATTTGAAAAAATATCTTAAAATAAAAACGAAATGCCAAGCTCCACATGGTTATTTAACGTGTCCGACAAGCCGCGGATTGGTTGGAAAAATTGCACTACCTTGCTTAAAACCACATACGGCAAAGGCTGAATCAAAAATGTTTATGGAATCTAAAAAAATCGTGAAGCTCACCTTCATCAGTTTGGATACATCTGGCAAACTGTGCATCTGCAGCAGACTTTGTCAATTTTTTATGTGATATTTTAAAAACGAAAAAAAACTCACCGCAGGCTTGCCTAAAAATTCAAAAAGTTACTTTTTCATTCTGCATCCATATTTCAAAAAATCCTTACCGAAATCTCCATTTCCTTTAAAAAAGCCAACTACCTCTTGGTCGGCGCAAGTCTAAATTAACAACCATATTTTTTTATTTCAAACTCAAAACGTAACTTACAAAGAAAAGCTGGGCCCACGTGAAAAAGCTTCAACAAAATTTTTAAAAAATACCACAAACTTTATAGACTTACGGAAAACCAGCTCCCTGAAATATTTGGAACAGTTAGGTTTAATAAATAGGTTTTGGTGAATAATCAACCTGTGGATATGTGGTGATGAGTTGAAGAGGAAGGTGTTTGGACAGGTCTCCAAAATCGACACAGCTAATGCTTGCATTCTCTTCAAATGGCTTTTTGACAGGTAATTGAGGCACATCCTCATATGGACCTCTAAAATTACGCATAATTTTAGTCAGTTACGGAATTGACAAAGGATTGTATTGGAACAAATGGATCTCGTTATAGCAAGAAGGTTGGTTGTTAGATACTGACGAGTCCCGGTAGATGTCATCTCATCAAGTTCGACCATCAGCTGAGTACGACACTTGAATTTTTGCCGAAAACGATACGTCAGTCTAGTAAAAAAATTTAAGAATCCCGAATTACCAGTCGCTTTTGAAAATGACTAAAGTTTTGAAAAAAGTTTGCTGTTGTATCGCGAACCGCGAGTCATATCGGAAAACTGTATTTTACAAAGAAATTATTGCTCTTTTTGTTGGATGTGTTAGTGGGCTTGTCTTTATTTTCAGTCTTCCCTCTATACCGATTTTATAAAAAAAACACTCACAATTTCATGGCTGCATAGTCGCCACTATCTACTTCGTATCGGACAAGCATTTTGAAGTTGCCAAATTGATAACTAACTAATTGGAAAAAGGGACCAGCACAGTGCTTTGACCGCGGTTTTGTCATTTTTGCTTTGAGTGCCTAAAACGGGATGGTGGTGTCAAAATTTAAATAAGATAAATATGTAGGGTATAGACGTTTTGCGAATATGAAACTTTTTTCAAATTCGCGAAACGTTTCGCGATATTTTTTTTCTATAAATAGTGACAAACTATGCATTTGTGTAGTTTTAAAGGCAATTTCTTCCGCTGAATCTGTACACGGCTAAAAAAAGTGAACTTCAGGGTAGCCTGGCGGAAGGTTCAGGGCAGTTCGAGGCTGAAATGAACTTCAAAATCGGCTTTTTGATTATCATCTGAGGTTGAAATGAACCTGCACGTTTTTTCGAAGTTGAAAGTTCAGTGAAGGTTCATAGCAAGTTCATAACCTCCTTTTTGCGAAGAAATGGTCATTTGAGGTTCAAAAAATGTTGATCTGAAGTTCATGGCAGGTTCAAGCCTCCAATGAACTTTATATGAACCTTAAAGGACCTTGAAACTTGATAAGCACAGCAATTAGCGATGTATGAATTCGCGCGGGACCATCCTAATTTGGTCAATAATGTTTCCGAATTATTATTTTTTGTGTTCATTCTGAGTTTAACTTTCATTTAATAGTCAATATAGAACATAATCCCTCATCAGAAAGGTGTAGAGCAATCGAAGTCGTCTAACTGGTCCGATCTGGCAATGTCAAGCAACGCTGGGCTCGACTAGTGGATGGTTAAAAACTTTGAATATTTGATTTAAATGCAAACGAAAAATAATAATAACCAAATCAAATTTCGCAAATTGCTATGCTTATCAAGTTGCTTTTTTCTTTAAAAGCTTCATATTAGATTCATTTCAACCTCGTATGAAACTTTTTGAAAATCAAATTTGGAAGGTCCATATGAGGTTCACGTGAACTTCATATGAAAATTTTTGAGGTTCATTTGAACCTCTTGTGAAATTTTTTAGGTTGGTCTTCAAAAAGTTTCACAAGAGGTGAACCTCAATCGAAAATTTATATGATTCACATGAATTTCTTGTCAAACTTTGTGAAGATTAATCTATAAAGTTTCATAAGAGGTTCAATAAAACCTTATAAATGTTCGATTGAACTTCAGTTCAACCTTTTTATAATTTTATTAGCTTAAGATTCTTAACATCTGCCCGAATACGAAACTTCAGCAAAAAGCAAGGCTCAGAACTCAAACTTTTAAAATAAGGGATATTTTTGTAAAATAAAGGACATTCAGTCATTTTCCTTCAAAAGTGCCATTTTATCCAGTGCTTATTGAGGTTTGAGCTCAAACAATTAAGATTTTGACGTAAAACCTTTAAAATTATAAACATTTCGGGTCTCAAATAAAGGGTAAAACTTTGAATAAAGAACCTTTAGGAGCCCTGCAAAAAAGTTAATTACCACTATCGGGATAGTTTGGTGTGTAAAAATGTAAGGTCTCTGAAATTCAGTTATGGACAAAGAAACTGTTTATCGTGTTTCCAGTGTCGTGGGGGGGGGAGTACAAAGTGAGGTTTTGGATTATTTTTTTCGTGGTTTTCTTGGTAAAACTTGCGGGGTTTCGTACAATTTTCTTTGTTCCTCCCTGTTGTTTGGTAAAAATATTTGAAATTCATTATTCATCTAATTTTGAAATTTATCTTTAATAATTATTTAGTTTGAACAATGTGAAACTAAAGTTGTTTAGGAAACCGTTGAGAAGTTTCATCGAGAAAAAAATTTGCAACTATGTTTTTTGAATATTCTTAGTTACCACGAGTTTAAGCCTCGTACACAATGGTGGACTGTAAATTCAACAATCCTCACTCGGAAATAGCCATAAATTTTTTAGACATTATTTTGTTGGTGCTATCTTGTAGCTGAGATTCAGGGCTGTCAAATAAGTTATTGGTCGAATTGGTATTGATTCAAAAATGATGAAAAAAATCAACAATTCTTACTCCGAGCGAGTGAGAATTGTTGATTTTTTTCATCATTTTTGAATCAATACCAATTCGACCAATAACTTATTTGAGAGCCCTGAATATCAGCTACAAGATAGAACTAACAGAATAATGTTTGAAAATTTAAAAAAAAAAAGCTATGGCTATTTCCGATTGAGGACTGTTGAATTTACAGTCCACCATTGTGTACGAGGACTTACCTAATTCCACTTTTCAGATTTTGGTTGAACACCCAAGATCTCAAAATCGACACACATTTTTTCCGGTGTAGTAGTTATATAACCCATTTCGGTATGCCACTTGCAGGTGGGTATTGATAGTGTAGTGGTTTAGCGTTACAGGCAATTTTCACGTGTTATAGGTTCGAATATGAAAACTGCAATTAAGCATCTGAAGTTTATAAAAAAGTCCAGATGAGGTTCAGGGCAGGTTGCAAATATGCCAATAAGGGACGCTCGAAAGAGGTTGAAATTATGAAGATGAAGAAAGAATGAGAGGAGGTTCAAAGAAAATTGAAAAGAAAGTCTAAAACTAAAATTTTTTGCTTTTCTAGAGTCATATTTTGAAAAAATTCGCTGAAGGCTCAAAGTAATCTTGTATAGCGAAGTCTCTATGTTCAATCAAAGCTGAGCTACGACCAACCTTTTTTCACCCTACTCTGAAGTTGATTTCAACCTGAACTCTACCTTTTAAAAACCATTTGAACCTTTATCCATGGAATGTCAAACAAGGTAAAAATGAAGTTCATATGAACTTCAAACGAGTTCCGAGTCATCCCCATTTCATGTTCTAATGAACTTGCATGTCATTTTTGCTGAACCACTATACTTCCCTATACAAGATTACTTTGAGCCTGCCTTGAAGTTCACTTTTCTAGCCGTGTATTCGTAGGTATGTGGATATCTACCTATGCCAGGAAGGTGGGTAGGTATGCCAGATGGGTAGCATGAATGAGACAAAATAAGAAAGTACAGAAAGACCGAAAAATGACCGAAAGAAAAATGTCCACGGAAAAATAAGTAAGAAAATCAAAAATGAATAAAAAGGCATATCCGCCCCGGTTTATCATACAAAATTCTTTAAAAGAATTCGCTTCGGCGTTTAATTTACCAATTATAGACTGGAAACCAAAAAAAGAACTTTAGAAACGGATTCAGCGCGAAAAATTGCCTTGAAAACTCTACGAATGCATGGTTCGAGGAACATTTTTAGAAAAAGTTTCATATTTGCGAAACGTCAACGCACCTAAATATGTTTTATCAAGACTAACCTGATCGAAGGTAACGTGCCCGATCTCCATTAGGTCAGATGCTTCCATTCTACAAATGATAGTTTTGCTTTATTGCAAGTAATTTTTTAAAAAACCTGCTGAGCAAGACGGTCTTGCCCACACGCTCACAGTCGATTCGAAAAAGTCCTAAAAAAT
Source organism: Ditylenchus weischeri (assembly GCA_029231635.1). NCBI lineage: Eukaryota > Metazoa > Nematoda > Chromadorea > Rhabditida > Anguinidae > Ditylenchus > Ditylenchus weischeri. The sequence continues at coordinate 68,625 of JAMRYI010000008.1, forward strand.
TAAAAATGAAAAGGAGCATTGCTGGCTGAAGTAGCAACTTGCCTTCTCCAGCCTCTTGAGCAAATGCAAACAGTTTTTGAAGGTTGACAGAGTCTGTGATGAAGTCGTACTCATCGAAATTAATCTCTTTTTTACGTTGCACACCCAGATGGCGAGCTGAATACATGCAAAATAAGACGCTACTATGATATACATCCCCCACAAAAGCTACTTTGATACACCCACTCCCCATCCAAAATCAGTATCTAAAAACCATTATTAAGTCATAATTTTGTTACGAAAAGACTAAAGAAGCAATTTTAAAGGGATTATGGGCTGTATTGGGAGGGGAAGGGAATAACAGGTGGCCACTTTCCGGTCACTTTTTTCGGACATTTTCGGGCTGTCTTACATTGTTTTTCAATCGAGCCAATGCAAAAATGCATTTTCGATCAAGAGTCTTGCTCGGAATTATGTCCAAAGTAAGTGACTGAAGCCCCCTGCGCCCCCTGCGCCCCCGAAGGGGGCGCAGGGAGCTTGGTGGCTTGGGGTTGAGATGCGCACACAAACATATCTTAGAAACAAATCACTCGAAAGTGATTTGTGGGGGGATGAAGGGTTATATCAAAGTAACTTCTTTGGAAGGGGGTATATCGAAGCAGCGCCCAAATAAATGCCGTATTTTATCTAAAATAGCCCTCATTTAAATGTCCTTGCTGGACTTTGAGGACCTATATCTCAGTCCAGAGAAAATATTTTACATAGCTTTTTATTGAAATTTCTTAACTACTGCGATCTCTATTGATTCCATTTTTTATTTTGGTTGAGCACCAAAAAACCTATTAAAAGACCATTACCGTCTACGGTCACGAGTTTTGTATGTTTGATATGGTGGGGGACAGCTTTTTTACTCCGAAAATGCACGAAAAAAAATATCACTATTTTAATAACCAATTAATTTCAAGTTTTCCCAATTTTACTACGGCTAACTTTCCAAATCTTTTCTGTCCGGAAAGAAAAGCAACCATAGGATAAACAGATAAAAACAATACCTGCTAGAATCAAAGGATCCAGTGTGCCATTTTTTACCTTCAAGTGGTTGATGTCATAAACTAGGACACCCTAGAACACATACTCAGACTTTGATTTTTCGAATTATTATACAAATCATACATGATCTTGGGACAGTCGGCCACCTGGCCAGTAGAAGCTCTCTGGAGGCTAAACAGTTGCCAAAATTTTCAAAGATTTTTACTAAAGGTTTTGAATAAATTACCAGTCCAGGGATCTAAAAGCAAACTCGATGTACTGTTCTCAATTTATTTTCTCTAATAAGCTTACAATAAGCACAGGCTCATCCTCCTCCAAATTCCACTGGTAACTGCCGATTCTCTCAACTTTTTTAGTAGAAGTTGCTGTTCCCTTTGCTGATAAATTTACCTAAACAACTTTCGTTTTGCCAGTTGATCTTTGGAAAAAGAGTCTTTTATGGTTAATATATCAGAAATACTTTTTTGCTGCAGAAATTTGTTTGGTCCAAATTTTATCTCAAATTCTCATTCACGATTTTTTTTATAAAAAATTGAAGTTATGTTACATCAAGTTTTATTCCATTGGGTAGCCGAATTTCCAAAGCCTCAGGTTTCAAACTAATGTTTTCCATGCACTTTTTGGTTTTTAGGAGTTTAAGATTTGTTTGTGTCACAATACTTTTTTCTTGCAAAAACCCAACTTTTTAGGTAAAATCACAGGAGGGATCTAACACTTAATTTTTGTTTTCGGAAAATGTCCTAATATCTTTTCTAGGAGTTTCTACCATGCTTTGAGTATTTTCAGCTAAAATTTGCATTAGAGGGACCTGTTTCGGTTTAGGGGAGACACACATTTTTACCATAATTTATTTTTTAAGTTGATTATGGTGATCAAGGTGACAATAATCACCTCTAACAACATAATTACTTATTCAAATATCATATAGATTGTTGAAGTTACCATGATCACCATAATCAACTTAAAAAATGAAATAAAAATGATAATAAAAATGTGTCCACCTCCCCCCCCCAAACCGAAACAGGTCCTCAGAGCACAAAGGTAACCCAGAATTTTTCGGTGTCTAAAATTTATTTTGATATTCTTATTCGTTTTTTACACAAGAATTTTTTTTTAAATTTTTTTCAAAACGTGGTAGAAACACGTTGAGAAGAACGTTAGAAACCCGTGGTAGAAATACAAACACCTTCTCAAAAAAATTTAAATGTGCCTGGTCCACTTTTATTTCAACTAAATTTACACCAAAAGTTGTGCCGAAAAAGTATTTTTGAGGCAGCAAAATTTTTTGTCTTTTTCATACTTACAAGAGGTAATAACCCATAAGGTTCTTCTTCCTAAAAATGTATAAATATATTCAAAAATTTATACAATCGCTTTGTTTACCAGTCCTTCAAACAACCAAAAGCCTGTGGTTTCAGTAGCCATTATGGGTCAAAACACACAAAAGAATATTCCAAGAACAAGTAGCCAAACTAGTTGGATTTATTGATCAAGTTGTAGCTAGGGGCCAGTGATGTGTTCAACTGCATTGAACAGCCAGCCAGCCAGCCAGTTAGATGTGTATATGTATGGGGGCTGTTGCCATCGTCATCATTCTACTCCCCCAAGGCAATCCTTTCTTTTGTTTTTAATTCTCCCTCATTTTCTCGATGGACCAACAAAAGAGGAAGACATTTGGCCTGGATGAGTGGGTGTGTTTGGCTAGATCAAAACTGTCTTCCCCTTCGGCCATCTATCACACCCGTAATTCATCTCTATTAACGAGAGAAGGTGATAACATAGATATGGCAAACTATTTTGTCTGCTCCTTGGATATTTTACACATTGGCTATGATGTAATGTCGTCAAACTTGCGCCTATACAAATTTATTGAGAGATTTTAAAGATTTGCTACTTCGATTTGATAGAGCGTGGATTTTTTTGGATCTTCCACAGCTTTTAAAGTTTTCAAAAAAGGTCCAATGTCAGTTTTAAGCAAATAATTCAGGAAAATTAACACTTAAAAGCCGGTTTGTACGAATGGGAGAGTTTTGTTCAGAATTTTATGCTGAACAAGATAGGCGCAAGAAGAAGCTAAAGTGCTTATCTGGTGCAAAATTCGGCAGGCTTTCAAAAATTATGTGAAATAAAAAATTCAGGTCACTTTTATAAATACCACCTAAACATTGATATAACCCTTTATATTTCAATACTTTCACTGTGGAAAAAGCGCAAATTCTGCGCATCATTTTGATACCAAACAAGACAGCAAATCATTGTAGAAAGCAGTTCCATGATCAATAAATTGGTTGATGACCAGGTTTTTTCCGGGTCAATTCAAATTCGCGCCTTATTTTCCATTCTATATTTTTGCGTTTTCTCGAGAGAATTTTTTCCTTTTTAAAATTTGGGGCAGTCAATGTTGAGAAACGCTCAAACATGAGTCTCCAACTGCAAATGCGCAGAATGCAAAGAAGTACTGTTAGTGATCTTGGAGTAATTTTTAACCCAAATTTGAAATTCAAGAAGCATTACCGAAAAATTATTAAATCTGGGAACAGATTATTCTATATGATCTTACGCGTGTTTGAAACAAAGGACTTAGAAACACTGATTTTAGCTTACAAAACTTATATTTGTCCCCAACTAGAGTACTCGACTGTCGTATGGAATCCTAAGCATAAACAAGACTTCGATAGCATAGAAAAAGTCCAAAATTTTTTCACGAAAAAGGCTCTTATCAAAAGTGGTTATAACAAAAATCTTTCCTATGAGCAAAGGTTAAAAGTTTGTGGTTTGCAAACGCTTTTTGAGAGGCGACTTATGTTTGACTTGATTTTACTTTTCAAAATTTTCAATAATCATACAAATTTAAGACTCGCTTCTTATTGCAAAACTACAGCCTCCCAGTGTATATTTCCTCATATTATCCCAGCCGAGTCTTTTACTCATGAAAACTTTTTTTCGAGAACAATAAGTCTGTGGAACAAAATTCCACCTGCGATCTTAATGTCCAGAAACAGTCTTGAATTCAAGTTGGCTTTGCTGCAATAAAATTATTCCGTTTTAAAGGCTACGGTCAAAATGGTCGTATCTCTCCGGTCATTTTTGGACACCAAAATTTTAGACAGAAATATTGTGTGATGCTGTATGCCTTGCTTTTTTCGTGACATCTTTCAACAGTTCAATGGTTGTCATCCTTTTCGATTTGCTGAATGTTCTCATACAGCCACGCTTTTAGATCATCGACCATGATAGCATAATTACCGGCTAATAATAAAAGAGTTTAATAAAAGAATAAACAAGAAAAAAGGAAAAATGTTAGTAAAAAATAGTGATGAAGTAAAATAAAAATTTAAAATTCAGGCACCTTTTATAGAAAAAGATCAGGTTTTAAAAATTTGTTCTGGCAGAAAAACTAAGAGGGGAAACTATAATTCATTGACCTACCCTCACAGTGTGTCAAAATCAAAAAGGTGCAAACTCGTAGGTTTCATGTCGAGACAAAAAGTGTTTGTTTGTTAACTGTTTTTACAAATTTTGACTATTTTTTGTTCAATTTTTCAATTCTTCTGTATGACTTTGATTAATGTAATTCATTTATCAGAAATTTTCATACCATTAAATAGATTAGACTTTGAGCTATCAATTAAGAAAAAAATTCACGCAACTTCATTGGAAATACAAAGAGTTTGGTCAAAAAGAAGTTCAAATTAGCGTTTGGCAGAATTCACCTGTCAACTTCGAATGGTATTATCTATAAATAAAGTCCGCCAAAAAAAATCTAGTCGGTCCAAATGTAGCAGTTTTTCTCCAGCTTTTTTATATAGGTGTATTTAGTTGTTTGATTCACCGTCGATTTTTAAATTAACTTAGAGGTTTTATGAAAACTTCGGTTTTTTTAATTTTGCCATCTACCGTAGTAGCCGATGAGATCGACAAAGAGGAAGATGAACAGAATGGCTGCCAAACTGACGACAGCATTGATTTGGAAATGGATGATTAAAGTTAAATGATTATTTTTGTTGGAAAAAATTTGATCAAAAAAATAACCCGACAGTCTCTAATAACCCGACACCCTACAGGGTGATTCGAATATAACCCGACATGTTGGCCTATTAGAGCATTTACGGTACCCGTATTATGGATTTGCCAATTTTTTAATTCCCGCCTAACACAATTCTCATGACAGTTCAGTTTTTAATTCGCATATGCCAATTATGATGCCAAATTCATACTCAACGTGGTTGATTACCTTATAGAAGTATCTTCAGACAAATAAAATAAGTTCATCGAAAACTCCGCATTTTGCCTTGGGTCACTCTGTGGTTTAAAGTACATAAGGGGGGACCCAAAGCAAAACGCGGATTTTTCGATGACCTAATTTTTCTGAAGATACCTCTATAAGGAAACCGACCAAGCTGAGTACAAATCTGGCATCACAATTGGCATATGTGAACTAGAAACTGAACTTTCCTGAGAATTGTGTTAGGCGGGAATTTAAAAATTAGCAAATCCATGATACCGGTATCGGCAACCGGACATGTAGCAGAAATTTAGCATTTAGCAGATCGGGCGAAAACAACCGAATTTCATTCAAAATTGTGCTAAATGTCCGCGGATAAATTTCACAAATTCTGCTAAATACCGGTTGCCACTGGTATCATGGATTTTTGCAGATAAACGCGATATCGCAAATTTTTTTGCACAGTCCACGGACAAAACTGATTTGTCCAAACTCTGCGAAAAAAATTCCCCGAATACACGATTTCAAAATTTCCTACGGGGAGTCTCAAAATCATCCGTCTTTAAAGTGTTAATTGATATACTGCATACTTAGAATTTTTCCTATTTTGATAGTAATAAATAGCTAGATTTTACTTTTAGGGAGTACAATTAAAGATTTCCCCTAGGGGTGAAAATCCAGTATTGAGTGCGTTGGCCGTATTACAAAATATAACTAAAACAATGATCTATAAACTTTTTTAAAAATAAGAACATTGTGAACGCTTACGCCTAAAAATGTGGAGATGCCTCAAAAAGCAACTAATTTTTGGTTGGAATCGTTTTTTCCTTGGGGATTTAGACCTTTTTTCTCTGAATACTACTGCTGGCCGCAACTGCCGAAACAAATGGTGGTGGTTAGAGAGGGAGTAAAAAACAGAGCATATTTCTTTTTATTTTTTTTTGTTGACTATGTTTGGATGGGCGTTCAATTTCCCTTCTTTCGAAAACCAACTAGCGCTGCTACCCGCTCTGTGTGCTATTATTCTCTCTGAAATTAAGTCTTAATTGCTTTAAAGTGGCATTGAAGTGTTGGAAAGGATTTATGCAAGTTTATTTTGAGTCTTTTTCTTATTTTCTTTGAACTTTTTGGTTTTAATTACTTTTCCTTGTATATTTTAAAACAACTTTTTATTCTCTTGTTTGTGTTGTATTATTAGAAGATCGAAAAAATATCCTTCCTTCATTTGCTCTAATTTTGTCATAGTCTCTGAAAAAATTGAAACTTGGGTATTTTTACTTTGCCTTCTTCAGTTATATAATTAATATTTTTCTTAATAATAGTGAAAAATCCATTTTTGAAGTGAAAATTCGTTCACATATTTTTACTAATATTTCAAAATTTTCTCTGGACAAACAATTATGGCCATTAACGACAAAAAAAAATCGCAAAAATTTGAATTCACCAAAGGACAGACTTTTGAATCGTTTAAAAGTCTTTGGATCGTCACATAAAAATATATTGTTAGATGAAAGAGTACTGTCCACGCCAATTCCCACGGCCATCGCCAACAACAAGTAAAAAATAAGAAAGTAAATAAGATAAAATTTAAAATTTTTTATCGGCATCACGTCTATCTGGGTCCAAAATTTTTAGACGATTTCTTAAATATCTAAAAAATATATCTCTGTGAGCTTTCCTTTGTGTGTCTAAACTTCCAGCTCTTGAGTAATGTTCTTTTTATTGTTCTTCTTCAAGGTTCATTTGACAACTTCACATTCCACTAAGCACGCGCCATTGATTATTTACTCGAGGAATAGAGGAGGTGGTGAAAAAGGGGAAACAAATTAATCCTTTCCTCTTTTTTCAACGTAAGGTGGGCGAACAAAATTTCACAAAAAATACATCTAACAATTTCTTATGTATTAGTTTTGCTGAATTTTGTTACATCGTTTGTTTTCTTCTTGAAATTTTTGTGTGTGTAAGTCAGAGAATAGGTGTGTCTAGTGGAGAATCCTATCTTTGTTTACTTCTTTATTCCTTTCACAAATAATCAATTTTTACATTTTTCAGGCTATTGCTATAGTTACAATATATTCTTATAATTTTTTTTCAGAAGAGTTTAACCCTGAAAATTTAATTCAAATCTAGTTGTCAGGTATTACATGAATCCAAATTTGAGAGAAGCTCGCTCCTCGCCCTACATGGGATCAGTCCCTGAAGGTACTGTAAAGATTTTTCTAATGGGCAGTTGATTCTTAATTTAAGAGAAAAGCCTCAAGTTCGACCCCGACTGCTAACCGACTGGATACAAAAACTAACTGGATACACCGACTGGATACACTTTTTCGTACATGGCCTTTGCTTAGGTTCAGGACGGACTCAAAAATACTTTTTATTGCTTTTTTGCAGTTCGGAATACACGTTTGAGTCCGTCCTAACATACGCTAGCCTACCCTAAGCCTAAAACCATTTTGGTATATACTGTTTTCAGGTTTTTTTTGCCAAAATTAAGATCTAGAAATTAGGTTTGAGGCAAATACTACAAAAATTTATTAAGTAAGTTACCCTAAAATACTTTTTCGGTATTTTTTTTACCAAAATTGTGCACTACTTGGACTTATCCCACAAAAATGATCTTTTGTGTATCCAGTCGTATTTACGGATTTATACCTTCGACCCCTGGCTGGGTCCGACACTTTTTTCACCTTAATTTTTTAAATCTTTGGCCGAATTTTTATATACACCCCCAGTCAACTATGATTTAGCCCCCCACTCAACTACAATTTACCCCCTCCCCAGTCAACTATGATTTTCACTATAATTTTCGAGCAACTTACACGAAAACTTTATATATACTATACTAAAATTTATTTATACTATACTAAAAAGAGGTAAACGTGAGAAGTCTGTAAGCGAGGCATCTAATTCGGCTAAATCATGCTAAATCATAGGTGACTGGAGGGATGGTGGTCACTAAATCATAGTTGACTGGGGGGTGTATATCATAATTGCTCCAAATCTTCCCCTCAATTTTATTCGCAAGTCTGCTACCAAAAATAATTTTCCAAAAAGTCGCAAGGATTGCGATTTCACCGATCGTTTTGATACGCGGTAAAAGCTTTGCTATTCTAACGCGTGGCTTTTTATATAAAAACATATCTTTTTGAAAATTAAATGTGCTTATATAAAGAGATATAAACTTATGTAAACAGATCAGGCAAATCATGGGACCTGACTGGTGAATAAGATTACGAAAATATTTTGAAATTTGGTATAAGAAATGACTTTTACATTCTATCGAGAGTCTTGATTCGAGACACGACTTTAGGGAAACTAATCTTTTTATTTAGAAATCGACAAGAAGGATGATTGGAGTCATGCCCCAGCCATAAATTTTGCCAACAGTGTCGAAAACTTTGCTGTAAGAATATTTGTATACTTGTGATCATAAAAATAACAGTGATTTTAGCAAAATTTGAACAATTTTGCTGGTATTGGAATTCAGCTGGGATCTTCTAGCTCTACAGACTTAAGTCAGTTTTTTACTAACAGCAATAAGGTTTTCAAGAATAAAGGCAAAACAATAAGGTTTGCAGGCAATTTCGTATTTTACAACGACTGTGCTGATCCTGTTGTCATAAATAAGTGGATGGACCTCTACCAAGCACAAAAAGAAACTAATGAGAACAGTTCCCATTACGATTCACCTTTGCCTCAACTGCAAAAGCAAATCAACAGTGAGTAAAATTTTGGGTTTCTAATTGTAAACGGCATTAGCAATTGGGATTGACTAAGAAATATGTCGATTGGGAAAAGTACAATTTCATAGTAATCACTTTTTTGCACTTTTTAGCAAAACAACCGCTGAAAATATTAAAAATCGCCTTGGTCTCTTAAGACCAAATAGACATGGTTTCTTCCAATTGACTATCGATTGATAATGTTCGTTTACACGTCAGATTTATGTGTGAATACCATAACCCCAATAAATTGCTTTTAGAAAATAATGAAAGTGTCAATTTACAGAAAATTACTCGGACAGTGCTGATAATCTGCTTCGAAAGGTAATTGAAGGAACACAGCGGTAATATTGGAAGAAATATAAAAATTGTATAAAAAACAGGACTCCCAGTGCTCATCTTCATCAACATACAACTCAAATTACATAATTAACAGTAGCCAAAATTTGTCCTCAAAAGACTGTCCAACTGCTTATGATGAAAAAGAAGTTGGACTGATGAAGCAGTCAATCAATCGGTCAATGGACGCTGTCAACAAATTGCCTGTAATGAAGGATTACAACTTTCGTTTACTTGGCATGTCATTTTACACAAAAGTCAAACATCCGAATGACTAAATTTATTTATAGAAAAATGCCGTTCAATTGATTTGCCTAGCATGAAACAGATGCAACCCTCAAAACTAGCACGATCGAAAGAAATGCCCAATATTTTTTCAGTGATAGATGATGAAGACGGATAGAGAATATAAATCCTAGTAACTCGGGTGTCATACTTAATTAAAGGGCCATAGTCACCTGTTACAAATTTTGTTACAAATTACCACACCAATTCAAAAAAAAAATTCCGAATTATTGAAATTCTGTACAGATTTTTCAACTTGGTTTCTAACAAAACTATACCTAAAATTAAGTTAAAGGTCTTGTTTTGTTAGAAACCAAGCTGAAAAATCTGTACAGAAGTTCAATGATTCGGAAAAAATTTTAACAGGTGACCATGCCCCTTTAAAGCGTTTTTTTCTAATTATTATTTTAAAATAAAAGAAAGATTATTATTCATTCAGCGAGGTTTATTCTCGAAAATATCACCTACTTGGCAAACAAATCAGAAGATTAAGGGGGTTGGTCATATATGAAGCATAAAATAAAGCGTCTCTATGGTACCAGTGACAACTTTATAGGGTCCGATGTTGCGAAAGTTGTTTTCCGCCAAAATTGCAAATCTAAGAAATGGAATTACATTCAGAAATTTTTCGAACAAATGGCTAAATATACGATTGAATTCCGAATGTATTATTGAAACAGATGTTAAGTTGAACGTTCAAATAATTGATTTTGAGAAAATAACAAAAAGGCGACCCTTTTGTAAAAAAAATTCTAAAACTCCCGGCAAATCCGCGAATTTTTCCGGCAAACTAAAGAATTTTCCCGGTAAATTTGTAAAAGCTTTTATTTTTAGTTTATTTTCGTACCACTTCTAATTTTTTTAACCAGCGTGTAGCCCAGGATCTCAGCTTTCTTATTAGCTGTCAACTGACCAAATAAGATCTCAAAAAATTGGATAAAAAGATCTTTACATGGATTAAATTTTCGAAAAAATTTGCTCTATTTAAAGAGGGGGTTATATTACACTTTTCCTCCAACTTTTTGAAACCTGATTTAGTCAAATGATAGCTTGTAAGAAAGCTAAGATCCTATGCTACACGCTAGTCAAAAAAATTTTTAAAACTTGAGAAAAAAATTGACCGAGAATAAAAGCTTTTCAAATTTACCGGAAAATTCATTAATTTGCCGGGACATTTCACACACAGGCTTTAAACAGAAGAGAAACAGGTATATAAAGCAGACGGAGCGAGGGATCTGTAGCACGGAAACCAGTACCTTTGGCAGAAATCCGCTTATTATATATCTTTTCAGATTATGAATAGTTTTACGAAATTTTTGGCGCACCATCAATCAATTGCACTCAGAGAATTACACGAACGCCAATAACTCAAAATGCTAGCCGAGTGTTTCAAATAAAGCATTTATGGTCAAAAACGACAACAAAGGCCAACTGATATCATCCAAGTAACAAAACAGAGATTTTTAACTAAATTGAGAGTCATCAAAATTTGAAGCTTGATGGGTTCTTTTCAACAAGGATAGATTCAGCGAATAGCCAGCACCTAGCGACAGAGGATTAATGTACTACCATTACGAAAATGAAAATTACTTACAATATCATCAATTTTGAGAATACTTCGGACACACTCTGCAGCCTGCTTTATAGCGAAGGAAGTAACCAACAAAGGCTGCACGACATTTTCCTCACGGATGTTGGTCACGATTCCCTTAAAACGAAATCTCTAGAAAATTAACTCTCTAACGCTTCGTTCATACCTTTCTCACATTCACTCCGAAGTCTGTGTTCCCCTTAGCGTGTTCATTACGAAGGTCGGTTACAGTTTCAATTGGTGAAAGACCAGCATTTTCGGCAAGTGTGTATGGGATGAGTTCTAGAGCATCAGCAAAGGCCTTAAATGATTTTCAAATAAAAAAGCAAGGAAATAGCATTGCAGAACCGCTTACTCTCCAGCAGTACTGTTCAGCACCTTCCTTAATCTGAGCGAGTGCACGCAAGCGAACAGCAACTTCCATCTCAGGAGCACCACCACCTGAATGACCAAAAGGATCAGAATTCAAAAGAGTGAGCTTTTCTCACCAGGAAGTAGGGCACGTTTCTTCACCAAACAACGAATCACACACAGAGCATCGTGCAGAGATCGTTCAGCCTCTTCCAGGACCAATTTGCTCGAGCCACGCAAAAGAATAGACACGGCTTGTCCACTGTTCTTCAATCCAGTAACCTAAATGGTATCGTAACATTAATAATGTTTCACGAAAAAATTGCATGAAAATTACTTTGACCACTTTCTCGTCACCTGAAGTATAAATTTCCTCCACAAGTTCTGCTGTGCCCAGAGACTCAGCGACGAAATGATCAGCTGAAGCCACAGGTCGACAACCAAGAATCTTAAGAAGGCAATAAGCATTTGATTCTAATAAAGAGATTGCAAAGTACGACTGACCTTGGAGTAGAACTCAATGTCATCACGTTCGATGTCCTTGATCACCATGATTTTCATTTTGGCGAAAAAGTGCAGGGCGATTTCAGTGATGGCATCCCTAAAAAGTGTTATTTGTCATAGGGTACAAATGGGAGTGCCTAATCCGGTTTTCACTCAAAAAATGGTTTACAGTGCCTCTTCGAGGGGGCTTGGAGTTTAGATAAGCACGCCAACGTACCTTATACAAAAATCACTCGAAAGTGACTCTGGATGAATAAAAATGTATGCATACAAAAGTTTCTTTATGCGGTGGGTTCCAGTTATGAAAACTGAGTTCTAGGGAATCCACGAACACTTTAAAAAGCACATCAAACATCCTTTTGAGTGAAAACAGGACTAGGCACTTTAGCCGGTACAAATAATCACACCCTACCTCAAAATGGACTTCTGAATAAGCAATACATTGCAGCCGGCTTTTTTTATTTGCTTGCACAGATCCAAAATGTACGTACGCTCCTCTTTCAAAGCCCGATCCATCTGCGCATAGTCCGAGATAACAACCTGATTCTCCATCTACAAATTTGAATCTATTTCAAATTTTACGCAACAAAAAAGGATACATTTGTTTTCGGCGGTGAGATTTGGAATTGAATGAGTCCAATCTTAGCCTTTTCCACGCGTGTGGGACCACCGTGACCCATTGACTTCTGTTCGATCAATGCACCTTCGATAAGCTGAAAAATAATTATTATTCAAGTTCCATGAATCGCATTGAGCAATGTGACCTGAGATTCCTCCACAGTCTCGCCAAGTTTCTGGACAATTTTGATCATCTTCAAATTGACGTTATGGTCGTTGGCCGGGTCAATTATTGTTTTCACTAAAAACATGCTCAATTAACAAAACGATGCTAGAGCTGAACGACAAATGACCCACCAGCTTTCACAGCCATCGGTGCGAGAAGCCAAGAATGTTGAGAAACGACCTAAACGCAAGACCAGATTACTCAAAAAAATAAGTAAAAACCAGAAGGACCTACTTTGGAATTCAAGCTGGTAATAGCAAGTTTAATCAACTCATCATCGTTCTTCAGATCGAGCGGTGTAGCCATGCCTTCCAGAATCTTCTCCGATTCAGCAGCAGCCCGTTGAAAAGACTCAGAGATTGTCGTCGGATGAATACCTAAAAGACGAAACTTTAAGAATTCTAAACCAAGGCGTTACCTTTTGCCAAAAGCTTCTCAGCAGCGTCCAACAGCGAACCAGCAATGATCACTACAGTTGTCGTACCATCTCCAGCCTCGATATCCTGCGCTTTGCTCAATTCAACCAGCTAAGATAAGGAGATAAATAGACGAAAAAGTTGTAGAAGTAACAATATATCAATTACCATCTTAGCAGTCGGATGAATGACAGACATCTGATTCAAAATAGTAGCTCCATCGTTCGTGATAGTCACTTCACCATTGCTAGCTTGAATCATCTTATCCATGCCACGAGGCCCAAGAGAAGTGCGAACGGCATCGGCAACTGACTTGGCGGCAACAATATTGGACGAACGGACACTTTCTGGCTTGTCCTTGTCTTTGAACGCAGATTGCTTCTGTCCAACAAGGGTAGCAGTTTTTGCAGTCATGTCACGCGAATTTTATCTGAAAGATCTGATAGCAAAGTAGAATGTTGACCGTTTTCCAACAAGTTTCCGCTGAAAATATGCACAGCGAAAATTACGACTCCACAGCAGTGTTTTCATAATTGTCACCATGGTTCTTAAAATATACAAAATACCAAAATCTATGCAAAATATTGGCATTAGTTATCTACCGTGTTTCCTCTAATAGCCCTCCCCAAAATCCGGAATTTTTAAAATATATTCTTTGCACTTTTAACCAATTTTTTTAATTGGCTCTTGCTTTTGTGTCATACCTTAATGTAGCTCAGATTCCCAGCTACATTTTGACATATAGCATGAGTGGGAAAACCAAAATCAAAAAATGCATAAAAAAGGCGAAGAATAACTTCAAAAGTTCTGGATTTCGGAAGGGCCTTTAATAGAGGAAATACACCATGCAAAACCTATGCAAAATTTATACAAAATTTTCAATCAAATTTTGTATAGATTTGAATAGTTAACTATTGTCAAGATTTTGTATAGATATTGGTATTTTGTATGCTTTGAGAACCATGCCTTCAGGTAGCATTCTATAATCATTGTTATAGACTGTAACAATAATTATTGGATGCTACCTTAATGTCGGAAAACCAAAATCTATGCAAAATATTAAAACGATAATTTGATCAGAATAAAGGCTATACAAACCTATACAAAATTTCTATTCAAATTTTGTATAGATTTGAATAGCTAACTAAGACCAAGATTTTGTATAGATTTTGGCATTTTGTAGGTTTTGAGGGGTTAATTGCACTTTAGTAGTCCAATGGAAGTTTAATAGTCCGAAACCAATTTATAAGTCCAAAGGTTCAGTAGTCCAATAGACAAAATAGTAATCCAAAGGTATTTTAGTAGTCCAAAGGTATTTTGGTAGTCCAATTATTCAAAAAATCTAAAAAAGGGAATGAGGGCTGTATTGGGAGGGGAAGGGAATAATAGGGGCCACTTTTTTGAAGACTTTTTTGGTTCTTTCTACCATGTTTATCAACATGGACCGTGGCAAAAAGGCACTCTATATGAATTTCTGATCAAGAGCCTTGCTCGGTATTATGTCTAAGGTAAGTGAGTGCGCGCATTTCTAGCTCCCTTCGGGGGCGCAAGTGTCTTGGAGTTGAGATGCGGGTACTTGTTAGGCTGGGGGGCGCCCCTTAGTAGTCTGTTATAGGCTACTAACAAGCAGTCTGCACAAGACTACATAAATATTATCATTAAGAGTTTTTTTACCCATGTGACAATAGTGTTGAAATGTCTTCTAAGTAATTTTTATGTGCTAAAAACGATAAAAAAGCTGTTTTGTGATACTTTTCTACATGAAAAGCTGATTTTTTGGGGAAAATTTCTTTGATCAAAATTCGACTTTTTGCCTTGGAGGACCAAGGTAAACCTCCTTATAATAGTGTATTCTACCGCGTTTTGGTCACTGGAGCTGGGCAAAAAGAGCTTCTTTATGCATTTTTGATCAGGAGTCTTGCTCGGGATTATGTCTGAGATAAGTGAGTGTGCGCATCTCTAACAAGCCTAAAGCCCTCTCTGCCCCTCAAGGGGGTGTAGGAGGCTTGTTGGCTTGGGGTTGAGATGCGGAACTTGTT
Organism: Ditylenchus weischeri; assembly: GCA_029231635.1. Taxonomy (NCBI): domain Eukaryota; kingdom Metazoa; phylum Nematoda; class Chromadorea; order Rhabditida; family Anguinidae; genus Ditylenchus; species Ditylenchus weischeri. The sequence goes on from JAMRYI010000008.1 coordinate 83,910, forward strand.
TACTTTGGGGGTGGCCTTTTTGGTCAACTGTGAATAGTGTTCAGACGTCTCCTAAGTAATGAAAAACGATAAAAAAGTTCTTTCCAAACAATTTCCGTACTAAAAAGACATGTTTTGAAAAAAATTTGGTTATCGAAGGTTGACCAACTGCCTTGGTCCCCCAAGGTAGGCTGAGCGAATGAGAGCGGTGTCAGACTACAAAAGATTTCCACTACGTTTTGGTTGCTGGAGCTGGGCAAAAAGAGTCTTTAATGCATGTATAATCAAGAGTCTTGCTCGGAATCATGTCAAAGGTAAGTGAGTGCGCGCATCTCTAACCAACCAAGCCCCCTGCGCCCTCTTCGGGGCCTTCGGGGGCGCAGGGGGCTTGGTTGGTTAGAGATGCGCACACCCACATACCTTAGACACAAATCACTCGAAAGGGACTCTGGATGCATAAAAATAGTATGCATACCAGAGTTTCTTTATGCGGTAGGCCCCAGCTAACAAAACTATGTTCAAAATCCCATTTTCCGGTATTTTTGAGGATATGAAGGTACCTTTTTTGGTTTATTTAGCTTAGGGGACCAAGGCAGTTGGTCAACCTTTGATAACCAATTTTTTTCAAAACATGTCTTTTTAGTACGGAAATTGTTTGGAAAGAACTTTTTTATCGTTTTTAGCGTATAAAAATTACTTAGGAGACGTCTGAACACTATTCACAGTTGACCAAAAAGGGGCCCCCAAGTAAACAAGTGCCGAGATGCGCACACCCACATACTTTAGATACAAATCACTCAAAAATGACTCTGGATGCATACCAGAGTTTCTTTACGCAGTAGGCCCCAGTATTCAATATCTTTTTCAGTGGGCCCTGTGTGATAAGTGGCCCCTTTTTGTCCCTTCCGATCCCTATACAGCCCTCGACCCCTTTAAAATAGTTCAGAACAATTATTTGGACAACATTAGGTCAATTATTTTTGAAATATGGGTATATAATTTCGTTGGACTACTAAATTTCCATTGCACTACTAAAATATTTTTGGACTACTAAAATATCCTTGGACTACTAAAGTTTATTTTTGGACTACTGAAGTGCGATAGTACCGTTTTGAGAACCATGATTGACACTGATATATCAGTTTACCGAGGCTGAAATTTTTTAAAAGTGGACGTAGACGTGAAAAAGTTATCTTTTCGAAATTCAGTAAAGTGCGTTAGAAGGCCGTCAAATTTCTGATTGAGAAAGGTTTTATCAGATCTTTGACCTGTCTCTGAAAAAAGGCCGGAAAAGTAAGTGTCAGTTTTATTTTTGATGTCAGTTTAGCAAAAAAAAGTCTAAACTGACACTGACATTTTTTTGCTAAACTGACATCAAAAATAAAGCTGATACTTACTTTTTCCGGCCTTTTTTCACAGCCAGGTCAAAAATCTGACAATACCTTTCTCAATCAGAAATTTGACGGCAAATTCGTCAGCTTTCTAACGCACTTTACAGAATTTCGAAAAGACAACTTTTTTCATGTTTACGACCACTTTTAAAAAATGTCAGCTTCGATAAACTGACATGTCAGTGTCAATTATGAAAACACTGCTCAACAGGACAAGCCTTCCAGAAAAAAATCAGTCACATAAACTTTTTGAAATAAATCGAGAAGGGTGCTACAGTCACTTATTTGATTTTATCCTACCACGATAAATTGCGAAAGTTTCGAAAACATATTTTCCGCAATAAATTTCGAATTTTTTGCTTTTATTAAAGTAAGAAGTTCGTCACTTTAGCTGAGCTACTAGTTCTGATTGTTGAAGCTACGAAGATAAATCATAGGTTAGCCTCTAAATAGCTAACTTTTCGTATTCAATTCTGCCACATTATTATCAAATGCATAGTTTTGCCGACCACCTAAGGCATAGACCAATTTCTCAGAGGAGAATTTATTTTCACGGCTAAAATATTTCAGACGCGGTGCAACAAATTTAAAACCTGTGAAGACGAAGTAAGATTTTGTCATTACAATATAACAACAATATAATTTCTATTGCTTCGCTATTAGTGAGTTCGCAGGCGACTTCCACATTGGTTTTTACTCTATTAAACACGACTGTTTTTCAAAAACGTTTTTGATAAAATTGGGCTGAAAATTTGAAAATTTCACCTCTCCCAATCACTTTACCAACTAAAACACACCAATCATGGTCCCACTTTGGTCCCAATGTGCCACAGGTAATGAGGCATAGAATTGCTCATTTAACAAAGAAGATTAAATTGAAGGGTTTTTTCTATATACCGTATTTTGTCTATTAATCACCCCCTCTCTATTAGTTACCCCCTTAAAAAGCCAAAAAAGGGTTAAGTATTTATGGCTGTATGTAACATGAATCAAAATAACTTGTTATTAAATGGCATTGACATTGCATATTTTGTCTGGTTTAGGTGCAATTAAAGGCTGGTAAATACTCTACTGTTTTTCATAAGAAATCGCGAGATTAAGTAAAGCTACTGACTGACGGGTCTCTTCTGGTTTATAAAAAACAATATAAAACTTTTCCGACGAACTCTGACTGATTCTCCCTCGATGTGTTAAAAATCAGGCAAAAAACTTATCAGACCTTTTTCATTTTTTATCTTTTTAACGTCAATTTTGATGCTTCTAAAACTGTACTTCTTTGTAAATATTTCAGAAGCTACTTTTTAGCATGAGCAAATACTATGAATATAAAAGGGTTAGAACATACTGTTAAAGTTATGAACAGCATGGTGTTCAAACAGATTTTGAGAATGTAATTTTCTGTCAGTTTGCTGTTTTTTAGAGGAAAGTAAATTCAATTCTTTTTTTATGAATAAGCAACAGCGGAAAAAGGCCAAGGTATATTTTTAGGTATCACCACGGCTTTTCGAATTGTCCGAAAAGGTGCGTTTTGATTTTGAAACAAATTTTTACGGGAAATAAAAAAAACCCTAAAATTTTACTAGAAAAATGAGTTTAAGACTCAAAATGACTTCTAGTTTTCACTAGTCCTCAACCTCGTAAAAAGCTCCTCCAACTTTGTAAAAGAGATCCAGGGCTCCAATTTAGTCTAACACGAGAAATACCGCATGTTACATTGGTTTATTTAGTTGCAGAATTTCACGTAGATCATTTTTGAAAATATGAGTATAGGTGTTTGGATGTGATGTAGTGACCCAATAACCGGTTTGAAATGGACGACCATTTAAAGGAAACTGAAGAATCTCCCGAGAGCTAGAAACCACTTATATTCAGACCACATCTATGAATGCAATATTTCAAAATGACCGCTGGGATCAGCCCTTTAGAATGAGTGAATGTGAGCTTCAATCTGTTTGCAAAAAGATATACAACCAGCGTTCAACTCACAAAACCACCATTTTCTCACCTGTCACATTTCACTTAAAGCTGCTCAAGAGCGCGTCCTAGCAGTGTATAACTGCGTTATGCTTGGTCAATACTTGTAGAGAAACTCACGAGCTACAAGATAGGCGAAAAATCAGCACGAAAATTAACCGGAACTCACTCAGGAATCACAGTAGAAAAGGCAAAATCAGCTGTTTTCCTGGTGTTGGAATTTGAAGAATACCTAATTTGGCATATTCCTGGCCGACTTTCTATAAAAAATTGAGAGTGCAATATACCCAAATTAATCAGCAGGCAAAATGCTACATAACTAGTACAAAGACCCACAAGACAATAAGCAAACATAACAAAATTAAAGCCAAAACAATTTTACTCCAATACCCCACAAAAACCGGGTGCTTTTCGACGAGAATTCAGGTGGTTGTGGCTTGGTTTCGTGATTTTCTCAAAATTTTATAGGGCATTTGCTGAAAATAAAAATTCCACGTGATAGAACACAGAAAACTGCATCAGATACAAGTGTTAGATTCCAAGTAAGACTGTGTTTTCCGTTTTTTTGGGCTGGTTAAAGATAAACGGCCATTTACTACCAAGTTTCCATCATACTTCAACAATTCTCACAAAAAGAGGGAAAACACAGTCTTACTTGGAATCTTACGATTGTATCTGATGCAGTTTTTTGTTCTCTATAACGTGATATTTTTATTTTCAAAAAATGCCCTATGAAATTTTTAGAAAATTACGAAACCAAGCCACAACCACCTGAATTCTCGTCGAAAAGCGCCCGGTTTTTTTGTGGGATTTTGGGGTCGAATTGTTTTGGCTTAAAATTTGTTATATTCGCTTGTTGTCTTGTGAGTAAATGAATCTTAACTGTCTAAAATCCATCTAAAAGTATTTTGTTTACTCAAATTCGATGAATAAGTTAATACACCTTTCGTTATTCATCAACTTTACAATATCATCTTTGTTCATTTGATAGTACTAATTTAAAAAGTAAAATGGAATAATGGAAATATTAAAACATGGACATACGGAATTATGGAACTATGGAATGGAAAAGTCGATTGGAACAACGACACCATGGAATGGCAAAAACTAATAATTGAAAATAAGAAAAATAATAATGCATATACCGTATTTCTTCTAATTGCCGCACAGTCTCTAATTACCGCACACCCCTAACTTTAAAGACTTATATCTCGGAGCAGAGTGAATATTTTGCTAAGCTGTTTGATGCATTTTCTTAACACCCACGAGCTCCACCGATTCCACTTTTCAGATCTTGGTTAAGCACCCGAAAATCTCTAGATCGAATTTGAAAATTTCCGATTTTCGGGTGATTGAAAAATAAGCGCACATGTGCGGCAATTAGAAGAAATACGGTAAATAGAAATGGAAAAACAAATTAAAAGATATGGCTAAGTTTTCCTTTACCCCTCCCAGTCAAGTTTCCTTTACCCCTCCCAGTCAAGTTTCCTTTACCCCTCCCAGTCAAGTTTCCTTTACCCCTCCCAATCAAGTTTCCTTTACCCCTCCCAGTCAAATTTCAAGTTCTTATACCCTCGTCTGAAACAGTACCCATAATTTCAATTCGGCCTTGTCAAAAAAATCTTTATTTATGGAGCGATACAATAATGAACAAAATTTATAGAGAACGAGATATTTGCTTAAATTTGTTCTGCTTATAGATAGCTTTCGATTTGTTTTTAAATTGGACTGTGCAGGTGTTGTCGAAACTGTCCTCTGCTTCGCTCACAGCAACAATTTCGGCTTCATAGAGCTTCTTTCGTTTGCCCCATGGAACGGTGACTTTATCGCCAACAGAGAACGGAATACGAGAAGCAGGAGAAGTAGACGGTTGCAGAAGTGGAGATGGAGAAATAGATGCAGAGACTGGCGCTTGAACGAACGGTGAACCTAATTTTAGTTATTCATTACTAATTAAAAAAAGTGCTGTGAAATGTGTAAATGTGTAAATATAAGACTCACTTTTATTACGACCTATAGATTCATTAGCAGCTTCATCATTCTCAGATTCATCTGTTAAACTTTCTTCCTCATCATCGGTGAAGTCATATGTAGTTTCGAAATTGGATCCCTCGCAGCACTGAATCATTTTGAGGAATGGGTCGCTAAAAAGAGTAAAACAGGTAATAAAATGAGAAGATAGTAGAAAAAGGAAACATTACCAATTCTGTAAACGACTTTGTTTCATCCGACGGCATTCGCTATGTCAGACGTCCGCGTGGCAAAAGAAATGATCCAAAGTACCAGGTTCCCACTGTCAAACATGGAGGAGGGTCAGTTATGGTTTGGGGTATTTTCTTCGGTTTAAATTTTCCTCTTGCATTTTTGTTGATGTTTTCAGGCTGTTTTTCGAGGGATGGTGTCGGTCCGCTGGTTCGAGTCGAAGGCAAAATGAACGCTGAGATGTACAAGGGCATTCTGGACGACAACATGATTGAGCACGCCATTACTTGCCTCTCAAACGATTGGATCTTCATGCAGGATAATGACCCGAAGCACGCCTCCAAGCTCCTGAAGAAGTGGTTCATCGACAATAACGTGGAGGTTCTCAAGTGGCCGTCGCAGAGTCCGGACTTAAATCCTATCGAGCACCTGTGGGAGCATCTGGATCGGCAAATTCGCACACGCACCTACTCGAAGACAAGCGACTTGTTCAAGGCTCTTTGTGCAGAATGGAAGAAAATCAGTTTGGATGTTTTAATGAAATTGGTTGACTCCATGCCTGCTCGTTGTGCTGCTGTTGTTGCGTCCAAAGGGTTTGCGACGAAATATTAGTGTTGAATAAAGCGATTTCAATTATTTGTTGCTTCACATTTTCTCTTTACAGGATAATCAAAGGTGTTACATTACTTTTGTCCGGCCCAAAATGGACTAGTCGTGAAAAAGTGGCTGTAGAATGAAATTGTGCCCTCAAGAATGAATTTTTTTTTGCAGAATCATGTTCCTTGCTTAAAAATACACTTAAAATGTTTTTGCCGGACAAAATTTTGCCAGGAGATACTAGAACTTTACCAAAACTTAGATTTTTGTACAGGTGTTACATTATTTTTGTCCGCTACTGTATGTCAACAAAAATGACAAGAGAAAAAATGACAACAGCAAAAAATGACAAACAAGATCTTTTAAAAAATCATTCTTATAATTTTTTTTCGTTTCGAGACTAAATTATTTTTGAATTGCAACTTATTATTTTTCCGTGATTTTTGAAAAATGGAAAACGGGATACAGGATTTTGAACTTTAGAAAAACGGGAAACGGGACCGGGATTTCAACAATGGACCGGGATAAAAAACCCGGGAATCACGGTAAATCCCGGTCCCGGGCCCAAGCCTAGATGGAATGTTGAAGTGGTGGCGTTAAGCAAAAACAAGTTTTTCAATTTTGTCTGTCTTAGCCAAAGCATATCTCTGTCCGTCACCAGCAAGTGCTTTGTCAGAAAGGGTGTTTTCAAAAGTAGGCCGATTTTCGCGATCCCTAAGTGGCTCATCGTATTTTTTTAGGCAACTCTCTTTTTCTTTAACTATTCGCACAGCCGAATAAGCACCAACAAGGCCTCTCAAAATCTTGGCGATCAAAGCAGAACTTGTGTAACGAAAAAAGGGAAGGGACAATGAAGAGAATGTAACCCATTAGAGAGATAAGGAAATAGTAACTAATGTTGACCAGAAAAAAAACCCTAACAAAAAATTCATCCCTCTGTATTGAAAGCGTATTGCATTTTCTCAAATGGGTACGGTCTAAAATTTCGTATAATGCCTTCGCGATATAACGCCACCAAAAGTCAGTCACAAGAGGTGGCTTTATATAGAATGTAGTACAAGGAATGAAGTGAAAAAGCATCAAAATGTAAAAATTTGAAAAAGCACTCAAGTTTAGGAAAAAGGTGAAAGTCTGGTGAAAAAACATTACCTTGGTACCCGTGTTGCTTGACTCAAAAATGTGGCCCAGTTTGAATTGGCCCAATTTGAAAAGGCCCAATTTGAAATGGGCCCAATTTGAATTGGTCCAATTTGAAATGGCCCATTTTTCTCGTCCCCGACCTTTGATAACGTACACGGTTTTTAAGATACAGTCAACCCTCGATTTAACGTCACCCCCCCTCAGGTTCGTTTCCACATCGGGTCCGACAATTTTTTAGCTCGATTTTTGAAGCCTTTTGCCAATTTTCTTTGGTCAGTCTAGGTATTTTGAAAAAGTTTTGCTATTTTTGAAAAAGGGGTGACGAAATCGTGTACCCGCGGGTCCTTCCGGCAAAACTGTTGTCATTTACAAAAACAATCGGTAAAATCTAAATCCTTGCGATATTTCAGACCAGACGGATCGAAGACAACTGCAAAAAGCTTTGAAAATTAGGATAAAAAAGTGTCGGGCCCTAGGTGGGAGCGAACTTGAGGTGGGTGACGTTAAATCGAGGGTTGACTGTATACGTTATATCGAAGGATGACTGTATACGTTATATCGAAGGATGACTGTATAATGTGAAATTGTTTCACAGATTTCGATCGATTTTTTTATTGAAATCGATCGGTTATCGACCAATTTTTGATCGATTTCCGATTATCGAAATTTTTCGATATTTTCGATAATTCGATTAATCGATTATCGAAAACTTTCGATATTTCGATAATCGAAAAATTTCAAATCGATCGACAACCCTAGTCACAAATGACAAAATGACGCCAAATCATTTGGCAGAAACAACAAAATGATGCCAAACCAAATGGCGCCAAACGCGATTGGTGCAGAATCATTTTGGCGCCAACAACATTTTGGCGCCGGATCACATTTGCGCACAATCATTTTGGCAAGGAGACATACTACTCTGAAAATAAGGCGAAAATGTATCGGAAGTGCAATTTTGGTGAAATTAGCGTCACCCACACATTCTTGCTAATATTTCAGAGAGATCCAAATAACGTATCTTTAATAAGAGCCTTGGAACAGGGAGAATGTTTTCATAGCCGCTATCAACCGTAAGGGGGCCGTTATATCAAGGTTCTAGCTCCTTTTATTATGGTTAAATTTAAACAAATAGAACCAGGGTTGCCGCTGTATCAAAGGTACAGTTATATAAGGATACTCCGATTATACTGCAATCGGTTATATAGCGTCTCAATCTTTCTTGAAAAGCTCTATTGCTAGCTCAGCTACCAAAGATATTTTTGAGAAAAATAAAACTGTTAACCACATTTAGTGTATTGCTGGAAAACGGCCTAACTGTCCAAGAAGAAAGGGATGAAAATGGTGAGTTTGCCGTTGTTTTTGAAACCGAGGATGACACACCTGACCAATTAGAGGTAGAGGAATCAAGTAAGATTGTACTTCTCTCTCCGTTTACCTTCCCATTTTCCAAACCTAGTTTTCAGACAATCCAACATGTTCTAGAAGGCGGAGAAAGTTGGTAGATAGGGCCCATCGTTACGGGTTCATTATAGACCTGAACCCAGACTTACAAATTGCAGAAGTGAGCAAGGGAATTTTTTTGAGGTATCCGAGTAACTTACTCGTAAAAGTCATCAACAAAGAAGTCACTGATTTTCAGTTCACAGGATGTGGCCCAAGAATTACCGCTTTTAAAAAAGTATGGAATTACTCACATAGGTGAGCGGGATTTTTCCGAAGCTAAATACAACCGCAAACTATTGTTTCAGTCAATGTGGCTACAGCAGTGAAGAATTTTTTCCCCAAACAGTTTGAATACCTGCAGTTGAAGGCACTCGACTGTCCTACACAAGATTTGAGGTTTTAAAGAGGATGTCTTATACATCTGACCACGAGCTTTTGCGGCTCTATCCTGTTTCCGCCCAAATCGTTTCCGCCAAAAATCGTTATAACCAACACGGTTACATCCTTCATTTTTTTTTGGGTCAAAAAACCTTTTTTTTGCGCAAAAAGACTTTTTTGGGGCGAATCGGCTTTTTTTGGTGCAAAATTTTTTAGTTGTAATTCTGCATTTCCTTTTATTTTTCTTATACATGAAGTATGTTTTTTATTGGCAAAACTGGTTTTCGGGCGGTTTACTAAAGGGGGTAATATTTGACTGCCCAGCGATTGGGTACACACTTTTTAAAATTGGCGCCTTTTGATGCTTACCTTAGGGCACACGCTTGAGCCCGTCCTAAGGCCTTGTTCACAATGGTAGACTGTAAATTCAACAATCCTCACTCGGAAATGGCCGTAACTTCTTTTTTAATCTTCAAAAGATCATTCTTTTGGTTTTATTATAATTGTTTTATAATTGTTTTTGAGAAGTTTAAAAAAAAGTTATGTCTATTTCCGAGTGAGAATTGTTGAATTTATAGTCCACCATTATGTACGAGGCCTAATGTGCGCTGGCCTACCCTTGTTTAAGCCTAAAGCCTAAGTTAAAAAATTTTTAAAAAAAACATGCAAAAAACCGGAGTTTCAAAATTCGCGAATTCAAAAAAAGTGTACCGTATTTTCTGTAAAAAGAGCCCATGGGCGCTTATATTTCAACCTACCCTCCAGCATGGGCGCTTATATTTAAACCTATCAAAGTCGATAGTGCTGACAAAAACTATAACGACAGTCGGCAAACTAAACACATGTTATCCAAATTCTGTAACAGTAAAATGTTTAACAACAATTAAATTAAGTGAAATTTAGGGTTAATTTTTGAGTTTTTAACCTTCTTTTTAAGAACTAGGAGATAAATCAAAATAGATAAAGAAAGCACATGTTTAGAAATACTTAGCGGGAATCTGAGATCGAAGCGCTAGGGCTGCTTGTCGCAAATGCACAGTCACACATCCTTCGGTCTGATCCGAATACAATCCAACTAAAATTGCTTTCATTTATATAAGATCAGCGCTTGTCGATTGACCGAGCCTCTGAGAAAGCCTGAGAAATGAGGTTATAATCGGTGAAACACTACACAACAGCAAATCTGATGCAAAAAGAAGTGAATCTGATGCAAAAAAGATCTGATGCAAAAATAAATAAGTCTGATGCAAGGAAAATAATTTGCGAATGAAAGTCTTTTTACCCCAGCTAATTTTTGACCCAAAAAAGTCTTTTTACCCAAAAGAAACTTCGTGCCCCAGAAAAAAGCTTTGTTCATTTTTTTGTGGTAGTAACAGATAAAATAGATAGATTTAATTGATTAGCTAAGTAACACTGAAAGCCAGAACAATTTTGGGTGAACATGTAGGTACCACAAAAAAATCAAAGATATAACCGTGCTGACTGAAACGATTTTTGGCTGAAACAATTTGGGCGGAAATAGGGTAGAGCTGCTTTTGCAGTCAGTACTTTGATGAGGCGACATTTTTCATGAAAAAATCTGTGGAGCAGGGTGGAAATGTAAGTAGTATTTTACCAGAAGAGTTTTAATTTAAAGAATCGGTCAAATTCAGTGTTTGGTACATTGTAATGCAGGCATTTCTCGTTCATCTACGCTATGTATTGTGAGTGCATTTTCACACGTCAACATTGGGATTCAGAGTGATGGTGTATTTTTAAAATCTGATATGGAATTTTGCAAATTTAAACTCTCAAAGCACAATAAAAGCACAATCAAAAAAAGTTCCAGTAGGTAGAATAAATTTGTGTTGAAACATTGCAAGTATCCATCGAGATTACTATCTTCATTGAGATTACTATAGTATCATGCTTGAAACTTCTAGATAAGAAAGAAAACAAAAAGCTTAAAGAAACATTTTTAAAAGTCCACTGGCGAATGTCCTACATTTCTCTTTAAGGTTTATATAATGGTAACGGAAAATAAAAGACTGTCAGAAGCTTTACAACAAGTGAAATCAGCACGTCCAGGTGTACCAAAACATACATAAGGTTCACCGAACTATTTGTAATTTCAGTTGCACGTCCAAACGAGGGTTTTATGAGACAGCTTGAGAAATTCGAAAAAGAACTGCCCTATTTTCAAAGGAATGCATTGGATATCAACATCTCTGATTAAATCTTCCGACTGATATTTTTTTTTTTGCGTTTTAGTCTTTATTCATGAGGTAATAAAAGTATTTTAATGAAAATAACACAGATTTAGTTGTTTTTCACAAAATACTTGACTTTAAGAAATAGATAACTCACCCCACTCTAATAACTCACCTCTCTGGTGGGCATTTAAAAAATAACTCACCCCGCTCTAATAACTCACCCCCACCACATTTTGGGAAAAATTCGAAAAAAGCGCAGAATCTGCCATAGTTTATTTTTATTTAAAAAAAAATTATCATCTAGACCATTCAGGTGGATATCCGTCTACCAATTCTTTTGATACCAAATTTGACATCAAACCATGAAAAAAAGAACTGAAAAGATAGCAAAATTTGTTGGTGACCAGGCCTTTTCCGGATTAATTTAAATTCGCGCCTTTTTTGGCGTTCTTTATTTTTTACGTTTTTTCGACAGAAAATTTCTTTTCAGTTTAATTTGGACGACTTGATGTTGAGAAAAGCTCAAACATGTACGGCTATAATCGTTTTAGAAGATTTCAATTTAAAAATAGTCAACTATGAAAAGAGTCGGTTTTGGGAGAAAGCTTTTTGAAAAAGCTTCTTTTTAAGACGATTTAATTTCGATAATATCTGTTTTCGGAATATTTTTGTTCAAAATTCTCTTATTTCGCACAATTTTTGTTGGGAAATTTCTCAGTAGGCAGAAAAAATTAAGAAATTATTCATTTGCGGAAACTTGCAAAGAAGCGACAAATTTGCATTTTAGGATTGTGTAAGAGAACCTGTCGGGAGACAATTTCGCGCTTTTTTTTATGTTAGTTGGTGGTACCTAGTTAGTGGTAGCCACGTGTTGATGCGCAGGCAAAGGCACTCAGTTAGTAGTCTTGACTGGTGATTCCTAGGTAGTGTTGAACACCCACTGCCCGGTAAAAAGGTGCCCCTAAAGGTACTTTTAAGGCCATTTAATCAGATGTCCACCTGACCAGGTGGTACGTATTACAAATTTCGACTCCCGGATGGATAAAATAGCAGTTTCGGCCTTCACAAACCGGCCTCGGCAGGCAATTTTCGGTCAGGAAAGTGGTTTGTTTTTGATTTTGGCTAGTTTTTATTTTTATCGGGCAACCAAGTGGATATGCACCTACCCGAGGGATACCTACCCAAGGTTTTCCCATCCGCGTGGGCATAGGCGTACCCAGGGGGGCTAGCCGGGCTATAAACAAACCAAACCTTCCACCCTGTCCCCCCCAGCAGAAAAATTTTTCACGATCCTGGGTACGCTTTGCGCGTGGGAATTTATTATTAATAAACCCGACTCCGTAAAATCACAATTTGGCCCTAACAAACCCACTTCCCCACTTAATCCTAAGCTAGAAAAAATAGTTTATTTTTATTTAAAAAAAAAGTTATCATCTAGACCATTCAGGTGGATATCCATCTACTGGAGTGGTACCCACCACGGGTTTTTGGATTTTGGTGGTAAAATTAGCAATTTCAGTCTTACCAAACCCAATTCCCTACACGATTTTATGCCAGAATTGATTATCCGTCCGCCAGAAGTGCCGAAGCCAACAACCGCAGAGCTGGAAGGGATTTTGAGGAAAGTCTGCCGCCAATTGGAAGTCGAAGCTCCATTCAAGTCAGAGCTGACGCCTCTTTAAGATCTACAAGTGTGCTCCGGTTCGATGGCTTGGAAACAGCGTTGCAAATTGAAGAAGTCCTTGGTATCCACCTGGGGTTTTGTGATTCGGGTGGCGGAAATATCAATTTCAGTCTTAATTAACCTAATTCCCTACACGATTTTATGTCAGAATTAGTGATTTGTTTTTAATTTTGGCTATAATTTTTTTTTCAGGCCATCTAGGTGCATATCCCCTTGACCCTAGAGTACCTACTTCAGGTTTTGAGGTTCGGGTAGGTAGAATCGAAATTTCGGTCTTATCAAACCGGATTTGCCACAGGATTTTACGTATTAAATAATGATTTATTTTTGGATTTAAATAATTCGTATTTTTCAGAGCATCCAGGTGGATGTCCATCTACCCTTGGGTACCTACCCCGCGTTTTGGGATTTGGGTGAGAAATCGTAATTTTGGTTTTGTCAAATCAAATTTACCACAAAACTTTAAATAAAAAAAGTCTTTGTTTTTAACTTTTGGCTAAATATATTTTTTTCAGGTCATCCATGTGGATATCCACCTACTGGAAAGTACTTACTCCAAATTTCGGGGTTAAGATGGGTAAAATTGTAAATTTGGTCCTATCAAACCCAGATCCCTACACCATTTTACGTTAGAATAAGTGTTTCCTTCTTGTTGTTGACCAAATTTTTATTTTTCAGGCCAGCGAGGTGGATATCCACTTACCACAGGGTACCCACCCGGGGTTTTGGGATTTAGGTGGCGGAAATTGCAATTTTAATCCTATTTAACCCGTTTTCTTACATGATTTTACGTCAGAGTTAATCGTTCGTTTATTATTTTGACTATATTTTTTTCAGGCCATCCAAGTGTATATCCACCTGACCATAGGGTACCCAAATAAGGTTTCGGGGTTTGGGTAAGTCAAATCGAAATTTTAACTTTAGCGTGACATCTAACAAGGATATCCTGCAAAGAGACTGAAGACAGAAGTCTCCGATATTAGCTAATTTCCGAACCAATTTTTTGAACTAACTAAAATTTCGAATAATATTATCGAAAACCCAAAACCTCCAAAATAATTTGTCCCAAAACGGTAAAAGCCCAACTTATTTCACCCAAAGCGGCAAATACCGAAAACGGAAATTTTTTGAAACTCGCGCTTTTCCAAACTTCAATGCCGAGAACCAATACAGCCCTAACTAAACTTATATTTGTTTGAAAGCTCGTAAAATTCTTCACAAGATAAGTGCTTCAGCCACACGAAATTGTTTTCAGGTAAAAGTTACGATCAAATAACTGAAATAACCAAAAACTGGGAGATCACCAACAATAAATATGTAAAATGAATCATCACAATTTTTTTCTCCTATATTGCTCAGCGTGAAATTCTGCACAAGCACGCACCAAAGTTACAAACCGTCTTTCTAGTGTTAAAAAGATCGACCCAAAACAAACAAAAACACTCAAAAAATCCGAAATGTCAAGTGGTCACATACTGACAGAAATGCGTTCTCATACTATAGGAGATGGAGAGAAAAGCAGAGATGATAGGACAGACCATCCACTTCATTTGATCCACCCACGACTGATTTTTACAAAGACTCAGACTATGATTTCAATGTTGTGTACGTTTTAAAGGGGGGACATTTATATGCGCATCGCCTACAGGTCACAGGTTCAAATCCCAATGGGTGCACACCCTATTTTTAACTCTATTTTTTTAGTAAATTTACTGACTATTAGGTCCAAGAACTCTCGAGCAACTGATTGCGACCATCTCCAGCACTGCTTTACTGTCAGAAAATGCCATAATTTCAGGATTTCAAGCAAATGACCATCAAAATTAAAGGAAGCCAGCCAAAATATAAAATAATGCGTACTTAGTTTTATATCGTCTGAACCTCTACATATTTTTTTTTATTTCACAACACGTTTACTCACTTTTCAGAGTCAGAATTTCATAAGGAATCAGATTAAAAAAAATCCACACCGAATTATTCTCAGAAAAGTGGGTAGCTAGCGAAGGTTTGACCAAGGAAGAAAAGTACTATTGAGGGGTAGGTCTTCGGTATTATTTTAGAAGTGAGGCTTTTTGTAATTTCATTTACATGATTATTTACAGCTATATTCTGAAAATGACGTCAGGAAGAAGAGCTACATTTTGATTATAAGGTTGTAAATTATCATGCAAATTAAAATTGCAAAAAAAGTCAGTTCCAAAATAAAATTGAAAATTTTCTGGACAGTCCTGGGTAGGATGCCATGGAATTGTACATTGTTGGATATTTTTCAAACTTTAGCTCTAACTAAATATGACCTTTTTCTCTTTATGATAGTTCAAATGAAATTCCAGAATCTTGACTACATTTTAGTGTATAAAACGTGTGATTTGTACAAAAAGGTTAGAAAATTTCAATAAAACCAGCCAAAGAAAAAACCCCAAAACGATAATTTTCGGAAATTTAGCCTATTTTAACCTGGATACAAACTCCGGTAGGTGTGAAAGCCTTCACTGATGATATTAATGGATAGCCAAGAGTGTCAGGATGATTTTGACACCAAACTTGTAAATGAAAGTAGGAAAAAATAAGGTGCACCTGTGACTGGACCTGTGACTTATAGAGTATGAATGCCTCCCTTTAAAAAAAATTAGGGTGTTCTCGGTGCGACAAATATTACTAGGCAGATATTACTAATATATTACCAGATATTACTAATATACAGGGTGGTCTTTTATAATCTCCCTAGTTTGTTTTCGCCATAACTTTTTGAATTCGTGGTTTTTTGGCGAGATCTTTTTTGTATTCGAAAGAGCTGCTCTGCGCCGAGCGATTGGTACCAAATTCATGATTTTTGTCATGATTCTGTTGATCAACTACGGCTTGTTTAAAAATGTGTCTTTTTAGATGTCTTTTTCGCCTCAGCAAGGTCTACACAACTCCAATCGCCAACATGAATGTTCTCCAAAGAAGAATCGAGCAAGCTTTTGAAGAACTGCCTCAGGACATGATTGACAGAGCCATTGGAGCATGTGAACGCCGATTGGGAGTACAACCTTGCCGTGAACGGACGAAGCACAGAACAGAAATACCGAGATTAGAAATTCAGAAAATATCCGAAATTTGTTGAAATTGTTGTTGATTTGTTTTGATTATTTTTTTGGTGTTTCGAATAAAGTGTTATAAGCATGTTTGGTACCAATCGCTCGGCGCAGAGCAGCTCCTTCGAATAAAAAAAAGATCTCGCCGAAAAACCATGAATTCAAAAAGTTATGGCGAAAACAAACTAGGGACATTATAAAAGACCACCCTGTATATTACCAGATATTAATACTTTGTTACCAGATATTACTACTACTTAGAGTCACCAATGATCTCCCCTACTGCAGACAGTCCATTTGTACACACCTAGTGAGATTTTGAAGGGATTTATTACTCTGATTTTGATGTTTACTATAAATTGACTTACTTTTTTTTCAGATACACACTATTGTTCAGCAAAACTTAGAATATGGCAAATTTCCGGATCCGTAATGTTCTATGTGACTGTAATTTTTTAGTAATCGTTGTGCAACCGCAGATTCAAACACTTTTAGACTACTTGGAATCCCCGAATGAATTGAGTCGACTGAAGCACGGTAATGATGTGAAAGATATGGTTCCAGTCATGCGAATTTTCGGGATTACAGACTCAGGTTGTACAATTTACTTTGTACTGTAGATGTAAACGTGGCTTCAATGATGACCATTTAGGGATAAAATGTTGTGCTCATATTCATGGAGTATTACCGTAAAAGTCAACACAATTTTATTCTGTGACCAATTATTTCACTTAGGTATATCATGTTTCGCATTGGGAGTCGTCTTACTGATGATCTGAGGAGTCATATCGAATCAGTTGTGCAGAACGTCATTGATCAGTCAAATGTGAGTGTAATACAGGTGTCATGTCGTTTATTAGTATTATCGTTGCACAAATTACATTGGGTAGTTAAAAGCGAGATTTCTGCTCACCCTATGTATTTCAGGCCGGAATCCCTCCTATTTATTTTGGTGGTGGTATTTATGGCATCTCAGAAGAAAAAGCCAGGTTTTGAAACCACTAATCTAGACTGCAATTTATTTCAACATCTTAGGTCTATCTACGGTTTCTATCCAGACAAAGAGTATTTCGTCCGTGTGAACTTCTGCGATCCAAAACTGGCTAAACTTAGTGCTCTAGCTTTTGCGAAGGAATGCGTTGACGATGAATCACTTCAGCCCTTTTCTGCTCACGTCCCTTTTATCTTGCAATTTTTCGGTAAGTCGGTTTGAAATGCTTTTGCTTCAAGCCAAATTTAGTCGATTTCTCAATCTCTGGCATGGATTTCGTTCACATCAGGCGACTATATCAGAGGCTTTCTCCTTCCAACACAACTCTTAATTTACTGGGAGACTATGTGGACAGGTTTTTTTCTTTCTTTTCGATCCAGTATTTTGCAACGAGAACTTTCAGATCACCTCTCGAACCATCAACAAACATGCTCGAATTTGATGTGAGTAAATTTAATTATTTATACATTGGAAATTCAAACTTATCCAGTTATTTGCCGACGACATAATGAATCCGCTGAATTCTTCTCAATGCGAGCCTTTTGTTTGTTTATTTTTTTAACTTACAGCTTTTCCTATTAGGTATCAGAAAAAATCAGGGCCTGGAATTCATTTGGGAAGAAGAGCTAAGACGTTGTGAAGCCTTTGGCAATGAAGTCAACGTAAATTCACCAGGAGGTACACTTAAGTTTGAAATTGATAAAAAAATTATTGTGTAGTTTTATCAGTTGTAAATTTGACTGTAATTTTCAGTCTTTGGCCAACCACACATAAAGACCGACAGTGAAGTCCAACACCTAACGAAACTAGTGGGGTTTTTTGAGGCAGGATAGTTCGTTCAATAAGATTTTTAGGGACAAATCTTGCGAGAAAGTTGCCGGTTAAGGAAACCAAGCACACCTGACGGTGCTCCTACGCAGCGCACTTCCAACTACACTCAACGGCTTTCTATGTCTCAGAAAGTAGTGCAAGAGCTACAAGGTCTTGCTGCTCAATAAACTTCAGAATTGTGTTGAATTTCTGTGCGTAAAATTTACAGATGAGGGTCGCTGGAGCAGAGAATTTTCCGAGGAAGCAGATATTCCGCTGGATATAGCTGAAGAAAACGAGCTTATTGGGCTTCAAGAAGATGAAGCTGCTGATGAGGTATAACACGATTTTGCCAAAATTTTGTTGCTATCACATCCAAAAAGACTTTGCATTTTTAGCAGGAAGTTATTACGCTAGAAGAAAGCGCTGAAATTGACACCGTCGATGATGAGTCTGATTGTGAAGAAGATCTCATGGATACTGATTCTGCGGAAAAGTAATACATTATATTCTCAAGTGTCGTGGTTTTATCCTACTCACTTTTCCTTTTCAGTTTACAATTAAAAACCGTGAGGCCAAAAACGTCTGAGATCCGTCTTCCTACCAATGGATCAACGGTTGCAGAGATGGACGATAATCAATGTCTAGCTGATGAGAGCTGCGGATCGTTTGTTAGAACAGAGAGGATGAATGAAACTTGGCATGGCTACGATACATTTGGCGATGTTCATTTCTAAGAAATTATCTGCACCAATTTTTTAATATGCCCATTTTAGGTTCCTTCACAATTGGACTATTCCGCCAAATTGCCTGCTAAACCATTGACTGATTCTCAAAAAGAAGCAGATCGGCTAATACGTTCGATAAACTCCAATGTGGATAATCTATGTGTAATTTTGTAATTTTTTATCGTGTAATAGTCCGCTCTTTGTAGGTTATGTCGCTGGAATGTTTTTCAATGCCTCCTGAAATAAGGCCTGTTCCTGAACCATCACGTGATCCGGTCTTAGCAGTATTCTTTTCTATCAGGTGGTGTTGATTTTTATTTTTTACTTTTCAGTATTTGCGAGAAATTAGTTTTAGTTCGGATATTTGCAACAGCCATATAAACTCTTCTCATGTGCAAAGTTTGTTTTAATGATTATGTAATGAGAGTATGTTAAAATGATTGACTTAGGTGGCGCCATCATATTGAGCAAATTGAAAGATTCTGCGCTGACAAAAGATCCGCTAACCTACGTCAATTCTGAAGAAGAGCTATTCCATGAGTTAAGCGAGGTGGTGCAGAGGTAATGGCTTTTGCTGAAATAATTTTTGACATTTCGAAATTTTCAGATATGATCCCGGTATGTTTTGAGAATAATCGTTAGAAGTAGATTATTTATTCGTGAGGTGTTTGCTTTTTTTCAGATATTCTAATGGGCTATGATACGACTCGCTTTTCTTGGGGATACATGGTTGAGCGTTCTTCAATTTTGAAGCTGCCGTTCGTTTTTAACATTTCTAGGACAAGGGGTTTTGTTTGCTCTCTCCGTGTCTTACGTCCTAATAAAAGACTTAAATTTTCAGCTTTTCAAGGTTTAAAGACAAAACAATCGTCGAAAGCTCCATATGGTCGAATTCAGTTGGAGGTTATTATTTTTCTATCTGCATTTGATCTATTCCTTGCAGGATACATTTATAAACTATTATATGAGGTGTTTTAGGTCTGGAGTGTTGCTTGTCGTGAAGTGGCTTTGAGATCTTACACGTTTTCTAGGTTTTTTTGTTTTACGATGCAGTGAACCTAACCTTCTGTTAATTTAGTCTGGTGCAAGCTTTACTCAACAGGAGGTTTCCGAGCTTGTCAAACGTATACATCAAGAAAGCTATTAATTCGAATATTCCAGGCGCTCGGTAAACAAACGCCTGTCTTTTTCACAGAGATCTTAAATTTTTAGGCTCACTATTTTCCGCCATTTTCTAACTAAAACGCAATTAGATATTGATGTGTTTGTGCATTTGGGAGTCTTTGTCCGTACCTCTCAGGTTAGTCTTTTTAATCGCTTCATAACTTTGCTTACTAATAGTGTTCAATTGAGATGGCTAGGGTCTATGGTCTGTTTCATTCGTCTGATGTGGATTATGTCATTGTTCTTACTTTTTTCCAGGTATACAGTTCACTGAAGTTCTTAATCGTGGTTCTCAGTTTCGTGTGGAATCCATCCTTCTCAGGCTGGCTAAAAGGTACAAATTCGTTCCGCCTAGTGTAAGTCCTGTGCAAAGAAACAAGTAAACTTTTTTGTTTATAGTTTAAGATACTCTTAAATACTTAACTTAGGATGGATGCGCCCGAGACATTACCGCTTATTTTGGAACCAGAATCAGGGTTAGGGTTAACTTTTATTATGTCCTACGATTGTGTTTTCGCTATATTTTACAAATTTTGCTGTTGTTGTAATGTCACGCCTTAATTGTTCAAATTTTAAGAATTTATCGCGACCCAATAGTAGTCCTGGACTTTCAAGCTCTCTATCCGTCGATTTGTATAGCTTATAACTACTGTTATAGTAAGTCGCAATTTTTTTTCTTTATATATTTTTTTGGTTTCAGCGACTTGTCTTGGCAAGATTTCGCATTTGCAATCTGCTATAACTAATGATCGTGGATCATCTATCACATTAGGCGCTCTCGACTACCAAAGTTGCTCAGTCGAAAAAATTAAAAATATGTTGGATTCTAAGACCTTAAATATTTCTCCTGTGGGTGGTGTTTTTGTGAAGAGTTCTGTGAGGCAAGGTTTGTGTTTCCAAATTAGCCTTTAGCTAGATTTAAATCATATTCAGGTTTACTTGGGATAATGTTAAGTGGTAATTTTAAAAGATATGTAGTGCCAAAGATTGATTGAATTTTTTCTAGAACTTTTGGAAACTCGGATTATGGTCAAAAAATCAATCAAAATGTATCGTGAGCATGAGGTTAGAATAACTTGTATTCAGTTTTTGTAAATGTCTTTTATTCAGAATTTGCTGAAAGTACTGGAAGCGCGGCAGTTGGCCCTGAAACTCGTGGCAAATGTGACATATGGTATGGTGTAAATTATTTGGGATTCGTGCAATTAAACATTAATTGTAGGTTATACGGCAGCAAATTGGTCGGGAAGAATGCCTTGCGAGGAATTAGCAGGTGTGATTCAGAGTGCCTTTTGAAACTTACAAGAAGTTATTTCTTCAATTAAGATGCTATTTTATCAAAGGCAAGAGAAACTCTTGAGAGGGCAATCAAACTAGTCGCAGATAATGCTGAAAATTACGGCGGAGCACGGGTTATATATGGAGACACAGACAGGTTGGATTATTCATTTGAATAACAAATGCAAACATATTATTTTAGCATTTTCATTCTTTTTAAAGGTCTGAGTTGATGTGGATGACGTTATAAAGAATGAGTTTAGACCGCACCAAATCGGAGGCTTTTTCTATCGGTTCTCAGATTGCCAACGACATAACCGGTTCTAATCCTTATCCGATGAAGGTTAGTTATATGACTAAATTTCTCATTAGTAAATGATTTTTAGATGAAATTTGAGAAGGTGATGCAACCTTGCGTTCTTTTGAGTAAGAAACGCTATGTGGGGATGTCATATGGTTACTGCACTTTTATTTTTCAACCGCGTGTTTCTAGTAATGGTTTTGTTTCTAGAATCCGTCAATCAAAAAGTTGGGATTTTTGATGCTAAGGGGATTGAAACCGTTCGCAGAGATAGTTGTTTGCTAGTTGCAAAAGTATTTTTTCTGGTTTTGAGCTCCTTACAAGTTCATACGGGGTGTTTTAAGATTTTTCCCCGCTTTTATCTCTTCATAACTTTTCTTATACGCCATTTTTGCAAATGACAATTTTTTTGGTATGTAATGTGAAAAAATAAAAAAATAAAATAATTTTTGCTTGGTCACTCCTGTGGTTTGGCCTTGCCTATCCAGGGATCATCAACAGATCAGGACCCAAAGCACAGGGGGTACCAAGCCAAATTCTGTTTTCACATTATGTACCAAAAAAATTGTCATCGCTAACTGAGTCAATCTGTAAAAACAGATTTCAAAAAAACGGCATATAGAAAAGTTATGACCATTTAAAACTGGGGAGAATCTTTCAACCCCCTGTACTTAGACCATGGAACGATTTCTGAGGTTGCTTTTCGACAAGGGTGTGGATGCATCACTTCAATTTGGTACTTTATATTTGCTTACCTACTTCTGTGTTTTTGTCTGAGGCTTTCGATTACCTATTTTAGTCCGATATCATCTGCTTCGATTGAGAGAATTGCCGGCTGCTGATTTTGTTCTTTCGAAGGCTTACCGTGCACATTATTCAGAGAAGTCCGTAATCCCAATGAAGAAAATTGCTCTGTATCTTTATGGATTATTTTTTTAAGACAAGTATTAGCTTATGTTTTTTTAGTGAGATGGCAAATCTATCTGATCGGTACGCCCCTTTACGTGGTGAGCGCTTGAATTATTTAATTGTGAAACCAGTTTTGGGAACGGAAAAGGTTGTAACCATAACGTCGTAAGTATTAATAAAGATGTGGATTCTGAATAATTTCTTGGCTTCAGTTGTGCTGTTTCCATGGATAGATATCTAATAGAGCCTGGACTGGAAATTCACTACAACTATTACGCATCGAAGCTGCTGATTCCAACTCTGACGCAAGTTTTGCAACATGTTCCTATTAAACTGAAGTGGCTAAGTATCGGTCCTAGTCATTGTCTAGCGTAAGTGATTTTTTATAAAAAAGAGTGGAACATTTTGTACTCGAAACTGACGGTTACTCGTTCTGGCGCTAGCGGAGAATCCGTGTCCAAAATATGTCTTGGTCCCCCTTGTTGTTTTTTGGTGAAAAAGAGCTTGCTCCCCCCTGTTGTTTTTGAATTAAAATTTTTTTTGAACCAAGGCATTTTTTGATAAGAAAAACAACAGGGGGGACCAAGCTCTTTTTCACGGAAAAAACCACAGGGGGACACGGATTCTCCACTAGAGCCCTAGTTCTCATCAACTTTGTGCTTCAGATGTTTTGCTCCGAATCGATATCCATGGTGCGATTTTTGTGCGAAGAAGAGTCAAGTCTACGCAGAGAAACTCCTGAAACAGAAGCGCACTGTCGACATGGTCAGGAATCTCCAAAGCATATGTTTTTCGTGCCTGAATCCATCAAAATCGATTGATTTAGAATCTATCTCAGGTAAGTAGCTGGAGTGTAACGTATGCGGATTCTGTTATAGTATGCTAAGGAATTTTTAGGAGCCTGTAGTAGCTTTGATTGTCCAGTTAAGAAATCGCTATCTGTGGTTGGGAGGAGGTCATCCGGTCATACTATATGTAGATGAATTAATTTGTTAAGAAACGATATAATGTTGTTCGAATTGTATGTTTGTAAATTGAGAATTTGGATTTTGTTCAATAAACTTGATTTTTTGATCTATTGAAGAGTGTCCATCTAAATAACTTCTCATAAACGAGCTGGGCATAGGTAGAAAGTTACCATGTAGGGTCGCGATTTTGTTGAGTAGTTTTCCATAAAGATTCTCAGAGCTACATAATTTGGACGTAACTATCGACTCTTTATACAACGAACCAAATAATCAACAACGAATCAACACAACACGAAGACATACAATAAGGAGCCTCGGGACAACTTGGCTTCTCCTGGTTAGAGATTTGTTTGCATACTCCAGATAGAATCCGGCTATCTCCAGGGTCTAATTTTTAGCTGTTTGGCTTCGGTTGATCAGGTTTGCGGTCGTCGGTTCGCTGCTCGTCTTCCCTCCATCTAGAGCCTGACTTTGCGCAGGGTGTTTTGGGAGCATGCTGCTAAGTCGTCCATCCTACTGAGTCGGCGGAGATCTACTCCATGAGGTACAGGGATTCAGTTGCCATCCATCAAGCTGTCTCCTTTTAAGACCAGACATCGGAACGGTTGTTGGTATAGGTGCTTGCCAAAAATGTTGCTTGCCAAAAATACCCAAAATGATAATTTTTAAGATGTTTGCCCTGTTTTTCACATAGAAAACGACGAAAAAAATATTGGAAAAGGATTTTTGGCATTTTTTGCTAAGCCTTAGGCCTCCAAAGTAAAACACCAGAAAATTTCAATTTTTCGAAATTGGTCCCAAAACATTTTTAAAGGGTATAAGGGCCGTATTGGGAAGGTAAGGGACAAAAAAGGGGATAACAATTACAGACAGCCCACCAACAAGAAGATATTGAACATGGTTTTGAATTCTGGGGTCTATTGCATATAGAAACTCTGGTATGCGTGTTCTTTCATGCATCCAAAGTCATTTTTGACTGATTTGTGTCTCAGGTACGTGGGTCTGCGCATCTAAACTCCAAGCCCCTAAGTTTCCTGCGCATAATTCCGAGCAAGACTCTTGATCTTAAATTGGCGCAAAAACATTATTAAAGGGATTAAGGGCTGTATTGGGAGGGGAAGGGAATAAAAGGGGGCCATTAATCACACAGAGCCCACTAACAAGAAGATGTTGAACGTAGTTTTGAATACTGGGGTCTACCGCATATAGAAACTCGGTATGCATGCTTTTTCATGCATCCAGAGTCGCTTTCGAGTGATTTGTGTCTAAGGTATGTGGGTGTGCGCATCTCAACTCCAAGCCCCAAGCCGCATCTCTAACTCTCAAGGGGGCTTGAGAGTTAGAGATGCGCGCACTCACTTACCTTAGACATGATTCCGAGAAAGACTCATGATCAAAAAATGCACATAGAGTCTCTTTTGTCATGACCCAAGTTGAAAAACATGGTTAGACGGTCGAAAAATACAATGATCTATTTTTTTTTATCGTTTTGCCATAAAAAACCCAAAAAAGTCTTCAAAAAAAAGTGGTCCCTATTATTCCTTTCCCCTCCAAATACAGCCATTATTCCCTCTAAAAATTCAAAAAAATGATATGCATGCTTTTTCATACATAAAAGGCGCCTTAGAGTAATGAAAGTAGGTGAAAGAAATGACTGAAATCTACATGACCGGTCATTATATTTGAAACTGTTTATTTACAATAGTTAACACTAATAAGTACAACTAATACAATTAATACTATTTGATATAATACTATTTAAAATAGTCTCAAGACTAATAATCCTTGAGATTATTTTAAGATGTAGTCTCAAAATGGTCTCGTAGTGGCAATTAGTCCTAATAGCCACACTATTTTTATTGTGATGGTCACATTTAGGCTATCCCAAGGGAATCCCGGTCTGGGAATCCCGAAAATTTTCCAAATCCCGATCCCAAATCCCGCCGCAAAAAAGTTCAAAATCCCGAATCCCGCCGACCCAATGCATAAAATCCCGAAATAATCCCGAAATTAAAAAATTGTAAATTCACTTTGTCTCAGCGAGAGAAATGCAATTAAAAAAAAAATTATTTTTTTTAGACACATGCGTTCATTTTTCATCCTGTTTCATTAGTCATCGTTTTTCCGTTATTCATGAGCTGGTTTTCTGTTTTATATCATTTTTTCAGCCGAAATAATGCATGGCATCTGGAAGATCAACCCATACAATGCGGAACAATCGATATTTCTAAACAAAGCTCTTTCTCCAACATCTTGAACATTCAAACATCAACAAATAACTTGTGTTAACTTCCATTTTGACTGATGTAAGTTGTTTTGAAAAAAATGTATAAATAAAATCTTCGAAAAAACTACCTACTCTTAATTTTTGAAAATCTCGGATCCCGCGAGATTCCCGGTTTTTTTTGACGGGATTCCCGAATCCTGAAACTTTTAGGAATCCCGATCTCGAATCCCGCCGGGTCCCATCGGCGAAAGCCTAGTCACATTAATGTCATTCCCTGGTCCACGTCACAGATCAATTAATCATACCATCTTTACTCTATTAAACGGTCCCTCTTTATTAAACGGGCCCTCTCTAATAAACGGAACCCTGCCTTGAATTAGGAAATAAGAAATATCAACTATGCTGAGAGATACCAACTAGGTATTCAAAGAAAACTGTATACTACATCAAGCCAGGACAATTCAAACATCAACAAATAAAATTTCATCATCTCCAACATCTTGAACATTTTCTTCATTTTGCTCCTTCTTCGTCGTCTCGACCATCGGCTGCCATTTGCTCTATCCTGATGTTCCTCAGTAGCTCCAGACTTTTTGTTCCAATTTTGTCGTCCCGCGTCCCCCATCCATCGGCGTTATCAGAGCACATACTGAAGGAAATAAAATACAGCAATCAAACAAGAACAAAAATTGTTGGAAAAAACCTTCGAACGATTTCATGATCATTTCCTTAGATATTTCTTGTCAGACTCGATCTACCAATTCCAAAACAACTTCCAATGCTGGTGCTTTTGGATTACCGCCGAGTGTGAACTCTTGACGGTCCCCATTGCTCATCCCACACATAAGCATCCCACACCAGTAACCGTTTTCCACTGAAGAGGCCTGCACCGATTACTTGCCTTAGGAAATCGTCAGTTGACGTGTCGTCCATCCAAACAGACCCGGCCCAGTTGATTACTAGTTTTCTTTTCAATTGTCTCACGATTGCTGGCTCCGGACACTTTCTCTTGACCATGACGCAAGGCAGGAGCTTTTTCCCATCCGACCGAGTGGTGAGGCATATTGTGACACGCATCTTCTCATGTCCTGTAGTAACCACCGATACCTAAACAGCCAAGATTAATACAATCAAGTAGGGCCACGGACGTTTGACCCTAAAGCCGTTTGACCCTAAAGCCGTTTGACCCTAAAGCCGTTTGACCCTAAGCCGTTTGACCCTAAGCCGTTTGACCCTAAGCCGTTTGACCCTAAAGCCGTTTGACCCTAAAAATTAGCAATTTTCGCATTTCGAATCCGCGCTTTCTGTATTCTATTTCTTGAAGTCAAGGTTTTTCGCTCACATATATCGCTGTCATTTTATTGACCACACATTTCTAATGATCGTTGAATAATTTTTGGTCATAGAATCCTTGATTTGAGATACTTGCTCTGCTGTGTAATGGTGCTTTTTGATTGCAATGTTGATATTTATATGGCGCTTAATATCGATTTTGATGAACTCGAACAAATATTGACTTCATTTGCAAGCGACTACAGTGATGAAGACGTGGAACAAGCCAGGGAGCAAGCTAATCAGCTGATGGCGGAGCAAGCTAACGATCAAGCCAATCAGGTAGTCGCAGAGCAGGCCGAGCAAATCCATAGACAGGTGATCGATTATTTGAATTCATGAATGTATTTCACATATAACTTCACGTTTCAGGGTGCAGTGATTTCGAAGAAAAACGAAGAGATTATAACACATAGCGGCTATCAGTTTTGGAAGCAAGATGAGTACAAGGAGAAGGTTTACTGGAAATGTTGGGAGGTGAAAGTTGATGGTTGCCGTGCTCGTTTACATACGAACAAGGCATCCGGGGGAAGTGATCAAAGTGGTTGGAACTCACAGCTGCATCGCTAACAATTTTGAGATGGAGGATTGAGTTTTTTGTTCTAAAGATAAAGTCAATAAAGATGTGTTATGTCAATAAATTTGGTGTTTGAATGAAGTAAGGAGAAGTAAAATAAAGTAACGTTGAAGTCAAGAAAAAGAGTAGAGAAAGCACGGATTCAAAATGCAAAAATTCCAAATTTTTAGGTTCAAACGGCTTTAGGGTCAAACGGCTTAGGGTCAAACGGCTTAGGGTCAAACGGCTTTAGGGTCAAACGGCTGTAGGGTGAAACGTCGCGTACCCAATCAAGTATTTTATGCACAAACACTCACATCCTTTGCCCCTATTGTACCGATGCACGTATTTTCTGGACAGTCGAACCAAACAGCGGTTCCATCCATGGCGAGAATCGAATTGATTTTAACAGCACTGCGTCTCTTTTTCACATGCACTATGAATTTGGCAACGACCAGATGATTGAAAAAAGTCTGTATTAAACGGGCTCTAATTAGCGGTCCCTGTGAGCCAGGGCTGAAAAATAAACGGCTCAGTAGAGTAGGTAATTAACTTTCCACAATAATGCTTTATTTCGTCAACAAATCCGCAAACAACAAACAATATCGGATGAACAAATTTTCAACCACAAATTTAAAGCAGAAGATAAGTAGCCTGAAGAGCATTTGCACTTTGGACCTGATTCCTTAGCAATTAGCAGGGTCTATTGTCTGGCACACGCTGACGAGGAGCACACTTAATAATATCATCCACACGCAAAATCTAAAACAGATTTAGTGAGAGGTGATCAAGAGATAAAGTTAGAACCTGTTCTGCAGCTTCAGCGGCCGAGCAAAGCATGCAAAGTTTCACATTGTACGATTCAAGAATACCAAGCTTCACCTATGAGTACAAATAACATAAAAAGCAAGCGAACACACATCAAAAAATACTAACCACATCTCCTGCAGCGCCCTTCTCGATATCTGTATTAACCAATAAAAAGTTTCAATGCGAATAGTAACAATAATAAGACCAACCAATTCCGCAATTATGATTTCCCTTAGTGTGCTCCGCCCGGATGTTCGTCACAATTTCGGCACTATCCAATCCAGCGTTGTCGCAAATAATTGTTGGCAGCTTGGCAAGAGCACGCCCGAATGCCTCAATGGCAATAGATTCCTTACCGGACACCTAAAGACACATATGGGGATAGAAACTAAAACAAAAATGGACTACCTCCTGGCTTTTCGCGCTCACAGCATTCGACATCAGCATCTCGGAAGCGCCAGCACCTGGAACATACCGAGCATCCCCAACGTGAGTAGTCAAGACACATAAGGCATCGTGAAGAGAGCGTTCAGCCTCATCCAAGATCTGTTGAGTAGAGCCACGTAGGACAACTGTACAGGCACTTCCTACAAAAAAACGGGGTTTGCGCAATTTAAAAAGTGACATATACCCAAGGGAACACCAGAGAATCGAAGCAGAGTATCTTCACCAATAGTGACCTGCTCAATCAGATCACAGCTTCCAAACTTTACGCTTTCAGGATGATCAAATGTGGAGACGATCTCCCCACCTATAAAACAATAACAAGCTACTAAGCCGCATGTCACAAATAAGGGTATGGGGATTACCAAGAACCAGTGCTAGCCTGAAACATTGGATAAAATATATAAAAGGAAATTATTAGACACCAACCGCTCAATTCCCTCAAAGTCAGCATGCTCAATAGCCATAATCTTTGCATCAGCAAAAAGCTGCTCTGGGTAGTTGTAAATAAGCTGCCGATTAATGAAGACATTGACCTTATGAGCTATGATCTTGTTCACCTATATGATTAGCATAGAGATATTGTGTGGCACAATATAATCTTACCTTGTCTTTCATTTTCTCCTTTTCAGCGGCTTCTAACTCAGCAACCTTGGCGACGGAATCAACCCTCACTCTACTACCGAAGACTTTGACCTAAGGTGAGCAAATTTATTATGCTTAGAAATACTGTTGAAAATTTTTTCTTACTTTGTCTGTGTCCATAGGAGTGTTTGCGATAAGAATCTTGGCGTTTGTGATTTTCTGCGGCTGATACATTCCAGGTTTCTTCTCTAGCAGGAATCCTTGATCAAGATACGAATCATCCATCGAGCCACCCAGCTTCTTGATGATCTGAATTGAGCTGAGATCGCCCCCCTTAAGTCGGAGAACAGCGTCAACAGCCAGCTTTGAAAAATGATCGGAATGCTGCGAGAGTATCTTGGAATTCAGAGACGTTTTTGCAATCTTCAGCAGATCATCAGCCATTTCATTACTGAAAAATGGTATTTTTAATCATTGAAATTAGGCACATCTAGGTTAAAATAGCTACCCCGACTTCTGAGAAACCTTCTCAAGAGCTTCGTGAGCGACTTGGAGGGCCTTTCGGTAGCCACTGACGATAATTTGAGGATGGATGCGCAGGCCGATCATAACTTCTGCTTCTTTCAGCAACTCCGCAGCCAAAACAGTCACCTGAAAAACTGTCAAATTAAAACGTTTTTAAAAGTGAACAGCAAACCGAAGTAGTCCCGTCGCCGACTTCCTTATCCTGGGTCAATGAAATATCTAAAAAAATTGACTGCCGTAAATAGTATAAGCTTCTCGAAAAATGAAAAAAATTACCAACAAGCACTTTAGCAGCAGGATTGTCAACGCCGATAGATTTTAAGATTGTGGCGCCATCATTGGTAACTTGCACGTTCTGATGCTCGGCGGAACCACTGATCAAGATTTTGTCCTAAAGACAGGAATGTCTAGAATATTAGAGGTGCAAAGACCAATTGTACCATTCCACGAGGTCCAAGAGTGCTCTTCACCAAATCACCAATGGCAGTTGCTCCGACGAAGGACGAGAGACGGGCTGTTTCTCCGCGCTCTTGCTGGGCATTTTCTTTCAAAACTCGAATTGGAAGCATGTCAAAATTTCTAAAAAAATTTAATAAGCAATCCATAGTTTGATATCCACGTGACCTGAGTCAGGTCGACAAATACGAGAAGTATAAAACAGAATATTTGACCTGCAAGACACATGATAAAAAAAATTTAAATCACCATCGAATTCTAGAGAAAATGCGGGAGCATCTGCCTTGTTAAACATTACTTCACCTGACTTTCATTTGATTGGCTCACCAAAACACTTGTCTCAGGATGACTCTTCAAAATTTGTTTTTCAAAAATAATTTTTTTATTTGCATTTCGATCTGAAATAATTTTTTTGTGTTTTATGCGTTTTTACATTCATTGTGCAACTTACAGTCAGTGTTTCTGAAAATAACACTTAACACTTTGCATTTAACACTTACCGTATTATCTCTAATAAGCGCCCCGAGGCGCTTATTTTTCAACCCTCCGAAAATCGGAAAAATTTTGGGTTGATCTCGAGATTTTTGGGTGCATAACCAAAATCCGAAAAGCGGAATCGGTAGAGCTCGTGGGAGTTAAGAAAATGCAAAAAAAACAGCTCTGCAAAATATTTGCTCCCTCAAACTAGAGAGGGTTGTTTGCGCTTATTAGAGAGGGGGCGCTTATTAGAGATAATACGGTAACACATACCTTTTTTCATATATTTTGTTTTCTTATTTCAGATGTTTTTACATCGTTTTTTAGCTGAGATTTTTGTCTATCGATTGAGTGGTCAAAGACACCAGTTGAAAATAATTTTTTTGAGGAAATCACACAAAGTGTTATAAAAAAGTCAAGGGGTGACCGAAAAAGGTAAAAAAATATTTTGTAAATGGCACATGTGGTAAAAAAAATGGTAAAGACGCATTTGGTAAAATTTTTTTTGGTAAAGGCACACTTGGTAAAACAAAATTTTGGTAAAGGCCTTTTCTTGTTGCTTTTCTGTCACAGATATGACCCTACGGTGTGTGAAAAAATGCAGGTACATGGAACCAAACCTGAGACTTGAAAAGTTGACCCAATCACGTTCACCACTGCACCACGAATTCAACCCAAGAGTGCTGTTATAATTGGTTTCTTAGTCTGAACCAAACCAAGTGGTCGTTTACTTGGGCAATTTTTTTTTACTTTTTCAGTTTCCAAAACCTGTTTTCTGGACTAATTCGGGCATGCTGAAGATTGTTTGATAGTGATATTGGTATTTTCTGAGTTTTGGTAAAATCAATTATTTCCCAATACTCAAAAATACCATTGGCCAATTTGTGTGTGGACCAATTCGTTTTGACTAAATTTACTTTTCTTAGGCCAGCCAAGTGGATATCCATCCACATTCCCTAGGGTTACCTACCTCGGGTACCTTGGGTAAAATCACGATTTCGGTCCTATCAAAGTCGATTCCTCAGATTATTTTACGTCAGAATATATAGTTTCTTTTTTATTTTGACTAAATTTTATTTTTTCAGCTCATTCAGCTGGTTATCCACCTGGACAAGGGGAGTACACCTCAGGTTATCTGGTAGGGGTGGGTTAAATACCAGTTTTAGTCCCGTCAAACGGGATTTGTCACATGATTTTATATGCAACAGCGCTATTTGTCAGCAAATGATACCACCTTGATCAGACCACCTTGATACTAAGGGTTAATCTGTCCATGTGGGTACCTGCATATTACCGTCCGGATTGAGCCACCTGGGTACTGATGGTGGATCGGGACCAGTGATGTCCGATGAAGACCGCTGAGAGTGTAACTACTAACAGTGTAACCACTATGAGTATCATTGAGGAGAATTTTACTGGTATAATACTATACGAAACTTGAATAAGAAGGGGGAGAGAAGAGGAAGTTGGAATGAGAGTGTCTTTGAAACAAAAAGAACCACAAAAGTGCTTTACCAATAGAAAATTACCAAATATTCCTTTACCATAAGACATTATAGGGGGGATTAAGTAATTTCATTTATGTCGATATCTTTCAACAATTCTAATAAAATTTTAAAAAATTATTATTTCGGATCAAAGCTAGCCAGAATTTTCCACATAAAATGTTGTACTCCACGATGAAACCCCTCCAAAAACAGGAATTCATGAAAAAGTTTAATTACGTGTATTGTGGACAGGCCCTAAAAATTTGCTTAAAGGACCATGAAACTTGATAAGCACAGCAATTTGTGAAATATGAATTCGCGCGGGACCACCATAATTTGGTCAATAATTTTTTGAATTATTTTTTGTATGCATTTAAATTTAAAATCTTTCTTATTGTCAATATAGAACAGCTTTTCGCTGTAGATAACTGTAGAGCAATGGAAGTAGCCTAACTGGTCCGATCTGGCAATGTCAAGCAACGTTGGGCTCGACTAGTGGATGGTTAAAAATTTTGAACAAAATTAAAATGCAAACAAAAAAATAATTCGAAAACATTATTGACCAAATTAGGATGGTCCCGCGCGAATTCAAATTTCGTAGATTGCTGTGCTTATCAAGTTGCATGGTCCTTTAAAGGGGCATGTCCACACCAATAAGTTTTATTTCAAATGTTTGAATTCCCGGGCACCATTAAGACAAAATCAATTTGAATTTGCTTTTCATTTTAAACATTTTTATGATGTTTCTCTTGTCGTCTCACAGTTTCTGGTACGATTTCTTTCGTGCCACGAATCATCTTGTATAGCAATAGCCAGTCATAATTTACGAATGCATTTTCACATCATGTTTATCCGCTAAAACAATAAGCTGTTCCTTTGCTTATCATTGAGTTTTTGTTCGATTTGTTGTTGATCAATACTTTTCAGGTATACCGCATTCTCTCTAATAGAAGGCCCCTCTCTATTGGAAGACCCCTATCTCATAAAAGACCCCCTCATAGGAGGGTTGAAAAATAGAAGACCCGTCTCTAATAGAAAACGCCCTAATGCATTAATCACCTACATCGTTTTTGAAAATTGTTTCGTCTCGAAATGCATTAGGTTTTCGAATCCGACTATAAAAGGGCAATGATTCTTTGTACGAGTCAGTTTGGAGATAAGTCACCCGATTCCATCTTTTCATGTTGCCTTTTCCGCTTAGCGCATTGTTTTCGAGTAAACACCATTCCGAGCCTAAAATGACGAAAATTTTAATTTTGTATGAGGTTTGCGAGGTTTGTATTTTGGATGACACCGGATACACCAAACGAAAGCTGAAGAACTCCTCTTTCAGAAAATACAGACCAAATTCTGTAAACACAGAATTTCGAAAACGATCAACGATTTTAAGCCAGATGAACGTTTTTATAGTCAAAAATAGCATTGATTTTGAATTCCCGGCTTTTTTGAGTCACAACCCCTAATACAAGGAAATTTGAAACACTGTGCAATGTCTCTGTCAATGATGCCGCTTGTTTCACTCGTGCTGTTCCCAAGCCAAAGACGCGTAACCTGATCCCAAACAATGTATGAATTTTTTGTTGTTGTTTGCTTCATTATTCAACTGTGTTTTGAAACTACCGTAAGTGTTCTAATAGAGCCCCCTTCCTAATAAAGCCCCCCTCTCGACTTCGAGGGTCTGTATCTCAGAGAAGATTAAATATTTTGCAATGCTGTTTATTGCGTTAGTGTTTATTGCGAGAAACATCATAATAGGGTCGTTACATAGTTAAGTCGATTTTTTTTAAACTTTTTGACCTTGTTTTTGTTTTTATAATATTTTTTTCCAAAATTTTAAGCTTCTTACCACACGATTGAAAGCTTAGAATGTTAGCTAAACAATTGTATATAAACTTCTTGGTTTGGTCCACGAAAATTTATCATTTTGAGAAAAATACGTTCGAATCTTTTCGAGTTTTTTTTCTAGGACTCGAAAAAACTCGAAAAGATTCGAACGTATTTCCAATAAAATACGTAAGATTTGTGAACCAAACCAAGAAATTTATATATCATTGTGTAGCTAACATTCTAAGCTGTCAATCGTGGGGTGAAAAGCTTAAAAGTTTGGGGAAAAAATATCATAAAAACAAGAAACAAGATCAAAAAATTTTAAAAAATTTTAAAAAATTCAGTTAACTGTATAACAACCTAATCATAAAAATGTTTGAAATGAAAAGCAAATTCAAAGTGATTTTGCCTTCATCTGAAAAACTGGTGCCCGGGAATTCAAACATTTCAAATGAAATTTATTAGCGTGGCTCCCCTTTTTTATGCCCCTTTAAACTTATGTTTATAACATGCAAATTTATAGTTGAAAAGTTTCAGGTTTGATTCAGAATGGTTATAGAAATAGAAACTTCATCTTTTATCCGCGATCGAAGCTCTTTGGATAAGGCACATGAGTTGAAAGAAAAAGCTAATTTGGCATATAAAGAGCATGATTACAGGTTTGTGACCAAATTCCATGGTCGAGTTTCATTCCTTCTGTTCTCTCTCAAAGTGTAAAATGTTATGCATTGGAATGCCGAGATAACCCGGGATTCCCAAGTCAAAGTTGTACAAAATCAAAGACCAAAAATAACTCTGGATTAAAACCAGTAAAAATTCTAAGAAATGATCCCAATTCAAGGCCGTGATAAAGGCTCACCCCAGGGAACGATCATATAATACGCCTCAATTAAATTTTTTTTTATTTCTGACTTTAGGAGGGGTGAATGGGTAGGCACTATTTTCTGACTTTGACTACAATGGGTCATCCTTACTCAAGATGAGCACGTGTTCTTCCTGAGTCCGGATGATGCGCACCAAGTTAACTGTGGAATTTCTCGAGTAATATACGAGAAGTGCTCATCCTGAGTAAGGATGACCCATTGCAGTCAACGTTACAAAATAGTGATACCCCCTCACCCCTCCTAAAGTCAGAAATAAAATAAAAAAGTTTAAATTGAGGCGTGTTATATGTGTGTTTATATCGAGAGTCGACTGTGTAACATAGGGATTTAATCAGGGTATCGATCTCGAAAATTTAAAAGCTCGAATTGAATTTCGCCCTCAAAAGTCTGAATTTCATAGTGCTTGCACTCACTCTGATTTTTTGTCAGTGAGTGAGATTGAGAATGAAACTATTTTGGGGCAGTGAGAATGAGAGTGAGAATGAAAAAAAGACAGTGAGTGAGAGTGAGTGAGCTCAGTGAGATTCTCACTGGGAGTGAGAATAAACAAAATCCAATTTTTTTTCAAAATTTAATTTAATAAAGGCGTTGGAATTTTTATTGATAACTACTGAACGTTTATAGAATTAATGTAGACAAATGTCTGGCCTTCAACAGCATGAGCTGACCCATTATTCCAGATAGTGGGTGGTTGTCAATTGGGTTGAATTCTACAGTCAACTTTCCATATAACGTGACGCCGGTATAACTCGACTCTTAATATAACGCTACTTTGAAATCATACCAGCAAAAGCAATTCAGTCACACTTAATAATGTTCGTCATAACGCGATACAACACAATCTTTTTCTGGTCCCGAGCGGTCGCGTCATGTCGAGATTCGACTGTAAGTGTGTTAGGCCAAAACTATAATTAATCATGCTTATGATAATGGTTATGGTCAATAATGACGACTACTTAGCCATATTGCATGTCGAAGTTGTGAAAAATAGGGCAGCCAAGGGAAAAATTGTGTTTGAATAAATTTCATTATTCTCTATTTTATTTTTGCATTTAGGTTTTCGCATTGCTTTAATTAAAATAAAACTTTGGTTATTTTGGCCTTAGGCAGAAGAATGCAATTCTCACTCTGTCCTCACTGAGAATGAAAAAATAAGCAAGTGAGAGTGGAAATATTAGATTGAGTGAGAATAAAAATCGAAAATTGAGTGTGAGAGTGAGCTCATTCTCACTCTCACTCACTGAGATTCTCACTTTGAGTGAGCTCACGCAAACACTCGAATTTCACCAGTAAATTATTTGTTTTCACCCGTGAATTCAAATTTCTTATTATTTAATCAAAAGACACATTGTCAATCGGATAATTAGGCAGGGAATGATTGGTCATAAACCAATTTGATGAATGCTTTTAGAATGATTCTTCAAAAAAAACAACATCAAAAACCCCAAATCACCCTGAAAACCATAAACCGCCCCTAATCAACGAAAACCGCACCAAATCACCCTAAATACTCTTAACGACAGTTCTGTTGTCGGTGTTGCATCAAAATTCAAAGTCGATCTCAAGAATCCCACGTAAACCTTAAAAACGTACAGAGGTTTTTATCAACAATGTTTTATTCCGTGATAAAAGCAACTAATGGAAGCCTCTCTAGCATATCAGTTCCACTAGGCTTCCTCGCTGCCTTCATTGTCCATATGTCCGTGTTGATGTGCGGCAAAGCTCTCTTGGATGATAGGCTGGCGCATCTTCTTCTGGCGGCTAGATTGAATCGCGTCGTCGATCACGCTGCAGGCCTTCATCGCTTCGCGGTTGCTGCCATTCTGCTCCAGATATTGTCGAACTTTGATCGCTGATCGCTGCGCCTCCACGAACGAAACCTTCTCCTCGATGGCAAGCTCGGGATCGTCGTCGTCATCTGAGTCTTCGCTTCGCATGACTTCCTCGGCTATCTCCTCCAGAGTGAAGATTCCATCCGTTGCGAGTCCATCATCAGCTTCAAGGAGGTCAGCCAGCTCGATCTCTTCGTCTTCGTTCATTCGCTGATCTTCAGGCACTTGGTTCCAGAGTTCGGCAATTTCAGGATCACCTTCCTCCGCTTGAATGGCCTAAGAAAGGTTACTTCAGCCGTTGAACTGTACACAAGACTTACCTCTTCCTTGAACTGTGCCTTTGCGAAGCAGTTCTTGATCGTCATGGGCGTCACCTTGTTCCAAGCTTCCCCAGCGAGATTGAGTGCGGCAAGTAGATCGAACTTGAAGGAGAGTCCTGCTTCCATGGCAGCGATTCGACGACGCAGAAGGACCTTCTTGTAGCGCAGCTTCAGATTCTGCATGACTCCTTGGTCCATTGGCTAAAATCGATCATTTAGGCGAGCAAGACGATTAAGACCCTTATGCCTACCTGAGATTTGGCCGTCGAGTTTGGAAGGAAGAATGCCACATGAATGTTGTCCAGCTCGACGTCCGATGGATGAGCAGAGCAGTTGTCGAGAACCAGAAGCACCTTGCGTCCCTTCTGTCCGAGTTCTTGATCCCATTTCATGAGTGCCTCCTCGAAGATTGAAGCGGTCATCCAGGCGTTCTTGTTCGCTTTGTACTCCATCGGGATCTCCTTGTTCTTGAAGCAACGAGGATTGGCCGACTTCCCGATCGCCAGCAGTGAAAACTTCTCGCTTCCGTTCATGTTGGCCCCGACCAGCAGCGTGATGCTAGAAACAGTTTGTTAGTCCTAACTCTGAGCTTGATATCTTACCGATCCTTGGCCCTCTTCCCTGAAGTGCATCGCTCTCCTCTGAAGGCCATCGATTTGTTCGGAAGAAGCTGCCAGAAGAGCCCAGTCTCATCGAGGTTGAAGACATCCTGCGGCATGAACTTGCTGATCAGAGGCTTCAGAACCATGCGTTGCCATTCTGTTAGAGCGACGTTGTCCACCATTCCTGCTTCGCCGTGTTCCGTCTTGAACTTGATTCCGTGACGATCCTTGAAGCTATCCAGCCATCCGTTGCTCGCTTTGAAGTCCGGCAAATGCAGCAGCTCAGCCAGCGTCGTCGCCTTTTCCTAAAAATGGTTAGTCTCGACTAATCAACCCGAAAGTTTACCTTTGTCAGATCACCGCTGATCGGTAGGTTGATGCCTCTCGCTTGCTTCAGCCACATCAGCAGCGCTTCGTCTAGCTTCGGGAAGTTCGGCAATGACAGCTTCTTGCGCTTCGGCGGAACACCAGCATTGACCGCATCTTCGATGGCCTTCTTGGACTCGAGAATACTCTGCACAGTTGTCCTCTTGACCTCGAAGGCCCACTTGTTGATGAAGATCTTGGCCAGCTCTGTCTGATTGGGCTCATCCTTCGCGGCATCGATGATCTCCTTCTTCTGCTTCAGAGTGAAGTCGACTCGCTTGCGCTTTTGGGTTGACATCTCATAAAGTGGTCATTAGTTTTTGAAAATGAGCATAGTATCGACCGCTTTTTTCCAATTGGATTCTAGAATTTTAGTGCCATAGTGGAGAGGGTCGAATTTCGGAAGGTGCCATAGTAGCCTTATACGACATAAGGCAAATCGGCGGGACTGAGCAAAGGTGCCATATTAGAGAGGGTGCCATAGTGCGGGGGTGCCATAGTAGGCAGGTTTGACTGTATTGCAGCTATAAATGCTGTTCGGAGACAAGTGAATTCTGCTCCTTGGTATATTCTTCTACTTTCCTGAAATGGGCATGAATTTAAAAGCGGTTATTAGGTCACTTCATGACTAGCAAATGCACTCTCTTACACAAAAATGATCTACGTGATAAACTGTACCAGAATAAACAAAAGTTACGATCCGACTTTCCCGTGCTAAAAAAGGGACATTTTGTTAAAAAAAAAGACATTTTTTACCACTATTGAAGGAAAAAGGACATTTTATCCAGTGCTTATTGATGTTTTGAAGCGGAAAAAAGATTTTGACTGAAAAATGACAAATCCCTTTAAAAAGGACAGATCGATACCCTGGACTTAATTTAATCCGCATTAAGTGGATTACCCTCTTTTTGTTAGCATTAGCCCGCTTATTTGTATATTTTAGCGCAGCTATTCGTTTGTATCACCAATGCCTACTCAACGTAAACCATTTGTTCATTACAGTCTGTTTACAAAATTACATTGACACTTTCAGGCTAAAGTTGTTGTGTAAGCTTGTTTTGGACTAAATTTTTTTCTTCGCGAAAACATTTGAGTTTTTTTCAGACAGTTGAGTCTTACCAATCTACAAGCAATGGCAAGGAATGAGCGGGAGGAAAAGCCTGAAAATGGCGTCAACTTTGGAGCCACCAAAAGTGAGCACGTTGAAGAAGAGCTAATCAAAGTTGATGAGGAGGAGGACCAGCCAACAATAGATATGAATGAGTGCCAAGCGCGAAACTCTCGACTGCGCATAGACTCCACTTCAAGAGGTTGGATTTAGAGGAAAGTGAGCTTACCCCAGCCTCAACTTTTTAGGCGAGGAAATGAAGCAGGAGGCAACAGCATTGATAATAAAGTATGTTAAAGGGACTATTTGTTCTTGTGCAATCTACAAAATCTGTGATTCAGATGCTATAACAATCTCGCCGCGTGCATAGTCAATGGACCTCCACGCCAAAAAGATGACTATATGAGAGCTGTGTATTATTGTGACAAGGTTTTTTTTAAAAAATAAAGTCAAAAAATGCTTAATGAAATAATAAACTAAAAAAGTTCGACCCCCAGCTGGGTACGACACTTTTTTTAGCTTAACTTGTTTTATGTTTTTGCAAGTTCAGTTTTGACATTCTCATCGCGAAAATTACAAGAATTTCGATCTCGCCATTGGTTTTGAGAAATCTTTAATTTTGTCGTTTAAAACCAAAATCTAAGTGTGGTGCCATTGTATCAAAGTTTTTTAGAGGTAAAAAGGTATGAAAAGTTAAGAGACCGCGGTTGAGAGAACGGTGAGAGACCCAGCGGTGGTCTAACTAGATTGGGAATCTTTAAATCGAGCTTTGGCTGCATTCTTTTGATGCGAATACGCTTTGTCTACTACAATATGGTTTCGAGCTGGTATTCTAAGAATTATAATCTAATTGAAAATTTTTTCTTAACTAACCCAGCAAATAACAACTACAGTCAAACCTCGTTTGACCGCCGACCCCGGAAGCCACTTTCAGGTCGATGGATAGAGTAACGATCAAGAGTACTCGTAATCCTACTCGTCTATCTGAAACCGGATCAATAGATCAAGAGTTATTTTTGATCTATCGATCCGGTTTCAGATGAGCGAGTAACTCGTGATCCACACTCCTTTTTTGGGTTTACCCTACTTTTGGCCAGAGTAAATAGTGATCGAGACTACCTTTTTGGGTTTTATCCTACTTTTGGCCAGAGTAACTCGTCATCACCTACCTCACACTACCTACTGTGTTTTTCCAG
Organism: Ditylenchus weischeri; assembly: GCA_029231635.1. Taxonomy (NCBI): domain Eukaryota; kingdom Metazoa; phylum Nematoda; class Chromadorea; order Rhabditida; family Anguinidae; genus Ditylenchus; species Ditylenchus weischeri. The sequence continues at coordinate 124,156 of JAMRYI010000008.1, forward strand.
TCTAACTCGGCCCTGATCCGGTCTGATTCAGCCCTAATCCGGCCTGACCCGATCTGATCTGGTTTGATTCTACTTTTGGCTAGAGTAATTCGTGGTCCAGACTACTTTTTTCGGCTTTATCCTATTTGAGGCCAGGGTAAGTCGTGATCCAGACTACTTTTTTGGGTTTTATTCTAATTTTTTGCTGGTGTCACTCGTAATCTAGACTTTTTTTAAAGGGGGCCGCTCTTTTGTATCGGGAATTTGCAACAAAATGGTAAACTTTGAGCTACTACAGCTCGGCGCCTAATACATATTTCTATGAGATTTTTTTATTGGATCAGAAAAAAATGTTCTCCCATGATAGGAATAAGCGTTGCCTCTCCTAATTAGAAAAAAAATCTAGAAAAAAGCTCTCCAAGTTGACTTTTTTCAACGAAAAAGCCTTTATTTAGTAACGAAATGAACAAAGAACAAAAGCATTCAATCAATTTCTATTTCTTCTTCTGATTCATTTTCAAACATGGTGAGACTTCCTAGGCGAGCTTCCACTTCATCGATTTCTTCATCTACTTCTTCACTTTCTGAAACAAGCAGCCCGGGACCATGCACGCGTTTCTTCTCAATAGACCTCTCGACAAGCATTTGCTTCCAGTCGTCGGGACCCGCTGTCTTTTTCACCTTGGTTCGAAGAGATCCTCTCGCCTTTGATTGAATGCTGTACCTCCTGACTTTATGTTAGCTCAGAATCTTGCAGCCTGTTCCATGCAATCACAGCAAACAAAAGGAGAAATAGAATGCTATTAGAATAAAAAAACATAAAACTCCAATAAAAACATGAAACTCTAATAAAAAAACACATAAAAAACATAAACGCAATGAGAAAAATTATTTTTAAAAATTGTCGAACGAAAGAGCGGACCCTTTAAGTATTTTTTTCTGCTTTGTGATATTGTTTTGAGTGATTATAATTTTTTCATTTTATAAAGTTACACTATTTTCAAACTTTTGCGATGTACTAAGTGATATGCATAAAAAAGTTAAGCGTCAAGTAAATCCTATAAATTAAAATGCATGCACCTCTAACAAGGAAACATTTCGAACTGTAAACTGTCGACTTTTTACGATCTACTACTTGAGCTACTCTGAGAGCTGTCACAGAAACTAATGTTCAGCGTACGAAGCTGGTGCTTTAGAAGTTTACTGTGAAGCTTTTCGTTCTTAGTAGAGCGCTCATAATACACTTGTTTGGCCTCCATCATATGGATTTGAGCTTCTTGCAAAGCCGGTGTTCCACCACGCGATCGGCTACGAGGCGGTCTAGAAGCAAATTGACTGGCTGGATTATATTGTACCAAAGCTGGAGCGTCATCTAGACCACCAGTAGGTGATCACAAGTTACTCTGGCGAAAAGAAGGATAAAACTGAAAAAGGTAGTCTGGATCACGAGTTACTCTGGGCAAAAATGGGATAGAACACAGAAAGGTAGTCTAAATCACGACCTCCTCTGGCAAAAATTAGGAAACAAAGCCAAAGATATAGTGTATCACGAGTTACTCGATATGTCTGAAACACGATCAATAGATCACGAGTAACTCTTGATCCGTACACTATTCATCGACTTGAAAGTGGTTCCAGGAGACCGGCCTTAGGGTGGCGGATAACCGAGGGTTGCGGTTAGCTGAGGGGTCAGATGACTTGCAATAGGCCAATCTCAGCCAAATAAAGAAAATTTTAGGTGGCGGTTAACCGAGGGTGGCGGTTAACTGGGGTGGTGGATAACCGAGGTTTGACTGTAGCAATAATAATAACAATATTCATGTCAAAGTGGCTTATATCCTTGCTCAAAGCTTACAATTACGAAGCGCTATTTACTCTGTAGACCTTCAGGTACTCGATTTCGAGCCTGACAATGAAAAGGCCATTTTCCGCAAAGGCTGCGCCCTCCAAAAAGCAGAAAAGTATGAAAAAGCAATCGAAGAGTTCCAAAAATGCAAAAACAGTAATACCTTTTTCGTTTTCCCTAAAACATCGCTAATGCAAATTTTTAGATTCCCAGGCCGCGGCTGCGACAGAAGGTTTTTTTCTTTTCTCACATATATTTTATATATTTTGTTTGTAGAGTGCCGGATGAAAACAATTGAAGAGCGTAAGTTGTTTTTTTGGTGATAAAATATCACCAAAATATAAAGAACAATTGCAGGCAAAAAAAGAGACGCGACTATTAGAGCCAACTTCGCAAAAGCACACGCTGCTGTGAGTTGTTTGAATTTTTGCTAGCTAATTTTTTCTGATAATTTAGGAACAAGGAAATGCTGAGGCAAGAAACGGTCATGCAGGCACAAATGGGAATATTAGGCAATGAAAATTTAAAGTGTGGACGTTTTATTTCGTTATATGACATTGCAATGATTGGAAATTTGTGTTTCAACCACCACGATATTTTAGAAAAAAACAGTACAAAATAATATGTGTCCAATTAATTGGTGACTATTTCCAGCACTCGGTTCATCAGCCTTAGTTATTTAATCGGAGAGGAGTCTGAAAAACGTGTTAAATTTTATATTTATTGAATTTTTGCAATGTCCCAAGAAAATCAACCGTCCCAACGCCGAAAATTCGGCCTTTGTCAATCTATCTTTTTGTTTGCTCGTTGACAAAAATTGCACTTTTGGCTAATAGGCACCCAAATTGTTTCAATTATTTTCGTAACTGACAAATATCTTTGGTATGTCTGGTGGGGTATGGCATGGTGGAGAAAACCAACAAAATGAGAAAAAACCAATAAAATTTAAAACTAATAAAATCTATAAAACCAATAAAAGACCAATAAAACGCCAATAACAATCATGTTTTGTTGGCGTTTTATTGGCATTAGGTGAATTCATCGACGGTGAATTCATCGACATTTTGGCGTTCTGCTGTATAGCCTTTTTTCGTGTTTTCATTCAACTTTTTTGAAAATAGTTACCAAACACCACATAAAGTCACCTAGAACTTCAAAAAAAACATTGTTTTTAACTTCTGGTCAATGAAAAGGCTATACAGTCGACGCTCCCTATAAGATACACCCTCGGGACCAGCTCTAGGTGTATCTTATAGGGAGTGTATCTTATAGGGAGTGTATCTTATAGGGAGTGTATCTTATAGAGAGTTGCACTTGGCTTTATTTTGGCAACTGTATCTTATACAGAGTTTTAAAATATTTTATACAAAAAATAAGTGAAACGAGCATATGATTCCACAATAACATCAAACAATTTATCAAGGATGTTGGAAAACGAAACAATAACGAGGATGTTGGCAGACGAAACAATAACAAGGATGTTGGAAAGTGAGACAGTATTAAGGAATGTTGGCAGTCAATCATTCACCAGGAGCAAAATAATCTTGAATTGATCTCTGTTTCATGTTCTTCAATCTTACCATGACCAATGGACCTGTGACTGCGACGTTTTGGCTTCTGACCGATTTGACCCAGCGCAGGACAGTCTCCTCTAGATCTTCATGCTTCACTGTAGTCATTCGCGCTCGCTTCGCCTCACCACCGTCATTGATTGCACTCAGGATTGATTCTTTATTGCTGATAATGTTTTGAATAGACGGCCTTGGGAATACTGAATTGCCTGCTGAGTTCCGCCAAACTTTTGCCTTCTGATGCCTCGATCACTTTTTTCTTCTGCTGCAGAGAGATGACGCGGCGCTTCTTGCTAAGAGTTTCCATGTTATCCTGAAGAGAAAAAATAATCAGTCAAAAAATAACAGACAAAAAATTGAGCAGCGAAAAATGTACAATGACAAAAAGTGAACAAAAAAATATTTCTGCGCAACCGAAATTTCCACCAGCAATGGCGGCAATTTAAAAACTTCATTTATTTTTTAAATTTTTATTGACTGTATCTTATATCGAGTGTAAATTTATTGCACGGGACCGGCCCCAGGTGTATCTTATAGGGAGTGTATCTTATGTAGAACGTCACTTTGCCTTAATTTAGTTCTGGCCAACCAAATCTTCTCCAGGTGTATCTTATAGAGAGCTGTATCTTATGGAGGGTGTATCTTATAGGGAGCGTCGACTGTAGCTAGTTGTACCCAGTAAAATACTACTTTTCACCAGTAAATTTGAATTTGAAACAAAATACTTATTTCTACCAGTAAATTACTGATTTCTATCAGTAAATTTGGTAATTTATGCGAGTTTTGGTGGTTTTTGGCTCATTTTTGTTTTTGGTTAGCATTTAGCATCTTACAGCTATTTTATGATCTGAATGCATTGTTTTCTTCGTTTTACGGAATTTGTGTGTGAGCATAAACATCAAGCACTATTAAACCAAGACTTTACACTTTCTATTAATAAGGGTTCTCAAACATCTTTTAATTAAAGATTTTCCGTTTTTCAGACCCCAAATCTGCTGAACTTAGATATTACCTAAAATATTTATCTCTCCTGTGTATTATTGATCCGCATAATAGGTTTTAAAATTTTACATCTACGATAATACCTTAATTTACACATACCTTACTATCCGAATCAAATTCCTCTTTATTGAACAACAAAATAACAGCAATAAACATTTCAAATGCGCTCAAGAGCTCGGCCAACCTGCCTTCTTCTCCCCCGTTTCTTTCGTGGCTCCAGCGGTCGCGGCTGTTGATCAATCATACCCTCCGTTTCCATCAGCAGTAGCGAATATTTGCATAGTTCATCTTTGATGAAGATCGGACAAGTGCAGGATACATAATTTGGAAAAACATGAGATTTCTTCAGCGTATAGAACGATTGCCGCAGAATTTTGTACCTAAAGTAATCTATAAGAGACCAAAAAAATTAAAATTTTAACCTTTGCCAACTAGTGAACGTCCAGTCAGGATCCATAGAGTACTGAGTTGCATCAGTTCATTCCACAGAAGCTCTTACTCGGCATTAACTGAGCAGGTACTCGAACAAATTAGCCAGATATGCTTCTCATTAGACATAATGTGCTGAAACAGACGCCTTTGTTCTCTAAGCTTCTCTACTTCTTTGCGCAGTTTGCTGCTTGGATCACGAGGAACTGTATCTGAATCTTGACTAATTCCTATAGTAAAAAATATAACAACTACTTACCTAAACATCACGTGTCTACCTTGGCACTTATGCACTTAGGGGGACGTTTTAACACTATTCTCAAATTAATATAAAATGCGCCCCCGAAGTGCATAAGTACCTCTACCTTTCGTTCAGGATCTGAGCTCCAGTTGTGTGCCAGTTGCTCAACCACCAGAATGAATCGTGACAGACCCAAAAGCTACTGATGAGTGTATTCGTCCTTGATCATCTTGTTGGTTCCTTCGAGCCCATTGTTAGTGGAAATAGTAAAACCATCCTCGGTAGTCATCTCGCACTAGCCAAGACTCAAAAAACTTGTTGCATGCATGTTGCAGTCTTTGTATTTCACCCCATTTAGCACTCTAGTGATTATAAAGAGTCCTAGAAGCTAAATTACTAAGCGTTGGATGATGAAAATATCATAGTATTTCTTTAAAAGTAAAAACTGCAGCCAATTCGATAAGAGAACTAGCCATCGATAAAACTGACACATCTTGCTTAATTTCATCGCAAGCGTTCTCGTAAATTTTGGCCTTTGGAAGCTCCTTGTTGAAATCCATAACCACGTAAGTCAAACACATGCCCCGCTTAGCATCTGGGAAGACTTCACGGCTAAAGTGCATTATACCGCGTAGCCCAAAACTGACTTAAAGCGTGTTTTTTTGATGTGTGAGCAATTAAAACATACTTAAAACGTGTTTTTAGAGTGCGGAAGGCCATTTTTGGAAAAAAATTTTGACCAAAATTTGACTTTTTGCCTTGGGGGACCAAGGTAAACCACCTGGATAGGGTACCTGGATACCGTTTTTATTCAAAATTCTCCCTGGAGCTCTCACATTTATATAAAGGGACAGCCCTTGGCCCGGACCATGTACCCCCAAAGGGGCTTCCTATTGAATTAGGGTGCCTGCCGAAGGCAGGCAGGTATAGGATATATTGTACCGGTACCCTATCCAGGTGGTTTACCTTGGTCCCCCACGGCAAAAAGTCAAATTTTGGTCAAAAATTTTTTTTTCCAAAAATGGCCTTCCGCACTCTAAAAACACGTTTTAAGTATGTTTTAATTGCTCACACATCAAAAAAAACACGCTTTAAGCCAGTTTTGGGCTACGCGGTATAGTGCACTCCTGCCGACTTCACGACAGGCTAAAAAATCAGTTAATCAAGATTTTACGAAGCTTCTGTAACAACCTGCTGTAATTTGAGGCGCATGTGACGAGATGGCGACGTATGTTGGATAAAATATCTTGTCTGCATCTGAGCACCCAGCAACCTGTTAAATTATTCTGCTGTAAGTCTTGAAGAATTTAAATCATACCAGCAAAGGATAATTCAGCGCCATCAGCTTGTAGGTTCCATCAACCTGAATGGATGGTCAGGATGCTTGACGATTTTGCAGCTTTCTTGTAGTGATGCAAATAAAACTGAACTTTAGGTCTTTCCAATCCATCTTCATTGCGTACAGTAATCGATCGATTTGCAAGGCAACGGCATAATGTTGGTTTTTATCCACTAAACAACGTTGGACTTAGCAAAATATATGGAACTGCTAACATTACCTGGAACTTCTCGGTTCATCTCAAAGTAATTTATGACCTGCTCAAGCGTCAATGATCCTACGAAACCCAACTTTCTAGCTCGCATTGCTTTCTGGTTTTGGACTTGCTTTAGCGTTGGAATAACTGATCTTTCTAGATCCACATCTTCCTGAATAATGCTTGAATAATGCAAGAAAAAAAAATGAAATAAAATTCCAACTTGAAGGGTTTTTTGAATATGCCTGGCTGTTTTTCCACTGTGAGCTTCGTCTAATGCTTGAATCTTCCTCTTAACTGGCGAGCTGAGTCCTGTATCCCTCAGACATGCATCATTGTGGGTGCCACTGCTTTGAATATACACCTGAAAAAAAGGCAACCAAAAAAATTATACGATAACAAGATAATCGAAATCAAAGCGTACATTTTAGAGATCATTCATATATCGAATCCGCATCAGTGCTTTGCAGTTGAATTTGCCACGATAATGCTTAGAGTATCGGCAGAAGTAGACATCGGTGCTCACTTTGATTCTCTCTTCTTGCTTATGGTAAATCCAAATTTTGTTTTCATCCAACCAGACATCGATTTTTTCTTTTGTTGTGCAGATTTTTTCATCTTTCCAAATAGCTGCTGGTCCTCGAGGCATCTAAAAAAATATTGTATTCAGATTATAAAATAGCTGTAAGATGCTAAGATCGACAACCAAAAACAAAAATGAGCCAAAAACCACCAAAACTCGCATAAATTACCAAATTTACTGATAGAAATCAGTAATTTACTGGTAGAAATAAGTATTTTGTTTCAAATTCAAATTTACTGGTGAAAAGTAGTATTTTACTAGGTAAAAACAATTTGAGCCCAATGAAAAATTGAGTTTTGGGAACTTTGATTTTTCGACCATTTGACTGCTTTACCATGTTTTCAACATGGGACTTGGGAAAAAGAGCCTAATCAAGACTCTTGCTCGGGATCATGTCTAAGGTAAGTGAGTGCGCGCATCTATAACCCATCAAGCCCCCTGCGTCTCCTTCGGGGGTAGGTAAACCAGGCTGTGACATAAGAACAAATACGTATTTTGCTAAAAAAAAAGCCTATAAAGTGTCCTTTTCTAAAAAGTAGAGAAGATTTACGTCCCTAGTAAAAAGTTTTTGACAAAAAGTATAATGTAAAAGCGTGTAAAAAAAGTCTGTAGAGCGGCTCTAATGGAGGTAGAAATTCAGATGCAGAAGCTTTTGAGGTCCTGTACTTCTGTGAGTTTTCTATATTTTTCGATCTGTAAGGCAACCTTATCGATTCTCCAAGTCCTTTGCCAATAAAATTTCATTAGTTGGATAGAAAAATAAAAGTTAACCGACTTTATACCTCTATTGGAGCTGACCTTATTAGAAGAAAAAAAGTGTAAACAGAAAAATTGCTTGAAAAACTAAGAAAACATTTTGTGCAACCTGACACTATCCATATCAGAAATGTGAAAAATAAATATGTGTGTTCTTTAACCCCTTTCTGCCTATGTGTCCTAAATTAATGCCAGGAAATTTTTTTGCAGTTTCTTAAAGTCATATATAGGGGTAAAATTATCGGTTTCATTATGAAAATGTCGTCAAAAACAGTTTTTGATCAGTGAAAAGTTTTTTTCATGTTATTTCACATGAAATTCTGCAAACCAACATTGAACTTCTCGCATTTTTTGTTAGTTCTACTCTCACAAACGCCACAACGGAGCTTAGAATCTGTTGTAACAATCCAGTGGTCAGTCTCACTGTCAGTCACACGCTTGGAAGTTCTTTGTTCGTCTTGGGTTGCGTACATCTCTGGCCGCGCCCTGTGGGTGGATTTGCGTACATTCGCAAGTATAATGTGGCAACATAGCGACGGAAGTCAAGGTAAGGGATGCCCGGATTGCTTTGTCTCCACAACTGCCAAGCATTATGATCTCATTTTTTTAGTTGAGCAGAAGTAGTAGTCGAGCAGAAATATATTTTAGTTGTGCAAAAATATATACGAAGTAGTTGAAAAAGAAGGAAGGGGAATTTCGAAATCATAAACATATGCTAAATAGGAATGCTCGTAACTCTACTTTTCACTGATGAAACATTGTTTTTAACATCATTTTTACAATAAAACCGATGATTTTATCCTTAAATTTAAAGTTGCTAAAAAATGAAAAATTCAAATTTTTCGTAAATTAATTCCGGCACAAATGGGTTAAATAAAGGTTTATTGCACAATTTTAAAACTAGCATTCCTATTACACTTGAAAGTCACACTGACGTGTTATAAATAATCTTGAGACAATTAGAGTTTAACTTTTCGATGTTCGACACAAGGATAATGATGAAATTACATATAAATTATCTATTATGATGTGTGGAAGAGTTGTTCTTCTCACATTTTGTTGTTCTGTGGTCGCAGAATACAGGCTGAGAGCACCACCATTGCCGCAACAATAGCAACACCCATAGCAATTGATAGAGACAGGCCAAAGGTGGACATGCAAATTCCATTTTGGGCTGCTTGTAGCACAACTGATGGAGCTCCACGCAATGGGCCGACCATGCGGTGGCGCAGGTCAGATGGCAACACGGCATTCTAAATTACAATATTTATGTTACACATGCGAGTATGCTAGTAATATAGCATTGAAAAAAATTACTCTGTCAGAAATGTCCAAAGCATTGAACTCAGTGCGCACATCCAAGGTGTTGGCGTCGAAGTTGGCCTCACGCTTCTTGAGCAGTCTGAGTTGGGCGGCGGCAGCTGGACGTCGGCCAGCAGCGGCTGGAGCAGCAGGGGCGGCGGCAGCAGCTGGAGCAGGGGCAGCAGCACCTCCGGCTCCAACCTTGACAGCATTGAAACCAGTTGGTTCAGCACATTGAGGTCGGGCACACTCACTGTTGGGCTCCTTGATGGTGATGCTGATCTGGCACTGGTAGAACAATTGAGATCGGTCGGCGTATTTGTAAACGTGAGCTTCCTGGCCGGCCATCAAATCAGTAGGGTACTCCAAGTTGTTGAGCAAGAACTTGTCTAGAGCACAACCTTCCTGGTTGAGGATCTGTACAGTGTCACCGTTGCCATCATCCACAGTGCAGGAGTGGACCACAGCGCAGAAGGTGTCGACGGTCTCGGAGTCACAAGTCCATTTGTGGTAGACTTGCTGACCGATGGTGGCGAACTGGATGGGTTGGCCGGAAGGACCTCCTTCAAGGATCTAAAACATGTTAACTGTAAAATTAACTATAAAATAGTTAACTGTAAAAGAGGTAACTGTAAAATAGTTGATTGCAAGTTATTTATTATAAAAACCAACCTCGTATTTGCAGACAGGCATGGGCACAACCTGGGTCTGGAATGCAGTGGTGATGTCGGAGACCTCGATCTGGGCACTGACAGTCTTGTCGGCCTCCATGTAGAAGCACTGCACCTTGTAGGCTCTGTCCACTTTAGTGACGAACTGGGGATGGAATGAGATGACCACAGTGGTGCTCACAAACACTCCTTTGGGGTTGAGGGATCGGGTGCGAGCCACATTGCAGGAGTCAAAAGGCAGTTCAATGCCAGCCACCTGTCTGCCGTGCTCATCTGACCGACAACCTTGTTGGTCAAAAAGTCCCTTCACATACACATGTCCTTCAAATGGGTTCCTGGTGTTGAAGTTGACAGTGATGGACTTGGGACCACACTCAATCTCCGGCTCTCCCTCCACTCCATTGTCCACGGGAATAGCTGTGGAAAAGGCGAAGAATACAGCAAATAAAAGAGTAGCTGTGTACACAAGCATGTCTAAATCTAAAATGCTTGTGATACCCATCCTCAACCCTTAGTTCCTGGTTTTATAGGATTCTGGCATGGGTAACGCCCCTTTCGCAAATCTCAACACATTTGTTAAATCTTTTTGCAGCATAGGTGTTTTTTCTTCCCTATTCGCTTCTATCCATAACTGAACGACAGAGGTTGAGATCATTAGTCTTAGGGGTATTGATGGAGTTCTCTATTTCAGGGCACTTTTTCAGCACTACCGGAGAGACTCCGGTTTTCTGCGTGTTTGTTGTTTTTTTTGCATGTGTTTATTAATTGATTGGGTTAGAGGCGAGAAGTGTTTGACATTCGCTTTTTTCTCCCCACTTTTTACTTTCTGCACTTTTCCCAAATAGGGTGCTGGAGAATGCGGAATGCTTTGAAGAGTAGACTGTTGATTTTGGCGGAGATAAATTAAAACGAAAGTGTCTTTTGATCCTGCTTTTGCTTGAAGATGTCTATCTAGCTAGTTTTTAATACAGCTAACTAAATTGTTCAACTGTTTAGCCACTATGAGCAATATTGGAGGGACAAGCATGGATTTTGATCCAAGGGATTTAACACAGCTTCTAAAGGCAGAGAGATGATGACGTATTTGGAGTACTTTACGTCTTTGGAGTGCTTGACATAAAGACCTTTTGAAATGTTTGGAGAAAAAATAAATTGGAAAATTTTCTATTTTTAAGGGACCAGCAGTGCTTTTCTCTCTCGATAATCTTTTTTTCTGCGTTCTCATTGAAATTTTTGATGTTTTTTATCTAATTTTAAAATGTAATACAGTCAAACCTCGCTAATATGCCACTCGTCGGGACCGAGCGAAAGTGGCATAATAGCGAGGGTGGCATATTAGAGAGGGTATGGTAAAGAAGGTTTATTCAACCACCCGATCCATCAAAGCTTTATTCTCCTTCCAGATTGAAGATGTCGTGGGCGGAGAACTGTTCGAGCAGAGGACGCAGCACCTGAAGTTGCCATTCCTGAAGAGATTTAGGAGTGGCATAATAAATATATGTTTGTGCTGAATATTCTCGGGACCGAGCAAATGTGGCATAATAGCGAGGGTGGCATAATAAAGGGGTGTCATATTAGAGAGGTTTGACTGTATAGGGTCATCATAATCAGATTGGATGCAAAAAAACCAAAAAATATTGCTGGTGCCTACTTTTATTTGCGGTGTAACGCATTGGTATGCTCCTTCAAAGCAAAATTAGTGGTAACTAGCGCTTGCCCGCCCTACGGACGGGTTGTATTTTCCGCTCATATTTCCGTCGCATTTTTCGATTTATATCTCGCTGGTATTTCGGTAGTATTTTTATTTACTTTTTGATGATTTCAACTTCCAAGAAATTTTAAGTTCTATGAAGTCTGAGAAAAATGCAATCACATGCCATCACTCCGACTTCACCGCTCTTTACACAGATGACAAAGCGCATTTTCTAGCCAGAAAGAAGCCAGACTTCTTGCTTGCTTGCAACCTTTTTGAGCATTTCACATTAGTTTAAAAAAAAATTTCGCGAAAATTTCAACTTCGATAAAATTTGCAAAATACAATAAAATACCATCACTTTCAATTATTTTACCGCATTTCACCAATACAAAAGACTCGAGGGAAGTTTTGTGTGAAACATGACCATGAAATTATTGAAACACGACCACAAAATTATTTTAACCTTTTTGTTTGTGTGAAACAAAAATAAGGTTCACAAAAGTGTACCATGATGATACAGATGAGAAATCACACATGAGGCATATGACATTTTTTGCCAAACTGAGTGTAAAAATGAAACTGACACTTAATTTTTGCGGCTTAGGTCAAAGATCTGATAAAACCTTTCTCAATCAGAAATTTGTCAGCTTTCTAATGCACTTTACTGAATTTCGAAAAGATAACTTTTTCAGACTTTTATCTTTTTTCTTGCAAGATTTACAAAAGCGTGATTCATAAAACACATACACGGTCGATAAGCCTTTACTAACAGTGATAACTCAAGTAAGAACACTTCTTGGGTCTCGATCCAACTCAAGTAACTTGATTCCCTTCACTTTAATTTAAGACCCAACTATGAGCCATAGTCAAGTTGAAGCACTTCAAGTATTTACCATTATCGAAGCACTTGAACTGAAGCATGAATCATACTCGACTCAAAAAGATGTGATTCGCAACAAAAAACGACACAAACCTTAATTTTTTTTAATCAAAGAATCAAATTCGGAAATTTTAATCAAAAATGTGAAACTCAATACAAATAACTGGATGATTCACAAAAACAAATTAAAAACATGAGACTCGACTACAACACAATTCGAGAGAGCCGACTGCTCATCAGGCTCGAGAAGTAATAATGAGAGTACAACAATACTCTCGCTACCAAATACTCGAGAAAAAATTAACTTTAATTTTCAGGAGTTGAATAGATTCAACAGAAGTAATCGCTTTGTCACGTTCAATTGGATGAATTGATTCAGCTGATGAATCGATTCAAACAATTGAATTGATGTGATTGGAGTAAGCGATCGGAAGCGATGAATTAATTCAACTGTATGAAACAATTCGTCTACATGAACAGATTCAATCAATTGAATTGATTCAAGCAAACAAAAGCATCAGCAAAAAACCAAACTTTATTTACGAAAAAATACAGACAAATGATACTACTGTGATTTTCTTGGACTTCATCCTCGAGCATTCAGCAGGAAGACTTGGACTCTATATGCGTTCGCGGGTCGAGATAAAAAACATGCCTTGGTCCCTCTGTTGTTTTTTTGTCGAAAAATTTTTTTCTTCTCAAAAGTCACAAAAAGTGTTTATATACACTTCTTAATCATTTTTTGCGAAAAATTTTTTTTTGGTGAAAAAATTTTCTAAAAAAAATTTTGCCTTGGTCTCCCAATCTGATTTTTTTTTCGGAAAATTTTATTTTTTTCCAAATTTCCCAGAAAGCATTCAAATGTACTTTTTGTTTTAAAAATAAATACTTTTCCAGCAAATAAGTCCACCTTGAAATTCTACAGATTGTTGTACCCGGCCAAGGGTTAGCAGCTTCGCGGCGAAGAACAGCACACTTCACATTTCAAAGGATTGGGGGAAATTGTAGATTTATTTAATATATTATGAAGTTAGAGAACACGAACTACATCTTTCCCAATCACTTGCAATGTGGAGTGCGCCAACCCTTGGCCGGGTACAACAATCTGTAAAACGTTAGGGTGAAAGGAAAATTACCGAAAAAATCAGCTTGCGGGACCAAGGCTGAATTTTTGTTAGAAAATTTTTTACCAAAAAAGTTTTTTCGTAAAAATGATTAAAAAGTGTATATAAACACTTTTTGAGACTTTTGAGAGAAAAAAATTAAAAAAAAAAACAACAGGAGGATCAAGGCATGTTTTTTTCAAGACCCGCGAACGCATATAGAGCCAAGACTTGCCACCACCAAAGAAGAAGCAGCAGCCATCAGTTCCAACACCTGGATAAGTAGAATACACGACACTCGACGTATGAACCTGCAAATGCTGTGAATAAATAATGTTGACGACTTGTTTCAAGTAGAAAAACTGAAGCACGAAAGGAATTTTAGACCGGAGCACAAATGCTACTCGAGTCAAACAATATAATTCTAAAAAATTTGAAAAAGACTTGAATTCAAAAATTTCAGTCAAGATTTTGAAATTCAATCAAAGCAGATGGATGATTCATGAAAAGTCGAGAGCCAACTGCTCACCATGAGAGACAACAAAACTCTCGAATCAAAAGACTCGAGGAAGACTCGAGAAAATTTTCACTTTATGTCTCATCTCGAGACAAAATTTAGCAATTTCAGTCATCCAAGAAACAATTTTGAGACATTATTTTCAAAAAAACGCACAGAATTACAACTCTCTTTTAGCATATAGGATTTAATTGATGATTTTGGCAGGTTTTTGCCAGTTTTATATAAAACTGAGTGACAGTGAAATAATTAGCAGAATTCTGTTGATTCGATAGACGGTACATTTTCAAGAAAAAAGTAGATTTTTAGTAAAATTTCTTGAGAAAAAGAATCATTTCATATAGTGCTCATTGCCAATTCAAAGCAAAAAAAGGTATGATTATTCACAATTTCAGATTTCACAATTCACAAATTTTTATCAACATTTGTTGAAAAGGGCGCAAAGCAAAAAAAAATGAAATTTAAAGGTTAGATGCTGTTTTGGTCCATTTTTGCTAGAAGATACATAAAAATGTTCAGTTTTGGGAAAAGTGTTCAGTTTTTTCGTTTTGGCCACCATCAGGTAGCCTGCGATTCTAGTTTTTACTAGATATAATTTATTGCAACATGTTAAAAAAAGTTAGAACAAAAAGGTGAAAGTGTGAACCAAATTATTTTTTATGGTTTTCCACATACTTTTAACTTTTTGTGCTACATTTTTCAAATATCTTGCAATAAGAAAATATAATTGCTCAGAAAATAGAATTGCAGGGCTACCTGATGGTGTTATTACTTAAAAAGGCTTTTTTGACTAAAACGAGCTGCCACATAAAAAAGCTGGACACTTTTCCCCCAAATCTAGGCATTTTTCCATTTTGTCATCTTTGTTATGCCAGATTTTTTAGCAAAAATATTTTTTTTTAATTTTTCACTATATTTTTCACAATTCAATATGGTCAATCTGGTGCGGGCCGGTGCATGGGTCAAATAATTTAGGTCACCATGAGTGAAAGCAGATTTAGGTAAATTATTTTCTTCAGTGTGCACAGGATAGTTCTGTTGTCGATCCAGAAATTCTTGGGACATCATTTATTTGGTTATAAACACGGAATTCAGTTGCATCTCAAATTTATTTGCATTATTTACTTTTGCTAGTTTTCCTTTATCTATTGACCACAATACTCAAAGCTGCTTTTTAATGATGGGTGTTTGTGAAAGAATATGAAGAATGTATTTAGAAGGAAGCAACACTTGACGTGTTCGCAAAACCAAAGTGTTAGATAGCTTCTCTAATTATGAAAACCATTTGCATCCAGTTTCCTCTCTATCATCTCGCACAAATAATTACCCTTTGTGAGAAAGTGGACACTTGTTGGTATTCGTTGAAAATGGAACTTTTTATTACACGCGGAGAAGGCGCATGGCGCTTACCAAAACAATGTTTTTAGCAGAAAAAAGTCTTTTAAGAAATACATCATTTTTAGGAAATACATCAAACAATTTGCAGCTTATTTGAAGGCTTGGGGTTCTTATCCTTTATCTCCAGTTTGCAATTTGTGAAACTGTTGACAATAAGCATAAAGCACCCCTTTTTGTTTCCCATTGTGTTCAGTATGGCCGATGTGCTTATAAGGATGCTCTTTAACTTCAAAACTCACTATCAACTAGTGCTCGGAAGTCGTACTTGTACTTCATACTCGTATCGTACCCGTACTACGAGTACGAAGTACGAGAGAAAAAAGGGCAGTATAAGTACGAAGTAAGAACGCTAAGCACGAGTACGAAGTACGAGAAGTAAAGTACGAATCGTACCTTCACTGAACTTTTGTATGCGAGCATTTTTTATTTCTTTATATGAATTTAAAGCTGTAACTTTTTTTCCAATGTTTAGTCAACTGACTTTGCACAGTTCTGACCACAAAACTAATGCTGGAGACAAACGCTTACGAACTAGAATACTTCTGTCATTTAACCAGGCATGTGCACTTGATGGCATCCGAAACTGTTTGCTTTGGAACATTCATATCACGAGCGATCTCACTTTGCTTCTTCCCTTCTTCCCAAAGTCGCACAATGCCTGCTCTCAGATCGGACATTCTAAAGCATGAAATTTATTGACATAAAACGACAAGCGACACACTATTCAAGAGAGGAGAACAAGGGCTTTCCGATGATACCAAAAAAATGCATTTATGTTCTTATTTTACTGAAAAAATTGGCTTTAAACTTTGTCCGGGAACTTTTCGGTCACATGGTATAAGCAAATCGACCATGCTGAACACTATTACACTATCACATTCAGGGTTTGTCTAGCGCAAAAAAGTTTTACGTCGAATCGTTTTTTAATAAATTGTATTCATATTTTCTGAGTCAATTTAATCATCAATATAACGGCTGTTTTTTATTTAGGAATATGTTGTTCTGCGCCATTTAAATTGCTCTATGGAAATATGCGACAAAAAAACATAAACTATCTGCACAGAAAAAAGTAATTGTCTGAAAACTATCCACTTTCTGGTCAAGATCCTGATTATTAGAGACAGAAGCGATGCGATATATCGTATCGCAATATCGCATCGCAGAAATTTTTGGTGAAAATATCGCATCGCGATATCGCGAAACTACAAAAAATTGACGTTTTCAAAAGTGGTCATTTTACTTTTGATTTTTAGTTATGAAAAAGACCCTCTTTTATTTTTTATGCTATATATCATTAGAAAGCCTTTAATGTTAGCGTCGAAATTTTCAACACGCATCAAATTTAAAAAATATTTGCCAAAAATTTTTTGGGTCATACCCGAATCCAGGTTTCCTGGGTTTCACTATGAACACTGTGCATACCCAAACCCAGGAAACCTGGATTCATGTATCACCCAAAAATTTTTTTGATTTAATTTTTTTTAAAGCTTGCGGGCATACAAACTTTGTCCCCCTATTTTTTAGGTTAAAAAAGTTAAAAAAAACAGGTATTAGTTTCCTACCTACTTCCTGGTCAGAGTACTGATTCACAAATTTCAATAATGAGGACATTGACCAGAAAGTGGGTAGTGGACTAGTACCTGGGTTTTTTTATCTTTTTAACCTAAAAAATAGGGGATCACAGTTTGTATGCCCGCAGGCATTAAAAAAATTGAATAAAAAAAATTTTGGATGGTACCTGAATCCAGGTTTCCTGGGTTTGGGTATGCCCAGTATTCATAGTGAAACCCAGGAAACCTGTATTCGGATATGACCCATAATTTTTTTTAAAATTTTTTTATGCCTGTGGGCATACAAACTTTGTTCCCGTATTTTTTGGGGGTTAAAAAAGTTGAAAAAACCAGATATCGGTCCTCTATCCACTTTCTGGTCAAGATCCTGATTATTAGAGACAGAAGCGATGCGATATATCGTATCACAATATCGCATCGCAAAAATTTTTGGTAAAAATATAGCATCGCAAAATTTCCTAAAAATACGATATTTGAAATTCAAATTTTGAATCTAAATTTGAATTTCGTTTCTAAGGTAGAGACAGAAGCGATGCGAAATATCGCATATCGCACATTTTTGAAAATTTCTGTCTCTACTGATTATTGAAAGGGTGATAATTGTTTTTGCCCATAGATTTCAAAAATTTGTGGAAATTCAAATTTTTTGGTCAAAAAACGACTTGGATTGCTCAGAATCCCACCCTAGAGTGGCCGAAAGCCACTGAAAGTTGGTTTTTAGGGCGTTTACTAAAGGAGGAGTATGTCGCGGATGCGATAGATGGACCAGTACCCGTATGCATAATCACTATCGGATAGTATCCGATAGGATAATTATCCGGATAGTATCGGATAATTATCCGGATAATTATCCGATACCGGATAATTCATTCTTTGAATTGAATTTGTTGAAATAATTGTCCTCGTTACTAATTTGTGGTGTTTTTCTGCCTTTGTTTGTCAATTGTAACTGATATCGTCATGTTTAATAGATCACCTATCCATCAATTTTACAACAAAGCCAATAGCATTGCAGATAAGGTAAACAATGCAGTTAACACATGATATTTTCATCTAGTTCAGTACAGTTGCTTGATGGGAATTTGGTCATTCCTCATCCAAATGTAGAAGTGTTGAAGGCCAAACTCTTGGAAAAGGTTAATTAGCAATAATGAGGTTGTTAGGTTATAAATGGTTTTTACTTGTAGGACGAATCAACAGCCAATGGAAGTCCGGAGAAAGCATTTATGGAAGACTATTGAAAATGTTGTTTGATTGCGATCGTTCGTTGTTGTCGTTGAGGTAATAAAGCATTTCAAACATTGTGATCTTTTTCGTCAATCTGCTTTAGCTTCCACACCGTCGACCCCACCCCTGCGAGGGAAACCGAGGGTATAAATATCCCCCAGACCGAAAGGTCTGGGTTCACAATCTTATCAAAATATAATTTTTGCCGGTCTCTTCGGGGCCTCTTGTGGCTTGAATACGCGGCGACAAATTTGGCGGTGTCTACACTGGCGGTGTCACCACAAGACCTACACCCCAGTCACCCAAAAGGGAATAATCAATGAAAATCTTGTAGTGCTTCCTTTTGGCCATTGTTGAGCTATTTTTTGTTGTTATTTTTGTTGTTGTTGTTGCTGTTATTATTATTCTTCTGCCATATTAACAAACAAATAAAAATTTTAAAAACTTTATTAATAATACACATACACACAAAATGCAACCGTTTATTCCTTACGAATAGGGGCGGAGATAAAGTTACATGGTTGGATTGTAAATTCAAACCCGTTTATTCGGGTTTGAATTTACGGGCACAAATCTGCCTAAGTATCCTCCTTGTGTCCCTTCCGTTCGTGTCCTTTTATTTTATCAATTTAAAATTGCTGATAGAGGGGCACAAACTGAAATGGCACATCTCACTCCTTGCCGTTGAAATTGTCACGCGTTGATAGTCACGAGTTAAAACTGTCACGAGTTGATATTCTACGGCCGGACCACTCGGAAACTGAGTGTTTGTTCATTTCTTGGTTGATATTTATTAATACAGTTGCAGACAATTAATACTACACAGCACATTATTTCTTAATTATTCCATTTTATTTATTGGTGGGGACAGAGCGGAAAAAAGTATGGAAACCAGTAAAGATATTCTACAACCTGTTGGATGATGACGGGTGGATTCTGAACAACAGCTATAAAGCAATTGAGCAGATTTATTTTTACAATACAGACTTGTTCTTCCGGGTAAGTCTGCTCATATTCACAGCCTTAGAACCACTACAGTCTAATTAACCTCTATATAGTGAGCACCCTGGAGAATATGTAGGGGGCGCACTATATAGAAGCGCAATATATACCGGGGGCTTCAGAAGATCCCGCTGCTGATTAAGTATTATTATTTTAAAAAATACAGGGTGTAGCGAGAAATTTCAGCTTTTTCAAATGGTCGTAACTCTTTTACAGAGCGATTTTCGTAATTCTAATACTGCCAATTGATTTTCCTTCTCACCGACAATATTTATTTGATGTACAATGTCGAAAACACTATTTTTGCTTAGTCTCCTCTGTGGTTTGGGCATTGCTCATCCACAGGCCATCCACAGACCCAAACCACAAGGGGACCAAGCAAAAATCGTGTTTTTGACATTATATACCAATCGAAATCGCCCGTGATTCTAAGAATGGCTGTGAAAACCGTTTCTCGAAATTCGACGTCTACAAAAGGTTATGAGCATTTGAAATCAGGGGAATTGCTTGGGCCACCCTGTACAAGAAATTTCAGGCAATCAAGCGAACAAAAACAACCGACAAATTTACAAATTATTTGTAGTGATTATGATGTTAGTGCTGGGCGGCTATTTGATTAACATTCTGTTCAGCCGAATCGTTCTAAAGCTTTTTACTTTTCAAGGAGCACAAAATTGGTACATGTACTAGTTTGGTTTTGCGCAGTACTTGCCGCTATTTCAGCAGCTTCCAATGGACCTGTTTTATATTGAATCATGTTTTATATTGGACCAATGGACCATGTTTTGTATCTTTTTAGGTTCTTCATATACACTTTCATAGAATATAACTTTGTCAATTTCAGTAAGCAGTATCGCAATCTGTTTAATCAAGAATTACGAATTATCTTTAACAGCACTGCTTTTACCGACAAAGTGACTTGCAAAGCAGTAGGAAATTTCAAGCCAAAAATTTTACCAGCGTTCAATATGATTTCACCACATCCATTTCCTAGCATACCTTGAACTAAAAAAAAGTGTTTTTTTAAAATTTTAATACTACGGTCGAGTCTCTCATTAAGGGACCATGTTTTTGAACGCAGCGGAATTTTAAAAATTTGAATTGGCTGGGTACACTTTTTTACTCCGAAAATGTTTATTTGAATACAAGGCAGACATAAGAATCATTTTTAAATCCTTTTGAAAAATATGAAAATATTTTTTAATAAATTCCGACCTAATTTTGTAAAATTGCACAATTAAAGCCAAAATTTTAAAAATTGTGGCTATGTGCAATTGTCAAATTTTTACTGACCGGACGATTGGTCATTCGATAGCCCTAATAGAGACTATTTTAAAATTTTATTTATATTGAGCATTTCATTCATGAAATACATTTGAGTTGCTTTAACAATCAACAAAAGGTGCATGCAAGAAAGGAAAAAGTTTCTTAATACTTTACCAAGAAAAAGCAAATAAACCAATAATTAATTTCAAAGACTAGTGAGTAGTCGGTGGCCAGCATGACCACTATTGCACTTCTAGAGATATGGTCCAACTGATCCTTCTATTATTTAGCCCTTGATGGATTGAGAGCGGAAGATGTAGGAAAGCACAACAACTGTGGCTGCCAACAAGGCACCAGCCATTCCAATGAACAGGGAGAAGCCGAAGGCAGACATGCACACACCGTCTTGTGAGCCTGCCATCATGTAGCGCTCCACCTGGCGGTGACGCAGTTCAGCTGGCAATACATTGTTCTGTAAATTAAAAAACTGAGTAAGAAGTTAACGTATTAACTGTAAAATCTAATTGCCTGGTCAGAAATGTCCAAAGCATTGAACTCGGTGCGCACATCCAAGGTGTTGGCGTCGAAGTTGGCCTCACGCTTCTTGAGCAGTCTGAGTTGGGCGGCGGCAGCTGGACGTCGGCCAGCAGCGGCTGGAGCAGCAGGGGCGGCGGCAGCAGCTGGAGCAGGGGCAGCAGCACCTCCGGCTCCAACCTTGACAGCATTGAAACCAGTTGGTTCAGCACATTGAGGTCGGGCACACTCACTGTTGGGCTCCTTGATGGTGATGCTGATCTGGCACTGGTAGAACAATTGAGATCGGTCGGCGTATTTGTAAACGTGAGCTTCCTGGCCGGCCATCAAATCAGTAGGGTACTCCAAGTTGTTGAGCAAGAACTTGTCTAGAGCACAACCTTCCTGGTTGAGGATCTGTACAGTGTCACCGTTGCCATCATCCACAGTGCAGGAGTGGACCACAGCGCAGAAGGTGTCGACGGTCTCGGAGTCACAGGTCCATTTGTGGTAGACTTGCTGACCGATGGTGGCGAACTGGATGGGTTGGCCGGAAGGACCTCCTTCAAGGATCTAAAACATGTTAACTGTAAAATTAACTATAAAATAGTTAACTGTAAAAGAGGTAACTGTAAAATTGCAATTGCAAGTTATTTATTATAAAAACCAACCTCGTATTTGCAGACAGGCATGGGCACAACCTGGGTCTGGAAGGCAGTCGTGATGTCGGAGACCTCGATCTGGGCACTGACAGTCTTGTCGGCCTCCATGTAGAAGCACTGCACCTTGTAGGCTCTGTCCACTTTAGTGACGAACTGGGGATGGAATGAGATGACCACAGTGGTGCTCACAAACACTCCTTTGGGGTTGAGGGATCGGGTGCGAGCCACATTGCAGGAGTCAAAAGGCAGTTCAATGCCAGCCACCTGTCTGCCGTGCTCATCTGACCGACAACCTTGTTGGTCAAAAAGTCCCTTCACATACACATGTCCTTCAAATGGGTTCCTGGTGTTGAAGTTGACAGTGATGGACTTGGGACCACACTCAATCTCCGGCTCTCCCTCCACTCCATTGTCCACGGGAATTGCAGCACTCAAAGAGATTAAAGCGGCTAATAAGATAAGTCGGATCATTGTGTTGGAGAACTGTGTGAAAGTGACGATGAAATCCGCTTTCCCTTTTGTTATATATGCTTACTACACAAGGAGATTTCGGGAACAGGTCATTAAGACCTGCCTCCTCATACCCTAAAGCCTTCTTTTGCCTTTTTGATGGGTGGATGTGTGAAATAAGGAAGCGAGAAAGACCGGTATCTTCTTGCGAGTTCTGCGCCTGTTTTTTTGGTTGACCATTACTGGGAGAAAAGGATTTGAGAAGAATGGCTATCAATTCTCTTTCTTTTTTTCACACCTCTTTTGCATTTGTGCTAGCTTTGCACATTTCCAATGGTCAGCACTGGAATTGGGGTGATGAAGGAGCAAGGAAAAGCGGTTAAGATAGTGTGCGATAAGCAAGCCACAAAAAAAATTGCGAGAGAGGGATAAATAACTGAAACAAAAGATTATAACCAAGTGTTGGGGGATTTGATAAATTACCTGGGTTTGTAAGATTATTCTCGCTTTGCCACAATCTGGAAAGAGGAAGTGGTTGGGTGTTTTTTTGGTCGTACTTGGATTATCTTTTAGGTGATCTCTTTTTGAGCAGTTTCTGAGTTAGTGAAAACAAAAAGTTTTATGGAAGATAAAATCAACTTCATCCACTTTTTTTATCCATAGGTATTAATTGAGAAATGGTCGTTCTACTTTCGTTGTTGTGATACCGCAAACTTTGATCGTTATACATGTATGTATGAATGTACATGCTTTATTTTTTAAATTGTATACTAAATACAGTGGCTCACACATACACTTGAGTCTCGATATAAAATTACCTCGGGTGTGAAAAAATAAATAAAATGTAATAAAATAATAAAAATGATTCGGGCAAGGATTGAAACTGCGACATGAAAAAATTGTAAAGGGAGGGTGATTTACGGATCGCACTCCCATACCGATGTCTCTAAATACCAGTTACCGAGAGAGGATAGTAAGTGACCATAAAGTACCGGAAACTGGAATAGGACGAAAAGACGATTTTGAATCGTATTTTGTCTCGCATCGTAAAATGCTAACTCGTGCGTTTGAAAGCATTTATTTTCAATCCTCGGAGAATCTAAAAAAAATTTAAAGCGCTTCAAACTTATGATGCTAGCAATTTTCTGAAACGATGTGGGCGACGTGTTCGTCGATGTGGAGATGCTTCTCAAGCAGATCCCTTTGTTGGAAGACAATGAGAGAAGGAAGCTCTTACCGATTGGCAATCCGTACGTCGGATGTGTACCATTGGAAGTGAGGTCAAGTTTATGACCAAGTAAGAATTTCTGAAGAGCGGTGCTGTAGTCGCGGACCAGTTGTACTCATCCGTGTTTGAAGTAAACATGATTTCATGAAATTACCGTAAGTGAACATAAAAGTACCGGTGTGGATGCCGAAGGCCGTGTTACCGAGTGCGTTGTCACCGAGACCATACCGTTTGGAATCCTCAAGTGCCTGCCCAGTCGTCTCGAGTCGTGGAGTAGAGCGACCGCCTCTGCTACAGTATGGACCAACCGCATGCTTCCCAACCAATTGCGCTACCGAACAGCGGACCACGGCACCGACCAAGGAGGGAAGTGAACCGAAGCATGGAACCAATTTACCGAAGCCTCAGCTTATGGACCGTGGATCAAGTCAGCCAGCCCATAAACCGTCTCTTCCGCAGCCAATCCTGGATCAGTCAGCTATTGTGGATCTGAAGCAGAAAAAAGTCAAGTTCCAGCCGTTCAATAATTGTTCAGAATCTCTCATGTGCTTGTCTGAGTGTGTTTTGGTTTGTGTGTGTGCGAGGATAAATACCCTGTTTCGTGTACTATCCTTATTCCGGTGCCGGCTCGATAGGCAATTCCGGTGCTACTTGGGCATAACCCTTCTCCCAAATCAACTTTTTTTAAGTGTTCCCAAACACCCTATATCGACTCAAAATCACCTCAGAAGCTCAAAAAAACAATATTTTTGAGCTTTGTTCAATAAAAAAGTTTTGAGGCCACCTATAAGTACTCTTTTTGACCATTTTGAAAGTGATTTAAGCAGGGCTGCAAAACGTACTTTAAAGATTTGTACTTCATTTGGGCTTATGTACTTTATTTTCAAAATTGCTCCAAAAATACAAAAAACCGTTGATTTTCTTTGCATTTTTCTCTGTTTTTATCGCTGTTTTCGTCTTATTCGAAGCGCAAGAACTTTTACAAAGCTGACTTTGCAAAAGAGTTTACAGGGAAGAGCGCAAGGGAAGAGACGATAATTATGCTCACTGCATTTCATGTCAACAAGAGAGCAACCTGGCGTCGGTGGGCAAGACAGCGATCAAGGAGCATTAGCAATGCCGAAGCATAAACATTGTTTTTTTTAAGAGTCTCACTCCACCGTCTACGCCCACATCGAAAAGTAGTTCGGCGAGGAGCGCCCTCCGACCAATATTATATGGATGCTCCTAATGCTCGAAAATACGGACTACACACTGAAGTACTATTACACTGAAGCCACTGAAGCACTGGAGCTTGCAAAGCAAGTGCCATCAAAGATTGCTGAGAAGGATGAGCTCTTTAATGTGCAAGTTATCCGAATGCTTCGATTAACTATGTAACGCCAATCTAGGAGAAGAATACCTAATATCAAAAACTGTTTAAGGTGAGCGATGATTTTGAAATTAATTTTCAATGGATTCTTCAAGATAACGATTCTCTTTCGTGTCTCTACCGAGGAATAGAGATATGGAAATGAGTTTTTTTTGTTTTGATTTGTTTAAAAATGTTATGAAATTAGAGAGAAACACATAAATAAAAATGTTTCTAATTGATTTTAGCAAAATCTGGAAAGTGTACTTGATTTTTAGGGTTGTTATACAGTTAACTCGATTTTTTTAAATTTTTTGACCTTATTTCTTGTTTTTATGACATTTTTCCGAAAAATTTTGAGCTTCTTACCACACGATTGAAAGCTTAGAATATTAGCTACACAATGGTATATAAATTTCTTGGCAACCGGACAAAAACGGTTAAAAGCCGTTTTGAACAAATTTTAAAACGTCTTGTTAACCCACTTTTTAACGACGCATCGAGCTGATTTTTTCAGGACTGTTTTCTCTTCCTTATTTTAACAAGTCCTGAAAAAATCAGCTCGATGCGCAGTCAAAAAGTGGGTTAACAAAAAAATTTGTCGCGCGACAAAAACGGTTTTTTTTCCGTTTTTGTCCGGTTGCCAAATTTCTTGGTTTGGTTAACAAAAACTTATATATTTTATTGGAAATACGTTCGAATCTTTTCGAGTTTTTTCGAGTCCTAGGAAAAAAACTCGAAAAGATTCGAACGTATTTTTCTCAAAAGTGATAAATTTTCGTGGACCAAACCAAGAAGTTTATATACAGTTTTGTAGCTAACATTCTAAGCTTTTAATCGTGTGGTAAGAAACTCAAAATTTTTCGGAAAAATGTCTTAAAAACAAGAAATAAGGTTAAAAAAATTAAAAAATCGAGTTAACTGTGCAACAACGCTATTTATTTTGGACCCAAAATCTTTATTATTCCGAAATTTTGAGTTGCAGCCCTGGACTTAAGGCTGTATTGGGGTGGAAAGAAATCAAAAAATGGCTACTTTTGAGCAAAAAAGGAAGATGTTGAGCATAGTTTTGTTAACACGGGAACGAGAACATGTAGCGACGAGATATTCCTTCAGGGTCAATGTCCAAGATCATTATTTGGTAAGGTGTTTGGGTGGGTCGCTATTGATGTTGGCGCTCCTACAGCGCTCTCTTTTTCGAAAGTAAAATATTTTATTTTGACGTAAAACTTTTTTGCACTAAGCAACCTTAGATACTGACACTGGACTCGTGCTCAGCATGGTCGATTTGCATGTAAAACTGCTTTAAAATACCGTATTTCCTCTAATAAGCGCCATCCCCAAAATCGGGAATTTCTTAAATTCATTCTTGCCTTTTATACCAAGTTTTTGTTTTTGAACGCAAAGTATGTTATGTACCGAAATTTAGCTGGGAATCTGCGCTACATTTCGGTACATAACATATGTCGCGTTCAAAAACAAAAACCTGGTATAAAAGGCGAGAATGAATTTAAGAAATTTCCGATTTTGGGGAGGACGCTTATTAGAGGAAATACGGTAGATAACTCGCCTAAAAATTTCAAATTTCGCTCGAGACAAAAAGCATTTAAACTAGTTTATTGAATGGCGCAAATTGAATTTCACCCTCAAAAATCTGAATTTCCTCCTCAAATTTCTAAATTTCACCCTCAAATTTTCGTTTTTTGCCAACAAATTACTCGTTGGCTAATTTTTTTGTTTCTGAAGTTATGTTTTTCCTTTTCTGGGTACAAACTTGAATCAAATAGGCGAAAAGTAAGGATCGACTCAGTGATTTGGGCTGTTTTTGTTGACTTGGGTACCTTCTTATGTTGCCTATTTTACCCTGCTCTTTAGCTTTAAATTTAACTTTAAATTTTCAGAAAGCTCTATCGAAACTTTTTTGTCGAAAATTTTTCAAACCAAAAACATTATCTTGTTCAGCTTGAAATTCTGAGTCAGGAGTCCCAAAAATGGTAGAGCTCTTGGTAATTAAGAAAACGCGAAAAACAGATGTGCAAAATATTGATTCTGGACTGAAGATATAAGTCCCCTAAGGGGGCCGTTTATTACAGGAGGGACGATTAATACAGGATATACGGTATCTTATTCGGTAGAGACCTTTGATCATCGATTACATGATGCTCTTTGGACGATGTTATTATTATTTAATTTTGCGGCTGTCTTTTTCTTTTGTATGGGTCAGTTTTCTGGGCACTTTTCATGAGCTTTCGAAATATTCTAAAATAAATACATTTTGTCACTTTTTGGGAAATGGAATTAATGGAAGTTGTACAAGGTGGAAATTATATTGTACAATAGGCACTTGTTGGGCTGGGGCGTGTTTTTTTACTGATTTCAAAATAGTGTTCAAACGTCTTCTAAGTAATAAAAAACGATAAAAAAGTTGTTTTGCGATACTTTTCGACATAAAAAGCTGATTTTTTCAAAAAAAAATTTTTGACCAAAATTTTACTTGAAGAAAAGACGTTAAAGAAAAGACAAAAACCGAATTTCTAACAACAATTAACAAATACCCTTGAAACATGGAATTTGAACATAGTTTTGTTGACTGGTGTCTACCGCATAAATAACTCTGGTATGCATGTTTTTTAATACATCCAGAGTCACTTTTGAGTGATTTGTGTCCAAGGTATGTGGGTGTGCGCATCTCAACTCCGGGCCCCCAAGCCCCCTGCGCCCCCTTCGACTCACTTACCTTAGACATGATTCCGCGCGCAAGACTCTTAATCAAAAATGCATAAAGAGACTCTTTTTGCCAAGCTCCAGTGACCAAAACGCGGTAGAACACCCTAATATAAAGTAGTTTACCTTGGTACCCAAGGCAAAAAGTCAAGTTTTGGTCAAAAAAAAATTTGTTGCTTGAAGCTTTTCCAATCGAACAAAAAGAAAACAGTTCTAATGTGACTGCTATTTGTTTGTGTGCACTAGACTACAATAAATTAGATTGGTTTGTTGAACAGGCAAAGCATTTGAAGACCGATCGATATGCGCCTAAGCTTTATTCACATGTAAATATTTATATAAAAGAGCTGTTAAAACACCCTCTTGCTCAAATTTGAGTACATAACCAGCACAGCAGAATGCTCAATTCTGAGCAATCTTTTTCGTCTATCTCCGGGTTTCAAGAAAAAGCTACCTTGGTTTCGTACTGTCCAAAAAAGGGGAGAAAACCGGTTGTGCTTCTCAGTACAATACATTTAACTCTCTTGTCTTTTTAGTCGTGCTTTGCTACTACTTTTTAGGAGTTAGAAGTCATTTTGCAAATATCCCGTAACTTTGTCGCGGCACTCAAACGCATTCAATCTGAAAAGAGTGTAGCAATTTTTCATGTAGTGGAATATATTAGAGCCTTACAATATTCGCTTGAAGAGACTGAGGTATTGCTATTATCTGAGTAAATTCTGTGATAAACCGTATTTTAGGGTGAAAGATCGTAAAAAACTTCTGTCTTCGATCAAAGAAAGATTCACATGTGTGCTGTCGAGGGGTAGGATTTGCTTCGATCAAGTATTTATTGGGTTGAACCATGAGTAATGTCGTTTTTTTAATGGGTTTTCATGTAACATGTTATATTTATTTTTTTAATTTATTATACAGTCAACCCTCGATAAACCGACACCCCTGGGGACCGGCCCTGGGGTGTCGGTTTATCGGGGTGTCGGTTTATCGAGGTCCCTAGTCAATTTCAAAGCTAGGGTGCCGGTTTATCGAGGTATTTATTAAAATACATTCTAAATAATTTCAAACGATTTATTCAAAACAAGTGATGGCAACACACATAACAGCTCAATGCAACGGTGTTCAACTAACTGACGAGAAGAAATTAGAAATTTTCGGCTGAATCTGTTTCGTTTGTCGCACTTTATAGAGGAAATCATCTAGAGCATCGCTGTGACGTAGAATGGCGGGATCATCTCCGTTTTTCTCAACAAACTGACGAACGATCGCTAAGGCGCGCTGTGCTTCAATACGGGTGACCGTTGGCTGCACTACTTCAACTTCTTCGACTTCCATGGCATCTTCTAGCATCCCGTCTTCATCTGCGCCAGTGCCTGCTTCCTCTGCATCAACATCTTGCAGGATTTCTTCCAGAGAAAGAGCACCACCTGTGAAGGAATATTAAGCCACATACAAAGTTTTGCTAAAACCCTACATGTTACCACCAAGTTATCGACACCGACGAAATCTTGCATGATGACGGGGCTGTC
Organism: Ditylenchus weischeri; assembly: GCA_029231635.1. NCBI lineage: Eukaryota > Metazoa > Nematoda > Chromadorea > Rhabditida > Anguinidae > Ditylenchus > Ditylenchus weischeri. Next base: position 153,185 of record JAMRYI010000008.1, read on the forward strand.
TATTTCACCAAGCTGTTGCAATTCCAACCAAGCGTCAAGAAGGTCGGCATCTTCGAGCATGAAGTCTTCGTCCGCGCCAGTGCCTGGTTCAGCCATATCGATCGCCAGAGCCTAAAAAATACAGCTATTAGTGCTAGCTAAACAATACACTAAATTCAATTTTTTTTCACCTCATCAAGCACATATCTGTCGTTCTCTGGTTCCTAAACATAATGTGTTTAGAATAAAAAAAGACAGCTGACAAAAAAAATATAAGGTAACAAATTTACCTCTTGGATGAATTTTGCATGTCGGAAGCAATTTCGAATCGTTTCTTCGGTCACTTGATCCCATGCACGGCGAAGAAGATGAAGAGAATTAAGAAGTTCCAACTTGTATACTCTTTCCTCGTCGATTTCACCAATACGCCAGCGAAGAAGAAGGCGCCTGTAATGAACTTTCAGATTCTGGATTACGCCCTGGTCCATCGGCTAAAAATATTTAGCCATTCTTTTGTAATCAATAAACCGAATTAACAAACCTGTGAAAGTGCGGTTGTATTCGGAGGAAAGAATTTGACGCTGATGTTCTCGAGCTTCACATTAGGCGGATGTGCTGAACAGTTATCAAGATAGAGCAAGACTTTCCGATTGTCTTTTTTTAAGCTTTTTGTCCCATTTTTTTAACCATGCTTCAAATATAGATCCTAAACTTTTTTTTTCAAATGTCATTGAATGTTATGCTATTGTATGTTAAAAAACCTGTCATCCACGCTTTTTTGTTAGCTTCATATTCCACGGGCACATTCGCATTCTTAAAGCACCTTGGTTTTGCCGATCTTCCAATCACTAGCAGCGGTTGCTTCTCTGTCCCGGACATATTAGCACAGATGAGCACAGTTATGCGTTCCTTGCTCTTCTTTCCACCAGCACACTTATCACCTGTACAAATTCGGTGATGTAATCAAAAAGTAGACATTTGAAAATATCTAACCATTGAAAGCCATCGTCTTATTTGGTAGCAACTGCCAAAAGAGTCCCGTTTCGTCAGCGTTGAAGATGTCGTTTGGTGAAAAGTTTGCCAGCGCTTCTCTCAACACCTGACCTTGCCATTCACGGAGAGAACCGACGTTAACTGATGCAGCTTCTCCTTGCTCTTCTTTGAATCGAATGCCGTGGCGGTGTTTGAAATTCTCCAGCCAACCCTTGCTTGCTTCAAAGCCTACGATTCCTTGCTTAGTCGAAATCGCCAGTGCCTTTTCCTAAAATCCAATGATAGAGAACAGTAAGACATATAAAGCTTCTAACCTTCAGTAGATCACCGCTCACTGGCACAGGTGGATTCTGGTTTCGAATTTGCTTGAACCAAACGATAAGAGCTGCTTCCATACGATCATGCTTTCCTGTTTTGAGTTTCGCTCGCTTCGCGCTACTGCCACCATCGATTGCTTTGTTGATTTCTTCCCTGTCCTTCAGAATCCCGTGCAGCGTACCCCTTGGAATGCCAAATTGTTTATCCAGCTCCGATTTGTTGTTATTCTTAGCAGCAGCATCGATTATTTGCTTCTTGACTTCAAGCGAAACAGCCTTGTGCTTTCGAGTGCTCATCTGAATTGATATAAAATTAGCAACTAGAAACCAGAAAAGTTAGATCACCGTAAAACAATTTACAATCAATTGCAAACAAACAGACGAAAAATGCATTCAAAAAATATTGAATATCTACAACAAATTAACAATGTCTTCGCCATGTTCCAATTTAAAAAATTAGAATTATTTTTGGCAGAATGTAAGCAAAAAAGAGAGGTGTCGGTTTATCGAGGGAATTTTTCTTGGGCCGGACTGTCACCAGGGTGTCGGTTTATCAAGGGTGTCGGTTTATCGGGGTGTCGGTTTACCGAGGGTCAGTTTACCTTACTTTAATGGCTGGCCAACCAAATCAGTCTTAGGGTGTCGGTTTATCGAGGGTGTCGGTTTATCGGGGTGTCGGTTTATCGAGGGTTGACTGTATACTACATGGTAGCCCTTTTTCTTGGCCTTTTTAATGAGCCATCATTTGTTTATTAATGATAAAAATAGTGGGTATAAGTGCTCAAAAGAAATGAGGTTCACCAATGGGCACTTTAGGGGGGTACATTCATCGCTTTAACTGGTCAAGAGTTTGATTCAGAATTTGGCACTTTAACAACATCTTAGTGCTATCTTGTAGCGCACTTCAAGAGCTACAAGACCTATTTTACAGAATTATTTTTGAAACTATGGGTGTTGAGATATAATCTTTTAAAAAAACAATTTCTTGAAAAAATTACCAAAATCCGAAAAATTGTGAAAAACTTAGATTTTGGTCATTTTTCAAGAAATTGTTTTTTTCAAAAGGCCATATCTCAACACCCATATTTTCAAAAATAATTCTGTAAAATAGGTCTTGTAGCTCTTGAAGTGCGCTACAAGATGGCACTAAGATGTTGATAAAGTGCCAAATTCTGGATCAAAATTTTGACCTTTATAGCGATGAAGTGCCCCATCGGTGAGCACTTATACCCTCTATTGCGAATTGCGAATCAATCTTTACCCAATCTTCTTCCAAAAATCAATTTTGAAATTACAGACTTTTCCTAAATAAAAACAGTTAGTAACATATGTTCAGGATATGAGCTAGTAACAGAATAAACATGGTACGTACAAAGGCGTACACAGGATTTTATGACGAGGAGGGGGCTAAATAGGTTAAAAAAGGCGAAAAAATCCTGACATGGGGGGCTATAGCCCGGCTAGACCTCCCCCCCCCTGGGTACGCCTTTGGGTACGTATGCTTTCTAATTTTCATATGATGAATCGGAGTGTGTCCAAGATCTTACGGTATATAAATCTGGAAATAACGGAAGAATGGCACATTTTGTCGAAAATGTGCCATTTTTTTAATTATTTCAAAAAAGGCGAAAATCTGCCCAATTCTTTTAAGTGATAACAATATCCGGTAACCCTGCGATTCTAGTTTCCAAGGCGGTACCATTTATTGCAACATATTTGCAAAATGTAGACCGAAAAGGTAAAAGCATGAGCCGAATAGCTTTTCTGGCTTGCTTCATACTTTTACTTTTTGAACTACACTTCGCAAAGATGTTGTGATAAACAATATTTCGTTAGAAACTAGAATCACAGGGCTACCTGATAGTGTTTAAAGTGGGAAGATTTAATTAAACATAAAAACGTGGCATTTTTACGCATCGTCCTATAAATTTATGCATTTTGTCAAAAATTCTCTGTTAATTTAATTGTGTTTCAAAGTTGTTGTCTTTGGCTAATTTTGTTTGTTAACTGAATATTTTGAAATCTACTGCAAAGCGTCCAATAATCTGGTTTTACCTCCAGCCATACTGGCGCCTTTATTTATTCCCTTCAGCCAGCATTCCTATCCTAAGCAAACTTTTTTGTGGTCATTAACTTCGGCTATCCAGCCAGCTAGTCACTAGCTAATTCTGCATTTCCAAAAAGTCTGCCCCTGTAAAGAGGAAGGTGCCTAACTGTCTCAATCAACTGTTGTTCCCAGGCAAAGTATACAGACAAGCTGAAATACACTTTGTGTTGACCCAAAACAAAGAGGCCATCAATCAGTAGCAGTGCTCTAGCTGGGTGCTTTGCCTGGCGGTGATGCAGCACAACTGCTGACAAATTATGGAAGAGCTTAACAGCGGCTAGATGGATTACTAGCTATCTGTCCTAATCTACCTCTGCTCTTGCGCAGTAATACACACACAAAACTTGGCAACTTCAAAAACAACTAGTTGTAGTTAGAGATCAATTGCTGGAAGAATAACAAATTTTTTGTTTATTCAAATTTTTTATGCAAAAATGACAAAATGAACATGGAATATTTTTTTGAATTTCCTTTCATCCAACATTTTATTTTTGTCTACATTAAATTTCTGTGCCGCCATAAGATTGCATGCTTATTGCTCATCAAATTTCTTAATGTTTTTATAGTCTACAGTTTTCACAGGAATTTCACCTTCTTTTAGTATCTTCTCGGAGTCCCAGCCGAGCTGAAGGAGGCCTTTTACTATTGATTGTGCTAGAAAGTTTCTCAGCTTTTTCAATTTTGCAATCAGCATTCTTATTACGCTTTTGCTTTTTACACTATGAGTAAGCTTTCGGGCATCTTAAAATGTTACATGTTGTAACTTTTAACGGGAAGGGAGGGGAAGGAGGTGTTAGAGATTTTCAGTGGTATGAGCTTAGGTATGAGATTTCGGTCCTTTTTGCGTTTTTTTCAGAGAAAAACTTTATTTTTGACCAATTTTACTTTAAGTTAATTTTAAAGTATGGTTTCATTTGGTGGTTAAGGCATCATTTTAATATAAAAGTCTTATTTTAGCGTGAATCCAATAAATGCGAGAAATTTACGATAGTTCCATAGGGACAAAAGAAGTAACCAAAATCCTTGGCGCTATCCTTCAATGGGTACCGATTTTTGAGCTTGCTCCCCCTGTCGTTTTTTGCTAAATTTATGCACAAAATTAAAAAAAAATCGATTCGAAATCGATGAATGTTTTCACTTCAGCAAGCTGCTTACGGACCATTTTAATGATATTCTAACATTCACGATAAAAAAGAAAATTTTGTGCAAAAATTTAGCAAAAAAACAAGAAAGGGGACCAAACTCAAAAATGGGTACCCATTGAGGGATAAGGCCAAATTCTTGGTCCTTTTATGGTTCCTACGGGACTGTTGTAAATTTCTCGCGTCCAAATTCACCATTTTTCTTCTTTGTAAATTTGCGCACAGTGTACTATACATATTTGGTACATTTGTCACTATTTAGAAGACATAAATTGGAAAAAAAACTAAAACTTCAAAACAAGAAGTTTAAAATAAGAGTTGACGGACAACCAAGGTGCGGGTTATATGAGGTTTCCGCCACCTAAGCTGGGTTGTAGGTTTGCCTTATTTCATTGCCGGACAACCAAGTCGACCTCTGAGTGGCGGATAACTGAGCTTAAACCAACATAGATTTAAGAATATTTACAGAAAAAATTTCTTGTATAGCCTTCTTGAATTGCACTTCGAGAAGAGAAAAGCACAAGACGGGTAAAGTAAAGCAAAGCTTATCTTCAGGTCTTTTTAATTACTCTTTATTCTAAAAAGACATTTTAACACATTTTTAATAAATATTTTGTTTGGTTGTATACTTTTTATTAATAAAACTATAAAAATACATTTTCGCCTACCAATTACCACAACTTTTTCCATCAATTGTCTAACACAAACATTCAATAAGCAAATTGTAGTAAACTATGGGTGTGCCTCCACTCCTAATTAGATTAGAACAAATCCAAAACCAAACATTCGAGTTCATCCCCCACCCCAAACCAACATTTTTTCGGTCGTCAAGATAGGATTGTTTCGCTCCAACAGTCACCCCAATCGAGAAGAAGGCAAAAAGGAAAACATTTAGCAGCACCGCCAATGTCAGATCAATCACATCAAATTAGTGGCGGGGGGACGACGCCTTGCCTCTACAAACAATTTAGTGGATTTTAAATTTTAGCCTATCTTTTCCAAGCATCACTAACAAACATTTAGAAAGGTACCAAAATTTATTTTTGATCTACCAAAAAAACTCTTTTTGATGAGCAAACCAAGAGGATAAGCCTTTAATTACTATGTTGTCAAGTATGGGTGGGATTTGTCAAGAAAGTTGGAGAAAGCATTTAGAAGATGGCTATCAGTAGTGAGTGTTGTTGGTCCTGTTGTACATTTTGCTTTCACACTTGCGCAACTATTTTTTTACTTTTTGCTTGTTTGGAGCATAGGTGCCGCCTAAACATCACTACAATTAATTATTGTTTGGGTGGCGATGCAGCAAAAATGCTCGAAAAATATATTGACAGGAGAGAGAATCGATGACTAAATTTTCTCAGTATTTGAAACTGACTTTTAAGAATTTTTTATAAAAGTCACAAGCCATAGGATATCTTCCTCCACTCTTTTGGATAGTTGCTTATCTACTGGCCTTGTAGGAGAGGTTGCTCTTGAGTCTTGTTTGAATAAATGCAAATTATAAAGGATCAAACACATACACACAAGTCAAGTGGGTCTCAATTATATGCTTGCCAACTGTAGATGAGTAAATAATATCAACCAAGATAGGGTGTGCAAAATCTTGAATTAAAGTCAAGGCCAAACCAACTATTAGCTTTAATTACTATAAATAATACAGTTAACTATTTTATTGGTGTCTACAGTTGTTATGCACAACATTCAAAAAAACCCTAAACAATTTAGTTGGAGCAGTAATCCGCAGTCAGTAGTAGTCTACAGTTAATTTATGGATTTGTGCCGAAAGGAGGATGTTATCTGCTGGAGATGGTGGTCGAGAATTGCTCAATCCTCAGGCACACCGCCAACTGTGGGAGCAAAAGATGGTTTGAACCAAATTGAAATCGACAGGATGGGTCATGGCGGCGGCGTATCGTCCTTTTCTTCTTTTCCACTTTTTGTCAAGAGAGCATTTAATTGTAATTAACTGTTTATTATCTCACTTCCAAAAACAATTCCTTTTTTGTTGGTTCCCCCTTTGGTGGTCATTAATCTCCATCCTTGTTTGGTCCTACTACTACTCCTTCCACTTACTGTATATGTAACTTGAACAAAAGTTGTATTTTGTTTGATACCGCCTCTTGATCCACTTCATTCTTTTTCATTAAATGAAGCGCTTCCTTTTATCATGTGAGATTAATTGTTTTATCCGGAGATACTTGGTGCTACTATATACCGAGTTTGTAGTTTTTTTAGGTGGCAATTCTACTGCTCACTGTTTTCCTGATTAGATGGTGGGATTGATTAGCGTTAAATATAATGTTTCCATCTAATTTTAATTGGTCTGCAACTTTTGTTTTCCTTTTAAAATTTTTAAACTGTTTAAGAAGTAGAGTTTTTAAAAAGTTATAAAAAAATAAATCAATATTTTGCATAGTTCAAAAAGTTCAGAACCAAAAATTTAAGACTACTTAGAGTAGTCAAAAAGCCTTTTTCTAATTATTTCTCCGGGGGGACAATTTGAAGAAATACGGCAGATTTTCTTGGCTCATGTTTAGAGATTGAAAATGTTATCGGAGGGGTTTTAAGTTAATTTCGTCTCGGTCTGTTCTTTTCCATGCTTTTTACAAATATTTCTGTAACGCGTGTAGCCTTAGCCACCGTTAAATATGCATAATAAATTTATTTCCCAAAACTACACAGGCATTTTTTGAAAGGCTCAAAATCTTACGAGTATCCGCGAGGCGCTAACTTCCACCTATAAAAAATCCAAAAAAATAATTGCAAAAATAACAACAGAGGGACTAAGGCATATTTTTGCACCCAATCGTTTAATACTACAGTCAAACCTTGATATAGTGGCTACCCTCGGGAGCAGGCTTAGGGGCCACTATATTGGAGGGCCACTACATTTTTGGGGCCTACTTTAGTGAGGTTTGACCATATTTTTATTAAACAGGGACCAGGCCTAGGGGGTCACTATATCGAAGGACTACTACCGTATGGGCTAATCCCCGGGGCGCTAATTAGAGATAATACGGTACATCGTGGTTTGACTGTACCAAAATTTGTTATGTAAAATTACGCCTTTATAATTTTTTATCCCATTTTTTCGCTATAATACTAGTTCTCTGTCTCGCTACAATTTTAAAATCTGTTTCAAAAATTATTTGCCCTGCAATCTGCATGTCAAAATCAAGATAACCACCTACTGTATCAAAACAATCTGAGGGATAATCCCCACTGATCATCCGGATATGGTGGTGTGATTTTCGTCTAAAATATTTATTTATTCATAAACCTTCAGCCAATTATGTGATTATATAGGTGTTCAGAGTTTGATGATGTCCATCTTCTTTTGCTCTTTATCGACTAGACGGATGATTTTTTACACAAAAGTAATAATTGATCCGGCCTCGCCACCCAAGTGTCATCCACTCAACCATTAATTATAGGAATTTGTCCCATCTTCCTTTCTTTTCGGCAACAGGTGAGTGAAAGGGGTGTTCTCAAGTAGGCACAAATCCCGGAAGGCCAGATTAGAGAAGTTGTGAGTTGTTGTTTTCCGCTGGATATGTTTTCACAACTTTTGAATTGAGGTAAAAAGTTTGAAATGAAGTTGCTGGGGTATCAAACCAGTTCAATATTGTTTTTTTGGACTTTTACCTAGTAACTAATTAATTTTTTATCAGATTCTTTCATAATCCCTGGTATGCGCAAACGTCCCGAAAATACGACAAATTTTGCGAAAATTGCTGAATTTGTAGATATGATTAAATTTAGTATAGCTGATAAAACATCACTTAACAAGGTTTGGTATATTATATTCTTTTTTACTTTTTAAAATGTAAAATGGGCGGAAAGGGTTTTAAAATTCGAATATTCCAAAACCGAATATTCACCAAACCAACCAGGAGTTTTCAACATATAAAAAATCTTTAAAGAAGGCCTTTTTTAATTTTTGACAAATAAATATAAAGACTGAAGCACCGAGACTGAAAACAGAGTTCGGAAAATCCCTCGGCGAGATTCCAGTCCGAGAAGGGGACCAGTCTAATTTGTAGTTGAGTCCATGCTATTAAGGATCCTATCTAGAGGTGATGAAACTTCACATGGTTAGGTTTTGGGTCTGCTTTTTACTCCAAAGTAATAACAGGGTGAGTGTCAGGCCTTTAGCTTTTTCTGCTTTTTTTGATGGGATGAATACGACGAAGATACGCATAGCCATCCCTGGCTTTATCACAGAAATTTTATTTTTCGGAGGCCTTCTATTTTTTGGCTATTTGGAATCTAACAAAATCACCTTATAGGAACCAAGGCATCAAAAAAATAAAATCGATGTGGTCAAAAGTCGGCAAGGAAACAGTTTTAAGATGGAAAAATCCTAAAAAGCAAATTATATTTTGAGGGGCTTACATTTTACAGTTCGGGCTATTTCCTTGTAATTAAAATTTCCATTCCTAAGCATATCAAAGTAGGCATACACCACTTAGAATGTATGATACAGTAACGCTTGTGGTCCCAAAGAGTACAGTAAGCCAGCTGGATGGTGTCACTTGTAATTGCATTAGCTGGAACACATAATCTCACATCTAAAAACAAGCTGGGCAAAACAACAACATTTAGACTGGCTGGAACTAAGCACATTAAGTGAGGGGCATTAAAGTAGTAGTGGTGCTGGTAGTGGGGTGGCCTATTCCCACACTACACTGGATGAGAATAAAGTAGAAGTAGGGTTGAATGGCTGGCAATAATATATGTATATATATATTAGCTGGCTGATAACGAGAAACAATTGAAGCACTTTACATTTATTTTTAGTTGGACTCAGAAATACTAATCTGCAGCTTCGGTCCTCTAAAAGATCGGTAAACGGAATAAAAAAAATTAAAAATTTCCATGTAAGAATAATATTTTCGCCGGTGAAAAAGCTTTTATAAGGTCGATCGTCTTTAATGGCGAAAATTCTGGGGAATTGTAATTATTGCCTCCATTGTTAAGAAAAAAAAAATTTCTGACATCGAATTCATGCTCAGCATGGTCCATTGCAGATTAAACTTTCTTCAAATTTAAACTTTATTTGAATTTTCAAATTCCTCTCGGGACAATTAAAAAATTCAATATTCTAAATTTTACTGCGAGTTTTAGATTTAAAGTGCACTTAGGTATGCACGAATCCGACGTCATTATTTGGTTTTTTCCCAGCAGGGACATCAAACATTACAATTCCGCTGAATTTCCCCCTGCCTTGTGGTTTCAGATCCAAGGGATCCACACATCTTTATAGAGTGCTTCCAATGGATGTAATGTGTTTTTTATCTATTTTTAAGTTTCTTTTTCCAAAAAATAAGTTGGACACGAATAATGCAAAATCAGAATCGCACATCCAACTGCCTTGTGACCTTGAGTGTGAACGAGCATTTAAAATTTCGAAAAAACTCAATTTTTCACGGCATCATTTTTTTCATCAGAGTGGTTTTAGTGATGGAAAAAATCAGAAATCGGTTGATTTAGCGATTCGAAAAAGTCATAAGAAATCAACTAGCAGCTGAAAAAACAACAAATGTTAAACAAAAAAGATGTTTTGTTTTGCTTTTTTATTTTTCCTTCTTGCACTTTTCCTTCGTCTTTCTACATGTCAAACGATGGCTAAAAGCAACAAAACAAAAACAATCAAATTTTCGGCTTTGAAAATAGTCTTTCAGAATTTACTTAACCACAGCTTACGGATCTATAATTGCTGAACATAAATCAAAAAGTGAGCATGAAAGCCTGAATTGAGTTGACAAGGAGCTTATTCGAATTGTAAAATGCAACCGTTCTTGACCCAAATATTTTTTCGCACGTAGTTATACACTGGGGGGGAATTATTTTGTAAAGACTTCGGACTGTCTTCTTTGATACAGTCGGCTACACAAAATGCTTTTTGCTCCGGTGTGGAATCCACGCTTGTTTAAAAATAAAAACTCTTAAAATCACCTAAGTTAAAATTAAAAGAGTGACCAAGGCAAAAAAGTAAAAAAATATCAAATTTTTTTCATCCGAATAATTTTGGAACGAGGAGAAAATGGTTGCAAAAAACCTTTTTGTGATCGTGTCATGGCTCGCCGGTGTTGGAGCAAAGGGTGTTCCCGAGCCACTTATGTAGCTCGGGGCCCCTAGTCTCTGCGGTACTACTTAGTAAAAGTAGTATCGCAGAAGCTACTTTTACAAATATGACGCATTTACGCGTAGGCTTAGGCAAGGGTAGGCCAGCATATGTTAGGACGGACTCAAATGTTTTTCTTACTTTATTGTAGTTCTCGAAGCCTAAAAAGTAAGAAAAACATGTTTGAGCCCGTCCTAACATACGCTGGCCTACCCTTGCCTAAGCCTGAGTGCGTCATGTTTGTGAGAAAAAGTAGCTTCTGCAATGCTACTTATACAAAGTAGTATTGCAGAGACTAACAACCCCCTCCCGAGCTACATAAGTGCCGTTCTCGATGCAAAATCAACTCTAGATTCCTAAATAAGCCATTAGAAAAAAGTCGTTTGAAATCGGTCAAATATAATTATGGTTCTTTGCAGTTAGATTCGTCTCTTATACACTTTTGCATTTTCTGGACAAAACATGCTTGCCATAGTACACGGTCACAAAACAGTGTATTGTGAAAGGAGACTGAAAAACTCAAACAAGCCAGAAAAATTTAATAACTTACAGTAGTATTTGCTTGGCTCGATCATATTTTCAAATCTTTTAAACAATAACCCAAACCAAGTGGTGGGTGAGACAATTGCGCATATCTAAAGCATTGTCTGTAGGTGCTACAATATTTATGAACAACGAGAGTGAGAAGAAGAAGAAGAAGAAGAAGAAGCAAATTAAGGGATTAGTCCACCACTTCTCCCACCCACAAAAGCACTGAACACCAAAGCAGATATATACACACACAGACTACAGTAGCAATAACATGAGCAGCAAAAGACCCACACATGAAAAGTGTTGTCTCAGGCTGCTGCAGATCACCTTAACATATTGTTTTAAAAAAAACTGGAAAAAAGAGTAAAAAAGCAGAAATTTTGGGACAATATAAAATTTTGCAGAACGCATACCAAAAAATTAAAGTTTTGCCATCCAATTCGAATTTCTGGGAAAGTTGTGACCAATGGTCAGCGTCTCCACCTTTAACTTTTTGTTTATGCGGCGGGTCATTTTCTTCTCAAGGTAGCGGATTTGGTCATTTGTCGTAGAAATTTCCTTTGGATCATTTTGTTCAGTGTCTTTTTTTCGATTTTGGAGTCGAAATTCGGCTGGGAAAAGTCCTTCATAATCAGTGCAAAAAAATGTATTGTTCCCACAATTTTATCCCTGGTTTAGGAATCTGAATCAAATAGCAAAACTATTTTTAAATTCATTATTACTGACATACGACCATAAGTCAAACTTATCTCAACGACAAAAAAATTGGAAAAATCTACCTTGTGATTCAGATTTCGGAAATTTCGCTGAGTGTCTCAAAATAATTTTTTTTAATCACGAAAAAAAACTTGGAATAACCACAGACTGTTCTGTTTCGTATTAAAATTAGAAAATGCGAGCGCTTCAGTAGTCCTCAGTCTACGAACCACTGAGCTATTCGGCTAATAAGAGCCAGCCGTTTTTTTATCATTATATTTTAGAAGGTGGTAAACTATACATAGCTTATAGACCACAAATTTGTGATCTCCTGCTGGAGGATCACAGGTAATGGCCCTCGCCAACTGTCCACCTACTTATTTTTTTGCAGCTATTCAAAAACAACGCATGAAAACTCGAACTTTGGAATATAGCTGGAGTAGTAGCAGAGGGAGGAATATATATTGGCCAGTGTTCATTAATTATGCTGGGGTTAGGTACTTGCCTAGCTTCTGATGGCTGAGTAGGTGCTGTTGATAGTACTAGCCAATGGGACAGACCCCGCCCCCTACCCCAACCATTGGACAGAGGGGGGAGGGAGCTAGCAAGTTTGTTTTGTCAATCAAAACATTTTGCCTACCCTCCCACTACCCATCATCACCATGTTAAATATTGCTGGTTTCTTTTTCTGTCGAGATTTTGCATCTTGTTATTTTTGTTTTTTTAGTCTGTTATCGTTTTGCGTTTCTGTATTTGAGATCACGTTTTCTTTACGTATTTTTCATAATTAGTTTGTTTATAAATTACTTCGCATAAGAAAATAAAAAGTTATTTTTTTGTAATATCAATTACATAATACCGATTTTGTAATGCTAATACCAATATGAAACATTTTCGACAGTTTCGCATACCGTATTTATTCGAATAGAGCAGCCGTCTCTAATAAAGGGGGGGGAGTTTTTCAATTAGAATAAATACGGTAATATAATTTTTGTTATAATTTTTTTTTAAATAACCTAACATGATTGAGTTAATTAATTTCTTTTAAAATTTAATGAGTATTAGATAAAAAACAAATGAACATTTAATTTTGACTTACATACCTCTAAGGCTGCCTGCAAACTCCTGCGGGTCGCTAGTCGCGGGACAAACTTCCAAACATTTTACGACCAACTGTTTTAATTTGAACTTCTGGCCATTCTTTACTTAAAATGACTAAACCAACATTTTGAAAATAAGAAATCTCAAAGTTTTCAGAAATAAGTAAAAGCAAGTCACAGGACAGGGTTTCGCGTGACTCGACCATCGAAACACAGCAATCCACGACTTGCTTTTGCTTATTTCTAAAACTCGTTTATTAAAATTTGAATAGTTCTTACTATTAAATTGTTTGCTAGATTCTAGCGGTCATTTTGAGTATAAGCCATAAACCAGGGTTTTCGGCTTCATCTTCCACCCAGGTCGAAGGATCAGGATTCTTTACATCATGACCCAAAGCCCTGTACCACAGTTTTTATTCCAAAATTCGGCCACTGAAGGTCAGGAGTCTGTTTCTGTCCATGACGTTTGTGAATAAAAGTTTTATCATAAAACATTAAACTTTTATCCTATTGTTGATTACAAATTAACATGGAAGTTGCAACTTAAGAAACTCAGCTGCTAAAAAGATATCCTGTATTTTCCCATTTTGTAATATCATTGTTTTAATTATACAATTATTATTTTTACACCACACCTTACCTTTGCTTATAGAATCTCCTTCGCATATCCATTTCAGTAATAATATAACTAGACCAAACCACTTCAAAAATATCCCTCTGATCGCAAAACAATCCAGAAAAAATGTTTGTAGAGAGCAAAAAAGAGGTGTACAAATACCGTATACAAAACAACAATGTGGATAATCATACCTACACTTGCACACACAAATATACTACCACATTCCTAAATTGACCCTCCTTCATCCCCTACTAGTCTATCTAAAAAAATATTTGCCTTCCTTTGGAGCAGGAAGCAAAAGCACAACAATAGGGAGAGAAATTACACGCATGGAGTCAGTGTTGGTAGTGGTATTATTGAAACCCTGATTCAATATTATTTCTTTGTCAACTAAAATATTTGTTTTGGGTGACTAGAGAAGGACGTGCAGACTGGCAGGGGAGACTGTAGTGGAAAAAATTCTTGATCCAAAATTTTTCTTTGTGAGCTATAGCAGAAATTAAATAAAAGTGTGTTGGAGCTGACTGGAAATCGGGCCCAGCATCTTCTTGGACATGATCGTACAGTGTAACCCAAGTAATCCGCTTGTTTTCAAGAAGACATAATTTTTCCTTAATTAAAAAACTTTGCAATAAGTGTAATCTTGTAGCTAAGACACAGGGCTACAAAATAAGATAAAGCAGTTACAGTCGAGTCTCGATATGGCGATCACCCAAAAAGGTCCCGAAAAGGTTATTTGTAAAAGGGGTGATCATTGTAACGAGAATTTGTTTTTCAAATGCCAAAGTTGCAAGATTTTAAAAATCAAGGTAAAAAAGTGTCGGACCCGAGCGTCGGACTTGGGAACGAAATTTTCGGGTGATCATTACGTCCAGACTCAACTGTATTGTTTTGCAAGGTGTGTAGCGTTTTGTTTTGGCCATAAATTTTTTAATTTTTGACTAATCGCCGAGATTTTTTATTGGCAAGAGAACAGTCTGCCATTTTATTTGACACCAAATTCTTTACTTTTTGTTTGAAACTTGATTTTTGTGGATTATCAAAACAGCGCAGATAAATTCATCTTTGAAGAAGAAGCAGCGCCAGTGCACGGGTGGAGTCGGAATGTCCGGACTTAATTGAACGCCAATTTACAAGGTTGGTGGTTTTGAATGTTTTTGAGAATGTTTTCAGGCTGATGGCTGGGAAGAACCTCGCCGAACATGCCTTGGCCTCCGGACATTCCGATTCCACCCGTGCACTGGCGCTGCTTCTTCTTCAAAGATGAATTTATCTGCGCTGTTTTGATAATCCACAAAAATCAAGTTTCAAACAAAAAGTATAACTCATCCGCATTCTAGAGCCGCACAGCCGCGATGCAGATCCAAGTGCAGATAGGCTCAATTTTATAGGCTTGATATTTTGTAGCCCTGTCTCTTAGCTGCAAGATCACACTTATTGCAAAGTTTTTCAATTCACGAAAATATTATTGTCATTTCCGAGTGAGGGGGTATAAAAATCGTGCTTGCATTTTAAGGAGAATACCAGTGCAGCGACCAGCAATATTTTTGAACCGTTCCTGCTTTTATGATATTAATAACCTTAGACTACTTTGAAAAACTAGGCACAAAACATTGTCGGATCAGGTACAATGCTCATAAAAGAATTTCAAGTCCAAAAAACTTTTCTTTTTTTCGCACAGTATCGCACTGGTGTGCCCCTTTAGGTACATTTTTTCACATTTTCCAACTCTGTAAATTCAAAACTTCTTCCAAATATTTTCGCTTCGTCGACTATAATATTAGTTTTGGGGGAGACAAGGAGCAGTTACAGACTGGCAGGGGAGACGGTAGCTAGATGTAGAGTGCTCCCTACTACTACTGATCAACGAAAACTGATAAGGGGCTGTTCTCCACTAATACTCCAATAAATAAATATTTAAACAACTCTTCTCTCCTTTTCTTTATTCAACTGCTTGGTTGGGGGTACTACTTAAATAAGCTAATCAATCTTAATTGATTGTGTTGCTCTTGGCTAAGAAAACTTCTTCGCTTTTTTGTCTGCTAATTTACCTTTTGATAAGGGAATGAAAAGAAATATATTTTTTCGATAGCTAAAATATTATTACAGTTGACTTTGGGTTGTGACGAAGGCCAATAGGGAAATTAAGAAAAACAGATATGTCATGAGTGGGTGAGTGATTTCATACTCCACAAATTTATTATTTAGTTCTCAAACTTAGTACCGTATTTCCTCTGATTATCTTTTATTGTCTAATACAGTGCTCGCAAGTCGGAGGACCACAAAATCAGAATTTGGGGTGGAAAATCAGCAAAATAACTAAAAAGTGCTGATTTTATTGCATTTTTAAACATAAAAAATCAACAGCTTTAGGTCAGCAAAATGCTGAGCGCATACATTCTGAGCGCTAGTAGTACCCCCTACCCGAGAATGACAAAATGTACTCAAGATATTTTTATTTCCAATTTCCGTTTATTTTATTTTTGTTTATATTAGATAACTTTACCGCCGCGCCGTTGCGACTCTTGTGTGCCCGTGGAAGCATTTAGAGCGATGTCTTTTTCCATACTATATGTTGGACACTTTCTACAGCGCTTATAAACTAAAAAAACAAAAGTTAAGACTATTGGAAACTTGGAGAATTAGAAGATATATGGTATTTACCACTCATGTACTTGTAATTGCCATCTTTACAGTGTGCTGGATCTTCGGTTTAAAAGGGTACTAGTCCTGTTTAGCACCCCCTTCCCCATCCCCAATTTTTTGAAAATTGACCAAAAAAAGACGTCATAAACTAATTTGTTCTGCTTAACGTGATAAAATCAACATTTGTGAACAATTTTTAATATAAAAGTTCGAACTCTTTTCAAAAATTTTGACTTCAAGTCCTCAAGGGTAGATGGTCCTTTTAAGGTATTTTTGACTAACTGTGGTCAAAAATAAAAACAAATGATAAATGTTTAACATTTTTTACTTTCTATGGTCTACTGTGCATAGAAAGTTTATTATTCACATTTATATGTAGCTACTAGTGTTGTTGAGCTTCTCACCCCTATTTGACTTGATCCCATGATTGTGTCTTTTAAGCTTATGCAAGGGCAGGCCAGCGTATGTTAGGTTGGACTCAAACATCTTTTTCTTACTTTTTATGACTTGAAAAATATTTGCGAGTATTTCCTAACATACGCTGGCCTACTCTTGCCTAAGCCTAAAAAATGTTTAAAAAAATTGAAATAATTAAAAAATTACCATAAAATACCCTAAAAAGACTATATACTTTTGAAGTCAAAAATTTATTGAGAAAAGTTCAAATTTTATATCAGAAACTGTTCACAGGTGTTTATTTTATCATGTTAAGCAGAAAAAATTAGTTTAGAACAGGGTATCTATCTGCCTTTTTTAAAAAGATTCGTCCTTTTTTCGACACCCTAAATCTTTTAAAAATTCGAATGTCCTTTTTAAAAATATTTGTCTTTTTTTTGGCTCAGCTTCCTTTTTTGTCCTTTTTTCATAAAAAGCGTCGAAAATAGAAAAACAAAGCCCAATTTTTTTGCCTGTGGCGCATATTTACATTCGCATTTTGTGTGCTT
Organism: Ditylenchus weischeri; assembly: GCA_029231635.1. Classification (NCBI taxonomy): domain Eukaryota; kingdom Metazoa; phylum Nematoda; class Chromadorea; order Rhabditida; family Anguinidae; genus Ditylenchus; species Ditylenchus weischeri. The sequence continues at coordinate 170,386 of JAMRYI010000008.1, forward strand.
GTTCTGTCCCCGTTTGTGGGACCTTGGGACCTTATGTACTTTAAGGGAGCTCTTGATTTTTCCACTATAATTTTTTTAATTTTCATGTAAACATCATATAACGACCATGGTAATTTTAGTGACACGCATGAATAGTTTTTAAGTAATTATAGAAATTATGCTTATTAAGGTGGTTATGGTCAATTTGATCACTATAATCTACTGTATTAATATATAAAATTTAAAAAATTATAGTGAAAAATTCAGTGGCTCCCCTAAAGTTACAAGGCCCTGTCGACACAAGGCCCAAAACCCCACAAGGCCCTTCTTTGAAGAACCGAAAAACCACAAAAGGAAGAAAAATACGAAAAATGTTGAATATAGTGTTTGAAAGTGATTTTAGTGCCATTTCTAAAAATGTCATTTTTCCGACTCCAAAACCTTTTTTATTTTGAAAATATCTTTTTTTCAAAAATTTTAAGATCGATACCCTGGTTAGAACGTCTTTTAAGTCAATTTTCGAAAAATTGGGGGTGGGGGTAAATGGGACAAGTACCTTTAGAAATTCTATTAAATCTGTCGATACTGCGTTAAACAAGATCATTTAGATAGTCATAAAGAAAGACAGATTAAAAAAATCAAGAAGTAAATTACTGGATTAAATTGGGTTCAAGTACGTTTACTTCATCCTTTCCCCCTCCTTATGGATCGATTTTAAAATAGTAACTGGTAAACCCGTTAAAATTCATGCCTTTCTAACCGTACTGTTTGGAAGGGCATTGTCTTTACATGAGGAATACGATGCAGACAACTCTCGATGAGCTGCCACCTTTACTAAGCGGTTGGCTGGGTCAAATTTGGTTGGTTGCCTTCTTAATAGTAGAGATAAGTCCAACTCTTAGTGGCCAGGCTGGGTGGCCATTTACCGAGTCTTGGCTGTGCATCGTCATGCATAAAAACCAATTAATAAAATTTTTACAATTACAAACATAATATTCTGACTTTTATACATAATTTCCCATTCCTTAATAATCGTTCAAAGGCACCAAAAGTGCGGTAATGACCGCCTCTTATCCGTTTTCGTCCATAAACCCAAAAAAGTAGTTCATTGATAAGAAGCTTAAAGAATAGTAGTTGTTTAAGTAGTAGTAGCCAACCAACAAGCAGTTGTTGCTATCTTCTTTTGATTGGGCCGCGAACTCTCTCGGCCATAATCCTTGCCCTTTGAGGGGGAAGGCCAAGTAACATAAAAGTGATTTGCCGACAACAATAACCAATTGCAGGTAGCCAGATAGGGCAAGTATTCAACTAAAGTATTTAACCATAGCTACTACCACTATTCTCACCACATGCATGAGTGGCAAAATGCGCTTCTCAGTGGACCAGATCCTCGCCTCCTCCTCTTCCTCCACCATTCACCAACCAGCCACTCCAGCCAACAATGATACGGCCAAAAATATCGCTAAAAAGAAGCGTAGAAAAAGGCCAAGCAGCCATCCAGCCCTGGCCAACATGATCACTCCCAACTTTCCTGAACCCGCAGCAGCTATGACTGAGGAAGTGGAGGCCAAACGCCAGAAAATGACATCTCCAAGGTGTGAGGAGGAGAACTGGTCAGGTAATGGGCAGATCGCATCAACCCTCAAACAGGCTGATCACAGGGAATCTGAAGGGGATGAGCAGGAAGAGGAAGATGATAGGTGGGTTGGATATTGGAAATTTCATTGGGATTTGTAGCTTGTACGTGTGTATTTTTCAGGAATTTTAGCGAAACGTCCAAGTCTGGAGCACAGAAACCACCCTTTTCGTATATAGCCCTGATTTCTATGGGTATGTTGTTTTTGAGGTGGTATTTGATTAGAATAAATGATTGCCTTTTCAGCCATTGTAAATTCACCGGAGAAGAAGTTGACATTAGCACAGGTAGTTGTTTTTTTGAAATAAAAACTACTGTGTTTTCTCTATTAAATGGAAATTAAAAACAATCTTCTCTTTGATATCCGACCTCCATTGCAAGCACCATACAAGTCGCTAGGCTGGGCTCGACCCAGGGGTTGGCCGCTTAGCGAGTTTCGACTGTAGGGCATAAAAATTAGGGCTTAATATCAGCATTTTAGACCTAGCACTAAATTTCACAGATTAGGAGCTGCAATAAATTTACAGCCTATTAAAAAAACACAGTGAAACGGACAAAAGAAATTGATAAAAATACCGAAACATGAAGACTAAAAAAATAACAAATCAAAATAAGAGATTTTTATTTTTCAGATTTGTGACTACATAATGAACAAGTTTGAGTACTACAAAGAAAAGGTTGGCAATTTATTTAAATTTCATCTATTAAATTAAATGTTGGTGCGATAAAATATCGTATTCTCTATGATACACCAACAAGCCCCCCCCCTTCCCCTAAATACCATCAAGCTACTGAAGCAGTTAACCCCTTACTTATTCTTGGGTGTAAAATATCGACTGACGACCATTTTTAACTGAAGTTTGGAAACTTGGAAAAAAATCGACAATTTTGACAGCAAAAATTTTCGGAAAGTCAATCCTGACAACAAAATTTCTTCTTGAATCTGAATCCGTTGAGGTCAGGTCAAAAAAAATCGCAGGAAGCTGAGATATCTTTTAAAACAGGGAAGTGGTTCGAAGTTTCGTGCGGTCTACTCAAAAAAGCAAAATCTCAGCTCCCTGAAATTTTTTAGACCTGATCTCAACGGGTTCAGATTCAAGATGAAATTTTATTATTAGGACTGACCTTTCGAAAAATTTTACTTCGAAATTGTCAATTTTCAAACAAAAGTTTCAAAAGTTAGGTAAAAAATGGTCGTCAGATGATAACCGTCCTGACCAACTTCCTTAGGGATTGTCCCAGGGTGGCCACTATGGCGAGGGAACACTATGGAAAAAGTCAACTGGAAGTCGACTGAATATAAAAAAATACTTTCAAAGCTGAAAAGAATTTCAAACAATTCTGTTATTTAGTTCCCTAAATGGCAGAACTCTATTCGGCACAACCTCAGTCTCAACGACTGCTTTGTAAAGGTGTCCAGGGAGCCGGAGAATCCTGGAAAAGGTAACTACTGGTCATTGGACAGCAATGCTGAGGACATGTTTGATAACGGCAGTTTTTTAAGAAGGAGGAAAAGGTAACACAAAACCAACCAAACCGCCCAGAAACATCATCTAATCCACCCAAATTCAGGTTTAAAAGACAGTCGATGGCCACCAATTTTCAGTCCTTGCCTTTTCCAGCCCCATCCAGCTGTTTATTAGGTCCAAGTCCCGGCTTCGCTGGCCTGCCTCCATTTGGAGTGGTGCACAAACCAGTGACCAGTCAAGCCAACAACAACATGGCTGCGGCAGCCGCTGCAAACTTCAGGCTAATCGCAGCAGCGGCAGCTGGAGGCCATTTCTTTCAGGGAAGGATAGGCGAATTCAGTCCTAACTTCCAGACAAATGGCCCATTTTTCTGGTCTGCTCCACCGCCTTCCCCTTACAAAATGCCTACTCCACCAGCCATTAACACTGATCCAGATACTCAGGTTGAATCCAAATCAGAAAAGGGGGATTAGAAAAGTTTTATTTATGTAAATTATTTGTATATTTTCGATGTTTGTTTAATTTATTTAGACAGCCCGGTTTACGACCTACTCAATTTACTTTAATGGTTATACCAAACAACTTTAAAGATTTATATCTGCAAGCTGATTAAAAAAAATGACTATTTCGATGCGAATAGTTTTTTCTTTATTATTAAAAAAAATTGGTCGTAAAAAATGAAAATAATCTTATATTAGCAAAATTTTCCAGACCTTGCGTAGTTTTAAACTAGTTCAAGTTTTTTCACTTCTTAAAATTAAGGAATTACCCCGTCAAATTTCGTCTCGTCGACGGGGTAAATAATCTGATGGAAGTAATTACATGCAGGGTATTTATGGTAGACTTATGCAAAAAACGATAAAAATTTTGCAAAATCAAACTTGCAGGTAATTTTTTAAAAATACTCTAACTAAGGCAACGATTAATGAAATAGAGTTCGGCCGCTTGGATCCAAGTTAGATTGAAAATTTCTACACGCAGAAAAACCCAGATACCCTGTCCTAGAACTAGCAGTGTGGACGTAACCTAGACTAAGTCGTGGTACCAAAGACCCATGTTTCCTCATTCCTGAAACGCACCCTAACCAAAATAGAATCTCTAAAGCCTGGTGTTACTTCCAGGTAAAAAAATCCTGCTCAACCAGGTTCACTAAACCGTCTCTAACACTTCTTATAATTAACTCATCTAAATAAAATTTCTGTATTTTTTGAAAAATTTAGTAGGTTGTGAAAAATATTTTTAGCTGATTTTCTTTTGTTTTATAATTTCTGTTGCTATTTTATTGAAGAGCTTTGTGTTGTTGTTGATTCTTGCTGACAAATTTACTGCTGCTGCTTGCCTCTCGCTCCTCATCCACTGTACAAATGCAAAAAAGTAATAATAATGAATGATAATAAAAGCAACAATAAAAGCATTTACAAGTGTCAGTCTTTACAACCACAATTTATCTTAAAACAAAAAGAGACAACCTCTAAAACTTGCTTTTCTAAACAAACTCCAAAAAACAGAATTTTAACAACAAAGTGTGTATGTAAACAAAAAGGATCAGTTTCCGGCACTGCTCCTCCAACTAAATGATTGATTCGGTTTTTAATTGATTACTTTTCCAATTCCACCAAAAGCACAAATACCATCCGCTGTCAAACACACAGCAATGTATGGAAAATGGTTATAAAAATAATAAAATCATGTGGAGCATCCCTAAAATATTAATTATTTTTTTCTGACACGACCTAGAAATTCTGTTTTTACAGGTCGACTTATCTTGAGTCCCAAATTTATTTGCTATATGATGTCGAAAACAGGATTTTTACTTGATAGCTAGCCTGTGTTTCAGCTGACAGCCATGAGCGAAATTTGAGGGGAGGGGTGAAAAAATTAAAAACGGTGTAGAAATGACCCTCCGAACAGCTATCTCTCCCCGTCTTCGAGAAAAATTTAAGTTGCGTCACTGCTCCCAAACATTAAGACCTCTAAGTAGATACAGGATCCAAATGAGCAAGGAATTAATTTTTTAGTATTCAAATTTTCCCGATAATTAAAATCTGAAAGCAGAAGTTTTGAAGGGATGCTAATAAGCTCAAAATTGTGTTTTGAGCATTAAAAATTGCTCTCAGCAAGTTACCTCTCTATGTGTAGCTCATCTCACTGTTTTAAAATTGAGTAGTAACTTGCCTGAGAGCAATATTCTAAAAGTAGGTCGAAAACAAAATTCTAACAAACACGATTTTTAATCAAAGAACGCGTGGCTTATTAGAATGTTAACGGCAAAAAGAACAAACAAAAAATCAGTCAGCAAAAAGCAAAGAAACAAGACTTGAGGAATTTACGGCTCCCGGCAAGCCTCTTTGATGATTCTGCTCATCCAGAGGTCATCAAAGGTAGCTAGCTAACTAATTGGTCGGCACACAAACAGGTGCTAGAGGGTGACGACAAATGGTTTTACAACCACTCTCTACATCTCCACAATTAGCCAAACTTAACGGCAAAGTGTCAACTATAAATTTTGATGTATGTTTTATTAGATTTAGAGGTAGTGTGAGCAGTGGCTGGTCCACTGGACACACCTTTTTTGCTAAAGAAAGACCGACTAAGAGAGTCTAGCAAATTGGTCAATTGGCGTTAGTGATAAGTGCAATCAGCAGGGATTAGTCCGCATTAATCTATTTCACTTCAGTTTTTTGCAGAAGGAGGAGAATTCCTTTGAGAGTGGCGGCGCCAATTCAGTGCTTGCATATCACAAAACTTTTGTTAAATACTTCTCGGTACTGTGGACCACTTTTAGGGACCGCCTTTTTACAAAATTCATTAATCTAAAAGTACAATAAAAGCTATGCCCTGAGTGGGAATCCGACAAAGACAACAAAAAATAAAAGTTTTTTATTTTAATTAGAAATTTTTGAAAAACTGAAAATTTACTGTTAAAAATCAAGTTTCTAACCTCAATATCTAATCTGGATACAAGACCTTAGCTGAATATGCAAAACTAGGGTTGTGAAGTGTGTGGAATTCCACGTAGAATCCCATAACTACTTGCACGCATACAGTGTTTTGGGGTAGAGACGTTTCTCGAAAATGAAACTTTTTTTATATTTTTTTCATCTCAATGTACAACTTCGATGTCTCTGTAGTTAAATATGATTCTTGGTGCCATTTTCATGGGTTTTTACCAAGTTGCAGCTTATTTAATTTACAAATCGGCTGAAGTTTTTTTCTCACCAAACACTTCGTGGAAAAATCAAGATGTGTTGGAGATGATAGATCAAGTTAGCCATCGGCTGCTTAATCTAAAATATGTCGCCGAGAAGATTGTTTACTGTTCAAGCCATAGGAAAGCACGTGCCCAAGCCCAACGGGAAAGAAGAAAGCGAATAAATTGTGTAAGCCTATCTTAAACCAATTTTTCTAACGTTGACAACAATGTTTTCAAAATATCTCAAGACGAAATTCTGCGGAGAGATGGTAGCTGCAAAGGAAGGCTCGTTTGGACACAAGATTTTCTGCCAATCAAACAAAACTGATTACAAAATTTACTACAAGTGCTGTAAATGTTCTGAGTGCGTTTTGATTAATGGAAAATGATCAAATCAGAATCCTGCGAAAGCAGAAGGAGGAAGTTCAAACAGCCACTTTTCACAAAATCATCAAGACCAGAAAAGTCACCACTAGCCACTATTTTGGTTGCAAAAATTACAGTGAGAGGGAAATCATTCCGTTAGACTTGAACAAGAAATATCGCGAAGAAGTCTAATCGCAAGTGGGAGCTCAGCCGCAAGCCACGTTTGAAAAGGTTTGTCTTTTAACCTGGGTTGGATCTTGACATTTTTTTGCTTAATACCAGGATAAAGCTCTACAAATTTTTCAAACAAAGAATGAAAACAGTCTGGATCCATCATCAATGGTCGACAACTTCGGCTCATACAATAAAATAAGGCTGCAACTTTTCCGTCTTCGACGAGAAGGTGTCTTGGCAGTGGAGATCCTTTCGATTTACCTAATGCTTTCGAGGTTACGCAAGGAAATGCTAAACGGTACTTGTTCTTGTTTAAATACCCCGAACATTTATTTGCATATTTTTAGTTGGCTTCTTGCGCCCGACCGGTGTTGTTTTCTTCAGCAGTGACCGGGATCTAAAAATGGCTGCACATTGCAAGTATCTTGCTATGGATGGGACTTTTGAGATCTGCCCGAAAAAATTCCGTCAGCTATTTACGATTCATGGACTAGCATAAACTATTTTTAGTTTTAAATGAATTTTTAGTTGCCTATTGAAAGAAAAAAACACGCTGAGAACAAACAAGGAGAAGTCACCAAGGAAAAACCTGAAGAAGCCGCAGAAAAGTTCGAATGCATTGCAGTCACTTCCGCTCTGATGAGCTGAGAGCTACGAGTTTGTCTTCAATTTCTGCTGAATGCCTGGACTCGGCTAAAAGTTTTCCCAGCCTATCTCCGTGTATTTATAGATTTTGAAAGAGCAGAACTGTCTGCGGCCATAGGTCTATTGGGAATCAACGTATTTTTTGCATCTCTTTACCTTTATGTATTACATCTGTCATTTTAGAAAGTCAAGGGATACCGCTTCCACTTCTGCCAATTCTAATTTGAGAGAAATTTGACTTTGAATAGTTTTTACAGGCTAATAAAAAGACTGGTCGACTATCGATAGAAATCATTTCATGCCGTGATTTTATGACAGAAGCATTTAAGCTTGTTTCAGATGTCAATGTGGCCGGGCTCAGAGCAAAAAAAAGCAGAGAGAGCAACAAAGAACAAGAAGCGTGCATCATCCGAACCCATTCCTCAAAAACCAAGTCCACCAAGATTTTATATGTATTTGCCTGGTAAGTGATTGTACGTTAAAGTGTGTTTTTACATATAAACTTTTAGAGAAAAGAAGAAACGATGAAGATCAGAGAGATGAAAAGAGATAAAGAGATGAAAAAAGCAGGGCTGGAGGTCGCTATGATCCATATCGATGATTCAGAGGGTATTCATATTTGCATTTTTTAGTTGTAGTTTTAAGGATGATTTTCCAGAAGTAACCTGCGATGAAAAAGTGCTACGCTTTGGATGAAATTTGTGCTGCAAACTTTGGAATCGTCTTGAAAAGAAGAGACATCAAGCAAGCAGAGCCTTGACAATGGTTAAATGTAAAACCGATCAGCTATTATTTCCAGTTGATTGCCAAGCGTAGCGTAAAACATGGATATGCGAAAGGTTTTGTGTACTATCATCTTTTTTAAGCGTGTGTTTCTTTTTAGGTTCACTCGTTCGGTTCTTTGTTCTACCCACAGCGAGTGAGAAAAAGGTCCGAGACTCATACTTCAGCAAAAAATGTGAAAGAGCGTTCATATCTATTCCTACGACATACTCTTGATTCCAATTCACTCTCCTGGTCACTGGTCTTTTGTCGTGGGGTTTTTCGGTAAGATAATTAAAGAATTTTTGTGGGTTTTCAGGTTGTTGAGATGAATAGGCTGAGCCTTATATATTACGATTCCCTCCATGGCAATGGCATAAATCATCTTGATTTAGTCGAGTAAGCTGCCATATCAGTCTACAAAATATATGTAGATCGTTTTAGAACATTCCTGAGAGCATTTTCAGTTGAAAAAAAATTCAAGGAGCTGATGGACTTCAACTGGACTAAAAGTTGTGCCAAGGTAAACTTTCGAATCAGTTTTTCAGAAATTTGTGGTAATCTAGGTTATTTCCACGCAGAAAAACTCTGATGACTGCGGAGTTTTTGCGCGCGCTTTCACAGAAGTTGTATCTCGTGGTGTGCCCGTAGAGTTCGATCCAGAAGGAGCAAATGAATTGCGCGACCAAATGGCTAGTGAAATCGCTGAAGAGAAATTGCTATAGAATTCTTGTCCTCACTTGTTATTGTTACACTTAGGTTACATGTTTTTTGGGTTTAGCACAATAAAGCGTTCATTTTCGCTTTTTTAGTGCGTAATAATAACGTTTCTCGAATTAGAGTTGTCGGAAAGAGTAAGAAAGTTTCGGTTCACCGAACTGAGCCAAAATCCGAAAATTTAGAGGGTTTTGGATTTAGAAGCCGAAATCTAAGCTTTGAGTCCCTTCCTAACCTTGTCTAATAAAAAATATTATTATGATCGCTCGTACAGGAACTTAGGATTGCAGTACTAAATGTTCACGGTGCACGAACTGTTAAATAGAGGGGGCTATTTTAAAAAGCAGTGCTAAGTAAAACGATATTGTTACAAAATGTGGTCGAATTAGCCGAACTAAAGCTGTTATTCGTATTCGCTACGGTCACAAAAACTTGATTTACGTTAAAAATGATTACAGAGACATCGAAGTTGTACATTGAGATGAAAAAATATATAAAAAAAGTTTCATTTTCGAGAAACGCCTATGCCCCAGTATTTTCTCTAATTATATACCCGTGTCTATACTTAATTTTGACAAAATAGACGATTTTGACAGTCAAAATTGCTGAAAAGGGGTCCATAATCAGAGATAGGAAAATCGTAGAAAGAGAAAATGTATGAGAAAATTAAAATTTCAAATTTGTTTCAGAAAAGTGGGTAGCTAACGAAGGTTTGACCAAGGAAAAAAAGGGTACTTTCGAGGGGTAGGATTTTGGTATTATTTTGGAACTGACGTTTTTTACAATTTCAATTTACATGATAATTTACAACCATATGCTGAATATGACGCTAAGAAGCAGAGCTACATTTTGTGTATAAGGTTGTAAATAATCATGTAAACTAAAATTGCATAAAAACGTAAGCTCCAAGAATAATACTGAAGAGTTCTGATTAGGATGGCAAGGAATAGGGCATTGTTGAATATTTTTTGAATTTCAAGCATGACTCGAGTTTACTTTATATTATATAAAAACTTAAATGAAAGTTCAGAATTTTGGCTACATTTCAGTATACGAAAAGTGTGACTTGTAGAAAATAGTCAGAAAATACCAGTCAAACCAGCCAAGGAAAAACCCCCCGAAACGATCGATTTTTGGAAATTAAGCGTATCTTAGCATGGATACAAGCTCCAGCACGTGTGAAAGCCTGCGTTGATAATATTGTTGGATAGCCAAGAGTGTCAAGATCATTTTGACAACAGACTTCTAAATTAAAGAAGGTAAAAAAGGGTGTGCACCCGGTGGGAATCGAACTTGAGAGTTGAAAATATTCGTTATTGGATGTGCAACCTCCCCCTCCTTTTTTAAGGAACAATTCGTTTTGTTTCAACATTGGAATCGTAGAAAATTTGGTATTTGGCCCCCCACAAGCAGTGTTTTCAAAAGTTCCCCATCCCCTAAAGTCAAGATTTTGCGCTGAACAAAACGTACTTTTCAGAATAACGATATATTTTTTGTACGATGAGATATAGCCTAAAGTCAAGATAAAATCACCTTGATTTTACCGAGGGTCAAGGTCAAGGTAAAATCAAGGTGATTTTACCTTGACTTTAGGCTATATCTCATCGTACAAAAAATATATCGTTATTCTGAAAAGTACGTTTTGTTCAGCGCAAAATCTTGACTTTAGGGGACAGGGAAAAAAATTCAGACCCGTTTTCCTTACAAAAAATTGAGAAATGTTTTAAAGTCAAGTTTTACCTTGACCTTGAACTTGACCTTGACTTTTGAAAACACTGCCAACAAGTGCACATTTTTAAAATTTCGTCTGTTATAATTTTATTTTTTCAACAGCTTGTATGCATTTTTATCTAAATTTTTATAACTGAGGTAAAGAGGGAGTTGAAAAATAATTACGCATGGATAATTAATTGAGAATTTACAGTATATGAGTTGTTAGTGCTGAAAAACACCGTTACAATGGCTTATTGTGGAATTCTATACACACTCCCTTTTTCACAAATTTTGTAGAATTGTGTAGGATTCGGAGTGTAATTCCATAAATTACAGTTGAATTCAACAACTCCATGAAAAACAACGTTTGCTGAAAAGTTTGAATTGGCACCACTAAGTAATAACAATAAAGCTCAATAAAAAAGGGCAATTGTTTGTGATAGTGGCAGTAATGTGATTTCTCGAAGCAATAAAAAAACAATAAATTTTACAATTGCAATAGGACATGCAAGAGCTTGTCGTTTACGCAACACTCTTTATCTACTCATTGTTTACCAACTATTACTGATACTAACAAAATAATCTAATTAATGCTTGACAAATAAACAATCAAGGCTGTATGACTTGTCTTGGAAAAACTAGAAAAAAACTTTTCTAGTACCAAGATACTCCTTTTTAGTGCCGAAATTCGATTTTCATAGAAAAACTTTTTTGAATTGATACGTTTTCTGGTTGACACATAAACGTGTAGCTCTAAATCTCAGCTTTCTAACAAAGCCTCAAACTCCTGTAAAAGATTCCAAAAATAAAAAGATTTCGCTATTTGGACGAAGTAATTTTTTCGACCAAGTCTTTTATGTTTAAAAATCTTTCATTGAAGAAAAACATCTTGTTGAACAACTGTCAAGGAAAGGACCTTGATTGAGGAATCTTTGATAAAAAAAAATTCTGCGTATTCTTGTAGTTTATGACAAATCAGCTCCCCAGCTCTAAATGACCACAAAAAGCAGTACAACGAACATCCAAAGTTCTAAAAGCACCTCGATACCCATATCATAGTTTTTCGTAACTGATCCATGGGCCATAGATCATTTCTAAAGTTTTTGTTTGCTTTCAGAGCTGGGTAGCCAGATTTATAATAAAATTAGGCACGCTCTGGAAGAATACGCGCATAGAAAAATTCATCGAAAATTTCCCCATATCACAGTCAGGGTCCCTCCCTTGTGAGATTCAGCACTATAAAATTTAAAAAGTTTATGCACAAATTAGATAGAAAAAGATAAAAATTAAAAAACGAAAAGTTTGCGACTACAAATCAGCATTTCGTACTAGGAAGGAGTATTTTGGTACTAACATAGCTAAAGGGGGGGGCGGAGGTTCTATGTTAGAGAGTGAGGCTTTATTTTTCACTCAACCTCTAGAGGAGGGTTCTATCAGGAAGGCTGACTCTATTAGAGAGGGGGCTCTATTAGAACATTTACGGTATACTATGCAGTGCTGCAAGTATTATAATACTATAAAATATTTATAATTAATTTGTTAACATAAACTTTAATTCCATTCAAAATTATCAACAAACTATACACAAACACACATATCTTCTCTAGTATTGGTAGCTTTAGGGGAGGCAAGAAAGCGCAAAAGTTATAAAATTCGCATAACAAATTCAAGAGTGGCAGGAAAAGAGTTTTACAAGTGGAAGTTGCGGCAGAATGATAGAAAAAAATCTCGATTAAAACAGTTTGAAATAAATTAGTCCTGAGAAGCGACGAAATTTTCATCAAAATCAGAGTCATATTCTTCATCGTCGAAATCGGCAAATTTGTGAGATATGCTATACCTATCCTCATCTTCCAATGGTGGACTGGAAAATTTGGTGGAAGTGATGTTAGAGACATGACTTTCACACACCGAATCTTCTGATAATTTCGGACGTAGAGGAGGTGGCAGAGGAGGTGGAGGCACTTTTGGTCTGTTCAGGGTATTGCTTTTCTGGTGCATATTGATATGGCTGGAAAAGAAAAAATTAATATGGGTCCAAGCTGCAGTTAAACATACCTTTGTGTGGGACTACCCACATTTAATCTAGGCGATGGAGGTGGCGGCGGAGGTCTTCTTGGTCTTTCCACTTTGGCTGTTCCTGGGCAAGTAACTTCTGTAAGAGAAACCAGTCTTTCTGAGTTTTGAGAATTGTTGAAAGGCAGATTAGAAGCAGCTGAGTTGTGTACCACAATGATTGAGGAGAGTGGATTGAGCTGTAATTGTGAAACCTGAAACATTAAATATTATATTTTCTTTTTGATGAAGTGAATCGTTGAGGTAGTCGAGCCTCAATTCATCGATCACCTTCACTATCGGCACGATGTGATCGATAAATTGATTGATAATAAACAAAATAAACCAAACAACCAAATTGGCCAAACTTGTGCTGGGTGATTGTCTCGATATAGTTCGACCCCTTGGGAACATCTTCAAGTAACATAAAAAAGGCGTACTATGCATCAAGGGTAAATTGCTTGAAGTTTGAAGTAAATTGCTCAAATTGTTTTCAAAATCGCACTATATTGCGACGGTAAAAGGACAGTTCGCATCGATGCGAACTGTCCACTTAGTTATGTTTTGACGACAATACCCATTTTTGACTAATTTTTTTTATTCTTAGCCATCCTAGTAACCAAAATTTTATCGAGAATCTGAATCACCAAGCGGAATTTCAAAAAAAAGCTCGGTTGATGAGATATAGGCTAAAGTTGGAAAATACAGGTGAATACTGTCTTTTTTCCAACTTTAGCTTATTTCTCAACAACCGAGTTTTTGAAATTCCGCTTGGTGATTCAGATTCCCGATAATTTGGTTACTAGGATGGCTAAGAATAAAAAAATTAGTCAAATGGTATTATCATCAAAACATAACTAAGTGGACAGTTCGCATCGATGCGAACTGTCCTATGTCCTATTGCGACTCGCACTATATCAAGATTCAACTGTATTACGTCAAAACCAGTGCTGTAAATGGCACCGGTGCCCGTGCCGAAATTTCAGAGGTCGGTGCCCGATGCGGTGCCCGGTACCAATATTTTCTAAGCCGGTTCCCGGTGCGGTGCCGAAATTTCGAAAATTCACAGCACTGATCAAAAGTATAGAGAAGAATTCCGATGTAAAATTTTACTGCACGATTCACAACTAACTTTGCTATTGCAATTTTAGCCAGAAATAGTTAGCGATAAATAACACGAAAACTAAAATTTCATAGTAGGACCTTGGTAAACTGGTAGCTATAAAAGCTTTGTATGGATCAACCCCACTTCAACCCCAAAGGGTCCACAACCCTTTTTCTGACCCCTTTAAAGTTAAATCTCCTACATTTGCACTTTTAGTTGTGGAATGTGGTGGAGAAAAGCTTTCATCGTGGAAAGAGTGCCTTTCTCTGCCCCGCTCAAAATTGTGTTGCTCTTTGGAAACGAATTTTAGTTTGACGAAGTCCAACATTTCGTCGAATAGTTTAAAGGGTGACTTGATTGTGAACTTCTTTCGAGGCATTGAATAAGATGGCTGTCTGAGAATGGAGGAAGAGAAGGAAAACCCGTTGCTTGAAATGAATTTGGATTTGTGCTTGAGAGACAGTGAGGTTGAGTGCATCAGCCGGGGATTCAGCAGAGAGGAGCTGGAGTAGCGACCACACAAGTGCATGTAGAAGTAGACGAGTACTGGAGCAATCAAGGCAATGCTGATGAGAGTGCTCGAGATCACCTGAACAAAGAAGGCAAATCGTTGGATGAATGAAGTTACAAACAAGAGAAGGCAAAGATCAGATCATACGGTAAAAGTACGATTCGAGACAAATTTGATTCGAGATAGTCGATTCGAGATAGGTACGATTCGAGAAACTTTTTTTTCTAACTTTTGATCAAAAATTTACAATTTTTTGAGAATTTTTTTGTAGAAAATCCCTTTGTAAACCCAAAATGTCTTCCTGAATCCGAATTCGTTGAGATCAGATAAAAAAATCGGCGCTACTCGGTTATACCCTCCCCCAATAATAGCTCCTTGGGAATACCCCCCCAATCCTCGGACCTACTCGGTTATACACCCCCTCCTCAAAATCGACTTTTTTAGGAGCGGTCAAAAATCATTTTTAAGTAATAATTTTGCCATAAAAAGACCAGAAAAGTATTTTTAAAAGGGATTAAGGGCTGTATTGGGAGGGAAAGGGAATAAAAGGGGGCCACTAATCACACAGGGGCCACTAACAAGAAGATGTTGAACATAGTTTTGAATACTGGGGCCTACCGCATAAATATACTCTGGTATGCATGCTTTTTCATGCATCCAGAGTCACTTTCGAGTTATTTGTGTCTAAGGTATGTGGGTGTGCGCATCTCAACTCCAAGCCCCCAAGCCCCCTACGCCCCGAAGAGCGCAGAGAAACTTGAGTTAGAGATGCGCGCACTCACTTACCTTAGACATGATTCCGAGAAGTACTCTTGATCAAAAAATGCATATAGAGGTTCTTTTTGCCACGGCCCAGTTGAAAAACATGGTAAGACAGTCTAGTGATACACATATTTAGTTTTTTAATGTTTTGCCATAAAAGTGGCCCCCTTTTTATTCCCTCCCCCTCTCAATACAGCCCTAAATCCCTTGAAATTACCGAGTAGCGTCAAAAAATCACAGGGAGTTAATATATCCCTTAAAGTAGATAAGTGGTGAGCATTTTTTAAATGGTCGAGTCAAAACAGCCATATCTCAACTCCACGCGATTATTTTAGCTTGATTTTAAACGGATTCGGATTCAGGAAAAAATTTTGATGTTAGAGAGGAATTTTCTATAAAAAATTTCTTAAAAAATTGTAGATTTTTGATTAAAAGTTCCAAGAGTTAGAAAAAAAGCGTTTCGAATCAAACCTGTCTCGAATCGACCCTTGTCCGATCATACCAGATTAAGCAGCCCGGCCCAGGAAGAGCAGCCCAGACATAAAACGCCTCAAATTAAACTTTTTTATTTCTGACTTTTGGGGGTTAGGCGTGTTTTTGTCCCGTTGACTATTTTGGTCATACCGACTCAGAATGACCACCCACTGATTTTGACTCTGAATGAAACCCACTTAATTGACTGTACAATTTTTTGTGTAATATACGAGAAATTCTACAGTTAATTGAGTGAATCTCATTCTGAGTCGGAATGACCAAAAATAGTCAACGGAAGAAAAACATGCCTAGCATTATAATTGTCAGAAATAAAAAAGGTTTAAATTGAAGCGTTTTATATGATTATTCTCTTGGTCTTTGCCTGCCTTGGTTATTAAGAGCATACCACGATCAAAAGTGGCACAGGCCGAGTGCAGGTGTTCGCATCACAATTCCAGGCTGAACAGAATTTCTCTATGCCACAGTCTGAATTCGGAGTAATTCAGCTTTACTTTAAGTGCAGGCTGTACCAAAATTACGCGGACACTCAAAAATTTTTTGGCTACGTAGCCCTTTGCCCGATCGATTTCCGATTTTCGGGCTCTAACCTGCGGAAATCTTCAACTTCACTTGGGATTTTTGTAACAGTCATGACTTATTGCTTTCTCCAGAAGGGAGGAAGCCAAAAAATTAGCCAATGAATATCTGAAAGAGCCTTCAATGTTGTGTCACAATAAAAAAGCAGTTGTTTTTCTTACATTAATTTTGCGAAATTGTTTTATTTGTCATTCTTTTAGGTTTCATATACCCGCAGGTCAGAATTATTTTTCACTATTATTTGTCGGTTAATAACAGATATTTTACAAGTTGCTTCACTTTCGCAGACAGCTTGAGAAACACACGCCTGGTTGAGAAAAATTTTGGCGACTCCGAGAAGACTGAGTGCGTTAAAACTCTCTTGAGTGTGATTTTCTTATCTGCTGATAATGAGTTGAATTTTTGCTGATGTAGTAGGTTGTAGTGCATAGAATCCCTAGTGAATTTGGAGATTTCCGAGAGTTAGGGGTACTTATTGGGCTGGTGGGCCCCCCTAAGAATGGTTAAGAACTAGTCTGCTACAGACTGGAATATAACAAAGAGAAAATAACTACAACTTGAAGCTTGAAATTCTTTAGTTCTTCCATTATCTGAAAAAGAAACAAGATTATTAATAAAAAAAGTAGTCTTTAGCAGACTACTTTTGACTAGTTCTTAACCATTCTTAGGGGGCCCACCAACACAATAAGTACCGGGGTTAGGGCCCAAAATTTCTAAATCGACCGGGCAAGTGGCTGCGTAGTCAAAAAAAATTTTTGGGTGGCCTTTGGTACATCCTGTATATTCAAAGTTCAATTTACCACACTGTTCCTCATTTTCTTGAACTCCATTGCCACAAAGAGCAATAGACTTGAGCTGCTCATCATCGGAGACCGGTTGGAATCCATCCAGATAGCCATCCTGTTGTTTGGTAGAGGATCGGAGCTCTTTTGACAGGCACCTATTGCGATACACCAGATTGGCCATCAATTGGAGTGTGCAGTCATGATCAAAGCCTCTGAAAATTGTAGATATCATTTTTTTAGTTTGTGTAGATCAATTGACCCGAAAAGATAAACCATCAACTGACAACCATCTTAACTGTCGACCATTTCCGTATCGAAAAGACTACTTCTTTAAAGCAAATCTCAGTTAGATCAGGGTGGGCTCAAACATATGAGTGTTTTTCGTTTTTTCAAACCAAATAAAACAGGGGACGCCAATACAAAAACCTCAGGATTGTTGTTTAGCGCTTGTTCCCGTGAGCACGAGAACCAAATGCAGGAGGCGCTGGTTGCCACGCTAAGGGTGTTCAGTGGAAGAAAGACAAGACTTGAAAAGATATATGAAAGTTGAAGGTCGACAGTCACAAGGACGTTCTTGGAAAAACTTACGGGATTCGCAAACAATGGTTCGACCTGTCAGGCATATCCTGTCTGCTGAGGTTTGTCATAAATTTATTTAGAGACCCCTTCTCGGTCAAAGCCTGAAAAAAGTATATACAGTGCGTTTTATAATGATACGACACCCCCATTTTTTGCGAAAAAGTTGAATTTTTTTAAATTTATTAGTTTTTGTTTATGCTGTTATGTACAAGTCGCCGAAAAAATTGTTTTCAGCGTAAAATTCACCTTTTTTTACCTTGAGCAGATTTTTTTTGGCAAAATGACACACAGAATACCACATTTCTGCCAAATCACATTTATTGACCTGATGACAATGATCACAACAACATAGAAGACGATTAATCCTTTGTACAACATCCAGAAAGTTTAATGGTCGAGAAAATTCTGTTTTTTATACTATCCACGAGTTTCTGCAGCACTTCCGAGCCAATTTTCGCGCACGCTGCCATGATTTCCGTCTTAAGCTCCTCCACCGAGTTGAATTGCCGGCAATCTGCATAAACATTACGAACAAGAATCCCCCGGATGGTTTTGATTTGATTGAGATCAGGAGAACGAGACGGCCAGTCCATAAGATCTAACTATAAAAACCCTATAAGTCGGGAAAAAAGACAAAGCCCACCTTATTGTTTGCTACCCACGCCTTGGTGCTCTTGCTAGTATGGATGGAGGCGTTGTCTTGTTGGAACACGAACTTCACACTTGGAAAACGCCAGACATATGGAAGGAGATTTGCTTCGAGAATGTCCTGGCTTTGGTCTTTAGCTTTACGAAGGCTATAAAAGTTGTCCCAAACGCACTGAAGCCTGCCCAGATCATCACAGATCCACCACCGAAATTGCGAAGATCACGCCAATACGAACTGCACCCATCCGGACCATCCAAATTGAATTTCCTTTCTTCACTCAAGATCACCTACAACAATAAACAGGTGTAACAAGTATGCTCATCAACCTTACATTCTGCCACTCATGAGTCCAAGCCATATGGTTCCGGGAAAAGTCGAGACGCGCCTGCTTGTGAACTTCCTTCAGATTTGGTTGAGCAACCATCTTTGAGCGCACGATGTTCGGATTCTTGTCAATCACACGCCACACTGTAGTTTTCGATACGTTTAGGTTTGGAACAGCACAAATTTTGTCAAAAATACATGTGTACCAACAATTCATTATAGATTTATACCAGGGTATCGAAACGTACTTTTCAAAAATATTTGTATGGCACTTGTTGGGTTGGGGCCCCACCCCTAAATTTTTTTCCAACCTTCTCGAAACACAGATTTTTTTATTTATTTTTCATTCACAAACATACATCTCTGATATTTGACACCACAAGTGAAAAAATATGTCTGGACCATTGAATTTTGTTCTCCACACAAAATCAGACATGTATGGCTATTCCAAATTCATTCTTATGTCGAACCTTATATTTCTGCCAGACTGACTCAATTGCTTGTGTATGAGTACCTGTGCACGGATCGACGAAATTCTCTGAATGATTGACTGTCAGATGTTGATACTCTTCGTGAACCAGACAGACGGAGAGCGAGAAACTTAGGGTGGGGTCCCCAACCCAACAAGCGCCATTTGTACTTTTTTGGAACGCGAAATTATTTTCGAGATTTTACGTCAAAATTTTTTTTCGGTGCTCAAAAATCAAAAAACCCTGGAAAAAATGTCATTTTTTGACGAAAAATGTCCAAATTGTACTTTTTTGTCCAAATGTACATTTCTAAAAAATTTTGAGTTCGCAACCCTGATTTATACCCAGACTGCTTTTAATTTTGTTCACGCTTGATGTAGAATTTGACGCTGCCGCCACATTCTGACGCTTTTGATAACTTTTGAGGACGACCAGGAGACTTCTTTTTGCCGTAATTTTTCTGATCCACCAAGAAGTTTGAGATGACACACCGTGTGCGTTTCACTAGCCTTGAAATGTTGCTTTGATTGTAGCCAGCAATAGAGAAAGCCATATTGCCTTAAAAACCACCAGTAACATTTGATGAATAAAAATGTAAAACGAAGACGTTAATAAATGTGATTTGGCAGAAATGTGGTATCATTATGAAACGCTGGTTTTTCGTCATTTTGCCAAAAAAATCTGTTCAAGGTAAAAAAAGGTGAATTTTACGCTGAAAACAATTTTTTCGGCGACTTGTACATAACAGTATAAACAAAAACTAACAAATAAAAAAATTTCAACTTTTTCGCAAAAAATGGGGGTGTCGTATCATTATGAAACGCACTGTGTTACCAGCTCGAAAAGAGTTTGTAAAAACTTAATAAGAAAAATGAATTTTTTTTGTCATTTTTTTTGTTTTTTTTGCATGGTTCTCAAAACAGAGAAAAACTAAAATTCGACGAAAATGCTTTCATTGAATTTTTCGAGAAAAATTTGTTGATAAATGATCTTTGTCTTGAGCACCAATTTTTTTTTCTCGAAAAGTGTCGTTTGCACCTTGAAAACATTTTTCGGTTAAAACGGAAAAATGCCCGCGTTTGCGGAAAAAAGTGCCCGCTTTTCTGTGAAACTTCTCTATAACAAGGACTGAGTCGGCATATTTTGGCGACCGTTTACTGCAAAATGCTGCGGGTTCAGCTGCAAGAATTACGCTTCATATAAAGCATAATGAATAGGACAGGGTGTATTGGCCAAAAACCACGGTAAAATTGACCCTAGGAAAAGTTAGCTTATTCCACGAAAAACAACCCAAATCACTGAGAAAAATGCGAGTTGGTGCAATAACCACGCCCACTACTGTAAAGTAGCTCAAAACCACAGAAAAGACGTATCAGTTTCCTTAAGTTAGACCCTCTTTATCCAATGAAGGTAGATCAAACAGGTTTAAGAAACGACGAAAAAACGACGCATTTTTGTCGAATTTTAGTTTTTCGTTGTTTTGAGAACCACGTTTTTTGTTCTAAATTTTTTGGGTTCTTTAATCTGGTCTTTTTCACCTGGAAACTTTGAATAATGATTGATTAGATGTGTCAATACTCTTTGGTCTGTTTACTTTACCCCCATCAATTTGAACTCATTAAAGAGTGGAGTAAGGCCAAGGAGAATAAAGCTTTCAATCAAAAATTAGTGGTTTTGCTGACAAAGCGTTATCTGTCACCATACAGCTAAGCAAACTTACATCCTTAATTTCGTTGTTCTTAGTCGGAATTCCTTTGGACTCCACCACTGTGTGTAGCTGACGTGGCTGCAATGGTTGTCGCTGGACGTTGCCCTTTTCATGATTTCGGCCATTGCAAGCACAGTTGGGGACATTGAGTGTCTCGTTGGGGTGGGCGTGCGGTACCCCGATCAAATGGCCGACCTGCAATAAAAAGAATTGACGACTATTTGGACGATAGGCGACAAACCTCGTGGAAAAATATGCTGCCCATGGCTTCAGGATTGTGAGGATAGAACTGAAACCAACATTTATTAATCCATTTACACCACCAAAAAACACTGATTACCCCAGTCAACATAACTGATTTAGCACTACACAGCCCACCCACAAAAGCTAGACCACCCGCATAGCGATAGGACAAGAGCACAGCAAAGTTGTGGAATGGCAGTTGATGCAGTCTGCAAATACAGGGTGATTTAAACAATTTGCAACTTCTATTGACCCTAATTTTTTTTAGCAGGCCATTCTTCAAAAATCTGTTTTAACAAGTTGACCAATTTTTTGAGGGCAATTTTTTGATACATAATGCCGAAAATCGGAAATTTCGGATTTTGCGTTAGTCCCGCTATAGTTTGGCTCATACCCATCATGCAAATGAGTCCCAAATTACAGGGGATCGAAGTGAAAATCTAAAATTTTCGACTTCTGATATTATTTAGCTCAGTCAAAATAGATTTTCCTATTTTTCCTATTATGTTCTGTTCTAGCCACTTAGACCTTATTTTTAAAGCCATTTTGTAGTTTGTAAAACATTTTTTAGTCCCGGCTAACATGCGCTGGTCTACCCTAAGCTAAAGCCTAAGCCTAAGTTAAAAAAATAAGGCCTAAGTGGCTAAAACAGAACATACAGCAGAACCCCAAAAATATCCAAAAGGGGACAAACGCACCAACGCCAGATTTTCCGGCAAAAAATTATGGCCTAAGGAAAAATTTCAAAATTTTTGAATCCCCTGCCAACTAACTATTTAGCAAACATGGACACCAACCTCTTATTGCGATAGTCTTCGAAGGAGTAGAGGGACAAGTCATTCTTCATGGTCTCCAGGATGTCCACAATGATCAATCGCAGGTTAATTTGGTAGAAATACTACAGAGAATAACTGATAAAGTTAGGAATCACAACAGCCAAAAATACCTTGTTGGCCTCTCCAGCTAATTTCATCACCTCTGTTTTTACCCGGTCGTGATCTCGTCTGAAATTAAAATGAAGGTTTTTCAGCTAAATTTGTTGAAATGAACGCTGAATACCTATAATGGTCTGACTAAACAAAAAAATAATAATCACTAAAAAGGGCCATGCATTACATTGAAACTCACTATTTTGAGATCTACAAATAGCAAGGCATACAAATATGTCTGGCCACTTTCCAACTGGGCTTCCGAATAATCTGGAGGGGGATCACCCCACACAGCTGGTGTTCGTCGCATCCTCCTGTGGCTAGTCTGGTGGTAATCACTCAAGATTGCATCCTAAAAAATCAATGCTACAACATTTCCGGGTGGTTCGTTAGTATAAAAAATACCTTTTGAAAGGTTTGAGAATAAATTTGACATGTACAGAAAGTCTTGGAAATGTCCAGTAAGATGGGAAGAAGGATGCTGAGGAATGAGGACCAAGAAAATAAAAATCGCCACCGCATTTCAAATCATCAGTTTGCTAGAAAAAAGTTAAAATTCATTGGGGTTTTTAGGTTTTCAAAGCCAGCGACCATTCCTCATGACTTTGACCACGCATTGAAACTGCCAAATTTTTAACTTATACAAGACATTTTTTGCTAAATTTGGTGCCACCTAATCTAAATTGAAAAATTGTGCGTATAGAGTATCTGAAACATGTAACCTTGCTCTAAGAGCTAATTATCGTTCATAGCAGGGCTGCATACTCATTTTTTCTTTCAAAATCAGTGCTAGAAAACATTGGAATTTTGTAAGGCTACATTCACATTTCTTGTGTGACACAACCTTGTTTGACAATCATATGTGGCCATAACTTTTGTTGAAAAAATACTTTCGATGAGTTTTCTGTAGACACCAAGACTATGCCTCAATTTTTACAAAATTCGGCATAATTTTAATTTGTTTTACACTAAGTCATGTTCTGTTTGGCGAACGCTTGACGATTTGATGCAGTTTTAATGTCTATTATTGTTATTTTACATTTTTTATTCAAGTTCAGGCGTGAGATAGTCAACTCTACATAAGGACGGACTCAAACATGTTTTAGGAACCTTTTTTATAGTTCGAAAAGCACGTTTGAGTCCGTCCTAACGTACGCTGGCCTACCCTAAGCCTAAGTTAAAATACATTTAAGCACAAAAATTTCAACCCAAAAACGCTCCAGGGGGCCTAAAAAGTGACTGATTTAACTGGAAAGGAATAACCTTTGGCTGTCAATATAGTCGGGGTCAAGACCAAAGAGCCTTAGATTTTTTTAGAACTTCAAATCTTGACTCCCAATTTTTTTATAGTAAAATCAACGACTGACCCTCTTAAATTTTTTTGAACAAATTTTATTTTTGTTTATTGAGGGTGTGACATTTAGCAAGATTTCGAGGGGTCAATTAAAAATCCTTGATCCCTCCAGAACCTTAGGGATCAATGACTTTCAACTATACTTACAGCCTTTGACAGATACCAAAGTGCTCAAAAAAATTACCAGCATGGATAAGTAGCCTTCTGTATATTGGGCAAAACATTGTGGTGATCGTCGAATTTGAAAATATTAAGATCCCACTCTTCTGCATTTAGGCGGCTGATTTTTAAGGTTTAGCAGGTGTTCTTGTTCATTGATCTATCTCCTAAAAATTTGCAAATCAGTGGAGGAAACAGTTTTAGCAGCACTGTAGTCCACATCTGGCTACCAGAATATGCTTATATATACATTTGTACCATTAACAAAGTAATTTCCTTAATGCAGAACTGAGAAAAAGAATGGGGATAATAAAGAAGCAAAAGAAAACAATGAGTGCAAAAAGATAGCCCTGTGGCTTAACTGCACCCAGTTTATGGCCTTCTTGCAGTGAATAGTAAAAGCAGCAGGCCGTAAAAAGTAAATCTGCAAGAAAATATTTCAATCAAAATTTATGCAAATTTAATAAGGAACCTCTTTTTCAATCTCTTTTTCGATGTATTTTTTGGTCTAAACAGTCTTTTCGTCGTCTAAAAAGTAGAGAGTGGCCAAGTAATTCACCTCAAAAGGGGTAATACTCTTTCCTAGTACCGAAATACTCATTTCTGGTAGAAAATTTTTTATTTTTTTGAACTTTTCTCTTTTTCTCCCCTATGTGTGTATATATATTTTTTTAAATTTTCAACTATCGTGTGTCTCTGAATCTCAGATGTTCAACAAGATATTTTTCTTCGGTAAAAATTTTTAAAAAATTTAAGATCTAGGTGTTTGAATAGAGGAACTCGGTCGAAAAAGTTACTTCATCCAAACACCGAAATCTTTAGATTTTTAAAATCTTTTACAAAACTTTGAGGTCTCGTTGGAAAGCTGAGATTCAGGGCTACAAGTTAATGTGTTAACCAGAAAAAGTATTAGTTTAGAAAAAAGGTTTTCTAAGGAAATTGAAATTGGTACTAGAAAGGAGTTTTTTGTTAAAGGGGCATGTTCGTGTGCGATGAAACACAATTTTCAAAAAAAGAAAAGGCGCGAACCAGGCGTGCCAGAGATTTGAAAAAGATTTGAATTTTGTGTTGGAAAATTCGCAAAGTTTTTTCTCTCCCACTTGCTTTTTTCTGTTTTGGTGTTTGTTCATATTTATGATTCTACGATTTTTCAGGGTTGTCCGCCCCTTCATCAGAGGTTTTCTTCACTGGGTCCAAACGCTAGATTGCCTTCACATTAGATAAGTCTTTTCATATTGTTTTCGCCGTCGTCCTCTTTGTGGTTTTTTTCAGACTCTTTCAGCCGTCGTCATTGGCTTTTCAAGCTTTGCATAATCTGAGTGCTATTAGGTCCTGTCTTTTCGTCACCAGATAAGATTCATCATCACAAATCTTCAGATAAGTCTTTACAGATGGCTTTTGCCATCGTTCTCTTCTTAGTTTTCTTCAGATCTTCTTGACGAATTTCGGTTTCTCATGCTTTGGATGATCTAAGGAGCAAATAGAGAGTCAGAAACTGGTAGATTGTGCTCGGATTTTATAAGTCTTTTCATTAAAAATTTTGCCGTCGTCCTCTTTGTGGTCTTTTTAGATTCTTTTGCCGTCGTCATTAATTTTCGAATTACAATTGCTAGCATCTATTTATTTAATCTCTATTCATATTATACTTGCTTCGATAGTTGTGAAATGTACTGTAAAATAAAGAACTTTGGAATGCGCTCTGGCATTTTTCACTATATCCTGTTTACCTTTTTGTAATCATCTTAGTTATTTGCAGTACAGTGATTCGATTTTTTTGTAGGTTATCTTATTCTTTTCTCAGATTTATCAATCAAACAACTTTGCTATAAATGGTGTGTCTTGTATGCCAGAAAAAAGTGGGTAGCGCTCTTGGTGTACGTGTTTCTATGAGTGATGTTAGACTATTGCCATACCGAACTGCTCAAAATTATGATGCACTTTCGCCAGGCCAAAGAGTCATTGTGTGTTACAGCCATTTCTCTAACGGTGATCTCGTCAGGCGTGGTCACAAAATAGTGGGCGTTATACCGGGAGCTAAAATAATTCCATCTGGAGTATTTATTTTATATTTTCTTATCATTGAAAGAGTGAAATAAGAATGCTTTACAGAATCTGTCTGCTGTAGCTTCTCCCCTTTTATCTTCCTCCTGAAAAGCCCAAATTTGTAATTGTGCAGGTAGAACAACTGGAAGCTCTTTTGACTCAGTGCTTTGAGTGTGGGTCAAAGAATATTACTCCTCGTCACTTCTCGCAGAAGGCAACAAGTCTAAATGTAAAGTTTTTCTGCAATAACTGCCGTCAGAACAAGTACTGGAGTGGGCAAAAGCGTGTTGGTGATACCTCGCAATACGAAGGAACTTTGCGTGTTGTAGCTGCAGCAGTAGTCGCCCCTGTCGCCTATCCAGTATTATTATCTTTCTTTTACAACCCTTTCATGGCTTCTAATAGGAGTTGTCTGCTTTCTTTGACAGTGCTGGGATCGCGGGGTCTCAGCGTTTCTACTTACCAGAGATTAGATTTTGTTTGGCCGATTGTCGATAAGCTCAATAGAGAAGAAGAGCAAAATGATGGTACAAACAATTGAAATTGCAAATATTTACCGACCAAAGAGAAAGTTCTAGTAAATTTAATTTGTTATAGGAAAAACAAACCAGCAGTCTAAAAGGTTCAAATTTAGTTCCAAAAGAGGTTTTATTGGTCGCACTCGAAACAAGAAACAAAACAAGAAAGCAGAACTTAGGGGCGACAGAACTGTTGTATCTGTCCGAAAAGTGCATTCAAAGTTCGGCAAAGTTTCGGCTATGCCAAAAGGTGGCATAGCCGAAAAGAAAGTAAAAAGCAAAAGTGATTTCAATTGGAAGCGCCTTATTGTTGATGAAGCAGTCAAGAGAAGGAAAACCACGAGCACCGACTAACTAGAAATGGAAGAGCTCTACGATGCCTTTAGCTCAATCGAGGAGGGACATTTTATGGAAGAAAGTTTCACGGAAACAGACTCAGAAATACAATTTGATCATGATGATTTTGTTTATTGAAATAAAATAAAAATCCTTTGATAGGAATGACAATGATAAGTAAAAGATCAGCGTAAAAATGAAAGACGATAAAGATTCACCAGTTTCTGACCGATTCTTAGAGCGACCAGAGCTTGAAAAGCCAATGACGACGGCTGAAAGAGTCTGAAAAAAACCACAAAGAGGACGACGGCGAAAACAATATGAAAAGACTTATCTAATGTGAAGGCAATCTAGCGTTTGGACCCAGTGAAGAAAACCTCTGATGAAGGGACGGACAACCCTGAAAAATCGTAGAATCATAAATATGAACAAACACCAAAACAGAAAAAAGCAAGTGGGAGAGAAAAAACTTTGCGAATTTTCCAACACAAAATTCAAATCTTTTTCAAATCTCTGGCACGCCTGGTTCGCGCCTTTTCTTTTTTTGAAAATTGTGTTTCATCGCACACGAACATGCCCCTTTAATAGAAAAGAGTATCTGGACCAAATACCAAAGATATTTAGAAAAAAATATTATTTTGGCTCAACGACAAAAATAAAATTTTTGATTAATTTTTGATAATTGGATGAAGTAGCTACTCACTAGCTTTTTTTACTGATAAAAAATCGAGTAAAAGTTCAACCATGACTCGTTGGCAAATAAACACCCACAATCTAGCAAACAAATTTACAGAAGAGCATTTGGAAGTAACTTCAAGGAAACGAAAAATAACTAATTGATCTTCTCACTAATTAGTTTCTCATGTATACTTCTAGCTCTTCTCAGCTCATATATATCGAACGCAAAAAATGACCCAGTTGCTTCTTGTTCAATGAACATTCCAATAAAAATACGAAGCAAAGGAAAAATTGTAATAGATTTTAAAATTTTGAATTGCGAAATTTTAAAAGGATACCTGGATTACCCCGGAAAGATGGAATTTGAACACAGTTTTGTTAAAATATTATACTTGTTCACAACAATGAAAATTTCGCGAATCTTAACGCTGACGGTACACTTTCCATAAAATTAATTTTTTTTTAATTTTAAATGATTTTTCTTGGTTTTCGTAAGGAGTTTAGTGGGGCATCCTTCCACTAACAATTTATAAAAAATCCTGTTTAAAAACTCAAATGGCCTCCTTAGCTCAGCGGTGTAGCGGGGAAAGCACAAAATTTGGTCATGGGTTAGATTGCCATGTGTTCTCTCTACATTTTGACCATTTAAATGTTTTGGTATAAAAGTGCCGCGCGCATGCTTTAACCTTACGACATTATGGTTGCAGTGAACAAGTGGGGTCTTTCAACTGCACGATTTTCAAATAAAAAGATCAATCTTCACAACCAAACATTAGCCGAAAAAAAGCAAAGACATTCATTTAACATCAGGTTTTATGAGTACTTTGATTTACAACGAAAAACAAAAAAGTTAAGATGATCGATAATAAATGGAAATAAATTCAGCACAACAGTTGCCAACTTAATCCACACCCAAGCAAGTGATTCCAGATATTGAGTCAATCAACTCCCACTTCTTCGACTTTACTGATATTACTCATCCAATAATTTGCCGGCAGAAATTTAATTTTTTTTATTAAAAACTACTTTCAGAAAATAAACCAAAAATTTTTGGTAGGTAGACTGTACCCTGGGAGATGAAAAAGGTAACGTCTACACCAACAGAAATCAGAATCCAGAAATCGAAAATGGTCAAAAAACCAGTGCCAGAGATCAGAAAACTGCTGCAGCCATGGACGTGGCCGAAGGCAGCAGGGGTGGTGCTGACCCAGCTCAAGCCCTATCCGAGTTTTTTTCGAAAACATTGTAGAATAAAAACAACGAAAAAGTCCAACAAGATGTAGGTAAAGTGACCTATGGGGAAAGGACTTCGGCTACTTTTTTCAAATTTTCGCACAAATTTCATTCACAAAATAATCAAAAAAGTAAAGCCGTTATAAAATTGGAGGTGAAAGATGGATTTCAAAAGAAGATGACCCTCTTCACCAGGCAAAAGAACAGCACAAAGAGAGGTCATTGTCAGTGGTGGTGCTAAGCAAGTAGTCGCAACCCTCCTCATCAATTTCGCCGTTCTCTTCCCTGCACCTCCAAAAAGGTTGGTAAAGAAAGGAAAGAGCGAACAAATAAATCTTATGCAAGCTAAAGATCAAATTCTATTGTTTCTGTTGCAAAAAATGTTTTTGTACCGATTGCTCACTTTCCCCACAAAAAAGCAATTGGCTATTCCATTCAGGGATTTTTCCTTTTTGGAGCAACATTTGTTTTTTAACTGATTTTCTATACAGATACACTTTAAACAACTTTCTACAGCAAAAAGTTTTATTTATACTGAGTGGAATAGGGTTCATAATTCTTTGTTTTCATTTTTTATAAAAAGGTTTTTTATTTGACTCTTCATTCTAATTGATAATGAAAATTTAAAAACTTAGAAATTGATTATCAAGTATCAATTTCGGCAAGATGTGCTCAGGACCTTAATTATTGAAAACACTCAAAAATTTACCAAAACCAAATAGTTTTTAAAAATGAAGTAATCGGGCACACAAAATACCTCCAAAAACAATGGTTTTCAGACAGACCGAGCGAAAATATTAAACAAACAAGAAAAAGAGGAATGACGAGATAAGTTCCCTTCTGGTCTGCAACAGACGGCTAAATTAGCATTTGCACTAGGTCAACTGCTTAATACAGCTCTATGGCAGGAACAGAGGAAGGACGGGCAGGAAAATTTATATATTGGTTGTCTAGCAAGTAGTATCGGTGGATGGCCAGTGTGGTCAGTCCACCTGGCCATCCAGCCATACCTTTTTTAGTGAAGGGTGAGTCATGCAGGCGCCCTGCCCCCTCTAAATGGCAACGTAGAGGAAAGGAACTGTCAGTGGGCAGACAGCTGCTGCTGTCCAGCAATAACCTTGGCTAGCCCTTTTACTTATTCCTCTTAATTTTTGCTGAATAAATCAAGAAATTCAATAAACCGTAAAATAGAATCAAAAGGGGTTTTTCGCTAAGGTTTATTGACTCGGTGATATCAAACAGCATTTTATGCCTAAGTCCAGCATTGTGGATAGCAAACATCTGTCACTAATTTGCATCAAAATGGATTGCGGAAAAACATGTCTCTGAATTTTTCAAGATAAGCTCGAGCGATCAAGCGATAAGCTCGGTGCTATAGAAAAGATACAAAATCAAGGATACGGTAAAAATAATATAAGAAATTGAATTTGATCCTTCCTACCACAACGAACTAATGTTGATTGCCATTTTTCATGGCTCTTTTGTGATTGCTATATCTGTGGCTTCGCCTCTTACAGTCTGAGGCCTCTCTGATTACTAGTAACCCTTTCAGTTACTGTTGCTGTCGGTCTTTCGAATCGCTTGACCGTTTCGCTGACTTTAGTTTTGCCTTGCTGCCTCAGATTGATGATGGAAATCATGAATAAAGTTAGTAAAATCAGCATGAAAATAACAAAAAAATGATAGAGATCCTCGCATCGCTTTTAATTTAATTCATTTTTAATTTTTGGACCACGATAAAAAATTTGAGGTGTGTAGGCGGTTAGTAAATGGACAAATGTCCATTTACTGCCTAAACGCCCCTACGCCGAAATTTGACACAAAAATGTTTTTTAAAAATCTTTTTTTTAAGCAGCAAAGTGTGCATCCTAGTCCAATGCCCTTGCAAAAACCCAATAATTATTCTGTTTGATTAATGTACCTATGCTCAGACACAACACTTTTGCAGCAGCAACCAGCTGCTAACACATGCCACAACAAAAACAACAAAATAAATTGCCCACTTAATTGGTTGATAATGCATTTAGCTGGAGCAAAAAAGGCTGTATTAATCCACTAAATTCGGGTGTACTTGCAGCATATATTACGTAACAAGGAGGAAGAAGAGGGTAGCAAGTGTATTAGACTGGCTGGCTGGCTGGCCATTAAAGTCTGCAGCTGGTCAAAACAAGTGAAGGAGGATGAGAGCAGCCAACCTAATAAGCCCCATAATCAATACCGGCCACCCACCCTCAGTCAGCCCTCTAGCCACCACCAATTCGATTAATTTACTGCCTTGCATTTACATAAAATTTATTTTGTTGGCATTTGTAGGAAGGTTTGCTTGATTGGGATGTTCGAGAATAAATAATGTGAACAACATCTAAAATGAACAGTTTTGAAAAAAACATCATCAGAACATCATGAGGCGGTTTTTTCAGCACACATATTTCTTGAAAGTGCCAATTTTCTTAATAAGGATATTCGACCCTACCGGAGTATACACCCCCAAATGAAAAAAAATACTAAAGTTGTATACTAAAGTTGAGTGCCACCGAAATTGAACCAATTAATTATAATCAACAGCTCACTCAGAATTTTTAACCTTTTTATGACTTTATGGATCTTTTTGGTTTATATTACGACGAATTTTTTTTTGATTTATTTCGCTAAAAAAGTCTATGCGACAAATGAAAAACAGAATAGATGAACTCAATTTCACAGTTCAGGTGGTTGCAAAGAATGTATTTTTAACGGTGGGTATGGTGTTACAATGGGATTTCGTACGAAATAAATGGCTCAAATCTGAAATTTGCTACGAAAAAAACTATTTATTTGAACACAATTATACCGTTCCAATGCGTTTTTGTGGCACAAATAATTTTTTTCGTGGCAAATTTCAGATATTTCGCAATCCATATCCATATCTTTCGAAAAATTTTGTCAAGGGCTCCGTCACACCGCCTGAAGTACAGATTTTTTCGGTGTAACCAAGGATGTTTAAATAACGGTTGTGAGGCCGGTTCCGAGTCTTCTCATTCTGCCGTAATCATAGGTCTAGCTCTCTAGGCATGAGATTAACTCGCTGCAAAGGGCTAACTCACTACGTGGTTGA
The DNA here is from genome assembly GCA_029231635.1 of Ditylenchus weischeri. Taxonomy (NCBI): domain Eukaryota; kingdom Metazoa; phylum Nematoda; class Chromadorea; order Rhabditida; family Anguinidae; genus Ditylenchus; species Ditylenchus weischeri. The sequence continues at coordinate 201,646 of JAMRYI010000008.1, forward strand.
TTCCCATATGCGTATGCTCGCACTTGAAGCTGACCTTTTGACCTATGGCTTCAACTGTCCATCATAGTTACACCAAATTTAATAGGAATTCAACAGAACTTTCTAACAAGCTTTTTAGCAAGTAACAATCTGTAGAAAAATTCATAAAACAGTTAATAAAAACAAACATAATTTTAAAATGGCCGCGTTTTTTTGACACACCCTGCGTATCGTTGGTAAGCCCTTGAAATTAGCTTCAAAATGAGTTATTAACATTACTTTAATTTTGTCTTAGCACCATCTTTTAGCGCACTTCAAGAGAAACAAAACTCATTTCACAGAATGACTTATAAAAATATGAGTGTTCAGATTAGAGATGATGACGAGACGGGACGGGACAATTCCGTCCCGTTGATTTTAGAGAATCGTCCCGTCCCGGAATCCCGTTCGGAAATTTTTTGGCACCTGTCCCGTCCCGCGTCCCGTCTCGAAATTTTTAAATTTGAATTCTGACCCGTCCCGTCCCGAAAAGGTCAAGCCATCATCACTAGTTCAGATATGGCCTCTTGAAAAAAAATCAATATCTCTGACAAATGACCAAACTCCAATGAAATTGGAAAAACATGGATTTCGGTCATTTTCAGAGATATTGATTTTTTCAAGAGGCGTATCTGAACACTCATATTTTTATAAGTCATTCTGTGAAATAAGTTTTGTTTCTCTTGAAGTGCGCTACAAGATGGTGCTAAGATGTTGCTAAACCGAAGTTTCCCTTCTTTTCGAATTTTAAAGCTTTTATAGATTTTTATCACTTTTTGTCCTATTTTACATGTCTATGTTTGTCAAGGCTTTCAACCATTTTTAAGTGCAATAAAAGTAATGTTAATAACTCATTTTGAAGCTAATTTCAAGGGCTTACCAACTATATATTACTTGCTCAAATGCGTATCAAAAAATTTAAAAAAAAAATACCACAAAACACACAATAATTATTACACAACCCAATAGTTACAGCCAAAACAAATTCGCACAACTTTCTATTCGTCTAAATGTGATCTGTATACAGTAGGGTCTCGTTACAATGCACGTCCTGGACACTTCTTCAGGGTCGGTACCGTAAGGTAACCAGCGAAATCGTACCATAAAAAATTACCCGTTACTCTTTTACCCGGGTAAGTGGTGAACTTGCCATTACCCTATTCTTATGGTACGAAAAATCCAAAACTTTCGGATAACGCTTTTTACTGCAATACTTTTTTTAAAGAAATGAATTTATACGAACTTACTTTTGGATGAATTTTTTTGGACGATACATAAAAATGCCTGTGTTTGGGGAAAAAGTGCCCGCTTTTTGTGAAAATGTGCCCATTTCTAGGGAAATTTGCCCGCTTCTGGATATACCCTGTAATATTTATTTCGATTAATGTAAAGCGTAATTCATGAAGCTGAAATCTCAGTAAATGAGTGTTGTATCATACGGTTGCCGAAATATGCCGATTTAGTTCTTGCTAAAGTAAATTTTCACAAAAAGCGGGCACTTTTTCCCCAAACGCGGGCACTTTTTTCGTTTTAACCATTTTTCAGATCAAAAGCCATTACACTAGTGTCACTTCTATTAAAGCCGTAGAATGGCTCTTGAAAAGTGCAAAATAGTTGTAATAAAGAGTTCGGGGCAGACATATCGCTGTTTCCATTCTATGTTTTTAATTTTGTTTGGCATAAAAAATTTTGCGCTCCAGAGATATACATTTTTTCATTTGTGGTCAGACATTGCCAAATCCCATGTTATTTCATTTATAATTGATGGCAGATTTTTGTTCAAAATTTTACGTTGGCGCCTTAACTTAAAACAAAAAAAAAAAAAATAACTTAAAACCCAACGCCGCCCCAAAAGCATAAATACCAAATATTTTGTTGGCAAAGAGCAAAATATTTCTTATATAAAATTAATTAAAATGTACAATGAACAATCGAAATAACTATAATAAAATGATGTAAACCACATGGTGTAGTTTGCAATAGGCCTGTTAGTTAATGCTACTACCGCAATAATAAATGCATTTGGCAGAGAGTAGTCTTGCTCACAAAAACTTGTTTCCGCTTCCCTAGTGTTACATACACATATATATAGACAAGACTGGATTAGTGCAATTTACAAAAGGCACACGTCCAAAAGTACCATCAAAGACCAGCAAGGAAGGTGGCTTAAATTATTCATTTGGCTCATTCTCGACACTCAGGACAGATGAACTCTTCAAACTGAGAGATTTCTCTGAAAAATTTAATTTGGCACTGAAATTGGGTGGGGATAGTCAGCACTTACTGTTGAGTGGTGTTTATACACTCTGGATGAAACCAGTCTTCACAACTGTCACAACCAACATAGAATCTGGAAAATAAAAAATAAATTTGAAGGATTTTACACGGGAAGGCCGGACTGTGAGACCGGCAGCTTCTGATGCAGAATTTAATGGAGATCCGATTTAATTTTCACTTTCATTTTTCAGACTGAAAAGGGTGGTCAAAAACGCAATTTTCAAAAATTGTCATTTTTGAATACTTGCTCAGCATTCAAACGGCCGTTCCTGGCAGTTTTTGTTTTTCAATTTTATAGAACAGAATAAGTGCAAGGACTCGCAACACAAATTTTGAAAAATTTAAGCTAAAACAATTTGATCCCAAAACCACCCAAAAAACCAGTTGGTTTTCCATAGAAATCAAGGTGGTTGCACCTTGATTTTGTAACTTTCTCAAAATTTTACACGACATTTTCAAAACAATAAAAACATTTGTAAGTTTAAAACAGTTAACTACAGATAACCGTACAGTCAACTGTACAGTCAACTGTACAGTCAACTGTACAGTCAACTGTACAGTTGACTGTACAGTTGACTAACTGGTTAACTGTACAGTTGACTGTACAGTTGACTGTACAGTTGACTGTATACTACCACCTGTACAATCCCTAGTTATTTCTGTCCGATTTCTCACCGCCAACCGGAAAGTTTTCTGAAAAACTTTCCGGCTAACTATCCAAATCTTTTCTGTCCGCAAAAAAAACAACCCTAGCTAAAACAGATTTTGGCGGTGATGTAAAGTAATTTTTTTATTGCCCAACCCTGCCCTATAAACTTATAGAACTTCTACCCAGTGGTGTCCATTTGAAACAAAAAAACTAACTGGTTATGTCTGCGAGCCAAATGGCTCTCGAACCATATGGCTCATGTTTGTATCGCAAGCACTTTGCTCTTTAAGTAAGCAAGCCATATGGCTCGCGAGCAACTCGCGTTCTTTTGAAAATTGCGAGCTGATCGCTCGTAAACGAGCCAAACGCACAACACTGCTTCTACCCTCAAAATTTTTTGAAAATTAACCTTTTATCATTATATGGTTGCCTGCAAACACAATACAGCTCTTCTGTACTCGACTTCTGCTTCTCACAATCAGCACACGTCCAACTACCACTCAGTTTCTGTGCCTTTTTCTCTGTTAAACCAACACATTTTCCGTGGAAATAGCTTTTGCACTTGTTGCAGCTGATATAAAACCTGCAATAAATAATTAATAAATATTCTGTCCGAAAGTCCTGTCCAAATACCAACTTTTTAGGGTCAGCTGGACCAGAAATGTTGCCGCAAATACAGTGTTTTCTGGACCCGTCCACATCCGACCTTCCACTCGCCTCGTTTTCGTCGTCTGCATCGTTGTCCTGCTGTTGCAGCTGACTTAAGCGATTCTGACGTTTAGAGGTGGGTTTACGAGAAGGAGATTGCACTTTACTGTTGACCCCTTTCTTTTGGCTATCCACACTGTGCACACGTTTGCTACCACTCTTTTTGCCTCCTTCCGGGTCTTCACTGTCGGTTTTGTCGGTGGATGAGGACTAAATTGTGAAATTATATATTTTTTCAAATTTGATTACAGTCGACCCTCTTCATAGTGATCACCCAAAAAGTTCGTTCCCGCCTTGGGTCCGACACTTTTTGATCTCAATTTTTTAAGGCTTTTGCCAGTTGTCTTCAGTTAGTCTAGTCCGACATATAGCAAGGATTCTGATTTTGCCGGTCATTTATGTAAATGGCAACAGTTTTGCCGAAAAGACCCGCGCCTCTCTTCATAGTGATCACCTAATTTACAAAAATCACTATGAAGAGAGGCGCGGGTCTTTCCGGCAAAACTGTCGCCATTTACATAAATGACCGGCAAAATCAGAATTCTTGCAATATTTCGGACTAGACTAGCCGAAGACAACTGGTAAAAACCTTCAAAAAATTGAGATAAAAAAAGTGTGATGGGTGATCACTATGAAGAGGGTCGACTGTAGCTAGAAATAAAAACCTGTAAAATTATTTTGTTCCGCTTGTTATCGGCCGCTTGTTTTGGTGATTGGATGGTAGAAGGGTTTTCTTGGCTATCTTTTTCTTCTTCAAAATGGGAATCATTGGTGGTTGCAGGAGTGTATACTGTTGGTTCATCGTTTGTGGCAATAGATTCCTATAACCGATTTATGGTTAGCTACTTATGGTCGGTACTTGTTTTTATAAATCCTAGACTGCTTTAGAGTAAGTTTTTTTTTCAATGTGTCCTAAAAACACGGAATTTTTTGAAAATTTTGGCAAGAGTTACCCCAAATAATCTTTTATACCGCAACTAATCCTTTTGCTTATTTTTCAAGAATTTAAAAAGTAAACTTTTAAAAATAAATTTTTCAGAAAAATTAAAAATTTTTAAAATTTAAAATTCAAAATTCAGAAAAATTAAAAAATATGGTGCGTAGACGTTTGGCCCCTTTTGTGCCATTTGGCACAAAAGGGGCCAAACGCCCCTATGCCAAAAAATATTTGAAACATTGTGGGCCCTTGAAATTGCAAAGAGTCCAAATTTTGCAATTTAGTTTTGGTGGTTGCAGGAGTGTAAAAAAAAGCAATTTAGTTAGGCAAACCAACCACTTTAAAGGATACATCTTTGGTTTCAGTAGTGCTGCCTCCGAGAGAAATCAATCTGGGGTCACACATGGCATCTTCTGATTCTCTTAGCTTGCGAATGGCTGAAAACCCCATATTTATGAAAAATTACTTAAGAAAATTTTTATTTTTATGCTTGAAAAAAAACAAGTATCCACCTTTTGGTTCTTCATTGTCACTATCATGCCCATAAAAAAGAGGGTTTAACCACCAAGGTCTACACACGTTGTGCCACTTTACACACTTTTCTTGTGGCTCTTGCACCTGAGCAGAAGGTGGCTTATATGTTTCATCATTAGAAGAGCACAAAAAGTTGTAAATGACATCTTCTTTCGGCATTTCACTCAATTTGTCCAGACCCTCTTTCAGACTCTCAGTTCTGGCTCTTCTAGTCCGTTTGGCTACAGGTTCTTCCAGATCTGTATCTCTCGAAAACTCTCCCTCGGAACACTTATCACAACAAGAATGGGTGTTGGTGTTGTGACTAGTGAAAGAAGAAGCTACTTCTACATTCATGCTCGAAAAATCTGACTCAGATCCGTTTTTGGGCTTAAAATTAACAGGGAATTTATTATCAACTGGAGCATCAATCTGTTTGCAGTCCAATAAATAGCCAAATTCCTGCCAATATTCATCTTCAGAAGGCAGTGAAATAAGTGAAAGAGAAGAGCCAGTTGTGTTGGTGTTGTGCCAGGAATCATTGCTGCTGCATACAGAATCTACTGAATGGCTGCGACTGGAATGCAGGGGTCGGAAAGACTGAGGTCTGCTGTTGATGGTCATTATAATACCCAAAATAATTTCCAAAAGCTATGATTTTCTACAGCTCAACTGGTAGTGGGGTTGGTGCTATCGAAATTGTCACTGGTTCGTGTCCGACTAGGTGTTGAAAGTATTTTTCTAAGCAAGGGAAATATTGGAAAGACTTTTTGGCAGTGTTTTTGGCAATGGTAAGAGCAATAAATTAGTTAAAATAAACTTTGACGTATGGGAAATCTCTTTTATATGTATGCACGACTCCGCCCCTTTTTGGATTGCTTTGTTCAAATAGTTGGTGGATCTGGTGCATGCTCGAAGGTTCTATGCTTACTTTTCTTATCCTTTTTCCCCTTCTTCCTGCCTATTTCTTTAGTTGTCTCTGGTGTTTTGTGCAGTCTCTGCGCAGTCGATTAGGTCAACAGTTTTGTGTGTTCTCTAACTGGCTGCTTGTATCTGCTGATGCTGCTGCTGCCACTACATATACCTGTTTGGGATGTTGTTGTTATTTTCCTGAGAGACGGAAATTGCATGTGATTTGGAAAAAGGATCAAACAAATGTGGATGAACGAAGTGTATAAATGACTGTTTTTAAAGTACCATGCCCGTCTACGTCCACGATTGTTCCCCGCCAATTCAAAAAAATTTCCTAATCATTGAACTCCTGTACGGATTTTTCAACTTGGTTTCTAACAAAACTTTATCTAAATTAAATTCTAGGGCTTGTTATATTAGAACTCAATTCAAAAAATCGGTACAGAAGTTTAATGATTAAAAAATTTTGAATTGGCGGGGACAGGTGACAGTTTGAAACAGGTGACCATGCCCCTTCAAGCTTATAAAAAATAATTGGCGAAAAAAAACTTTTTAAAAAGTAGGCTTTCCTTGTCTTGCCGAGTTCTGTTTTTTATCTTAAGAGGACATTTCAGGAATTTTTCGAAAACTCACTTGTCACTTTTGGTCTGTCACATTATTTTTTGGTGAAAAAAACCGATTTTCTTCTTTAGAATAAAAAAATAACTCGGAGAGACAGAGAAAATTCAAAATGTTTTGGCGTTTGTTGCCTCACTTGTCAATTTTCCCCTCAACTTGTCTATGATGAGAAAATCGGGCCTGAAAATGAGATATTTTTTGTGAAAACATTGCCGAGTTTTGCAGTGTATTATCCATTTGTAATGTGGATGTGATTCGGGCCTTGTTTTCAATGTAGCAGGTTCGACCCCTAGTAATAGTTTTTAATTTAAATAATTCTTTTTTATACTTACTGGTTACTTTGCTCACTTTTTACCTTAAAGGACCATGTTCACGCGTTCTAAATTGTCCTCGGGAATTCAAAAAACAAAACAAAGGCTTAGAATTTAATTTTAGGTGTAGTTTTGTTAGAAACCAAGTTAAAAATCCGAACAGAAGTTCAATGATTACGAAAAATTTGAATTTTCAAGGGACGAAGACGGGCATAGTCCTTTTAAAAATATTTTTTCGCAGAAATTATTGATGAAACTTTTTTTGAAAGTTGACTTAACGAATCAAAATCTTCGTGTCATGATCAATAGTTGTGTCCTGTTTATCCGAATGTGTGAGTCATTCAACAGATATAGAAAAAGAAAAGGGAAAATATTTAAAACAAAGAAGGGGAGAAAGTTGTTTTGCATTTGAGCCTTAATCTCTTCCCTAATTTGTTGTTGTGCAGTCCAGTCAAAATAGCCAATGGTCAGCTAAGACACCAAACACCAATTCCCCCTCTTTTTACACATGCTCACAACAACAGAAAGAGAGTCACACACACTCAAATGAGACAGGGGAAGACTTTTAGCACGTCTGCTCCTGCAACCCAATGTTCTTTGGTGGGGCTAGAAGGGGGGTGGACCCCATAGTAAGTAGTAAACAACCCTGATTCGCGATGAGTAAACAAGCCTCTTTTTCAATTGTGTGTGTATAGCAGACTGCTAGATTACGAAATCGACACAATTGCATTGTAAATGCACACACACACACACACCTGTTTACCACTTGACAGCCTCACACACTACTGCTTGAGGTTGACATCCACTTTTTTGGTTTACTGATTGGACTGGAGTTATAGTGAGATAAAAATTACCTCTAACGTTTTTAGTCCGACTTCTACGCCAGGGTAGCAGCATTCCTAGCTCTGAAATAGTTTAGCCAGAATTATTGAAGAAAACAAGTCTTAAGTATTTTTGGATTTGGAAAAGCTAAAAATGGTTATTTTTCTACACGAAAATCGGTTGCTGACATTATATGATTTGGTTTACAAAAAAGCTGACATATGCCACGAAAAAGCTTTTTTTTGTAGGTTATACTTCTTTTGTCCCAATTTTACTCTTTCTTGTCCCAAACTTATTTTTCGACACAAAATCAACTATTTTTAAAAATAAATTGGTAATTTTTAATGAAATTCGGGGGTGGAGAAAGACCAGATGGCTCAGAATCCACTCCGGATGGCCAAAAGCCAAAAATAACTGGTTTTTTGAGGGTTCACTAAACGAGGGTAAACTTTTTGCGAAAGAACGATTGAGCGGATCAGAATTCCAGTCTGATCGAGTTAATTACTCAAAGTTCCTCCTTTAACCATTTTAAACTACTTCAAAGAGTGCTCCAACCAGTGTTCATGGTGGCTTAGGGTAGTTTAGGGGGCACTCGCACATTTTCCATTTTAAAAATTATTTGTCGCGCGACATTGTCTCAAATAATAGACAATTTCGCCTGGAAAATGTCGCGCGATAATGTCCATTTTAAATAGAGTTTGTCGCGCGACATTTTCTTTTTTTATGGAAATGGGCGACATTGTCCCTATTTATCATCAAGTTTGTAGGAAGATGTCAAGCAATAGCTCCAGTGATGACGAAGACGCCGCCTGTCCAAAGTTTATTAATTCGAGGCCTGCCTCTCTGGGTAACACTAGCTGAGTACCCCCACCTGACTACCACCATCTGGGTACCCTTACTTAGGTAGCACCTAGATACCACCGCCTGGGCACCCCTTTTAGGCACCCCCTCCTGGGTAGCCACGCCTGGGTACCCCCTCCTGGATACCCCTCTTGGGTACTCCTTCCTAGGTACTCCCTCCTAGCTATCTCCTCTTGCTTACCTCCTCCTTGGTACCCCACTGAGGTAAGCATCCTGTGTACCATCACATGAGTACCCCCTCCTGGGCATTAACACCTAGTACCCTACCTAAGTACCACCTGGGTATTAATAAAAAGACAGATTCCAGAAAAAGGGACACTGTCGCCCGACAAAAAATTAAAAAAAGAAAATGTCGCGCGACATTTTCTTGTAAAAAAAAATATTTTGTATTTTGTATAAGTTCTTTGGATGAAGTTGATTTCTCCCGCCTATCTTCTTAAGTTTCCCGCCTTTTTGTCTTAAATTACCCGCTTTATTTTTCAAATTGAATTTTTTCCTTTATTTTAACATAATTTTTCAAAAACATTTTCATTATCATGTAGCCCTGGATCTTAGCTTTCTAATGAGCTATAACAATCAACTGTATAATTTCAAAAATAAAGAGATATACGTACTAGAAGAAAGTAAGTTTTCGGTTCAGGTTCGTCCATTCAAATACGTAAATCTTTCAATATTTTACACTTCACAATTTAAAATTCTAGCTCATTAGTAAGTTGAGATTCAGAGCTACATGATAATGTAAAAATTTCAAAAAAGTTATGTTAAAAATATTTTAAAAATTCAATTTTAAAATTAAGCGGAAGATTTAAGATAAAAAAAGCGGGGTGTTTTATATTATCCAAATTCTTTTCAAAATGGACAGTGTCCGGATGCCGTTTATGGTAGTTTGAGTTGGTTTAAAATGGTTAAAGGAGAAATTCTGAGCAATTAACTCGATCGGACTGGAATTCTGATCCACCCAATCGTTTTTTCGCAAAAGTTTATTCCTCTCTTAGTAAACCCCCCAAAACCAGTTATTTTTGGGTCCTGAGCCATCTGGTCCTTTTCCATTCCTGAATTTCACACAAAAATGACCAAATTTTTCTTAAAAATTGTTAATTTCGTGTCGAGAATTAAATTTGGGACAAAACAAGTACCTTTGGAGCAAAAAAGTGAATTTGGAACATTTGAAATCTGGGACAAAAAAAGATAATTTAGGACAAAAAAACTAAATTTGGTACAAAAAAAGTATCACCCTTTTTTCGTGACACAAATAATCTTTTCCGTAGCAAATTTCATCCTTTTTCACAGGTTTTTTGTGGCAATTCGTCATATTTTTTTTCGTGGCATTATTCAGCCTTTTCGCAAAAAAATCAATATAATCCAAAGGAATTGTGATGTCTCAAAAAAATATTGTGCATAATTGACACAAATCAGCAGTAATTTATCTCAATAGTTCCAGCTCAAAGTACAAGCCGTAGTATCAATTACGCAACTTACAAAAATACTAGGCTAAGGGACTGGATTCCCACAAAATCCTAGTAAAAAAAATCTCGAAAATTTTTAAATTCCCTCTTCCTTACGATTAAGTCCTCAAAAATTCTGTTTGCTAAAAAATGAAAACCGGAAATCAGAAACCCCAAAAATGTCAGAAATCGGGTGCGACCCTGGTTTGTACCGTGTATCTGCTGGAAGTCCATATGTTCGCGGGGCAATGGAAAATCATGTTTTTGGCAACATACGCCAAATAAATTCGGGGTTCAAGCAAATTCGATCTATGAAAAAACAGAATTTCGAGATTTATTTCAGTTCATGTCAGAGAAAAAATCTATGATGATTTGAAATCGGTCGAATTTCTTGGTGCAGCCTGTATTCAAAAAGTAAAACTTACGAAATTGTTATGGCACTAATGGCAAAAATGTAGTTACCTTCTTGAGCTATATTTTCAAGGACAGCTCTCTTCCTGTTGACTTCTCTTTTGTAGTTCTCAATGTGCTCTATCAGGCATTCTTCGGGCTGTCGTTGATGCAGCGGGTATCGACGGTTGAGAGCAACGCGTTGGTTGTAAAATGAGGGCAAACATCTAAAAATTCAGAGCATATCTCAAAGATTTTATTATCAAAGTAGGCTGACTCTAGAGTGACTATGTCTGGAGGATTGGCTTCAACACTTCTGTAGCTGTCTCTTTGCTCACTTTCCTCCGCACCACACACTTGATTTACAATGCTGGCAAGCACCTAATTTTAAATGAAAATTACTCAAAAACATGTTTCTGGTATATAAATTAGCGGTCAACCAAAAACCGGGTACAACAAAGTTCCGCTTAATTTACGACAAAAATAAATCAAAAAACGTGTACAGTCCTATTAGCCAACTGAAAAAAAAAAACTGAAAAATCATAACCGAAAAAGAGGTACGCCAAAACTCGGTTGACCGAAAACCGGGTAGGGCCAATTAACCGAACAATTAATCCAACATAAAACACAAGATATTTCTTGGTGATCTTACACAGTGAGAAAACCTACCATTTTGCATACCTTCACATCTTTGCTGTCAGTGCCGTACAGCTGGGTGGGCGATGAATACAAAGTAGTGGATGCCCTTGGATAACTAGTTTGGGTCCTTGGATTTGCAAATCTCTGTTGTCTCATAGCTGAAATTCACTAATTAAGTTTAGGCTGTAAGTACTTTCACCCGCCAAATTATTGATTTACCCCGCCAAATCGTTCTTTAACTTTTTCGTTTAATTTTTTCAAAGTTTTTATACCAGCGTGTAGCCCTGAATGTCAGCTTTCTAACAAGCTATCAACTGACATTCTAAAATTTTTAAAAGGTAGGTGAAAAAAGTCCTTGCATAGATCAAATTTTTTGAACGATTTGTTCCATACAAAGACTTTTTCCTCCAACTTTTTAGAACCTCAGTAAGTCAGTGGATAGCTTGTTAGAAAGCTGAGATCCAGGACTATATTTGTGTATAAAAATGTATGAAAAATTTAAAAACTTTTTGGGATAAAAACACATTTTCACTATTTGGCGGGGTAAATGAATAATTGGGGGCAAACAAAATTTGACCCATTAAGTTTATTTGCTCTTTTTCGCCATAATCGATTTACTAAAAAAATGAGCGAAAAGAAAGTAAAAAATAGAACTCCTGAGCCCCCTTAAAAACTATGGATTATAGGGGGACTAAAACATTTTGCCGTAATTTGGATCTGGGGGGGGGCCGGGGCATGTTTTTGGAGATCATGCGTTCACTTTCTGCCGGCAGAAAGCATATTTTGTTAGGTTATGGGGGTGCTATTATTTTTGCATTTGGTTTTTTGCCATGAAAAGATATGGGCCTTTTTCTTGCCGCAGAAATTCTTGTTTTTGCCGCTAAAATACTTTTTTGCTGTGAAAAAAAAAATTTTTGTCGCTGGAATATTTTTTTGCTGCAAAATGATTTTCCCCATATCCAAAAATAACGGCATTTTTTAATTTAATAATCCAAAACTAGACAAAATGTCATTATTTTCAAAAAAAAGGGGAGTTCAGCTAAATGGTGCCTCTCATCTGCTGATAAATGCTGAAGTTGTCCCCGGAAAACAAAAATATGGTAAAGGGACGATTGGCCGATTTTACGCACATGTAGTAAAATGCGGTACCTTTGCTGTTCCAAGTAATTTTTAACTTAATTTGTGCACAGTTGTTTACTGTCGTTACTTGTGTTCATTTGTTTATCCTTCGTTCACCACTTTATCCCTTTGTAGACCAATTTCGGCTAACAGTATGAAAGTTTTCGCGTGGACTAACCAAGATGTCGTCTCTTGGTTGCAGCAAACTGGCGTTCGAGCAATATCGCAGAAGGAAGTGGCTTCGAAGATTCTCACTGTGTATGGGCGCAAGGTTTCTCAGCAAACAATTAGCAGGAACGCCCCTAAGGAAACTGAAGAAGAAGGACTGCAAGTGATGTATGTTTTATTTTGAGAATATTTTTGGTGCTTATTGATGTACAATTTAGTCGGATCAAATCTAAATTCCTTGATGGTGTGGTCATGGCAGTGCGCAGTGGAGATAACAACTACCGGCTCTACAAACTCGACAAGAAGAACGAAAATGCCACTCATTACAAGTGCTACCCATGCTGGAGGTATTTTTAATTAATGAACTATCTTATTCTGTGCCTTATTTGAATAATTTAGGATTCGATATAAGCTAAACAAGGATGAAGAGGGCTTTACGCTGCCGACGCTGAGGGAATCGACTAAAACTGGGGAGTTCAAGCTAAATGGTGCCTCTCATCACAAGAGCTGCAAAACTATCACCGAGAACGATGTGCTCACAAAGGACCTGGATAGGAAGATGCGCGATGAAATTCGGTCGGAGGAAACAGCTTTGCCGGGGACCACTCATGAAAAGGTATGTTTATCGATATCTAGTCGTTCTCAGTTTTATTTTGACTGTTTCAGTACGAGAACATGGCGCTGAAGGAATCACAGAAGAAGGAGGAGGATGTTTCACAGCCGTCATCCATCGCGATAAAGTTTCCAACTTATGAAGAGGTTCGATACCAGTTAGCGCGCCATCGTCGACAGGGAGTAATGACCGTGGAGGATCCGTTCGAACTGCCAGAGGTGTACAAAGTTACGCGCGCCAAGAAGCGCGCCAAGAAGTTTTATAACTATTTCTTCCTTCTATTTTAACGATTCAGATGGGAGCTGTTGTCTGATCGATTGGCCGGTATTGCATTATTCGCCTTCAATAAGAGTCTCCGTGCTGCAGCAAAGTGCAAGTATCTGGCTGTTGATGCAGTTTCCGAAGTGTGTCCGAAGACCTTCCGCCAGCTTCTGACTATCCACGGCTTGGTTTGTTTTGTCTTTTGTCAATTTCGCTTATTCCGACCATGATTTTGTTTAGTATCCCGGCAAAAACGGCGACGAATGGGTTTCTGTGGCGTTCGCTTTGATGAAGAAGAAGGAAGCTGCCGGCTATGAGATAATCTTCAATGCGATCAAGGAGCAGTGGGAGCGAATGGGAATTGATCCTGTCTTTCGTCTAATGCTCATGGATTTCGAAGATGCAGTGGTGAAGGCAGCGATTTCGGCGATAGGACTAGGCGTAAGTAATTTAAAGAAACAGCTCTTTTCATTAAAACTTTTCCTTGGTTTATTTTCAGAAAATCAAGGGCTGCCACTTCCATTACAGCCAAGCAGTCATCCGTATGATCAGGAGTCTTGGACTATTTCCGCTCTATGACAAGAAGAACAAAGCATTTAACGAAGTCTTCAACCAGCTGATCAGGATGTGCATCGCTTTGCCACTGCTACCGCCGGACATGGTCTCTCTTGCGTGGACATAAATGCTGAAGTCTGAGCTCAAAGAACTGGATGTGGAGAAGGATGTGAAAATTAAGATAAAGGTGACTATTTGTTTCAGTGTTTCCTGTTAACTTTTTTTATTTTAGCAATTTGTGGTGTATTTTGAGTTGGAGTGGATGAGCAAGCCGCTGCAGCACTGGAACTTCTACCGGCAGTCTGTCCGAACAAACAATGCCTGTGAGGGTTTTCATTCCTTTCTCAAGCGGTTAGTAGCATTCACTTTTGCTTGCATTATCTTTTTTCATCCTCACTTTTAGTCGACCGGGATCGTTACGTCGCCCAGAGTATTCTCGCCTCTTCAACCTCCTCCACACCATCGAGTACCAGCGGAGTCGTCGGATTGTAAAACTGAAGGAAGGAGTCAAGGTCAAGGCGACGTCCAGAATCTACAAGAAGGTAAATGAAAGACTGAATGAGCTATGGGACCGATACGAGGTGAACACTCTTTTGTTGTTGAAATATCTTTAGTTTTTCAAATTTAGAGACGAACAAAGAAGAGTCGCGAGTCTATTGATGTTTTCTCGGTATGCAGAATCTTTCTCCGGCGAGCGTCAAGGTTGGTGTCGGATGTAGGCGGATCGGGATTACGAACGGTAAAGGCAGCGAAGGCGGCAGCAAACAAAAGGAGTGCGTTGAAAGTGGTGGTCCCAACAAAGAAGATGAAAATCTCGGCTGATTCACAGATAACGATCGATTTGTCAGGTTAAAATCATACAATATTCTTATATGCAATATTATAAATGTAACAAATCCAGGCATTCCAGATGATCAGCAGCTTTTCTCAGCCGGCAGATGAGGTTCTAGGGAAGGGATTCGGTTTGGAATTAAGGAAGCATGACTTGGACAAACTGGAGCCTGGCGAGTGGATCAATGACAACATCTTCCACTTTTATCTCAATCTCATTGTGCAGCGATCACAACAGGATCCGATTATTTTGTTATTTTGATTTGTTATTTTGATTTGTTTCTGCTTTATTGATTTGGAAGTTTAGGTTATCTCAATAAGCACCTTCTTCTACAACGCTCTGTACCTGAAGAGTCCTGCAGCAGTCTCAAAGTGGATGCAAAGCGAGGACTTGTTTTCGACGAATATGATGCTTGTTCCAATCAACCTCCCAGGCCATTGGTGTCTGACAGTAAGTTATTTTCTAACTATTGTTAATTTGCAGATCTTTTTACCTGTTATTTAGGTCGTCCACGTGCAGACCGGCGCAATTAGCTATTACGACTCACTAAATTTGGGCGAGAAAGAAGAATGCATGCAGAAGCTGAGGTAAATTTAAATAATGTTTTGTCTTTCTTGATTTACTAGGCCTCTTTCAGGGAATACTTCAATTTCGAGGCCAAGCAAAGAGGGGTGGATGTGAAGCTTCTGACATGGACGGATTCAACACCGGAGGTTAGAGAAGGCGTTTTAATTAGTGATTGAATAAATATTGTGATTATTGTAGGAAATTCCAAAGCAGCTGAATGGAAGTGACTGTGGGATATTTGCCTGTGCCTTCGCCGAACACATTGCCAGAGACGCTTCGATCAACTTCAGCCAGGAGGATATAAATGAATGCAGAAAGAAGATGCTAGCGGAAATCAGAGAAATAAAAATGTTTTAATTGTTTTTGTTGTCGCCGTTATTATTGTTGTTGTTGAAGTTTGAGGGAATAAAGTTTGGAAGGTTTGAAGAAAGAGCGTTATGGAATGGGCTCAGCTAAGAATGGATATTATTACAATCGTCGCCAAAAAGACGACATTTTGCGTCAGTAAAAAGATATACCCCTATGATATACGTATAGCACAAATGAAGTTGGGAAACAAATTTAGACAGCAAACGTACCGCACATGTGTGTAAAATCGGCCAAACGTTTGGCCAATTTTACGCATATGAGTAAAATCGGCCAATCGTCTACGCACCAAAAATATTTCTGCTGCAAAAAAGTATATTAACGACAAAAAAGTATTTTTACCACAAGGAAAAGATATCTTCAGAATTTACCGTATTTCCTCTAATAAGGCGGCCCCTTGCGTTCAAAATCGTGCTCTTGGCATTGAGATTTTGACCCAATTTTTAAGGGGGGGTGGGTGTTAACAGAAGTTTTCAAAAAATGGGCCAAAAACAGAATGCTACAAACACGTTTTTTTGAATTTAGGAGCCGCCTTATTAGAGGAAATACGGTATACGATCAAATTGACCACGACGAACCACATTTTAACAATGAAATTTTATTTTAAAAAGGACAGTTCAATATGTTCCCTTATTAGAATTTTTCTAAATCCCCTGCTTGCATTCGAAGAATAATGGACTTTACCCAATAAATAATTGACCCACTCTCAGATTGCCAACTTCTGGCATAGGAGTCATTGGTAGAAGTACTAGTTGCAGGCAGGTATCTGTAATCGTCTCCATATCCTGCCGGAGAATTGCCGTTCCGCTCTTCTTCCAATCTCATCAATTCCTCTTCACGAGCTATAGCTTCACTTATTTCTCTTTCCTCAAAAATTTTAGGTATTTTATTTGGGGGATTGGTTCCATGAAAAGTATGGGATTACCTTTAGAGTTGGTTAACGGTAATATTACCGGTCATAATCTAGATTATGACCGGATAATGAAAAATCGGTCATATTCTTTTTCACAAGCAGGAAAATTTTGTGTCATTGTCTACGTTTCATCTTGTCGGCCACTACTTCTTACGTCCAGTGAGGATAGCTCGCCTGAATTCGTAAGGCTAAGATCGTCAAATAAAAACCTAGGCCATGAATAAAGTACCCTTTGGCAAGATCTTGACAAACTTTTCCAACGAGTTCTTCTGAGACGCTTCCTTCTCACCGAGATGATTGAGTTTAGCGGCGTACTCATCATGTTGCTTTGCGTGAACGAAAAGGCCGTTAGTGCTGCGATCCGCCATCCTTATTTTGTTTTTACAGACGCAACATTCCGCTTCGAACGCTGAGATCTTTGAGTAAAGGCCGATATTCCATATTGCGCTCATCTAGAAATAGTCATCAGTAGATTAGATAAAATAGAGGAAGCCATAAACATAGTGAAAGAAAAATGATCGAAGTAACGAAATTTCTGCAAAAAATAAGAATTCACGAAATTTTTTCTCTCAAAATTGCCTACTTTTTGGGACAACATTTTCCTGAAAATGACTAACGGGATTGAGCGAAAAACGGGACCGCGATTTTCGTACATGGGAGGGCGGGATTACAGGACGGGATTTTGGGCCAAAATCAGGGCGGGCGGGCGGGACATCTCTAGACCTAGGTGTCGGCTTATCGAGGTTTTCAATAAAAGAGATTTTGATTGAAAATTATCTATATTCAGTTCAAAATTAATGGGGGCATCGGTTTATCGAGGGTGATTTTGTTTGCGCGTGCTGCCTCAAAGTATCGGTTTAAAGAGTTGTCGCTTTATCGGGGCGTCGGTTGACTGTATAGTCATATCAACTGGAGCACCGGTAAAAACGTAAGTTCTGAAACAGTTCCGAGAACTACCAGGACGGCTCTGAATTGGATCAAAGCAAACTTTAAAAAAAATTATTTCAAAATTTTGATCTGATGTGTTTTTTGTCGGATGAATTCATGGTAATATCGATTGGTGTGAAAAAATTAAGACCTTAAAAAGAAAAAGAAAATTAACTGAGGTTAGAAAAATCCTATTTTCTAGTCAAAATAACCACCCCCCCCCCTAAAATCTGTCTTCCTTTAACATTATAAGAATATTATGACCAGAATATGACCGAAAAAGATTATGACCGGTAATATTACCGCGAAAGATTATGACCGGTCATTTTCCCAACTCTAATTACCTTGGCCTCATCTGCTTCAAAGTCAAAAAGAAGTGGCCGAGTGGAATAGCTCTGAGACATATTTGCTCTTTCATTAGGCACAATGTACCTAGGACCTCGACGCGGCATCTGAGACACCGTCCGCGTTTTCTGCAAACAGTTGTTTTAAATGATCAAATCAGAAGCCAACACAAAAAAACATACGATTTGGGAGACAGATCCATTTGGAAATTGGATAAATCTGTTGCCTGTTGAGTCCACACGAATAACGCCCCTAGAAGTGCCTGCAGCAATTGGTCGCTCACGACTACCCACAAGGTTTCCACGTGGCACTAAATGAAATTTTCGAGTGAGAGGAAAAGCGTTTTCAAAAATTGTTTATTTTACCTAGAACAATGCGAGTTCCCGGCTTCTGAGCTCTAAAACCAAACTTGAATTATCAGACCACATGTTAAGTCAAATCTAGCTATAGTAAACTCAACTCACGAATAAAGTTGTTTTCCATCCCTACCTTCCCGTACAATATTTCTTTATACCTCCCTCTCCGCGTCCCAAAATTTACTCTCTTCGTCCCGTTAAGACCCGGACCTTTTAAGGTGGCTGGTGGGGCAAATTTAATACAGCCTTTATTAAGAGTAGAATGTCCGTTGATTGAAAGATCCGACTTATCTTGTCTCTTTCAAGTATGAAAACTCACTCATCAAATCGTTGAATGGGTTGTGAAGTGTAGCGCGGAAGGCCACCTCGCATGTCACTTAAGTACTTTTTGTAATTTTGATTTTTTGACTATTAATTATAGTATTAGGTTGATCCAAAAGTTCTTGGGCACCTTGAAAAAATTTATTTTCGATTTTTTATTAACGTGTTAATATTTTAGCATGATGTTTATCATTCCAATGTTTGCAGATCTAATTCAGAGGAGATATCACTCGAAGTCACATCAACAAAACAGCTCTCCAAAATCTTTATTCAACAAAATAATCTCCCTCAACATCAACAACATTTTGCCATCTTTCAGGCAATCTCCCAATACCTTTAACAAAGAATCTAATCGGTTTCGAATCAAAATAACAAAAACAAAAACAGCAGAATGTGGCGTAAATGATCGTCTGTCATCTAAAAAAGACAGATGAGATGAAACGACGAAAAAGAAGCGGATAAAAAATCGAAAATAAATTTTTTCAAGGTGCCCAAGAACTTTTGGATCAACCTAATAGTTTAAATTCACTGAACCTTATTGGGTCTCTTGGAGCATATGGACTGCGAACACGAATCATTGGCTAAAACTGTGTTATTAAAGGACCATGGTTTTTGCGCGCAGTGGCATGTGAAAATTTTGAATTGGCGGGGGACACTCCCTCGCCAATTCAAATTTTGCACATGCGCAAAAACCATGGTCCTCTAAGGCTGGAAAATAAAAAAAATGGTGTCTACTTTTTTTATCTGTCGACCACTGTGTTCATTGGAGAAATGAGTGGGAAGCCTGGAATAATGACTTCTTTGAGGTAATCTGTTGACATCATCTTCCATATACTCAAAATCTTCGCCAATAATATCGCTGTTCGAACCTTGAGAAAGGCTTTGTCGCATGTCAGCTTTTTCAAGTTGACAATAAATTCAAAGAAACTGTTGACAAATCCTCTATTGTTGATATAAATAATAGGGTTACGATTTCCGGATTAGACTGACCGAAGAGAAGTGGCAAAAGACTTCAACTCTGGTTTTAGACTTCTAAAATTAAGGTAAAAAATTGTCGGGCCACAGGTGAAAATGAATTTTTTAGCATGACGTTATGCAGGGCTGCCAGATGTCCTTTTTGACACCCGGACATTTTCCATTTTAAAAATTATTTGTCGCGCGACATTTTCTTTTTTATGGAATTTGTCGGGCGACATTGTCCCTATTTATCATCAAGTTTGCAGGAAGATGAAGCTGGGTAGCCACGCCTGGGTACCCCCTCCTGGATACCCCTCTTGGGTACTCCTTCCTAGGTACTCCCTCCTAGCTATCTCCTCTTGCTTACCTCCTCCTTGGTACCCCACTGAGGTAAGCATCCTGTGTACCACCACATGAGTACCCCCTCCTGGGTAGCCACGCCTGGGTACCCCCTCCTGGATACCCCTCTTGGGTACTCCTTCCTAGGTACTCCCTCCTAGCTATCTCCTCTTGCTTACCTCCTCCTTGGTACCCCACTGAGGTAAGCATCCTGTGTACCACCACATGAGTACCCCCTCCTGGGTAGCCACACCTGGGTACCCCTTCTGGATACCCCTCTTGGGTACTCCTTCCTAGGTACTCCCTCCTAGCTATCTCCTCTTGCTTACCTCCTCCTTGGTACCCCACTGAGGTAAGCATCCTGTGTACCACCACATGAGTACCCCGTCCTGGGCATTAACACCTAGTACCCTACCTAAGTACCACCTGGGTATTAATAAAAAGACAGATTCCAGAAAAAGGGACAATGTAGCGCGATAAATTTCGAAAAAGGGACACTGTCGCCCGACAAAAAATTTAAAAAAGAAAATGTCGCGCGACAAGTTATTTGAAAAACGGAAAATGTCCGGGTGCCGTCCTTTTTTTGATTGGCGCCATCAAATTTTCTAGCATTTCAAAGAATTTGTGACTATTTTGTGCTCTTATCTTGTAAAGCAAGTCATGGAAGTCATTTTCTTACATTGAATGCATTCTTATATTTCACGGGAGAAACAGAAGCTTATTTTAAAGGACCATGCTTTTTGCGTGCTGTGGAATGCGCAAATTTTGAATTTTGCGGGGAGAGTTCTCTTTCGTCTAAAACCGTACTCTTTTGTGTCGTTCAAAATATCTCGAAAGAGTACAGTGCGAGACGAAAAAGAAGAGTCCTCCACCAATTCAAATTTTGAACATCCCGCATCAGAAACCAAGGTCCTTTAGAGGCTCCCATTTATAAAAAGGACATCTGACAGACCTGAGTTATATCGAGACGCATTGTAACGAAACATATTTAAACAGGATTATTGCAAAAATTTACCAACTTACCGTATTTCCTCTAAAAAGAGCCTATGGGCGCTTATTAGAACATGGGCGCTTATATTTCAACCTATCGGAGCTGACAGCGCTGACAAAAACTTTAACGACAATTGTTTTTATATCGCCTCAACCTCTACTAATTTTATTTATTTTTCAACTCGTTTACTCACTTTTTAAAGTAAAAATTTTATGAGGAATCAGAAGTGGGAATTCCACAGCAAAATAACTTCAGAAAAATACGTAACTTGCAAAGGTTTGACCAAGGAAGTAAAGGGTACTTTCGAGGGGTAGGATTTTGGTATTATTTTGGAACTGACGTTTTTTACAATTTCAATTTACATGATAATTTACAACCATATGCTGAATATGACGCTAAGAAGCAGAGCTACATTTTGTGTATAAGGTTGTAAATAATCATGTAAACTAAAATTGCATAAAAACGTAAGCTCCAAGAATAATACTGAAGAGTTCTGGGACAGCCCTGGGTAGGATGGCAAGGAATAGGGCATTGTTGAATGTTTTTTGAATTTCAAGCATGACTCGAGTTTACTTTATATTATATAAAAACTTAAATAAAAGTTCAGAATTTCGGCTACATTTCAGTATACGAAAAGTGTGACTTGTAGAAAATAGTCAGAAAATATCAGTCAAACCAGCCAAGGAAAACCCCGAAACGATCGATTTTCGGAAATTAAGCCTAGCTAGCCTGGATACAAGCTCCAGCAGGTGTGAAAGCCTGCGTTGATAATATTGTTGGATAGCCAAGAGTGTTAAGTTAAGTGGATAGCCAAAAGTGTTAAACACCAAATTTGTAAATAAAAAGAGATAAAAAATAAGTAGTGCACCCAGTGGTAGTCGAACGTGTGTCCAGTGCGATGCGTATATAAAGTTTCCCCCCCCCTTTAAAACAACCTCCCCTAGCGTGGCCGCTCATTAGAACATGGGCTCTTAATGGAGCATGTGCTCTTATTAAAAGAAATACGGCACACGAATTTTTTACCAAAGATTCACGCTTCAACTTTTTCAGTTAAATTTATGAGATCTTTTAATGTAAGGCTAATCGTTGTGAGATAAACTCCTTTTAAGTCACTTTCGATTTCAGAATCATGGTCACGGTACGCGCCAAAATTTGCCCGGAACCAAATTCGCTACGAGCTAACAGTTGACCTTAAAAGCTCAAAAAAAACCTGAGTTATTTTTTTCTAGTATTCCCATACCCAACTTTAATGAACAATTCGTTTTTTATTGACCACATCTAAGACAAATAACAGCAAAACGAAAAGTAGTAACGACTGCAAACAAATCACTGATCCATAATAAAATTGTATGCTAAGCCTCTGAGATATTCGATCAAACTTCTGGCTCTATATGTATTGGGGTTGCTCCCGGAAAAAATATGCCTTCGTCCCCCTGTTGTTATTTTTTCGATTTTTTTTCTTGTGTTTTGTCTTTTTTATCTTTTTTTCTTGTATTCTGTTATTTTTAAGTTTCTCGCGATGTAATTCACTGACAATGATATGCTTACAATCGATTTTGATGCTTAGAAGACCATCGATTTTTCTAGAACCAACAATGTCTATGATGTATGAAATGAATGAATAGCTTTTATTTCATAACATTTATTGCACCAGAGACCTTTTTTCATATCAAATTGCTTTATAGATGCAAAAAAATAGATGAAAATATTTGAAACCTTGTTTTGAAACAACAGGGGGACCAAGGCATATATTTTTCGCGGGCAACCTCAACACATATAGAGCCAAAATTCTTCTTCCATAAAGCTCCACTAATGCGAGAATCCTGCTGTCTGCTTCTTGGTATTCCCTCCGTTTTTTAAGTGCCGGCTGACCATATAGCTCATAGGTGTGATCACTCAGCTTTTGCGCCTTCTTCATTTCTCCCACGAAGAATCCCATTGTCGGGTGATCAATGCCCATAATAGTTTGGAACTTTCGGTGAGCAGCTTCAGCATAGTTGTTTGTTCTATAGTTTGTTCCCTTCAAGAGTTCTGTCATAACATGACCAAAGGCTTACTGGAAAGGGCAGAGGCCTCATCACTGTACCTGTATACACTCCGTATCATAAGTATAACCGCACCCATATTTTGTGATATTTTAGCTATTTTGGACTAAAAGTGAGCAATGTTTTATTACAACGAGATATCTCTAGACGAAAAAACATGTTCTGGCGCAAAAAACCGAATTGGAAAGCGCAAGAAAATAATTTATAGCTGAAAACATTGAAATCAGGCGTATCATAAGTGTAACCGCAATTCGGTTTCCAATACAGAATCATATTTTTAAGCAATTTATGTTGACAAAACAAATTTATTTACGCAAAGAACAACATTTCAATAGTTCGTAACACCTCTAGAACGATTAATAACAGCAAAGATCCTATTTTTCATACTTGCAGCCAACGTTTTAAGCAGCTCGAAGTCCAGCTCACGCCACCCATCAGAATTTTGTGAGGAGGTAGTAGACGCAGTGCTTTCAAGTGTGCTTTTTTTCTTGATATCAATTGGTAAGTACTGTACTATGAAAGAGAGGGGCCGTGAAGAAGTTGGCCCGTGCACAGGCCTGAATAAGCGTCGATTTCTAGCAGCAGTCTTAACACAATCAAAGCAGATCTCGAGCTGAATGTGTCGAAGATGACGATCTGGTGGTCTTTACAGCGAAATAATATTAGGTTGATCCAAAAGTTCTTGGGCACCTTGAAAAAATTTATTTTCGATTTTTTATTAACGTGTTAATATTTTAGCATGATGTTTATCATTCCAATGTTTGCAGATCTAATTCAGAGGAGATATCACTCGAAGTCACATCAACAAAACAGCTCTCCAAAATCTTTATTCAACAAAATAATCTCCCTCAACATCAACAACATTTTGCCATCTTTCAGGCAATCTCCCAATACCTTTAACAAAGAATCTAATCGGTTTCGAATCAAAATAAACTTGCAGATCTGTTAAAATTGCTTCTTCTGTTGCGTATTCTTTGCCAGCCAAAAAGTGCTGCATCGAGCGAAATAAATAAAAAAATAGAATAAATAAAATAAATTTTTTCAAGGTGCCCAAGAACTTTTGGATCAACCTAATAGTATCATTCGAGAGAAAATGATGAAAGCAGTGCGTCTACTACCTCGTCACAAAACTGCCAGGCTCGACTTTGAGCGAAACAACATGGATCGAGAGTGGAAAAATATGATTTTTTACAAAACTTATTTACTACTTTAAGTGTCGTTTTAGGAGATCTTTTCTGACGAAAAAAAAGTTTTGCTTGGACGGTCCAGACGGCTATTGGAGGGACTTGCGCAAAGAGCCTCGGTACTTTTCCAAGCGAAACTTCGGCGGTGAAAATGTGATGGTGTAAGCGGCGTTCAGTCATTATGGAAAGGTTGGAATCGCCTTCACTTCCCCCAAGATGAAGAGTCCGGAATACATCGGGGCTGGTAATTTTCGAAAAGTTCAAGTTGAAATGATGATTTAACAGGTTCTCCGAAGACATCTGCTGCCGTGGATCACTGCTGTCCGTCATTTACCGTTCATTTATCAACAGGACAAGGCCTCAATCCACAAGAGCAAAGAAACATCAGCGTGATTTGCGTCAAATGGGGTCAATGTTCTTCCGTGTCCTCCCAGCCTGCTCTCCTGATTTGAATCCGATGGAAAACGTTTGGGAAATCCTTGTCAGTCGTCTCTATGCCGAAAACAATCAGTATGGATCAGTGGATGAGCTCAAAAAAGCAATTCTGATGGGTGGCGTGAGCTGGTACTAGAAAGAAAAAGACAGTAATACAGGAAATGCATATGCACAATAATTTAAAATATACCGTATTTCCTCTATTAACTCCCCTCCCCAAAAGTGGGACTTTTGGATTTTATGTCATTGCCTATCGACCCACTTTTTTAAATAGACTTTTGAGCATGTAAAAATGTAGCCATATCAAAATGTAGCCCAGATTACCAGCTACATTTTGGTATGTTACATGCTCAAGAGTCTATTTAAAAAACTGGGTCGATAGGCAATGACATAAAATTCAAAAGTCCCATTTTTGGGGAAGGGAGTGGTCAAAATTCGGTATTCACACCCCAGTCAATTAAGTACTGAAAATTTTTAAAAAATAATCTTTTTCAAATTGGCGAAATCACGTAAATATATTCGGTTAATTGTTTTATCAGTACCATTTATTACAGTCGACCCTCGATAGTAGATACCCCCCTCGGGACCGGGCTAGGAGTATCTACTATCGAGGGGTATCTATTATCAAGAGGCAGACAACCAAATTTTGGGTCAGAAATATCCATTATCGAGGGTAAAGTGGGAAAGGTGTAAACGCTAACCAAACAGTAATACTTTATTCAACTAACAAAGAATAACAACTTCGATCAAACAACAATCAGGTTAGCGGTTTGAAGAAATCATTGAGAGAGCTCTGCTTCTTTTTCCTTTGACCATCCTGCCAGAAAGCTTAGAGGGATTCCGTACTTTAAAAAGCCAGAAAGCCAAAAACGTTTTGTATTTGAATTGTTGAGAAATAATATTGTCGTAAGCATCCAGAACAAAAGCATAAAGTAACAGTGTAATAAATCTCGAATGAATAAACAAATTAAAATAATATCGCGAGATTTCGAGCCAAACATAAGCGCCAATTAAAAAAATAGGCAAATCTGAACAAATAATTTCCAAAATTACATTTTGAAAAAGAAATGGCTTTCCATTTAGACTTGAGTGTCAGAGGTATCTGTTATCGAGGGCAAAATAAAGGTCAGTGTAAGAGTCAGAGGGTATCTATTATCGGGGGGTATCTATTATCAAGGGTATCTGCTATCGGGGGTATGATTTGCCTTATTTAAACTAAAACCAACCAAATATGTGCTAAGGGTATCTACTATCGAGGGGTATCTATTATCGGGGGTATCTACTATCGAGGGTCGACTGTAGTGGGATTGTTGTACGTAAACTATGCTTTATTTTTAGTATGACTTTGCTAGCTAATGGTCGCGCGACATCAAATCGTGTGTATACACAAGTTGATTGTGGTGTGTATACCGAAGTTGACTGGGGTGTGAATACCGAAGTTGACTGGGGTGTGAATACCGAAGTTGACTGGGGTGTGAATACCGAAGTTGCTCCAGGGGAGTTTAATAGAGGAAATACAGTACTAGGGTTGCTTTTCTTTCCGGACAGAAAAGATTTGGAAAGTTAGCCGGAAAGTTTTCCAAAAAACTTTCCGGTTGGCAGTGAGAAATCGGACAGAAATAACAAGGGATTGTACAGGTGGTAGTATACAGTTAACTACGGTTATCTGTACGGTTATCTGTAGTTAACTGTTTTAAACTTACAGATTTTTGGTAAGTTATACAGGCTGTAGTAGGCTACCGTGGTAACTTACCGTCTAAATAACCCTAGTGAAAACGCATAAAAACGAGGTGTAACACGGGTTCGGCCCACAGAGAGTTTCTCTTCTCCTGTTTTTATTTTTTTTCCATTTTTTTGGAAAACTTTCCGCGTTCTTTTCTGTCCGGAAAGTTTTCCGAAAAGCTTTCCATGCAGCAACCCTGAAATATGCCCATTTAAAATATACCCAGGGTTGAATCGAGTGGTGGAGCCAGGGTTGAATCGACTAGTGGGGCAATAGTTGAAGTGCTCCTGAATATTGTACATTTAGTTATTTGAGATGGCATAGCTTTACAAAACACGCAAAAATATTTTTAAGCTTTTTTTTTGCTTTTTGGTGGGAGGTTCGGTGTACAAAATCTAAAAAAGTTTGTTTAATCTAATAAATTGCAAGTTCTTTCCCTCAAATAATTTAAACGGAGTTTTATGAATCATTGGAAAGCTGACATTAGTGATATTTGATGGTGTAAACAAGAAGGAAGGCAGTTTTGAAAAAAATTTGACGGTAGGGGTCACCAATAAGGAAATTTGACGGGGGCACGTGCCACCCCTGCCCTCCTGGCTACGACACTGTTGAGGTCAGTCGTACTGTTATCTAAACTTATCATTATTTTTGTTTGCTTGTCACATACTTCAATTTCAATAAGCAACATTTTATTTGCATTCAATTAAAATTCAGTAAAACACCACATATACATAAATAAAGCATAAGAAGCTATCCAAACAAGTAATTCTCAACCAAAAAACTCAATTCTCCACTCCAACCATTCTCAGGACTGCCGTGGAATTATCTTGTAGTATTGTCCTGTAGATGAGATGCCCGTATTTGGGGGTTGTTGCTGAAGACCCACATATCTGAATGTCCGAGGAGTTGCTCCACCGCCATTCTCCACCCCTGTCCTCTGCAATGGCTGTCTACTATGCAAATAGTAGGGCTGCGGCTGGCGAACCACCATTTGTGTTGTTAGCCTTTGTGAATTCTGCTGTTGGTGGACTGGATGGCCATGCAGGGGTGGGAAGCGTTGAACCTGTACTAACTGTTTTGGAGGAGGTTGCCAACCTTGCTGATGGTCTTGCCGAATAATTCTGGGATGGGAGTGTGGTGGCTGCAGCTGTCTCACTCCATTACTGGTTGAGGGTGTTGCTCTGCTGTGTTCCAATGCGTATTTCTGCCAGTACTGCTTGATTTCGTAGAGTTTCAGTTCCACTCCATCAATCCACCTCTCAAGAACAATGCTTTTTCGACCTTTAGCTAAAAATATAACTAAAAAATCCATAGCCTGGTGAAAAAATCAAGCAATTACCTCCAAAAAATGCATGCTTGTTCTTTTGGTTCTTCTTGCGACCTTTGGTCCTGGTTGAGCTGCGAGTACCAGCAGTAGAACGGTAGAAGGAGTCTTCAGAATCGTCTTCAGCAGCTCCTAGATTACCAGCGTCATCCAAAGAATACTGGTCCACCCGCAGTTTGTATTGCTCGTAGTAACCATCTAAAAAATTTATTTTGAAAAATAATTCTTTAAAAAGGTTAAAACAGAGTATGGTATACCTGGTGGATTTTCTCGATGTCCAACTACTGTCCTCACTTCGTCATAGTCAGGAAAATGGCCCCAAACACGTGGATCAGGCTAAATGAGAAATATTTTAATTAGAAGAATAATTTAAACTTAAAAAAGTATTACGTCATCTTCATCGGGCTCCAGATCAGACCACCTTACACAGGAGTACCTGAAAATTTTTGAGGCTAATTTGCGTTCAAAGTAGGTTACAAAATGAAGCTTCATACATTATTCTAAACTGGAGTGCTACTGCGTGCAGAGAACTAGCATTGAGAGTAAGAAACCGCCAACAATTGTCGAACAAAGGCCTGGGACAGGGGTAGTTCCACACACTCATATTGCTTTTTGCCACACGGTGAAAGCCCTTAACACCACGGATTTGGTCAAAACTGGATTGATGACATCAAAAAAATAAACTTACTGGAATCATGACTACTGTTTTCAGACCACCTTGACGAGCAAATTTGAGAAGACTTCTGAAAAATGGAATGATTATAGTTGTCAAGTGCAATTATCTAATGTCAATTTTCACCTTTGAGGCAGTATCAGAATACTCCTTTTACCAGACTTCGACTTGTACTCAAACGGTTTTTGCAAAGGAAATGGAATGCCCTCTCCAGCCACAAGATCAGGATTTCGTTTAAGTTGGTGGGTGGAGGGGTCGTAGGGGTTTCGTCTGAATGGCTTGTAGGCTTTAGAGATCTCTGTTGTGAGAGTAACTGAAAGTATTGTCGATTTAGTTTAAGTCAGTCGCCTAGCTAAAAAATTCAGTCAACCCCTTCCATATTGGTCCACCGCCATATTAGCTTCCTCCATAAGTGTCACATTGAACCAACAGACTGGCCACTACGAAAAGGGTTGACTATATGCAAAATACATACCCACATTCCTACGTGGACAGGTTGGGCTGTAGCAGGACAGAAACTGATTGTTGACGGAAGTAGAGGCCAGCAACGCAATCGGCTTTCCAGTCTGATCTAAAATCGGAAGTATTTCATTTCTCGTAAAAATACAAAGTTATCGGTTTTCTGTGCCATTCCAAGTTCTTACTGTTAATTTTTTGGTAAAGAAAAAAACTTACCAGTTTTGATGGAGGGCATCATCCTGCAGCTGGGTGAGTAACACATGGAAGGTTCTTTGTTGCTGGCATTGGTGTGGATGTTGATTGCTCGCCATGTGGCCAACTTCTTTACAAGCTTATCCAGGCGCAAAGCTTTCCTTGCTTCTCTCGTGTTCAGCTAAAAAATTATGGTAAAAAACTGTGTGACTTGAAAAATCGAAGTGCATAAATACCTGTTCACGGGTGGCAGCATACAACCTGAGTGGCGGCTTCTTAGGCAAGTCTACGAATTTACGAGTGAGTGTTGAACTGACCCACATCCATCCTCCCAGAGAATCTCTTCCATTCACACGGAACTGCTCATCCTAAAAAAATAGTTGAGCTGTTTTTTTCCAAAATGAAAATATTGAAACCAACCTTTAGACGCCAAATATTGTGCTTTGGAGGACCCTGAAGACCGATGAAAAAATTAGAGTTATGTATATAAGGACTAAATGGTTGAAAACTACCATGAAACGAGAGTATTTGACCCAGACAATATCTGTTTCTTCAGGGTCAGCAATCATCAGCGACTGTAAAAGTGTAAATTTTATATCTCGATTCATCAAAATATAGTTGCACACTTACTCTTTCCTCCTTCTTCTTCATCACTTCCAACTTTTGCCTCTTCTCTCTATCTTCTGCTGTGGTGCGAATCAGTTTTGTGTGGCCGAGGGAGTTCCACCAAATGCTAAACTTATTTTTATAAAAACTTCAAAGTTTTCAAAGTCAAACAGCTACCTTGAAAACACTGGCTTTCTTACAGCTTTTTCGTATTGCAGCAGCACCATTTTGAGAGCATCAGCACTAGTGGATTGTTGAAGTTCCTGCAAAGATTTTTGTAGAATTTTTTCACGGCTATACTTACAACGGAGGGACCCTGACTGTGACCTGGGGATTCTTCGATAATTTTTTAAGCGCGTATTCTTGTAGAGCGTGCCCAAATCTCATGTGAATTGGCTCCCCATTTTTAAAAGCTAACAAAAAAAAATTAGCAATGACACATGGTCCACGGGTCAGTCATGAAAAATCGTGATAGGGATATCGAGGTGTTTTTCGAACTTGGAGTGATCCTTGTACCACTTTTTGTGGACCTTAAGAGCCGGAGAGCCAGATTTGTCAGGAACTTGGGCACACTCTACAAGAATACGCAAAAAAAAATTTCATCAAGGTTCCCCCAGGTCACAGTCAGGGTTCCTCCCTTGTTAGAAAGCTAAAATTTAAAATATACCTGTAAAAATTTTTCTTTAGTAGCCATATTCCAGAGCCTATGCATTAGTTGATCAGGAATCTTTTCAGTCAACTTCTTTAGGGATAGTTGAATTGACCGGCTAACATCGGCTTCCGTTCCAAAAGATGTTTTCCCTCTGGGATTCACCCACTAAATAGTTAAACCAAGTTAGTATGAATGTAATTTACAATATGTTAAATTAAAAATCACCGAGAATTCTCCCTCATCCACTAAAGAGAAGCGGGAGCACATATATTTCCTGCGATCTCGCTCTTTAGCTCTCAAGTAGGGAGATTTGGCAAAATCGTTGACGGAGAATTGATTGACGTACTCTCTGAAAACATTTTCGTTACTTAAACTAGAAAAAAAGTTTTCAATTATACCTGTACTCGCCATCCGAAAAGCCCAAGCGATAGCCTCTTTGGTTTTGTAGTTGAAGGTCTTCTATCAGAGACGCTCCATCAGTTTTTCCATTAGAGTTGATCAGCGCATACTCATTTTCCAGTCGATTATGGTAGTCAATTAGTTGGGTTTCTACAAATTTAGTTGTTTATAAATGCGATGCAACCACAACCATAATTCTGTTTTCAGGGCAAACCTTTGTGTTATCGTAAAAAAGTATTTTTGACGTGAAATTTTTTTTGTCGCGAATTTTTTCTTCCCATCAAATGTCTTCTCCGTTTTTTACGGCAAGCAACCGGTTTGTATGTCTTTTATATATACGAGGCGGCGAAAAAAATTCGGCCATAATTTTGAACTTCTCTTTTCACAGGTGGGCTACGGTCGAGGAATTTAATTTCATTCATATAAAATAACACAAATTGAATTAAATTAGTAAGTCCATCAATGGATCCAATTTTCGGACTTTCCTAATAAATTTGTTACACAGTTAACTCGATTTTTTAAATTTTTTGGCCTTATTTCTTGTTTTTATGCTATTTTTTTCCCAAAATTTTGAGCAGTTTCGCGATTGGAAGCTGAGAATACAGAGTAGTAAAAAAGTTTCTTGGTTTAGTTCACAAAAACTTATATACCGTATTCACTCTATTAATCGCCCATGGGCGTTTCTTTTCAACCAATCAAAAATCTTGAAATTGTCAATCAAAAATGGCCCTAACTCTGAAATCCTAGTCAAAAAAGCGAGGGGTGGGCGTTTATTAGAGGGTGGGCGAATAATAGAGTGAATACGGTATTTGATTGGAAATACGTTTGAACTTTTTCGAATTTTTTCAAGTTGTTTCACTCGAAAAATTTCGAAGAAGTTCGAACGTATTTCCAATCAAATATATAAGTTTTTGTGAACTAAACCAAGAAACTTCTATACTATTCTGTAGCCAACATTCTCAGCTTTCAATCGTGAAATAAATTGCTCAAAATTTTGGGGAAAAATAGCAATTTCCTAATATGTGGGCAAACTGTGTCAGCACTTACCATTGTGTCCACCAGTCCAAAAAAAATCAGTCAGATGGCCGTCCTCAATGTAAAGTAATTTCCTTAACAGATTGATGCACTCCTCATTGGTAACATGACCGTCCACCTCCATTTTGTTGTGGGTGTTCTCCTCGCCATACAGCACAAGGTCTGCCACGATTTTCGACATTCTGAATTTTTTTGATGAGTTATAAAAATACAGGCTACTTGTCACAGTCAACTTTGCAATTAGCTAAAATTGTATACCTGTGAATATTGTCCACATGAATATATGGCTGAGGGGATTCTCGCTGAGTCTTTTTCTGCAAATTAGTCCTCCTCTCGTCAGTCAACTCTAGGGTCGAACGCATTTGTTCGGCCATAAGGGGGATTCGGTTGGCCAGAGCTTTGCACAGCCTTTTTTCAAAATGATAGCCATCTAGGGAGCTAATCACTTCGTATATTTGAGGAAGGGAAGAGTAGTAGTACACTTCATTGCGCTCAACATCCTGTCTGAAACAGAAAAAGTCATATTTCTGAAGACAAAAAGTAGTTAATCATTTTACACAAAGAGGCGTCGAGCTACAAACCAGTACAATCTGCCGTGTCTGAAATCTAGATTTTTACAATTTGTAGGAAGAAAACTCCAAGAAAATTTATACCGGTCATGGCCAAGGGACTGAATTCTTTTGAGCTGTCCAGGAAGGGCACAGTCAGTCACACCCTTTACCTAAACATACACACAGATAGCTAAAATAAGTTTGATATTTTGGTAAACGAACCTGATGCAATTCGCAAACTTGGCATAACCAATTTCCACTAGGTACTTCCTCCAGGTTAACACAGTCCAAGTGGTATGATGCCGTACAGCCATCACAGAGTAGAAGCAAAGCTCCACCACCAGGTTTGGCACAATCTCTACAATGCTCATTGTGATAAATTTTGCCATCTGCCTTAAGGGTCTTCTTGAAGGCAACAGTCTCAAAGAATCGTTCACACAGCCACCTGAGCACTGTTAACCGCTTCTCCAGCTCAACAAAGGGATAGTTGGTGTTGCGGAGGATGTCGAGAATGTCAGAGGAAAATCTCGGGTCACTTTCAACATACTGGCGGAGGATCTTAAAAATAACAAAAAGTTGGGCTAAGAATTAAAAAAAATTTGCAAACCTCAGCAAAAGTCATTGGTTCCAGCAACTGGAGCATGATGTTGAAACTGTTGCCAGTGTCCTGTACGGAATAAGTAGTTTGCTCGTCCTCATCCTCACGGAACAGTAGTCGGATGAAGGCAATGTGAATTTCGCATAAGAGCCTGCAAAAAACTATGATTAGTATTTTATCATAATCAAAGTTCACACTGAAAAATATTACTTGGACTGGGTGGGAGATCGCATAGCACAACAGAAATCCTCGAAAAGGAAGGGTGAAATTTGGATGACACGGTGATAGACTCGCAGTATCTCGTAGATCTAGAAGGTGTGAGTGATACTCAAAAGCTAACTCACAGACAAAAATGCATACCTCAAGAGTGTCGAATAAATGGTCCTTTTCCACAAGCAGATCGGATGAACTGGAAAGTAACTTCATTTCCCTCGTGTTTTGTCAAATAAAAATATACTCCTACCTGCAGGGGAGTATCAACTCTGGAATCCGATCGGCTGGAAGTTCTTTCCATGGACAAAAGATAGCTTCAGAAGATACGTGTTCGTCAGCAGAGTTTGCATCCACCTCATCACTGCTGGCTTCAGAAATACTATTGGCCATTTCTTCATCTGGAAAACATATTTTTTTTAAAGTTTTCATGAACCAGCGAAACAAAGTCAAATTACCCTTATCCTTGTCAACTTCCTCATCTTCCATGTCAGTTTCCATATCTGAATTGGACAAATGGGCAGAAAATGGACGATACTGATCAGCCTCCTCATCACTATCCTCCCAAGGCTTCGATTTTTTATCTCTTAAACAGAAACTCGTAAAATAATTTTTTGGCGGAATAAAATTTTTAAAATTACTTGGTCTGAGAAGTGGTTACCCTCTTAGTGACTCTACCTGACGACTTCGTCTGTCTGAGGCTAGGACTCTTTCCAGCAGTAGTCCACTTCGAAGCTGCAGATTTGCGTCCATTTCGAGTTCGTGGCGTCACAGAGATGGTGTTGTTCTGAGCCTGCTTCACCGGCTTTCCTTTCTTTGGCATTGAGCAACTGAATATGCAAGGCTCAGAAAGAACACAAAAATGCAATCAGAATAAGAAGTTTCCTGGCATTATGTTACAAAATATATTTTAAACCAAAAGTTCTGTCTATTTTAATATTTTAACGCCAAGAAACCTTTTTATTTTGACTGCTCAAGTTTATAAAGTTTAAAAAACGTCGAATTCAACGTCATATGGTTAATTTTTTGCTTAATTTTGTTCTTTACAAAAACAGTTATGCGCAAAAAGCATGTTCTTATTTTTCCCAGACAAAGGAAAGTGATGTTATTACGAAAGCGACTCGGCTGCTTTTCCTTCGCGTTGGGATGAAATTTTAATTTGAACCGTAGTTCTTTGAGGATGGAAGGACTCGTCTCACATGATGCAAGTTACATCTTTATCTCATATAAGATATGAGATATGACTTATCGAATCCTGTTTGATATAAGATAATGTAAACCCTATTAATAACCTTAACCCTTACAGCTTGCCCGGCAATGTTGTTTGCTTTAGCACTGTATATTGGATTACCAGCTTTGTTGGCTGTCTTAACCTACCTCATAGTGTCTTTGAAAAAATCTGGATATTTTGACGATGTACACATCGTGGTGCTAGAAGACCCGCTTATATTATCTGACAATATTACTGGTGAAAATTTATGCAATTTGTTCAGTTCATATTTTCCTACATTTCAGTATTCTACAAATACTGTGTTGCTGGAAAATGCAGACAGGTGTACAGCGAAGTAGCCGACATTTTGCCCAAGGAGTTGACAAAATTGTTTGGAATATTTTATGACAACGGTGACGCACAGGTACATGGCTTTTTATAAGCTAGCGGAAACAGATCCAAGGGTGATGGGTTGGTGGAGGTGTGTTTTCGCTGATAGGGTCCAAAAGAGTAGCAAAACCGTAACATGTATAATTACGGATACAGTCAAACCTCGATAAACCGATACGTTCGAAAAAACGGCACACTGAACCTGATTTGGTTGGATTTGACTAAATTCAAATTAAATCAGACACCCCGATAAACCGACACCTTTTAAACCGATACTTTAAGCCAGCACGCACAAAGGAAACCCCCCTCGATAAACCGACACCTCCTTAATTTTGAACTATACATTGATAATTTTTAATCAACATTGGTTTTTTTTTAGTAAAATTAAGCTGAAAAACAGTTTGAACGTTATTATTAAAAAACCGACACTTTGGTCTGGAATTAAACTTAAAGCTTTTTTAAGCTGAGACCTCGATAAACCGACACCTTAGGCCCGATTCCCAGAGGTGTCGGTTTATCGAGATTTGACTGTACTTTTAAAATTCGTGAGACACATGGCATGATGAAGTCTCGAGGATGAAATTAAATTACCATATTTTGTTCTAAGACCCCTAGGAGGAATTATTTTTCAATCCTTCGAAAACTAGGAAGGCCCAGGAGCGCATAATTTAACCGAGTAAAAACTGCTTGAAAAAGCGCAGTTCAGCTAAATAATTATTTTGAACTTTTTGTTGTATTTTAAACGCGCTGTGCGCGTTGTATTGGTGCTAGATGGCTGCTTATGCGGCCAGAACTTCACAACAAAACTACAAATGTCTATAAATAATGATTTAAATAATTTAATTAATTTCATACCCACTTTTAGGACATCTAACCCGGCCTGGCATCTCTTACCCAATTTTAAGATATCTAACCCAGCCTAGAATTTTTTACCTAATTTTTGGACATGCAACCCAGCCTGTCATCTAATGCACAATTTGGAGAAAACCAACGCAGTTTAACATGTCATACCTAATCAAAGGACATCTAATACGACCAATCTTACACCCATTTTATAGATACCGTATTTCCTCTCATATAACGACCGGCCGTTATTTAATTCATTCAACCTCTAGGAGGCCGGTTTATTAGAGGTTTAGGTTTTTCTAGGTTTTTCAAACCTAGAAGAAATTTTATAAACATTTTCTAAAGACAAACAATTTCATCAACAATTATTTTTTATTGGAACTTGTTGGGTTGGGGCCCCACCCTAAATTTTTTTCCAGCCTTCTCGAAACACAGATTTTTTATTTATTTTTCATTCACAAATATCTCTGATATTTGACACCACAAGTGAAAAAATACGTCTGGACCATTGAATGTATAACATGTATAATTTTGTTCTCCACATAAAATCAGACACGTATGACAAAAACAGAGTTCGGGCTGTTCCGAATTCATTCCTATGTCGAACCTTATATTTCTGCCAGACTGACTCAATTGCTTGTGTATGAGCACCTGTTACCGGATCGAAGAAATTATCTGAATGATTGACTGTCAGATGTTGATACTTTTCCGGAAGTTCTTCGATTCGTCCGTAGGCCCTCCAACAGTCCGACTTGATGAGTGTTCCTCCATAAAAGAATCAGTCCGAAAAAGATGGCAAAAACAAAACAGGGAGAATACATCTGCGTATTAGGTTCAGTAATGTAGTCGCATCTTGGCGTTCCACGCGCCATAGAAAAATTTCTCCTGATTCTTCTTCAACTCCACCGAAGATGATTATGTACTCTACAAAACAGCGGTATTTTTTCAATACGATGTTGGTACAATAAACTTACCGTTCACAGGTCTACCACGATTGTACTTTCTTTTAGTCACAAGTGTTTCATCAATTTGAACGCTTCTGCCAGGACCTCCGATCTGCACTGGATGTCTGAGAAAAAATTGCTCACATATTTCACGGAAAAAGTTCTTATGATCTAAAAATAATATTTTGCTTTAAAAACTTATGAACAGTGGTATCTTACCAACGATAGTATCTGAACCCAGCGTTGAACCGTCTTTTCGTTGCATTTGGAACTGAAGCCTTTTTTTGCTGCACATATTAAAACACCAGAAGTACGATAGCTGGAAGATATGAAAACAAATCCACTAATGCGTGCTACAAAAAGGTGACTAACCTCCTTCAATGATAAATGAGCCCCTTCAAAAAATGTTCCGGAAAGAAATCCCTTCTACTTCTTGCACGTTCGAGCGCACTGCCACTTTGGATAGGTTCTTCCCTCAGCGATTTTTTCAGCTTCATAGGCTTTCCACAAACGGCAGATAAGATTGGAATGGAGAAGCTTTAGATTTTGGAGCCAGGAGATGAATGTCTGATCATCCCAAGTGAGTCTTTCATAGAGATCGGCCAGAGTGAAATTTCGAAGCTGTTCCATTCTTCTTCGTTTTGGTACTTGTTTAAAAATGGTAAGGGAAAACACTATGTAAAACAAAACCGCAAATTTAAATAAAAAAATCTATGTTTCGAGAAATTTAGAGTAGTACCCCAACCCAACAAGCGCTTTTTATTGATTACGTAGGTTTTTTGCAGACTTCTTTCCTTTTCTAGCCAACAGCAACATAATTTCTTCAAGAAATAGCTTTATTGTGTTATTTCACTACAACTTCCATAATTTCATCAAAATCTAACCATCAAACAAAATATTGCATAAAAACGAGTCTTCGAGGATTAGAGGAGCCATTATATTGGGAGGGGCTGTTACATTAGAGGAAATACGGTATTTTAAAAATTCTTGAGGTACATGGCATAATGAAGTCTCGAAGATGAAATTAAATTACCATATTTTGTTCTAAGTTCCCTAGGGGGGGAATTATTTTTCAATCCTTCGAAAATCGGTAAAACTTTGGGACAATCAAAACCTTTCGGGTTCTCAACCACAGTCTAAAAATTAAATCTTTAGAGCTCGTGATAGTTAAGAAAATGCAATAACAGTATCCTCTCTATTAATCTAAACCCCAGCTGCTTTTATTTTTTGACTAGGATTTCAGATTTAGGACCCTTTTTGATTAATGATTTAGGGATTTTAGGGGCTGAAAAAATCTCCCCCGGAGATCAATTACAGAAAAACGGTATTTATATTATTTACTGTGGTCTGAAACATAAGAACTTAAAGTTGAAGTGGTGTTATTAGAGAAAATATGGTATACATTAAAAGTTGTATTTTTAAGCAAATGGCTGCTGTTGGCTGTGTATTTGAATGTAATTTTTCCATTAATGTTGTCGATATGAAACTATGGTATTTTAGCCGGTGGAAATCAGCTGTTCCAAGCAAGTTATGCCATGCAGTTGACACGTTGGGTTGGTTTTGCTTATAAGAACGATAAAGTTACGCACACAGTAAATTTACAGGGATTCGAGCAGATGGTAGGAACTACGCCTTTTTGACAAAATAATTTAATTACCTTTTATTGTTGATAGGTTTTACCCAAAGTTGAAAAGGCTATCCATTCTCAGCAGAAATCAATAAGTGGATGTTTTGCTAACCTGGCATTGCTCCGAATGAGGGACAAGATAAAAACATTTTCTAAGGTATTTTTGTACGTCAGAATTACTCTCTACCAACATTTTAGGCAAAAAATTTGGAATCAACTATTTCCATAGAAATTTACGACAGGCAAGCTGACAGTGTAGATATTTTCCGCCCAGTACACCATCTGGGCGAATTTTGTGTTCCGGAGTACCTCATAGACACAAGTGGTGATAATATTGGAGCGCAGAAACTTTATCGAAGCAACACATCTGCATCAGAAGAAATATCAACAACTGAAAGTGGGAGCCAGTTGGGAGATGAAGATGCTTCAGAAAACATTATAGACTAATTCCATACGATGCCCGAAACACTTCAAGTCTTTTTTAATTTAAATTTTAACAACATGTAAAAATAAATTGAAAATATGAATATCAGTGCAATTACAAGGCACTCGAAGGATTTAAACAAAATTTAGCCAGCACTTGATTAATTCCTAAATCTGTCCAGAAAATAACCGGGTTTAAAAATGAACTGACCGTATTAGCATGCAAACTCAAGCTGTAAGCTTATACGCCAGATATAACAGTATGTAAACTTTCGGAACGGTCATCACAGAAAACACTACTATTATGCGGTATCAGGACTTCAGTTAAAGCCTTTAAATTTTAAAAATAATCGTAGCTCTAAAACGAACAAAAAATTACATACAGCATTTTTATTCACTTAAACTCTCTCAAATAAACATTCTAACATGACTACGTAAATGAACAGATCCTCTCAAAATAATAGGGATTGTAGTCACTGAGATACATCATCTGTTTTCTTCCATCTTCGGTCCTTGCTAAAATAAGAAACACAAGTGACAAATCAAAATTAAGCAGCTAAAATTTTCCCACCCTTTTCACTTGTTATCCAATGCTTATCCTTGTAGTAGTCATACATCACATCCAACTCATCCTTGGTATATGGCTTTGTTTCAATCTACAATAATGTATTAGTTAGCACATTATACCACTGGATCTAACCGGAATAAATGGATCGATGCTGTCGAACGCCTAAATATAAAAAGGGTTGAACAAATAACAACAACGATTTTACTTACCTCTTCACCGAACAACTCCAGCGGCGTAACACGATGAATGGTTCGCCTTTCTTTCTTTAGGGAAAATTCAGCCTTGTCAGCAACCATGACCACCGCACCATTCCGCCTGAACATAAAAATTTAGACGAATATCATGATCATCATCACGGATGGTAATATTTGAACGCACCAATCCTGACGGAAAAACTTCTTGAAGCAGTGAATCAGTGCAATGTCCTCAGCCTTTGCAGGAGTTCGGTCTGGCTTCTTAATTAGAGTAACGCCATAAAACGAGTTGGCCTTAAAATAAAACCAAAATAAACATAATGCACACATATCTCAGAAAAGTTGTTACATGATCAACGGCAACGAACCTAAAGGCAAATCATAGATTTCAGCTGTGCAATCAAATAAAGATAGCTCACAGTTTGATGGTTCCCATTGTAGCATATCTTCGCAGTTCACGACAAAGTGCACCCACACAATCCGTTGCACAGTGGGGATTTATGAGGCCCTGAAAATCAATTGGGATCAAACAAGTAAGAAACAAGGAAAGTTTGCAAACAAAATTACCACGTCAATCATCGATGTAATAGGACTCCCTTCGGCGGTGCTTTCTTTCCTGCTCCACACATATGTCTGTAAAAACCGAAAAATAATGAAATATTCGGCAATTATGCATAAGTTATACCTTTTCCGTTTTGAGAGCCTGGAAAATTGAACAAGTAAAATATAAATATATGACGAGCAAGTACCTCCAACTTGTCCCAGAGATGTTCATTTTGATGTCTAAAGGATAGTAGGAAGAACACCGCATTGGCCGGCGTGTTTATTCGCCCTTCTTTGAAGGTGGATTCCTATAGTAAGCTTAGTAAAATTCGATAAATTTAATTTTAAACGAACCTCAGAGTCCAGAGCATCACGATTCCAGGTCATTCCTAAAGTCAGTAGCTTACTCAATTAGTTAAGCAGCTAAAAGGTAAACCGTACCACTCTTGACGGTAAGAAGGACAAAATTCTCGCTATGAGCCCAGTGAACTAGCTGATGCATTGTCTATAACAAACAATTGAAACCCACTCCTACAACCACGTCAAATTAGCATACAATCGATTTTCCGGTACCAAACCCGCCCCATAACACAAGACGAAGCGGAGGATACCCGGGCTTCACTACTTGCAGACAATTTATAGCTTCAACCAAAGACCTTAAAACATAAAATTATGAAAAATAACGTTTTGAGAACTAACTCTCTGCACAGCCATGCGCACCCGAGCGTGTCGATTTGCCTGGCGTATATTGATGGGAACAGCTTCTTGTAATTCAAAGCTTCTACAGTTTGCATAGGCACCTGTATAAAGAACACTGGTGAAAATAAACTTTTTTGTGAAAATAATATTAATATAAAATATTGTGAAAATTTTGTGAAATGTTGAAAGTAGTACCTCATAGATCTTTCCTGGTTCTGCGTAGAGCTTTTCGGAAATCTCAACGGGAGCAGCCTCCTGAATAAATGAGATTTTTTTTCAAAACAATAGCTATCATCCTAAATTAGGTTTCCTAACCATTGCATCTGTCAGATTTCGCCTAGTCCTACTGAAGCATCTGAGCTGACGGAAAACTGGTAGCACTTTCGGCAATCCGGCCATGAACTAGAGTTTTTTCTAAATTACTAAAAATAGTCCACTTAAAAGGTTTCAATTAAAGGAGGGGAACATTTTCTGGCCCGAACGGTTTGAATCCCACTACGTGCATGTGTATTTTTTCCGACGAATAAACTACTCTTACTGCTACGCTCCGTTTCATATTTATAACGCCACTTATGACTTTGAGCATTTTTCTGCTGTTTCATTGCTTTTTTTGTTTCTTCTTTTAGAAAATGCCTTGAGGAACAAATCCTTCGGAGTTCGAGAAAGGGCAGATCGTGGCGTATCAAAGTGAAGGAAAGGGAGTTCGTGCAATTGCTAGGGAGCTTCAAAGATCAGACCGTCTTGTCCAAAATTTTCTGCAAAATCCAACGCGTTATGGCAAGAAGAAGCGAACGGGACGAAAAAGAAAGCTTTCCAAGCGAGATGAGCGTCAAATTGGCAAGAGGGCTTCGAATTCTTCTTTACCTGTCAATGTAATCAAGCAGAATCTCGGGTTGGAGATGTCAAAAACTACCTTCTGGAGGGCTATTCAGCGGAACTCCGACAAGGGAAGACGACCAAGGCGCCTCGTCTTCTTCCTAGCCACATTGACGCCAAAATGGAATTTGCAAGGAATAACAGGGATCGGGATTGGAAAAACGTAAGTATCTGGTGAATTAATCTTGGGTTATTGTTAGAAGGTTTTCGGATGAAAAGACATTCAATTTGGATGGACCTGACGGCTTCACTGGATACTGGAGAGACCTGCGCAAAGAGCCTCGCTACTTTTCAAGACGGAATTTCGGTGGTGGAAGTGTCATGGTGTGGGCCGCATTCACTCACTATGGAAAGGTTGGTCTCGTCTTCACTTCCTCAAGAACAGTGCTGAGTACGTTGTTCAAGTCTTGGTGAGAACACTCATTTATGGACTTTATTTCTATCATCTTATTGTAGGTATCGAATACAGAGCTACCAATCCTTTCAATCGAGTTTTCACTTACATCAATGCCAAATGTGCCAAGCCAGCAAGCGTGCTTTCCATAGTAAGTGACGGAAATTGCGGATTATGATCACCACGGCCTTATCAGAAAGAACATCGCTAAGTTCCTTGCTGAACACATCGGAGTGAACTGGTGCAAATTGCTGATGACTGACGAAGAAAACATGCCAAGAATGTTAGCGTAGAAGCCAAAGACTCGTCAGATGTTAAAGCTATGCTCGGTGCATGGACTTTTCTGCCGCCTCAAAGCTTTTCCAAGTCAATGTGCTGATCTACTCGAGTGTTGGATGGAGGTCGTATTCGCCAGATTTAGGAAATAGTTGGCAAAAGTCAAAACAGCAACAAGAGCTTCCATCTATTCCAATAACATTTGCCAATAGTCATTTTGAAGTTGCTATTGTTGTTTGAAATCTTTATGATCAAATAAAGTTCGTGCGCCATACTTTGAAAAGTTGTGGGATTAATTTCAGTGAAGATAATGAACCTTAAAACCAGAATCATGTTAGACACTATTAAAATAGCTCTTTTAGCAAAAAAATACAAAAAAAATCATTAGGGGGACCAAGGCAAAATTAGCGGTTCACCACCTCTTGGAGATTTGTCTAAAAGGTGGTGAAACGTCCGTATACCGAATTAATGCCCTATGCGATAAGATATTAATCTCATCCTCGGATCAGTCAAAAACCAATCCCATCTTCAAATTGATGCACCACCTCTGGCTCGAAATTTTATTTCTAGCATTCTATTCTTGACCTGTTTTTTTAAAACTTCTCTTGAGCAACTTAGAAACCATTTTGTAGCT
The DNA here is from genome assembly GCA_029231635.1 of Ditylenchus weischeri. Lineage (NCBI taxonomy): Eukaryota > Metazoa > Nematoda > Chromadorea > Rhabditida > Anguinidae > Ditylenchus > Ditylenchus weischeri. Next base: position 244,086 of record JAMRYI010000008.1, read on the forward strand.
CACTCATAAACTACTATAGAAAATAATTCGCTTAAAAGCAGTCTTCAAAAATTGGGTAAAAAACATTGGGTGGGAGGGGGCGTCGCTTACTAGAGGGGGGCGGCAATTAGAGGAAATACGGTTCTGCATTCTTTATTGAAATGTGACTAAACATACTACTTAGCCTCTAATAATCACCAAAATGTAAAGCAATTAAACAAAAAAACTTAAAAATTTGTATTTTACTTCGTGTTTCGAAGACCCTGTTTCGCGAAAAATGTTTTCACGGCCTTTCAAAACGCCCGAAAAGGTGCATTTTAAGCTTCAAGCAAAATTTCGCGGGAAATCAAAAAAGGATAATATTTTTTTGCCCATAGAATTCTCTTTTTTGCCCACATTTTTGCGAGAATCCAAAGTTTATGGTCGGAAAATGACTGAGATTGCTCAGAATGCCACCCTAGAGTGGCCGAAAGCCAATGAAAGTTTGTTTTTGGGGGTTTACTAAAGGGAGTAAATTTTTTGCGAAAAACCGATTGCGCACATCAGAATCCCACTTTGATCGGCTTAATCGCTCAGAATCCCACCCTGAACCATTCAGAACCACTTTAAACCACTCCTAACCACATTAAACACTGGTTAAGGGTACTTGGTGGGTTTTAAGTTACTTACCATACTGGTCGGGAGTGGTTTAAAATCGTTTTGAATGGTTCAGGGTGGGATTCTGAGTGATTGAGCCGATCAAAGTGGGATTCTGATGCGCGGAATCGGGTTTTCGCAAAAAGTTTGCTCCCTCTGCCACTCTAGGGTGGGATTCTGAGCAATCTCAGTCATTTTCTGATCATAAAATTTGAATTGCCGCAAAAATTTTAAAATCTATGGACAAAAAATAAATCTATGGGCAAAAAAGAGGATTCTATAGGCAAAAACGAGAATTCTATGGGCATACAAAATCTATGGGCAAAAAAATATTCTATGGGCAAAAAGAATTACCACCCATCAAAAAACTCGTCTAATTTGACTAGAAAAATGAATTCGAGACTTAAAATAATTTCTAGTTTTCACACGTCCTCGATCCAGCAAAGATCTCCTTTTATTTTTTAGAGGAGATTTAGGGCTATATTTTGGTACATGGATTTTTACTGAGAATACGATTTTCGCTATTTTCGATACGATTAAAGTTTCATGTAAATTTTTGCCTTGTACAGTCAACCCTCGATTTAACTAACGTTTTCCCATGCCGCTATACCAAAATGAACTCTTGATTTAACGATACCCCTGATTTTGCGATACTTTTTACCCGATTGCTGTAAACAAACCTTTGATTTAACGATAGTGTTAAGCCCCTACATAATGTAAATACAAAAAGGTTTGTCAATAAGTAGGCCCAACACTTTTTTACCTTAATTTTTGCATTTTTTGCCACTTATGTTTTGACAATATGGTCTCAAATATTGCAAGGATTCCGATTTTAGCGATCGTTTTTTTAGAAATTAAAGATTTTTTTCCAAAAAGCAAATTTTTTATGGTGTCCATCTTTTTGATACTAAGGGGTACACTATAGGGAGACTTTGCCTTTTCAGAGGAGCAGTACAAACGTCGAAAATTGAGGTAAAAAAGTGTTGAGCTATTTAAGGGTGGTTTCTATAGGCAAGAACCAAGATTTTGGTTGCATAATGTGTGTCGAGGTTTGACTGTACCATCTTTATTTATTCTACTGATTCTCTCACACGTGTTAGATGAAAAAAGGCATTCTAAGAAACCAACTACCTTCTTCTTATCTAACTGTATTGCATTAATTTTCATAGGTGAAAATGATAACTATAATATCATATTAAAATCAAGAAAGGCTCGAATTTTAACCTGAAAAAGTTTAAAAAGCAGCACAGAACTGTATTTGAGACAAAAGATGACATAGAGACATTAAGGAAGTTTAATCAATAACACAAAGACTTGAATTTAGACCGCAGTTTAACTGTTAAGACTAAACACGAAAGATTTATATTGAAAAATAGAAAGATATAACAGTCACAGTATCGTATTTCCTCTAATAGAAGCCCCCTCTCCAATAGAAGCCCCCTCTCTAATAGAAGCCCCCTCTAGAAGCTGAGTGAAAAATATAAGCCCCCTCTCTAATATAAGCAACCCCTTAAAATAAAAAAGATTTCATTTGGATTCGCGCCTTTTTTGTTGACAATTTTTTTGTGATTCATTACATACATAGAGCGTTTAGAGACTTTCTTTATAAAAACGTCAGAAAAAACGTTTCACGTGAAATTTTGCGACGGCGAATTTTGTCAACGGCGAAAACCGTGACGGAAAATCAGCCCCGTCCCATATATAAGCCCCCTCTCCAATAGAAGCTCCCTCTCTAATAGAAGCCTCGAAACTAGAAAGAAGGACTCGAAATTTTTATCAAGGCCTTGAAACTCGAAAAAAAGATTCGAAATTCGAAAAGTTTCGAGTTTTCGAGTCGAAAACTCGAAAACAACGCCTTGACTCGACAACCCTGCCTTCAAGGGAAGTTTAAGGGTGGTTTGGAGTTACTTTTAAAGCTCATAGTAGTTTCAGGTGGCTTGAGGTTCTCAGGGTGGTTTGAAGTGGTTTGAGTAAAGAGAGATAAGATTTGTGTCTTAATAGGCTTATTGTGATTGTTGTGGTTTTTTTGCAGGCTTGGAGGCTTGTGATTGAGATGCGCACACAGATACCTGAGACATCTGTGTACATAAAAAAATTCTATTTGAAGAAGGTCGCAGGAAGTAACAACACATTGAGAATCCAGCACTTTTGATCAATATTAAGCCAAAAATACCAGCGAGAAGCTTTACTAGCGTTAAAGAAAAAGAAGCAAATTAAAAAAAATTAAATTTTCATGACAGAAACTAGCGATGGAGAGCAGGATTTCGGGATTTTTACTTTCTACCGAATCTTTGACCCCCTTTTGACGGAAATGGATAGCTAATAATTTCAGACCCTATAGCTACTTTTTATTCCTCTATCTGTTGGTCTTTTTAATTTTTGTATTTTATTTGATAAATTTAGACCTGCGAACCTGAATCCTGAAATTGACAAAACCAGGATCCTGGTTTTGTCAATTTCCGGATTCAGGGTTGCAGGTCTAAAATAAAAATTACAAATAAGATACAAAAAGCTATCACTAGTGGGTCAAAATTCGGTAGAAAGTAAAATTCCGAAATCCTGGTCTCCATCTTTAACAGAAACTGCGCAAAATATTTCTTTTATCGCGTTAAGTCGAAAAAGTCGTTTAGACAGTGCTTTTGAGCCATTTTGCCCTTAATAAGACATTTGTCAATTTTTTTCTACTTTGTCCCGCAGGTCGGTGTCCCGCGGGTCAGTGCCGAAAAATGACTCATATCTCTGTACCGCGACTTTTGTCCCGTGACTTTGTTCCGCGAGACGTACTAACGGTACAAAAGTCGAGGTACATACTTTGCTCTTGTCTCATGTCCGGCGGGAATACGAATGGCGCCATAGGAAAAGAAAAAAAACTATGAGCAACTGAATATGCAAGGCTCAGAAGGAACACAAAAATGCAATCAGAATAAGAAGTTTCCTGGCATTATGTCACAAAATATATTTTAAACCAAAAGTTCTGTCTATTTTAATATTTTAACGCCAAGAAACCTTCTATTTTTCCTTTTTATTTAAGATAATGTAAACCCTATTAATAACCTTAACCCTTACAGCTTGCCCGGCAATGTTGTTTGCTTTAGCACTGTATATTGGATTACCAGCTTTGTTGGCTGTCTTAACCTACCTCATAGTGTCTTTGAAAAAATCTGGATATTTTGACGATGTACACATCGTGGTGCTAGAAGACCCGCTTATATTATCTGACAATATTACTGGTGAAAATTTATGCAATTTGTTCAGTTCATATTTTCCTACATTTCAGTATTCTACAAATACTGTGTTGCTGGAAAATGCAGACAGGTGTACAGCGAAGTAGCCGAAATTTTGCCCAAGGAGTTGACAAAATTGTTTGGAATATTTTATAACAACGGTGACGCGCAGATACACTGCTTTTTATAAGTAAGCGGAAACGAGCAGAAATATGTTAAATATAAAAAAGCAGTTTAAAAACCGTAAAAATGCATAATTGCGGATATTTTTGAAAAATCATGAGGTACGTGGCATAATTCAGTCTCGAAGATGAAATTAAAGGAAGGGAAAAAGCCGTTATGATTTGAAAATTCGGCCTCAGTGGCGCAGTGGATAAGCGTTTGTGTTTTATGGCCTTAAATTGTGCGCAGTTTCGTTCTCACCTGGTGGCACGCTATTTATTTTGGCTTGTTTGACAATGTCTATGGATAATTGGGGTCGCTGATTCCGAATCTGGCGGTAAAAAAATCGAAATACCTTCACACATTGGTCAAACAAGCCAAATAAATGTGCGTGCTACCAGGTGGGATCGAACTTGCGCACCATTTTCGGCCATGAAACACAAACGCTTATCACTGCACCACTGAGACCGAATTTTCAAACCTGAACGGCTTTCCCCCCTCTTTTAAGTTGTCATATTTTCCCCTAAAATCCACAGGTGGAATTATTTTTCAATCCTTAGAAAATCGGTAAAACTTTGGGACAATCAAAACCTTTAGGGTGCTCAACCACAGTCTAAAAATTAAATCTTTAGAGCTCGTGATAGTTAAGAAAATGCAATAACAGCTACCGTATCCTCTCTAATAATTAGAGATTAGAGCCTTCGGGCGAGATTTCGGGACGGGATTTCTGGCGAAAAAAAATTCGAGATCGAGATCGGAATTGTCGTTCGAAAATTTCGGGATCCCGACGAAATTTCGAGATTTTTCCTATTTCTATCTTTTATTGACAACACTATCTACCAACAACAAGGGACAAATATAATAATTTTAGTAAAAGTAATTGATCTGTGGCAACGCCTTGTGCAGAAATATGAGCATTTCGGCTTTTTCAGGCTGTAGTAGTATAGCGCTGCTTTGTGTCTGTGGTCTGTCACAAAAAAAATGTTAGTGGTGTTCCTTCAATCAGATCAAAAATCTGTCAACGCCATTCGACTCAGCGTGGTCGATTTACTCAGTAAGAAAATTATCAAAAGTTGGGGTCGTCCGACTTAAATAAAAGTAACAGACTCTTAAAAGTTGCCAAAAACCACAGGGTGACTAAGGCATTCGAGAGTGAATTTTAGATTGCCTTGGGGGACCAAGGCATGGTTACAAGTTCAAATCTTGGTGGTAGCATGTATGCGTGTAAGCACTATCGGCGCCAGCTTATATGCCGCATCGCGGCATCGCTAAATTCTTGTGTAAATACTAATATGCAGCTCAATCACAGCAAAAACGTTATGGCAAAAAAAAGTTAAGCGAGAAAACAGGAAGAACTAAAATGCGCGCGACGATCACTTTTTTCGCTTCGGGATTCAACGATTTTCGGGGATCGAAATCGGGATTCTGGGAAATGATCGGGCGGGATTTCGGGACGGGATTTGGTCTCAACATCTGCTCGGGCGGAATCGGGATCCCGATGGGATGCCGTCCCGTTTCTGTCTCTACTAATAATCCAAACACCAGCTGCTTTTATCTTTGACTGATTTTTTCCGAAAGGAGTTTTCTCTTTTGGCTCTTCGTGGTTTCTTAATTTTTTAATAGAATTTGTCTATTATTAAAAACAAAAATTTAAATTTGTTTTTTTCCAATTTTTTTTTCAAAAATATATAAAATTTACAACAAAAAAATTCACTCAGACAAGGACTCGTTAAAATAGGGTAGATTTGTTCCCACCAATTTAATTCACGTTTGAATTGGTGGGAACAAATCTTCCCTACTATCCTCCTGACATAAGAATCACTTAGGAGACTTTTAATTATGATTTATAAGAAATTGTGAGTTGCGTCCGCAATTGACTAGCCGGAAATGTAGTTCCACAAAAGTCAGGCCACTAATGTGGGTCCGCGAAAAAAACAATTTTGCAAATTGTTATTATTCTTTAAACCATTGATTGCTATTATTGCAGTTGTTTTTGATGTGATTAAATAAGTTTTGCTTTGAATGTAAACCAGGGTATGGATCTGTCTTTATTTATAAGATTTGTCTTTATATCTGGTCTCCAAATATATTTTGTTAAGGATTTTATGTAAAAAATCCTATCCAAAAGAATAACAAGCAGTAGATAATATTTTCGCTGAAATACCCCAACATCTCCATATTTTGAGCATATTTCCTTATTTTCAACTGGATGAACTTGAGTCCAATAGTTAGATGCCTTAGATGCCCATTAGGCAGTGCAAATAAAAGTGGAATATATACTGATCAAAGCTATGAGAAGAACCCAAAAATTATGGATTTCGTCTAAAATGAAGGTTTCAGCTAGTTCTTGGCTTAATTTATTGTTTTTCAGAATGGATGAGCGGAATATAACAGACGTAAATTCAATCAACAAGATAGTGGACGTCTTCACATACCTGAGACACACATTGCTCGAAAGTGACTATGGATGCATAAAAACGTATACATACCAGAGTCTCTTTATGCGGTAGGGTCCCAGTTATCAAATCTATGTCAAACTCCATCTTTTTAGATAATATGGGTACCCTCCAGTATCCATTACCTTGGTCCCCCAAGGCGAAAAGTCAATTTTAGGTCTAAATTTTTTGTCGGTCGGGTGACTCAAAACATTTTTTTCACACATAAAAAGTGCTAAAACTTCGAAAAAACATGTTTAGGGTGCTTTTGCGAGGGCACCGAATAAGAAAGTTTAGCCTCATAAAAGTGGGTATCACGGCTTTTGACAAAAAAAAATTGAAAATGGCCTTCCCAGTAGTTTTTTCATGTCTTCTAACCATTTTAAGCGATATAGAGCCAGGGCTAAAAGGCCAGAGGTAAAAGAACCTTTTGCACCACCCTGTACGAATGTTTGTTGCTCTACCATTCCAAAATTTCTTGTGTAAATCCAAATTCACTTGATCAAATTCACTTTATTTCCAATTAAAAACGTAAAAAAAGATTTGTTTACCTTCTTAATCACCCACTTATACACCTGAATTAAATACAACAAACGAATGTTCTGCAATAAAAACCTGCCTAGAAGGGGGCACTACTCACTGCACCAAAGACTAACTCCCTCGCTTACCTCTTCTCCAACCATCCTCTTAGCCAGCCCTCATCTGTTGATGGAGCAGAAAAGAGGATTGATTCATACCGGCATACTATTGTCGAGTACTATTGTCACCACCATCACCACTCCTCTCTATTGATTTGATAGTGGTGGTTGTGCTGAATACTGGTGGATGGTAGTGATTACTCACTCATGTTTTTCTGCTCCTACATTCTAGAAAAATCCCCATCATCGCCTCCGCCTCCCATCAAAATATAAACAGAGGGAGGCAGCAGAGACGGACTAGCCCCACTAAGTTCCAATCATCAGCCTCTCTTTTCCGCATTTGTTTCACCACTTTTTCCGTGGTTTTGTTGTATATCCGTTTTCTGCACCAACTTTTCCTATTTTTTGGTCTAAAAGTTAAGTGTACACATTCCGTCACCTAGATTATTGGTTGATTTTGTGAGAAGAAGTGCTGGGGTGTTTGACTTGGTGGGCTTTTGTATTCACCGACGGACTGCAATGAAGATTATTGTTGTTTGTTTGGATTGGTTGAATGAGTGGATGGAACATGGAAATCTGCATGTTGTTTGCAAGCTCAACTGACTAATTGATCATTTATGGACTCTTGAGGACTAGTTTGCGATCTGAATGTTGCAAAGTGGGATTAACTATACAGTATGGCCCGAAAATTTCGGCCGATTTTTTTAATAGCTATAACTCTTTGTTAACTCGATTTTCAAAAAAGTCTCTTAATATTTTGGCTGATAATCAGATGGTCATCGAATTATTTAGACTTTTGATTTTTCAGAATGTTCTTTTAAATTTTCCAAAACAAATGAAAATTAAAGGTTTTCGGTCCAATTAAGCAGTTCATAAACAGTTTCATTGACAAAATCCGTAAAAAATTATTGGATTGAACCATAAGTAATGTCGTTTTTTTAAATGGGTTTTCATGTAACATGTTATAATTATTTTTTGATATAGTGCTATCTTAGTGCTATCTTGTAGCGCATTTCAAGAGCTACAAGACCTATTTTACAGAATTATTTTTGAAAATATGGGTGTTGAGATATAATTAAAAAAAAACAATTTCTTGAAAAAATTTCCAAAATCCGAAAAAATTGGAAAAACTTAGATTTTGGTCATTTTTCAAGAAATTGTTTTTTTCCAAAGACCATATCTCAACACCCATATTTTCAAAAATAATTCTGTAAAATATATCTTGTAGCTCTTGAAGTGCGCTACAAGATAGCACTAAGATGTTGTTAAAGTGCCAAATTCTGAATCAAACTCTTGACCAGTTAAAGCGATGAATGTACCCCCTAAAGTGCCCATTGGTGAACCTCATTTCTTTTGAGCACTTTTGAGCTAAGAAAAGGGCTACCAAATAGTGTATGACGTATTGAAAAATGATCATAACAGGTTACATAAAAACCATTAAAAAAATGACATTACTTATAATTCAACCCGATAGATATGGTAGAGAATTGGTAAAATGTTTTTTTGCATACACCTGGTCTGAACATTAAAAAACCGTGTTATGCGCCATCATGTTTTATGTTTTAGCAGTGGGGTTGTCAAATATTCGAAATTTTCGAACGGTTTTTCGAAATTTCGAAGTGTTTTGTATTGTATTTCAAAATAAAAGGTTCACTTATAGGCTTCGCATATAGCAACACTCTAGTTTTGTGTGATAATATTATGTCAGCTGTTGAACAAAGATTGCTAAAAACACATTGATTAATGGTTATCCTTGCTCTTCATTCGCACTAAAAAATTAATTCAGTTCACTACTTTAGAGAGCAGCACACATCTTTTTTCGTGTCTTAAATCATTTGTTTGATGTTAAGGCTGAACAAACGCAGAAATAAAAAGGTCACTTCTCAAATTTCTTTTTTTTTCGCTGTTACAACTACTCAAGACAAAGTGCGATAAAACTTTATCTAGTAGATAAATTTTATCTGTCAAATGAAATCGGTCAGTATTTTATCTGATAGATAAATTTATCGGTTCAGATAAATTTATCGGTTTTGGGTACTTGTTTACTTTGGGGGACGCATTTTATAATATTTTGTAAATCATATTTAAACGTCTCCTTAGTAATTTTTATATGCTGAAAATGATAAAAAGAAGTTTTGCAATACTTTCCTACATAAAAAATCCATTTTGTCAAAAACAAATTTTTGACTAAAATTTGACTTTTTGCCTTGGTGAACCAAGCTAAATCAAGGTTTTGGTCAGAATTTTTTTCGAGAATGGATTTTTTATGCGGTAAAGTGTTGGAAAACTTCTTTTTTATCGTTTACAGCATATAAAAATTACTTAGGAGACGTTTAAACATTATTTACAAAATATTATAAAATGCGAATCCCCCTTAAAGGCAGCTGATAAAATAGAGATTTTCAAGGATTTTTGTAGGAGTTTCCAACAAAAATTTCCCGCCGTTTTCTAGAAAGAGGCAAATTTTTGAACACGGTTTCGTCCCAGAATCAGACCTGGTCAGGTCTTTGTCCTGGGCGAAATCGAGTGGTTGGGGGTCAAGTTCAAGCACCCATTGTCCTGTTATCACCACCAATATATGTTTGTAAAAAATAGTTTTAAAAATTTATAAATCGGAATCTTTAAATAAAATACATTCCTCGTTAATTTTGAAAAATGAATTAATTTAATATGACAAAAATGACAAAGTTTTGAAAACAAAAACCTCATTTTCACAATTCACCTTTAAAAATTCGATGGCTTGGGGTTAGAGGTCTTAAAATATCTAAATCAAAATATTCCTAGTATTTCTTGCAAACAGACCCAAAATCTGGACCCCACTTTGCACATTTAGATTGTTTCTTTTCAAATATCTAAATAGGTTTCCATTTTTGCCTTATTCCTCTCACCCATTTTTTTAAATTTGCGAAAAATGAGTAAGGATCAATGCAAAAATGGAAAAGTATTCTTGGATAGCACCAAAAATATTTATGAATCACCTGTTTGTCCAGATATCCCTAGCCGGGTTTAAAATCATCGAGAAAATTCGAGAAATTCTCAGCAAGGTTGCTCTATTGTTTTCCTATTCCATACAATGCCTTATTATGTTGCATTAATTGCTATGCATAACAATGAAAGGTGTGCAAACAATTTTCGCCATTGTTTTGTGATCCTTTGAGTACTCCTCTGTGACGTGTCCATATTTCCGCCTTGTTTCCTATTTAATTAGTGGATGATTTTGTTGTTCACATTTTCACAACAGATTTTGTTTAAATTCTACAGAAGTGTACGCTTATCCCTTTGTATACCTGAAATTTTACAAATCAGCCAATTTATTTTTTTAATTTGTCTGTATTTTCAGTTGTTCTATTAGATTCTCAGCATTTAATTTCCTGCTTTTACTAACTATGAAGTGCCTTATCACTGCGTAGGTTTTTTGATCTTTTAAAAAGGTGCTAATTACAAGGGTAGGCCAAGAAATTCGGCCGATTACAAAAGGTCATACTTTTTTCGGACGTGATCTGGAAATTCTGTTTTCAGAGATCGATTACTTGTGATCGAGTTTATTAAATTTCACCAAATTCATTCGGTGCATAACGTCGAAAATACGATTTTGTTTGGTCCCTATGGTTTAACCCGCAACCATCTGGACTCCGGGTAAATAAAAGTATTAAACCATGGGGGACTGAACAAAAATCGTGTTTCGGACATCCTATACCAAATGAATTCGGAATTTTGACATAGTGTCGGCAAAAAATTTGTTATCGTTTAAAACCGAAAAATCAAAAACCGTTTAAAATGGAACGAATTTCTTGGCTCATAGTATAATTTACTTTTCACCCTTTGGTAAAGAGTCTTAGGTTCTACTCCACTTAAGTGCATGTCATTTTTGGGGGTTTTTAAAGGTCCGTTACCGTCCACGACAACGAAATGGCAAGTAATTTATTGAATTGGCAAGGAGCAGCTTTTTTACTCCAAGAATACACGAAAAAAATAATTTGATCACTATCCACAATCACTTTGTAGTTCAAAAAAATTGCATTTTCGGAGTAAAAAAGCTGCCCCCGAAACTCGTTGTCGTGGACGGTAATGGCCCTTTTAAATTAGGACCTATAGGATAGATTTTGGCTAAAGAGCTAAACTTAAGCTTCGAATTATTTATCGACTTGTCATTGGATTTAAATTTAATTATTATTAATTATTAGGGATGGTAATAAAATAGCCCATGTTTGACAGCCACCCTCTTTATCTCCGACAAATTTATTTGTTTTAGATTTATTGCAACAATCTTTCTGGTTGTCAGTGAAGCTACTCCAGCCAACAGGCAAAAACGATTTGCTGGCTTTGGAGCTCTTTCTACAGTTGGCGGCAATGTCGGTTGTGTTGTCTCAGTTAGTATATTATTCAATCTCACAGTTAACTCTTGATAAGCTACTTTGATATCAACATTTAGGAAAACTCCCCAGGAAATGCCTCACTTTTTATCAACTCTCACTTCACCAAGTACTTGTCTGAGGACGAGCAGTCCGAGCTGGAGCAATACAAACAGGATCTCGCCAAGTTTAAGACTGAAGTGAAGGTAAAAACATCTTTTTTATGTTGCTAAGAATACTTAAATTCCTATCCCTTTGCAGGCCTTCCTGGAACAGCGTCAAAAACAAGCTTTGGTGGCTCGTCAATCAGGCCGACCGAACTCCTTCGGGGGACGCGCCAATGGACAGGCTGAGCCTACCGAGATTGACAACAAAACCTCCGCTCCACTCAAACAGCCACAGCAACCGAAGAAGCCTTCTTTCTGCTCAGAAAAAGCCACCACTCAATATGTCTTTGATGGGTTAGTTGATTTAATCTTACAATATACATCAAAAATTTCAAAAGTTTTTGTTTTAGATGCAGCGTTCAGGGAGACAACGTCTATATCGGTAATTTTTTTCAATTTTTACGTGCAGTTGACGAATTTTTTCAAATTAAATTTCAGGCAACAATTTCGTCCGCAAATTGACCTCTGCCGAACAAGATGAACTTGCTCAATTTGGTTAATTTTTAAAATATTTTGTAACAAGTGCCATTGAGGCACAAAACAGGCCCTAAATATTAAAAACACGATGTGGAATGGCGCCTTACAAGCACCTATTTACAAATATGTCAAACTACCCTAAGAATAATGGAGGTAGGCGGAAATCCCATTTTTGGGATTTTAACCGCGGTGAAAATATTTTTTTTTGGGATTTTTACTGTTTTCAGATTAGTTTTATATTCTGATGCTTCACTTATTGATTTCATTAATTTTTCGATACTACTAAAAATCTGTACTCTTTAAAAACTGTTTTCCACTGCTTTTATATTTATCTTTATCCGACAACAAGGTACAACCAACACTAAACACCATAACAACTATTGCATATAATTTTCATCGAAATTTTCATTATCAGAAAATTCTTCATTTGGTAATATATAAATTTATATATAAATACTCCTATTAACGCTTTAAGAGTTTAAAAGTCTGAATGCACACTAATACACAAAACAGCTTTGTTTTTAGATCTAATATTACACACAGCCTATTTTTTAAACAAATAAAAATTGTCGGCGAAAATCCCAAAAAAGGGATTTACACTACGGTCGAAATCTCAAAAAGAAGATTTTTGCCGCAGTTAAAATTCCCAAATAAGGGATTTTTTCCAGGAATTTTCGCTGGGGCATAACGGAATTTTGCAGCAAATTTTTGCTTTACCTTTTTTTCTTGAATTTTCTGCTCTTTTTATCAATATGATAACGCTATCAGGTAGCCCTGTGATTCTAGCTTCTAACAAGCTAGAATGGTATCACTTATTGCACCATCTTTTAAAAAAAGTAGAACAAAAAAAGTGAAAGTATGAACCAAATTAATTTTTTATTTGCTTCATACTTTTACTTCTTTGTTCTACTTTTTTCAGAGATGGTGCAATAAGTGATACCTTGTTAGAAGCTAGAATCACAGGGCTACCTGATGATATTCTTACTTCTGAAAAAAGTTGCGAAAATTTACTAGAAACAAAGATATACATGAATTTGCTGCAAAATTACGAGAATTTACTGCAAAGCTACGAGATTTCGCTGCAAAATTCCGTTATGCCGTTTTTGCCGCGGATAAAATCCCAAAAAGGGAATTCCGCCTACCTCCATACCAGGAAACCGTGATCAGGAAATTGCTTGGTCAACTAAACAGCGAATTTTCAAAAAGTGTGACGGAGTGAGTCCAAACTATATAGAGATTATGTAAAAAGTGCTGTATAAAGCAGATATTAAATTCTCAGAAGGTTTTTTCAACTTTGTAAAAAAGCATGGATGCTATCTATTTATAAGTCCCAGCTCCACGTACTTATATTTGTATCAGTGTTTTGCTGAGCTCATAGTAACCACTATGGGTCGGTCACAGAGGTTTCCATTATATTTGGGGTCTACTGCATTTTGTGACTTGACAATACTTATGTATAAAATTTTTTAAATTAATTTTTTAGACAAACAATTCACTGCATACCAAAAAGCTGTGACCACCAACTTCAAACAGGTATAATAAAAAGTTGTCAAAAATCATGGTTTGTTTTATAAAATCATTGTTTCAGCAAGTAGAGGATATCTTCGGAAAACAGTTCGGCCAACACTTTGGAAACATTTTTGAGAGTGGTTCCTCAACCAGCAAGAGCACTGAAGTATCCCCCGTGGAACCATCTGCCGAGACTCCAGCCAATGATAGCAGCACTCCAGCTCCAGCTGAAGCTCCCAAGACACCTAACTTCTGCACCTTGATTGTTTGAAATATTATTAAGCCAGACACATTGAATTATGAAATGGAACTATGATTCTCATTTTCACAAAGCGTTTACGTTGACTATTCTCTTAATCTTTTGAATATACTACTTTATTTTGTGCACTATTTTGAAATTGCAAAATAAAAAACTTTGATCGATAATTTTGTGAGGCAAAAAATTATTGTAACCAAACTTTATAGAACTAGAGCTACCTGGTTTCTTGAACGAGGGTCAACTGCCGACGCTAAACTGCCGACGAATTATCGAATTCTGATTAAAATTTTACTTTCCTTTTTTGGGTGAACTGAATGCTTTGTTACAAAGGTATTTCATTATTTTTAGTGCTGCGTAGGCGTTTGTGTATAAATGTAAAGTTTTATACACTTATTAAACTTACACTGGCCTACCTTTTTAGGTGAGTATGTCAAAAAATTTTTTGTAAAACATTTTGTAGTCCTAAAAAAACATTTGAGCCCGTTTTAACATGCGCTGGCCTAGCCTGCACCTAAGGCTTTGCCTAAGTTATAAAATGTATTAAACTTTGCGTTTTTTGTTTTCGGTTTATGTGATAAACTGCAGTTAAAGAACCATAGTTTTTGTACGCAGCAGCATGTGCAAAATTTGAATTAGCGGGGTACAGTTCTCTTTCGTCTAGAGCCATACTTTTTTGAGTCGTTTGAAAAAATTTGAAATGACGCGAAAGAGCACGTTTCTAGACGAAAGAAAACTGTCCCCCGCTAATTGAAAGAATTAAAGGATTTTACAAAAAAAAATTGTTTACGACAAAAACTGAAATTAGGTACTTAATTGAATCTTTGTAAGTCCAACTAATACACCATTAGAAAGAGCATGGAAAACTGAATAGATAAGTGTTTTCAAAAAACAGACGAGTATTGTGAATGGCAGCAGAATTCTTTATTGAATAAACGGCACAATTTTGAAGAAAATATTAATGTTTAAACAAACAACTGATTAGGTGCTGGAAATCTTCACAAGAAATGCAAAAGAAGTTTATGTACCCGGTAAAAACCTAACCGTCGACGAAATCCTTTTGGCTTTCCGTGGAAAATGCAGCTTTCGTATGTTTATATCGTCTAAAAGAGCAAAGTTTGGAATAAAACTCCATTGCCTCAATGACTGAACGCATATATTCTGCACGGAGGAAAAGAATCCAGACGCGACTTTCTATACAATTTGTCCGACCAACTAATGGAAAACCGAAAATCCGAGCGAGAGGAAAGCAAACACTGGAGCACAAAGATTTTTACTCAGATATCAACTTTGTACAGCAGGTAATTAAAATGAATTTTTGAAACACATTAATTTTCAATGTTTAGTTTACACGAACGCGCTACATCAAAGACAGTTGAAAAGAGAGAAAAGAATTCTGCTGCCATTCACAATACTCGTCTGTTTTTTGAAAACACTTATCTATTCAGTTTTCCATGCTCTTTCTAATGGTGTATTAGTTGGACTTACAAAGATTCAATTAAGTACCTAATTTCAGTTTTTGTCGTAAACAATTTTTTTTGTAAAATCCTTTAATTCTTTCAATCGCATAATAAACCACGCTCATGTTTTTTTGTATAATGTTATATGCCCTTAGAAAGCCCTTTTCCTCCTCTTTCTAACAAGCTATTATTTATCGCAAATCAATCACCAAATGACGTATAAAAGTGGATTGGTACGCAACGGAAGTTTTGAAAATGCGTGAAATTTAAAATCGCGTTTTTGAGCCACTTTTGATTATCAAACCACCCATAGTGTTATATATAGAAATGATCAGCATTAAATTCTGAGTCCAAAGGACCTAAAGTGCCGCTCGCGTGTTCGAGTGTTAATAAAATTTAATTTTTTTTTGATTCTAGTTATTCTCACTCGCAGTGAAAATCTCAGTGAGCTCACTCACTCTCATTTTTTCTACTCTCACTCTCATTCTCACTGCCCCAAAATATTTTCATTCTCACTCACTGCCTAAAAATCAGAGTGAGTGCAAACACTGCTCTGGATGCATTGAAAAACATGCATACCAGAGTTTCCCAGTTAAGAAAACTATGTTCAAACTCCATTTTTTTGAGGTATGAAGGTACCCTTTTGGGTTAGTTTACCTTGGTCCCCCAAGGCAAAAAGTCAGATTCTGGTCAAAAAAATTTTTATTCAAAAATGTCTTTCTGGACCCTAAAAACATGTTTTCTATCTTTCTAAGGGCCTAAAATGGCCTTAAAGGTGGTTAAAACTGATTTTTGGGCAAGGCGCACAGAGTGTAGTTTAGCCAAAAAAATTATTTAAATATGTTGGTAGAATTTGAATATCGGAGAGGTCATACACCTCAGAATTAGAATCTTTGCAAATTCCTTGGATGATTATATCATGTAATGCAAGTACTTTCGACAGTTGTTTCCTTGGTCTGTTGCCTAAGCGTTTTGCTGGTAACCTAATGTTTGCTGGTTCGAGTCCAACCCTGAGCAATGATTATTTCAAAGTTTCCTTGTCCTAGAAAAACTGAGGATAACATACAATATATCAACTGAGCTCATTGCACTTTGAAATTTTATTAACTTTTTTATTCAACATCACGCATTCCTTGAGAACTTTTGCCAAGCAACAATATAAAGGAGGACAACTTTGAACTTTTACAACCCAGACCGTTGAAAATATGAAAATGCTTTCTTGATTTTTTCTGAATTTACATAATAGTCACAAATAGTTACAAAAAAACCAAAAAATGCTATGTACATGAAAGACATTGGTAAAATTTAAACAAGGGATTGGATTGGCCGTGAGACTTTGGAGCTTATTTTTTAGATCAATTTTTAGAATATTTTTAGTCGCCTTCAACCATGTTCCAATCCCTCATTTTGGCAGTGAACAAGCATAAGATAGGGGTTAATTTTTATTTTTACTAGTGAAAAAGGGTACTCAAACAGTTCCGGTGATGAGCCATCGTTGAGAAGTCGGTGAAGTTTGTATGTATGTACACATCACCGGGACGCACATTCTATTGGTAGCAGTAGGGCTTCCATCTACGGGAATAATCTAAAACTATGCAGGTTAAAGTCGGGTGACTACAAGCGACAAGGTTAAATGGCTGTAAAAAGTTATAGAGTTCCTATATACCATTCCATTCACGTCAGGTTATACTGCGCCTTCACAAATGTCATTCATTTTTTTCAGGCGTTTTAGTAATTATTTTGTGCGAAGAAATCAGATGTAAACATGGTACTTAGTTACTTGACGACACGCAAATTTTTCTGATTAGATTTTTTAATTTTAGTTTGAAAGTTAAAGTTTGCATTGGGACACCAAGGTAACCTAATTTTTTAAAGACCAAGCAAATTTTTTTAACTTAGGCGAGTCCTTCGGCGCAGGGTACGCCAGCGCACGTCGAGAGGGCTCAAACGTGTGTATATAAAAGTGCACAGATGTTCCGCGAAAATTTCCGAATGGAAAAACTCACAAAACCTCTACGCACCAACTTTCAAAAAATATGCGGACTCGAACAATAAATATCATAGATCAGATAATGGCTTAAACAATAAGGGGGCAATTTCAGTATACACCCCTAGCTTATTTTTTTTATAATTATTAACTGTTTTTTAAAAGTCGAAAAAAATTAGAAAAAAGGAAAATGGGCATGTATACCAAAATTTAACCATAATAAGAGGAAAACATTTTGATCAAATTTGTTGTAAACTTGAGAACCTACCCAATTGGCAGTAAATAGGTGGGTGTTTAAGACATCCACAGAGCACAGGCAGTCGTAGCAATACATAAATAAGCAGCGAAGAAAGCATTTTCACATCCTAAGATCTTAAGCACCATCTAAACTAATATGGTTGTTGTGTCACTCCTTGAGAATTGAGCTCAAGCCCTCCATTTAGCAATACTCATCATTACAGGCGAGTGGCCGTTAGTAGCCATTGCTGCAAGTCACCGGCTAATCCCCCGACGGGAGATCTGCCTCTACCTACAAATTCTAGTTTAATTACGTAATTAAAATCTATTTTACAAGTCGTTTATAAAGTTTTTTGCGAAATTTTCGTGTAGAAATTGCAGAAATAATGTAATAATGTGGGATATGTGTGTCAGCAGCCATTGAAAAAAATGAGAAGCTAAAACTTCGATTTCAGTATACACTCCTAGCTTATTTTTTTACCTCTTATAGATTATTTGTCATACATTATGTTTTCTATTGAAATAATTTTTCCCAAATAATGACAAAATGTGCCTATTTTCAGATGCCTCAAGTTCTTGGAATCCCAGCCGATTCGATAGAGATACCGTAAAACCTCTAATAGTAATACTGTTACAGTAAACCCTCGATTTAACGACACCCCAAAAAGTTCGTTTTCACCTCGGGTCCGACACTTTTTTTAGCTGGATTTTTGAAGTCTTTTGTCAGTTGTCTTTGGTCAGTTCAGCCCGAAACATCGCAAGGATTCTGATTTTGCCAATCGTTTTTGTAAATGACAACAGTCATGCCGAAAAGACCCGCAGGTACTCAATTTAACGACACCCTATTTTGAAAAAATATATTTTGAAAAAAGGTGTCGTTAAATCGAGTACCCGCGGGTCTTTACTAGGGCTGCAGACGAGACGAGACCGTCTCGTCTCGGAGTCTCGGCCCATATTTCAGTCAAAGTCTCGTCTCGAAATTTTTTCAAAGTCTCGGTCTTGGTCTCGAAATGATTGAAGTCTCGAGTTCCCGCGATATAAATGCGACTTAAAAGATTAGCCTTATTTTCTCTAACTTAAAATTTCCCTTCCATCCTCAGTATAGTTTCCTGCTCTTCAGGCCTTTAACCAACTAGCGTAATTCTCTGAAGATGATGAGCAATGTGTGGAAGATCAAATTTTTCAAGAAGCTGTCTCCTATTGAAGCCCAATGTCTTGCCTGTCCCCACGAGCCGCCGAAGATCATTGCGACCACGGATGCAAACACGAAGGGACTCATCAAGCATGCCAAGACCCACAAGGAGTATGCCGACAGCTCATTGGACCAATTTGTGAAGATAGCTCCACGAGGTATTATTTTATTCTTTTGGCCTTTTCGGAAGCATTATCTGCTCTCACCGATAATATATTTTGACTGAAAACTTTTTTAGGTGAATTGCCACTGTGGAACAGGACGCGTTTAAAGCTCTACTGCCAGCGGTGGATCGTGTTGCTCTGAAGTTGCGATGTCAGTACTCTGACTCGGTTCTTCCAAGGATGTATGATCTGGTCAAGAAGAAGATGAAGGCGAAGCTCAATGACTGCCCTGCTCTTTCGTTCACCTCGGATATTTGGTCTGGCCCTACCGAAAGCTTTATCAGGTAGAATATTTCCAATTGATTTAAATAGGCTCTGATTCAAAAATATTTTTCAGCCTCACTGCTCACGCCATCGATTCTAATTGGATTCGCAACAAGTTCATTCTCTGCGTTCGTTCATTTCCAGGAGCCCACAATTTTGCTACAATCGGAAAAAGATGCGTGAGATGCTGGCCGAGTGGGATATTCCAGGAAAAAGTGGCACGTCTTTCTCCGCGATGAAGGGTCAAATATGAAAAAGGTTTGTCTTGCTGCCTTCTTGATCCCCAAACTTAAATATTATTTAGGCATTCGAAGAAGCCGGCTTTTCCCATGCAGACTGTGCGGCTCACAAGATCAACCGAGTGGTGCAGAAATCGATCCTCATGCAACCTGAAGTTCAATCCCTTTTGGTATTCTGCCGAAAACTAGTCTTCCATTTCAACCATTCTCTACAAGCCTACGATCGATTGAAGAAGGAACAAGAGAGGGAAGGTCTACCTGTCCATAAACTCATCCAGGTCTACCGAATTTTGATCTCCAGTACTAATGAGATTGTTTGATCTGCGTTGAATAAATATGCGTTCTTTTGATCAGATATGTCGAGTTATTATTTAGTTCCGTGACGGAACTAAATAAGCAGGGATTTTGGCCATAAATTTTTCTCTTGTTGAAAATTTTTTTAGTTGGTATCATCCTGTAACTAAGATACAGCACTACAAAATAAACTTTTAAAAAAGTTGTTACTGATTTAAAAATGTGGATAAATCGAGCAGATTCGCACTCTGGAGCCGCACTCGGATTTGCTCAATGTGTTATTCCAGAGTGCAGATCCACCTGATTTTACCCACTTTGTCAGTAGCTCATTTTGTAACCATGTTTTTAGCTACAAGATGACACTGGCTGCAAAGTTTTTCAAAAAAGATGAAAAAAATTATGGCTGTTAAGATAGTAGCTTAAAAATATAGAATAAAAAAATAACTAAAATAAAACAAATGTTAAACTTGTTGCGTGAATTTAAGCTGCAAAAGTTATTGACTAGAGTTGTCTATATATACATTTAGCTAGCAATAAATAAATCTGCAAACAACACAATCTGCACATTGCTTTCTTTTCCTTTCTAAATCATGCAGGTGGTAGTCTGCAGCAGCAGCAACAACAGGAAAGCAACAAAGGGAAGACCTACCCTAGACAACGACAATCAAATAATATAGGGATAAAACGGCTGGTTGCAAGCAACAGGGAAAAAGAGCGATGCGCGGCTGCTGCTAAACATGCTATGGTCAGCCAGCCACCCAAACTGGTCACTCTATCGGCCTTCGCCTGCACAATAAAGCTGTGCTCATTGTGTGCAGTAATTTCAGGAAAAGGAGGAAGTCTTTTCGGCTGGAGCAATACAAGAAAAAGGATGAGATGCAAATCGCACTTACATATATGTTTCCACATATATTTGTTTTTCGTGTTTTTTTGAAATTTCGATATCCATATGTATTGGACAGTCGGACTTTCGAACATGCGTGCCTTGAAACTTACGGTTGTGCACGACCCGATAAATTTTTTGTCTTGTGCTTAGTCGGAGAGTAGGCTAGCGTACCGTATTCTCTCTAATAGCCCCACATGTGGGTTTATTTTTCAACTCTCCAAAAATCAGAAGAATTTGGGGTCGATCTCGAGATTTTTGTGTGCTCAACCAAAACCCAAAAAGTGGAATCTGTAGAGCTCTTGGGAGTTAAAAAATGCAATAGACAGCTTTGCAAAAAAATTCTCTGAGCTGAGATATAGGTCCTCAAAGTTGGGCGTGTGAATTTAATAGAGAGTGTGAGCCTATTAGAGAGAATACGGAATGGTAAGACTCAAACATAATTTTTCGAACTACAAAGAAGCAAGAAAAACAGATTTGAGTCCTTCCTAATGCATACTGGCCCGCTCTAAGCCTAATCCTTAGCCAAAAAAATTTCCTATTGCTGTATACAGGCGTAAGTTCAATACAGTTGAAACTCGAATTAATGAACCCTCTGGGGACCGGCGAAAACGTTCGTTAAATCATTTTACGTAATCGCTTCCCAAATAAGCACAAAGGTTTGTTAAATCGGAGTTTTCGATAAATCGACGTTTGCCTGTACATACATGTTAAAAAAATTACAAAAAGTCAACACAGAGAACCAAGGAAAATTTTTTGATTTCCAAAACATTACAATGTTTAAGCTAGTGACCACTCAAAAGTCCAGTCATTTACAACTTTTTTCTGCAAAGTGCCTAATTCTTGCAAATAATTTTTTCTAAGACATCTCACACTGCACATTTATTATTATTATTATTAAAACTTTTAATTTAAAGGTCCCGAAAATCCTAAAAAAGCTAAAAAAAAAAAGTCAAAAACGCAAGAGAAGACTGTCACCAAATGTCTTTACGTCCCATAAATTGCTCTCTTCAGGACATTTATACACTTTTATAAGGTTAGCACCAATATCAGCAACAACAAGAAAAAACGTGTGCTAAAAGAGGAAAAGAGAGGTCTGGTGGCACCAGCCACCATCCTGGTATGTGTGGGAAGGCATGCTTGGCACGGCTATTTCTCGTCATTGACCAGCCAAAGACGATTCTTTTTTTGTTTCAAAGATTATTTTTTCTAACAAATTGTTTACAAGGCAAAATTATCTGGTTCTTGAGAAACGATCGGCAAAATTGTAATTTTTTGGACAAAAAAAATAAATGCCAAAAACCTTCAAAAATCTTCAAAAAATTATTTGTTCGACAGCGAAATTCTGTTTTCACATATCAAGCCTTGAGCGTCCAACTTTTTGGTATTTAATATCAAAAACTTGACTTTCCCTTAGCACCTCCTGTGGTTTGGCCCTCAACCGTCCAAACATCAGCTAGATACAGGGATTAAACCACAATATAGTGAATAAATTTGAAAAAGTCATCCAAATTTCTTTCCACACTCTGTACATTTGTGCAAAAGTTGTTTTTTACAAATTTTTTAAATAATTTTCTGGTGCAAATTGCGATTTTATCCAAGCTTGTCAAACTCATACTCTGCAGTGGCTTCATATTGTCTTTAGAAATAGCGAAAAGACAGGTACAATTGATGACTCAGATTTGCGATAATCTGGTCTTTTTAAAGAATCATTGCCGTCTACGGCCACGAGTCTCGTATGTTCAATTGCACTTATTGCACTAAATTATTTTTTTGAACAGCAAGATGATTAAAAATAGTGATTTTTTTGGCGCTACTTGCTTATACCCCTCCCAAAAATCGACTTTTTATGAGTGGTCAAAAAACATTTTTAAGTCGAAATTTTGACAGAAAAAGACCAGAAAAGCAATTTAAAGACGGTCGAAGGACTGTATTGGGATGAGAAGGGACGAGATAGGGACCACTTTAGAGGGTTGCTTTAGGGACATTTTAGAGGGCCCACCGGCAAAAAAATAAAGATGTTGAGTGTGGTTTTGAATACTGGGGCCTACCACATATAGAAATTCTGGTATGCATACATTTTTATGCATCCATAGTCACTTTCGAGTGATTTGTGTCTAAGGTATGTGGGTGTGCGCATCTCAACTCCAAGCCGCCAAACCCCGAAGGGAGTTACTTTGCGCAACATTGCACAAAGTAACGGAAACGTCCATAATAAGTCGTTTCCGCAATTTTGCGGAATTTGCGTAATTTCGCACGCCATAACGGAAACACCCCTATTCCATTTCAATCAAAATTGAATCACAACAATTTGAATCATGATACATATAACTCATTAATTAATTTGGACAAATACTTGGCAGTGGACAATCAAGTCGCAACTGGCGACGCACTCAGTCTTTCTTAGCGAATATTTCAGAAGTGGAAGATACTGTGATTTCTTTGGCTTCTAGTTATTTTTTTGATGGCACTGAAGTGGTAAAGATTGACAAAGAGCCCAAATTGCCACCAGGCACTAATAAAGAAAAAATTCCTCAGATCTTAATGGCCCTGTTCATAGTCGGGGTCAACTCTTTCTTATATTCAAAAAATGTCAATATTTTTAGAAAAGTTTAGGAGGGAAGAGGCAAAATGGTGATAGCAGGAATCAAATCTGCAGCTTTCAGTTTCGTTTTCTAAAACTCTTTAATTTACTTATTTATGACTCTAGAGCAACTTTTTGAGCTCTATACAACAATTCGTACAGTGTTTTCGAGTGATTTAGAAATATTTGACATATAAAAATCGGTGGGTGAAAAAAGTTGAGGGGTCAACAGCGGTGAATTAGTTTTGTCTGAATTAGTTTTGTTTCCTGTAAGGTATCTAGGTGGCACTCATGTTGTTGTATCTTATTTTAGTACAAAGGCGTTGCCTACCGGATAAATCGGGAATATAACCCTACCGTAGTCATATGACCATTGGTCAACCCTAGGACCGACCCAGCTTTTTAGCTTGGACCGACCCAGCCGTATGTTAAATCGAGCGGCCCTATTGATTTTTAGGGGGCAACATTTTTAGCTTGGCCCCCCTGTTGTTTTTTCTTGAAAAAACATTTTTCCTTCCTGTTCATTATAGTTATATTCATGTTGGGATTATGGTGATCACCCTAAAAACAACAGTGTGGACCAAGGCAAAATGTTGCCCCCTAAAGATCAAAAGGGCCATCGAGCTGTATGTTAAATCGGGAGGTAATTTGACGGAGTTTATTATTGAAGGGATTGACCCAGCCGTATGTTAATCGAGTTTTGAATGTAACAGAAATTAGACTGCTGGCCGAAGGCCGGCGCGCTGATGAAAAAATAGGATGGCCGGTCGGACGGCCGGCCAAAAACACATGGACAGCAGACGGGACGCTGTCCTCTTTTTTAAAAATGTGGTCACTATCGTTCAGAACACATTTTTGTACAAAAATCCCGGCGCTAGTGTAATATGAACATACAACCTAAAACCCACCGTCAAAATCCAACCTTTCGTTTTCTTAAAAAGTTTCGAAATATTTAAAACGAGGGAATTTTAGTTGTCCACTTGATTATTTCCATAAAAAACTCATATCCAATAAAATATTTAAAAGTAATTATGAGGAGCAGTATTAATTTCAAAATTTTAGCCAAATGGCTAAAACACAAGAGATTATTAATAGTTTAAACTAAAATTTGAGGAAACAAGTGAAATGTGCATGGAAAAAAGAATAAATGGAGTAGCACTCCTTTGAAAAAGAGTCTCTAATAGAGCCAGTGCTTGGAAATAACTAGCTGGTGCCAGCCGGCATCCTGGCTCTTTTTTTTGCAAAGTGGACACTAGCATTAGTGGTCAGTAGTTGTGGGCAGTATATGCTTGTGCACCCCCACTATTGATTGATAATAGCAGTAGTCTCTTTGAAACGTTGTTTGAGCAGTTAATTTTATTTTAACTGATTCGGAAAATACAAGAACTATTTGAGCTTAAATATAATCATCAAAAATATAGCTAAAGCTTAGAATGAAAACGTTCACCGTCAAAAGTAGGCTTGGCAGCCGAAAGTTGTTTCATAAGCAGAAACAACTTCGTGCGATATTACTTACTTTGACATGGATCGAATGCGAAAAATTGTGGAAATGGCCGACAATCATTGGTCGCTTAGCACTATTCGTCATGTCTACAACTATGTGAAAAGTCATAAGCAAATAGACAGGTAACTGTTTCATGCTGATTTTTTTCTTTTGTTTGACAATTTTGATATTATTTTTACAATAGGATACGGAAGATTGTGATCCAAGGAGGCCGAACAGCAGAAAAATTATCATTACTAGAGAAATAGGTATTTGATCAATTCTGACAATGGAAAGCACAAAATTTGTCTGAAAATGAAAGAGATGTTCATGATTGTGCTTTGAATACTGAATTAAAATAGCTGAATTAGATTTGCTTAATTTCAAAGTACCGTAAATCTTCTAATAAACGGACATGCCCGTTTATTTTTCAACCTCTCTTTAAACGTGCCAGTTTATTAGAAGGTGCCCGTTTATTGGAAAGTGGCCGCTTATTTTTCAACATAACAGCAAAAAATTGTTTGAAATTTCGTGTCCTAGAAAGAATTCAAAGAGCAAAAGTGGTTGAGTCTTTCATTTTTATTCAGTATTTGTAATGGCTTCCTCTCTGATTATTTTGCTTGTTTTCAGTTAAGATGAGCAATCGAGCACACAACTATTTGCGTTTGGCAGCTGAGGCGATTCAAAATGATCAAGCGGTGACAGTCCAAGAAACAGTCCCCGTTGGTTTTCTTGGGGCCTCTTTATCTTATTGTTTAGGTGATGATGTCTGATCAGGAAGACGAGTTGCAGCTGCACGAAGAAGAAGAAGGTACTCCAAAGAGCAGCCGAAAGAAACGCAACTACGATGGGGCGACCAAACTGGAAGCAGTCAAGTGGGCTCGGGACAAGAAGTCATCCAGATCAGGAAATGCGAACATAATTTCGGCAGCGAAGAAGTTCAACGTGACAAGAAGTCGGATTCAAGAATGGGTGAAGCAAGAAGCTGTGATAAAGCAGCAAGTGTAAGGTTTTGTGTTGTTTTTATGAGTTTGAAAAGTACTTTCAGAAACTCTCCAGGGGGAAGCAAGCGAAAGCGACTAGAAGGAGGCGGAAGGAACGTGTCTTTCCCGGAGCTCGATGCGCAACTGGCTGTCTGGATTCGTGAGAAGCGTGAGCTGAAGCAACCCGTTTCGCGTAAAGCCAGAGGGATCAATCGGCGTAAGAGGGCTTGACATTCTGCGAGAAGTTCGGGCACAACAGAAGGCGCAGGACGGGAGACATGACTTTGAGGAAGCTGGCATCGAAGAAGGCGAGCTGGTCGAGTTTGAATATTTTAATGAAGATGAATTTTTGTTGTTTGATGATTGAAAAATGCTGTTTTGAGTTGAATAAAACTTTTATTTAAAGTGAAATGAAAGGTAGTTGAAAGGTGGTTGATTAATAGAAGGTGCCCGTTTAATAGAAGGTGCCCGTTTAATAGAAGGTGCCCGTTTATTTTTTAACCAATCTCCGAACGTGCCCGTTTATTAGAAGGTGCCCGACTATTAGGAGGTGCCCGTCTAATAGAAGATTTACGGTAAGCTTAATTAATATTAAATACAAGCCGAACAGGCGCCTTAACAGGCGTCAAAATAAACTAAAAATGAAAAAAAAAAATTTGGGGTCACAGGTTCGAAGACCCCCTTGAG
The DNA here is from genome assembly GCA_029231635.1 of Ditylenchus weischeri. Lineage (NCBI taxonomy): Eukaryota > Metazoa > Nematoda > Chromadorea > Rhabditida > Anguinidae > Ditylenchus > Ditylenchus weischeri. The sequence goes on from JAMRYI010000008.1 coordinate 270,378, forward strand.
CATACCTGGTTTTTCCCACTTTTCTGGCAAAACTCAAAATTTTAAGCATCACATGTCAATTCTGATAGCATTAGCGTTCTCAGCGACCCCGATTTACCCTTAGATATGATGAGAACAAAATATAATACAATCGGGAAGTGGGTTAAAAATGGTAACGGACATTTAAAAGCGTGAGACACCGACAAAAATACTATATTGTAGATATAATAAATGGTAAATGCAGAAAATTGTAGGCTTCAGATCATTAGCTTCACAATTTCAAAAAGAAGCACGCGATAACCTACCGCGCAATCAATGATCTAGTTAGTGAAAAAACAAGGGCCGAGAAGGACGATATCATAGAACGGGCCTTTACATTTGTTCAGTAAATTCGTGATATGATTGCAGAAAAGAAACCGCCCACGGTGCTAAACATGGATGAAAGTGGCGTCAACCTAGAAATGTGTGGTGGACGAACTTTAGCGTTCAGAGGTGAGAAAAAAATATTAGCAATGGCTCAAAGACCACATGCAACAACCCATTCCCACTCCATTTTACCAGTGATATCTATAAATGGAGGTATATATGAGAAACTATACATATGCTTCTATGAGCCAAACCCTCCAGCCAAATTCTATAACGAGCTGGCTGTTTTCGACAATTTAATTTGTGTCCACTCAAAGTCTGGCATGTTTACAGCACCTTTGCTTGATGATTTTATGAAACATCTGTGCTCTATGCTCCAGCAAGGTACTTTAATTTTACTTGATGCATAGACTTGACATAACGATGCGAAAAACTCCGCTCAACAACTAGGAATATTAATAGAAACGACTCCAGAAGGAACAACTGAACTAATACAGCCAGAAGATGTAGAATTTTTCAGGCAGCTTAAAACGTTCTTGCGAATTATTGCTGATGAAGTAAGAATGTTTTATGGCCACTTCACACTTGCTGTTCGATTTAATATTGCGTGTATATTGAGCATGGTATTTTATCAGTTTACTGCTCGTATGTTTAAGCCATTCCGTCAATATTCTTGGTATAAAGCCGGATTTACTGGCCATCACCTATAATCAACCCTCTATGTTGAGTCCACCTCTATAATGCATCCGGGTGGTTTCGGTCCCAGCCGCATACGCAAACCTCCATATTGCATCAACGAATTTTTTTGTCTCAAACAGAAAATATATCACCTATTTTATCAATTATTTGTTTCAACTTCTACATTTAAATTTCTACAATTTCTCCACTAAGCTTTTTGACCGCTTGATGTTTAATATTTCAGCATCAATAATGTCAACTCCAAGCAAGAAGCGTAGAGCCATTACTATGGAAATGAAGAAGAAAACTATTGAAGGTTCGTACACAAAGAAGCGGGAAGAACTGAGCAAAGAATTTGAACTGCCAGTCGCTACGATCAAATGCATTCTCGGGCCTGACAGAAAGGCAATTCTCAGTGCCATCGATGAAGGAACAGATCGCTGGAGTTCGATGAGGACAACGCCGAGCAATCTGATGAGGACGAAGAAATCTGATTCGCTATACAAAGGAAGCATGGTTATTGAATTGCTCTTCTGAATAAAGTTGCTTTACTCACGTTTTCGATGGGTCTTTCAAACAGCATATGAGGCCATTTTGAGGATTGAAAATAAGCGCCCACCTTCTATTTGCCGCCCACCTTCTATTAAGCGCCCACCCTAGAGGGGTGGTTGAAAAATAAGCGCCCGGGGCGGTTATTAGAAGAAATACGGTATGTATAGTTTCTCATATATACCTCCATTTATAGATATCACTGGTAAAATGGAGTGGGAATGGGTTGTTGCATGTGGTCTTTGAGCCATTGCTAATATTTTTTTCTCACCTCTGAACGCTAAAGTTCGTCCACCACACATTTCTAGGTTGACGCCACTTTCATCCATGTTTAGCACCGTGGGCGGTTTCTTTTCTGCAATCATATCACGAATTTACTGAACAAATGTAAAGGCCCGTTCTATGATATCGTCCTTCTCGGCCCTTGTTTTTTCACTAACTAGATCATTGATTGCGCGGTAGGTTATCGCGTGCTTCTTTTTGAAATTGTGAAGCTAATGATCTGAAGCCTACAATTTTCTGCATTTACCATTTATTATATATTTAATATTAGTTAAGCTTACTTTGAAATTAAGCAAATCTAATTCAGCTGCATTATTCAAAGCACAATCATGAACATCTCTTTCATTTTCAGACAAATTTTGTGCTTTCCATTGTCAGAATTGATCAAATACCTATTTCTCTAGTAATGATAATTTTTCTGCTGTTCGGCCTCCTTGGATCACAATCTTCCGTATCCTATTGTAAAAATAATATCAAAATTGTCAAACAAAAGAAAAAAATCAGCATGAAACAGTTACCTGTCTATTTGCTTATGACTTTTCACATAGTTGTAGACATGACGAATAGTGCTAAGCGACCAATGATTGTCGGCCATTTCTACAATTTTTCGCATTCGATCCATGTCAAAGTAAGTAATATCGCACGAAGTTGTTACTGTATGCTCGTCAGAATCGTTCTCATAGAAATCATGTTCATCAAAAGGGTCAATACAATTCAATCCACCAGCCAAGTAAGGATTAAAGTTTTCGATTTTTGAAATGAATTCGTTCGCAAGAAATATTTCTGAATCATTTAGTGCAGGCGGATTACCATCCTGAATGAAATGGTTTTGAAGACAAGTATAATATTTTGGGCATTAACTTGCATTGCTCTCGATATCAAAATATACAAGTTAATCATCAGCACAATGAATTTTTTTGCAAAATCACCTTTTTTTCGTTTTGGCTGAAAAAAAATTCAACTTTCTTTTGATAGACTATTGTGTGAATGCGCGTTATTGCCTTTGTTCGTGTTGACTGTTTTTTTTTCACATAAAAAAATTGTTTACTATACTAAAATTGGGTGTGGGCAGTGCCGTATATTCAACACACAAGAAAACAACATAATCCTCACAAATGGGGTCGGAGATTAGCATGTCCATAAATTTACATGGTTGATTGTAAATTCGGACCCGTTAATTCGGGTTTGAATTTACGGGCAAAAATCTGCCCAAGTATCCTCCTCCCTCTGCCTAGTTTTAAATGTAAAACGATTTTTTTGTATCGGAACCCGGCGTCCAAACTGTTGACCGTGAAAATATGACAAAAAATCAACAAAATAGGGCCGATTCACGTTGCGAAAATTGGTAAGAATCTTGATTATTGGCTGGAGTAGTGATGACCAGCTGTTTTCCCTGTTATTTATTTGGTTTGTGTTTTTAACTTAGGGTAGGTCAGCATAAATTAGGAAGGACTCAAAAATGTTAGTTGACAAAGTTAGTTACAAAAATATGAAAAACATGTTCGAGTCAATTCTAAGTTGCGCTGGCCCGCCCTGTAGCTACGCACAACCTACAAAAAACAGGGAAAACAGCGGGTCATCACTACTCTAGCCAATAATCAAGATTTTTATCAATTTTCGGAAATTGCCCCTATTTTTTGGGTCTTTGTCATATTTTTACTGCCAAAAGTTTGGGCCACGTGTGCAGACACCAAAAAAACATCGATTTGTCTGAAGTTTTTAGTGAGCAGAACCTGCGCCGGCTTCCGTGTAACTATAGTCTTGGTTAACCAAGTCTACCCTTAAAATGTTATTACCGTATTTTCTTTAATTGCCACTATTTTGGCTTGGTTTTACTATTATTTTGGCTTGGTTTTATTATTTTTTTACTACTTTGGCTTGGTTTTTTATTGTTCCAGGGTTGAGATTTGTAGCGTCTCCCTGCTAACCAACCACCCCTAGGGGCAATTAGTGGAAATACGGTATTTTAAATATTAAAACTAAATTTTTATCATTTTTTGTTAATAGTTCACAAAGTAGTTCGCGATCTGAGGTTTTTTTGCAATAACATTTGACAATAATCGAAAAAGACAATTTAAGTTTTCAAAACTGCACTGCAGTCAGACACTTTTCTGTCATTGATGGGTTGAGTTGGTCTGGTATCAGCATCTGATCTTCCCATAATTTCTATTTCTCTGAGATTGTAAAGCTGAAAATTTAAATTCTCAAAAACAATCTTGCAACCCAAATTTTCTTGCCTGATCATTAGTAACAGCCACTGGCTCATGAAAAACCATCCAATCCACTGTTTCAAAGCAGCCAGGAGTTGTAAGTGAGCCTTCGTAGTGGTAGAAATTTTCAGTGTTGGATGGTAACAGATAGCCAGGCAAAAAATCCAGTGAGACTATGTCCCCTGAATCAGATTTAAAGAAGTGCACAATAATTGCGCCTCTTTTCATGCCTCATCACTTGGATATGGCCATAACTTTTTCTTTATTAAAAAACTTCGCAGTTAGTGCAGGGCACTGTCTGTCACGCTGTTTGAATTCCCGCCAAAATTTTTTATTTCATTTTTGGCTATTTCAAATTTTTTACATGGTTTTGGGCTGAGAAAATAATTCGTGTCATCACGAATACTATTGTGCGCCAGCTCATTGCGCGTCGAATAAAAAAGAACGGGCAAAAATAGAAGCTTTTTTAAGGGATCAGAGCATTTTTATTAACGTACTCAGCTAATTCAAGTTATCATTCAAATATTTTGTTGTGTGCAGGACCCGTAGTCAATATCGATTTAGAGTTTATAATTTAGCAAGTGGCATGCTAAACTCTAAATTCTAAATTCGAGAAAAATTAGTCGTAGTCAATATCGCAGTCTAAATTCCACTTTTTATTTAGTCACTAAATATTTAGAATTTCGGTAGTCAATATAATTGGACTCTAAAGTTTAGACTCTACTTTTTTAGAGTCTACTTTTCGTAGTCAAAATGTAGTCTAAACTCCACTTTTCGTAGTCAATATAGAGAGTGAATTCTAATTTTTCCCAATAAAAAAGTGGGGCGGTGGGGGGCTGTCTGAATTTATTTAGACTCAACTTCCAACCCAATTTTCGTCATCTTTTTCCCGCTTCGGTCTATTTTTTTATATTAACGTTCCTAGGGCAACTTTTAACGCTCTTTCTTCCTGTCGTAATAGTTTTCTTGCTTCTACTGTGGTTTGTTATGTTGTTAATTCAATTCTTAAGTGTAAACGTTTTAGAAGCGCTCTTCGTTATGGATGCAAATTTGGTGGTGGAAAGAAGCCGTTTCAGCCCGGATGTTTCTGCAAAGCCGTCAGCCTTGGTAACCAAGACGTTTTCTGTACTGTTCCCTTCATCCCGCTCGGCTGAGCCTCAATCAAAATCGAGGAGTTTGTGACTTCAAAGCTCAACAAGGCTTTCGTCGACAAACAACTCAGCTCATCAAGTGAAGAAGCACTGGATGTATCTCAAAATCAAGGCTAAGGAGGTGAATGCAAATAAAAAGAAGTGGGCAGTTTTCTTGGTTTCTTGGAATTGGTTAAGTTAGCACTGTTTAGGCATGCGAGTGGCACGGGTGGAGGAAAGCCATTGCCGGAGGAAAGATTCAAAGACGTCATCGAGCTATATGAGGACTCGCCTCTATGCCTTCAGGTTACTATGCAGGTTACCTTTCGATTACAGGCTTGCTATCTAAGCTTAGGCTTTGGATTCGTTCATTTAGGTCGCAGTCGACAGTGATAAGAAAGGTGGCAAGCGCAAGTTTTTCATCCTCGATACGCCAATAAATGTTCAAGTAATCTCTTTTAAAATCTTTCACTTCTAGTGGTCAGGCTTATTTTTACTCTTAAGGTGGTGGTCAACTCGGATGGTCAATTCACAAATGTGGTCGCCAGGCATCCGGGGTGCGCACATGACTCACATATTCTTCGTTCAAGCCTTCTGTGGGGATGCCTTCCAGAACAACGAAATTAACTGGTGGAAAGAAAGTTCGTAATGGGTTTCTGAGCCAACTTTTTTCAATGAAAATCTTTTTTTTTTAAAGTTCCAAATATACAGGGTTGAAGCATTTTAGCTCTTCTTTCAAATGGTATATAACATAATATATATCTATTCCACAAAATGACCACCATTAGCAGCAATACATTTACGCAACCGTTTAGGGAAACTATCGATTGCATTTTGAATATAACTCTGGGGAATTGCATCCCATTCTCTGACCAATGATTCTTTCAATTGTGGGATTGAGTTGTGAGGGGCAGTGCAAGCTTTTGACTGGAGATAGGGCCAAGCAAAATAGTCCATGACATTCCAGTCGGGGGAGTTGGGCGCCCATTCACCAGTTGGTTTTTTCCAATGTGGGTCCACTTTGATGAAGTCGGGGAAGTTGTTGGCAATCCACTCTTGAGTTTCATATGCCCTGTGACTGGGAGCCCCATCTTGCTGGAAGCACCACTCCCCTTCCAAATTCTCTTCTGCCCAGGGCACCACTTCAGTTTCCAGCATTCTTCTGTACTCTGGGCCATCGACCTTCGTGCCATTGGGCACAAAGATAAGCGGGGTCTTGGCCTCCCAGGAAACTCCAGCCCAGACCATAACCTGGGAAGGCTTCTGTGTTCTTTCCACAAACTTGAGTTCTGGAGGGAGAGGATCAACCGACCAGATTCAAAAAAGAAAGAGGTTGATTGGGGAAGAATGAAAGAAAGAATGAAAAAACCTGTCATTTTGGGCGTTCCTTGCTTGCTCCAAATCAAACCACTTTTCGTCGGTGAAGAGGATGTTGCGATGCCTGTTGCCGGCAAACCGCCTCAAAAGTTGTTTGCCCCGCACAACTCTCTTCTCCATTGCATTGGCGTTGAGAAAGGGCGCCTCAGCCGTCTTCCTGGCCTTCATTTGAAAAATCTCGTGGATCATTTTTTTGCACGGAGGTGTGTGAGATCCCAAGCTCAACGGCCAACTTTCTGCTGGAATCGGACCGGCTGTGCAGGTGGCCAGCCTCGTGGTCGTTGCAGAAGCAGAACTTATCAGCAATTGCTTGGATGTTCTCCTCAGTTGTTGCTGTAACCGGCCTGCCACTTCTTGATCTGTCTTCATTTGAGCCAGTCTCTTCAAATCGCTTGATGGCTTTGCTGACTGTTGGCTGGGGTATGTTGAGGAGTCGAGAAATCTCCATCACTCTTTTACCCTCTTGATAAAGGCGTACAATAGCTGGACGCAAATCACCCATTTTAGTTTGAATAAATGGAATAAAGCAAAATTTTTAATAAGAAAGGGGGAAGCAACAAAGAAAACTACCCAAAAAGCTGGCGGATGATTCATTTTTCTGCCCTGTATTTCTTATTCCCATTATACTGATTAAACATTAAAGCAGATGTATTATGTTATATACCATTTGAAAGAGGAGCTAAAATGCTTCAACCCTGTATATTTGGAACTTTAAAAAAAAAAAGATTTTCATTGAAAAAAAATAGGCTCAGAAACCCATTACGAACTTTCTTTCCACCAGTTTGTGGTGTACTTTTGGGCGATTCAGGCTACCCGTGCAAAAAGTGGTTGATGACTTCTTTTCTCATACCGTCGTCGGCTAGTGAGATGAGGTTGAAATAAATGCATACTGGTAGCCCGGGAATTAATTGCATATCCATCCTATTTGGGTACAATAAAGCGCACAAGAGAGCAAGGGTCGGTGTGAAGCAGAGGATCGGGCAGTGGAAGCGCCGTTTTGCCATCTTACACAGCGAAGTCCGCCTCGGCTTGAAGCATTTGGCTAATGCGATCCTCTCAACTGCTGTCTTGCACAATCTTGCTGTAGAGCTGCGCATGCCTGATCCGGAGGAGGATGAAGAAATCGGTGATGACCAACCTGAGGATTTATTGATAAGTATTGTTCAAAATAAATCAAGTAGATCCGCACTATAAAGTCGAACTCATATTTGAAAGGCGGATAGGCAGATCCAGATCGCGGATCCGCTGGATTGTATTCACATTTTTAAACAATATCTAATTTTTCAGTAGCTCATTTTGCAGCATTGTTTGTTATCTACAAAATGATGCTAACAGAAAAAAATTTTAATAAAAGATAAAAGTTATTGTCATTTACGAGTGAGTGGGTGTGAAAACAGCCGTAATTATTGAGTCTGCACCTTTAAACTGAATTTAAAAAAAAATAAAAAGTTAATTTACCTTGACGAGCAAGTTTTTCGAAGTACTGACTCAAGTCTTTCAGTGCTGCTCCTTTTTCTTGTAACTGACAGAAGACAGCTAATACAGCCACTCCATCAGTAGCATTATATGCCTCATCAAGGGTCAAGTCATCTCTGATATGAACCATGTGTATCTGAAATATTTCTCAAAAGTTTAGGGTAACTACTACTGCAAAGTTTAGGGGCAAAAATGAGACGTCTTGCTTCAAAAAATATTTAAAAAATATTTGTTACTAGTGAGAGAAAACTTTTTAGTGAACTTTGGCAGTAGTAAAATAAGAAGTTTCTAGGACTTTTGACAGTCTGTCTTTTCTTGGACCAGCCAGATAGAGATTAAAAAAACGGCCCAGGCCGGCCCATGCACATGCCTGGTGCCGCATACAAAATTGAGATAACATTTTACATACCTCAACAGGATAATGTTTATGATTAATTGTGTGTTCGCTGCCATTTGAAAATCTTCTAGACCAATGGAAATGGAATTGGTAAAGCAGATATTTGCCCTTGAGTGCTCCACCATAAACAAATGGGGCTAACTCTTTTTGGTTGCTAAAGCCGGTGAATATCACTAAATTTGTGATGTGATCAAATGAACAATCTCAAAAAAGTTTATAATCAAAAAACCTCCTCGTCCAATGTTCTCGCCTGTAATGTTCTCATACGTGCGGTTGTAGTTGACAAAATGCAGCTGGTCAACTTTTATTGGAACTAGATTAGAGGTATCAATATTTATGGGCGATTGACGTTTGCCATAGTGACATCTGTTGGGCCATTTGTCAGGACCATTTTCATTGGTGTAGCCCCAGTTACCGCTCTCATTTTCATCAGTTGAGGCAGTGGTAGGATATAAAGGTTCTGCTTTTAAAGTCTGTAAAAATTCATAGAGTCTCACAATGATAAAAAATAAAATTGGCTCTATGAAAAAAATAATTGCCGATTTGCCTTAGTCTCCAGTAATTTTTGTGGCCTGTGCTTAGGAGCAGGGTAGGCAAGTGTACAATTAGGACAGAATAAAAAATGATTACCGTACCGGCCGCCTTATTAGAGGGAATACTTTAAGCTAATGCACGCTGCCTAAAGGCCTGGCTACAATGGTAGCCAGGCTGACTGTCGCGTTTGTCTGTCGCGTTTTGGTGGCTACAATGGATGGCTAAACGCGACAGTCAGGCGCGACAGCCAGACGCGACAGTCACAGTGTGGCTACAATGGGGAAAAGCTAGGGCTAAACGCTACAGCCAAACGCGACAGTCACACTTTCAAAAATATTTAAAAATAGTGTCGCGTTTTTTTTTCCAAAAGTGTGTTTTTTTCTTGTTATCCGATCTTACGAATCAACTTTGTAGGAAATGATGTCTACGAGCGATGAATTCGTCTGCAATTTGGTGAAACTGGAGAAAGGTGATGAGGAATCGAAAGCCGATCCGACAGTGGTGAAGTTCATCGAGCAAGTCAAAAGCGAACGTTCTCTGTACGAAAAGACCGACAAGAAGTACCTGGACAACATGCACAAGTCGAAGCTTTGGTCAAAGATTGCGAAGGAGGTGGGCTTTGAAGGTTGGTGTTTTTATTTATTGCCGGCGGAAATGAGAAGGCGTGGAGCGAACAGAAGTCGTTTGGAGATAGAAGAAACTCGTCAGAAACTTACGCGATATTTGAACGAAGAGGGAGCAGTTGAATGGCAGAAAAGAATGATCTGAATTGTTATTTTGTTTTGTTGTTGGTCCCTGTTGTTTTGTGGCACAACTAAGAGACGAATAAAGATATGCTTTTTGACTGCTCTTCGATTATTTCATTGTAGCCACATTGTGACTGTCGCGTCTGGCCTTTCATTGTAGCCACCTTTGATGGCAACAGTCAAATTCGACAGCCAAACGTGACAGCGAAACGCGACCATTGTAGCCAAGGCTTAAGGCATGCCACTGTGTGCAGACAGAAAACCACTCGAGGGAACAAGGTCAAAACTAGTACAGACAGAAAGACGCCACCGAATGGCATTCCTGGACGGGATTTTCGACTTAGATTCAGACCGGGACCAGGATTTCGTATACCTAACCAAAGTGAAATCAGTAAAATGACCGGGATTTGAGTCAGCTTAATTTAAGCTACAAAGTACCTAATTTTTGATATTTTTTTTCATTTATCACTCGATTGTACTATTTTTTCCGCAAAAGTCTTAAAAAGCTATTTATTTACACTTTTAAACAGGGTTGCAAACTCAAAATTTAAAAAAAAAAATACATTTTGACGTAAAACTCCAAAAATAAAAAAGATTTCGGGTTCCAAAAAAAGTACAAATCTTTTTAAAAAGTACATTTTGATATCCTACTTTTTAAACCATTTTCGTGCAAAAAATTTGGCTATAAGAATTTTAAAAAAAGTTGCCTTGGTCCCCCGAGCTAAAACAACTGCTAAAGATATAGTAACTGGTGTAAAAAAAAGTTCCTGGACAAACTTGGAGCTAATTAATTGGAACAATATTTATTTCCAAATTAACATCCAAATACACTATGACGTAGCATTTTTCTTCTTCTGTCAGTTAGGGGGTTTGCTTTTTATTTATGCCAGACGTTATGAGGCAAAGAAAAGAAGAAAGTAGGTGAATAATCATTTTTGTTCATTTCTTATTTTTCTGTTTTTAACTGCTGCTTTTTTCATAATCCATTTATGTGTTTAAATGTGTTGATCGATGTGTACGTGTTTAATAGCATAATCGGTGCGTATACGTTTGACCACAAATTGACAAATGTCAATGTTGTGGTCAAACCACAAAATTTGACTCAAACGTCAGGGCGGAAGCCTTTATGTTTGGCCGCTTCGCGGCCAAAGTCCCAACTTGCTCCTCATTGCAAGGGATTGGGGAAGGGTGTACATAGTAGTGCAGGCATATGATAAAGTAGTGCAGGCATATAGTTTTTTAATACTTTCGTATGGAATTATGATGAAAGTTGGAAATGTTTTGCATTGTGGTAATAGAACATCGTAAAATTGTATATAATATAGTAGAAGGATGAAAAAGAGATAGATATTGGGTTGTCTCACAATTAATGAGACTTTTTTAATATTATATACTCAACTTTTTTCTGAACAAAAATGCCAAATTCCGCTGAAAGACGGCAAGCGTCAATACAATTTAAATGGATCCGTTTATCTGGCTCAGCTCGATCGTCTTCGTCGTGCTATTGAAGTGAAGCGGCCGGAAAAGAAAGATTCCATCATCTTCCACCAAGACAATACAAGGCCTCATATCCGCGCTGACGTCCTCCAAGCAATACAAGACTTTGTCTGGGAACTGCTGCCACATCCACCCTACTCGCCTACTGAAGCGCCTACCGATTACCATTTGAATCGTTCGCTCAGCAACTGGCAATGCGGGAAGGTTTACAGAACATTTAACGAAGTTGCCGATGACGTGAAAGCTTGGATTGCATCAAAGACACCACAATTTTATGAGCGAGGCATCGACATTTGGCCGCAGAAGTGGGAATTAGGCTTCGAGTACGACGGCGAATATCCGCCTGATGAATAACTGTTGAATGTTTGTTGACAAATAAAGTGTTTCGGTTAAATGCACGACAAATCGAAAAAGTCTCATTAATTATGAGACAACCCAATAGTACCATGGTTGTCAAAATATATAAAATTGATAAAATTCGATAAAATTTATGGCGTTATGCATGTCTCTGAAATCGATAAAAATCGATAAAAAATTCGATAAAATTTTTATCGAATTTTTTATCGATTTTTATCGAATTTTTTTATCGGTCATTCTAACACATTTTGTCACTTGTCAGGTTAAGTTTTTGCGCTTAGCACTAACATAGCCTCTGTCTTGCCGCGTCAGTTTCAAAGTCAAGTCAAATTCTCCTAAAACAATTTTATTTATAACAGCAAATGCCACCGAAATGAACAAAACAATTAAATTACACCCTTCAAAAACAAAGATCGTAGATGAATTAGTAACGCAATTCTTGCCGGCTGAAGTCGATTCCGTGTGAAATTTCCAACGATGCATCTGAGTTCTTTGCCACTTGTAGTCACATCGATTTCTCCCTGAAAGTTGAATTTTAGGAAAGTAGTAAACATAAACTAAAATGCCAAGGATAACCTGCATAACAAGCACCATTTTATGAATTGGAAAAAAGCACAGGCAAGTAATCATTGAAGAATGACTTGGAAGCCAAGTCCAGCAAAGCAAGGGCTGTTTTATTTGTCGGGCAAATCCTCATAATTGCGTTGCGGAGGATATCCATGACATGCAGACTACATTCAACTTCAGAACAACCTTCACCAATTTCTGGTTTCTCCTTCAGCCTTGAATCCTTGTAGAGACGAGTTGAACGCTTGGCAATTGTAGAACCAATGTGGCAGAGGCAAGGCAAGTGATTCTCTTCACCAACGCAGCAAACGTTCAATCCCTCGTCTTTGATAGCTCATGCCGGCCAACTCCTAGTTCGGAATGCTCTTGCTTGACAAGGTCTTGCACAAACCGGCTTGTTTTCTTAGCGCCAGCTTCAACAGGAGAGCATGATAGAACAAAATCTTGCTTCACCCTAACAAAAAGTGACATTAAGAAGATATAATTGAAGGTAAAAAAACTCACCAATTCTTGTCGATGAAATCCCCTGTCATAGCGATGTAGTCGATTCCTAAACACAGTGTAACTAAAATAGTATAAAAAAGCACTAATTTCCTACTTTTGTTCGTCTGGATCTTTTAGGTGTAGGCGTATCACTCATGGTTGGATTAGCTAAAAGATGTACAATAATGCTGTTGATACTGCGAAACGGAGTCAATATGTGTCTTAAGTGCAAAAAATTGGCCTACCAAAGGACAAAATGTGGTAGAAGAACCGATAGAAAAATTCGATAAAAATCGATGAAAAATTCGATAAAATTTTTATCGAATTTTTTATCGATTTTTATCGATTTCGAAAAAATAATTCTCGTTTGAATTTTTATCGAATTTTATCAATTTTATATATTTTGACAACCATGAATAGTACAACTAGAAAAACTATTCAAAATTACTGAATTTGAATTGGCGCCAATGATATTTGAAATATATGACGTTTGACCACAAAATTGACATTTGTCAATGTTGTGGTAAAATTGACATTTGTCAATGTTGTGGTCAAACGTTTGACCACAACATTGACATTTGTGGTCAAACGTCAATATGCCGCATAATCTAGCTTGTTTTCAGCATGTCGAAAGATTTACGCCCTGCCATTATTCACCTGTTCCAGCAAGGCCACAAACAATCAGAAATTGTGACCCTCTAGGGTGTCCCCAAGCAAACTGTCTCGAGTGCCATCAAACGGTTCAATGAGACTGGCTGTGTGGACTACTTCGACTGGCCTTACCTTCAGTCGAAGGCCTGCTCTAGACCCCAAAAAAAACTCCATTGCGGCACTATAAGCATCTCTGGTTCGGAAATGGAACGCAATTCCCCAGCAATACATCCAGAATGCTATCGACGACTTTCCAAAACGACTGCGCAAGTGGAAGTCATTTCTTTGAGTAGAGTAAAAAACAAACCCCCTATCATATAGAGGAAGAAAAATGCTACGTCATAGTGTATTTGGATGTTTATTTGGAAATAAATATTGTCCCAAACAATTAGCTCAAAGTTTGTCCCGGAACTTTTTTTACACTAGTTATAATCAAGTGCTGAAGGCATAGTGTGACTTAGTCGACAAATACTTTCGACTTGATGGAAGGTATGAACATAAGCTCAAACCGACTTACATTTGTTTGGAATATCTCTGCTATAACAAATTCTAGTACAAAAAAAGTTAATAGTAAATAAGAAAACATTTCAAGAATTAGCAGTTAGGATCAAAATATATTTTTCTGGATGTATTAAATAGCCCTGTGTTGGTGACTTTATGACGTTGGTGACTTTATGAAAGACCAAGCTATTTTTTGTACAAAAACATCCGTGACCAGTGGATTATTATGATTATATGTACTCTCTCTCTACTCTCAGACTATATGTACTCTCTATTGAAACATTTCTAACAAAGAAATATTCCGGAAGTGATATATAGACTTTTTGTATAGCATTAAGTTAAACAACTACAACCAAACTAGAATTTAAGAGCGATTTTTTGTAAAATTGAACCTAAAGTTGCCGGTAGTGATGTCCGGGGTATGCCTGATTGCCTGAACAAATCCGCTGTGTAGAAATAAAAGCTTTACGTCAAAAAATGAAAAGAGTTAGGACGACTAGCAAACTTCAAAGGCCATTCTCGGCATCCTACCCCACCCCACTCAAAAAAAAATCATATACTATTTGATAGCTTATCAATAGGACTTTCTGATAGTATAAAATTTAGTTTTGTCCGTTAGACAAAAATTTTGAGAAAAATGGCTTTTTATGAGAAAAAGTCGAGTTCTGAAAAGGCTTTTTTTCATAATTCCGTATTTTCTCTAATAGAGCCACCGGTGGCTATAATTTTATAACTGTCTTGTTGCACTGTGAATTCAGCCCAGAATGCATCAAGACGATTGATGGAGTAGAAGATTCTGACATATTCTTGAAAGAATACAAAGATATATTTGGCTGCATGATAATTGCTCAAAACACTGGCATATTTCTGAAATCAAAATTACATGGTAAATCATGTGAAAGACACGTATAGTGTCTGTCTAGATTCTAGACAGTACAGTATTACAAATAGGAAGGAAAACAGTACGCTAAACACTTTTTACCGCACAGTACGGCAAACAGCACGCTAAGTAGTTCTGCTTTTTGATAAGGCATACAGACGATTATAACAAAATCTGAAGATAAAGCATCTCTACTTTCGTTTACAAAAAACCGATTTTCAAAATTTGAGCTGAATTTTGAAATATTCCACTTTTAGCCACAGAAGTATTGTTACTACGGCCCCAGGCTTAAATCCACCATCTCAGATTTGGATGGTGACAAAAAAAGTTAGAAGCTACTTCTATCGTACGCGTTCGTGCCAAAAAGTAAGCTAAGATGTTGTACTTGAGGGTTCCGGATAGATACCTGACATAGGTTCGCAAAACTGGCAGAAAATTGGGCTTAAACACAAAAATGGTGACCCACCCACACATGCCAAATACTGTATTTCCTCTAATAGAGCCACCAGTGTTTTGTTTTTTGGA
Source organism: Ditylenchus weischeri (assembly GCA_029231635.1). Classification (NCBI taxonomy): domain Eukaryota; kingdom Metazoa; phylum Nematoda; class Chromadorea; order Rhabditida; family Anguinidae; genus Ditylenchus; species Ditylenchus weischeri. The sequence continues at coordinate 285,563 of JAMRYI010000008.1, forward strand.
TGCCCTCTGGGGGTGGCTCTAATAGGAGGGGTGGCTTTATATTTTGAATGCCCCGAATGAGGGTCAAGACTATTGGTTTGTGACTATCGGTAATTATACATCAGACGTCTTCGAAAAACATTCAACAATGTCCAATTCTTTGCCATCTTATCTAGGGCTGTCCCAGAACTCTTCAGTATTATTTTCGGAACTGACGTTTTTTGCAATTTTAATTTACATGATCATCTACAACTTTATACTCAAAATGTAGCTATGCTTCTTGGCGTCATTTTCAGTAAATGGTTGCCAATGACGAAAAAACGTCAGTTCTATAATAATATCTAAATCCTACACCTCAATAGTACTGTTTTCCTCCTCAGTCAAACCTTCGCAAGTTAGTGTATTTCTGAAGTGATTTTGCGCTGTAAATTTATAAGATACGCAAACACCTTGCTTATTATGACCTAACTGGTAGAAGAAAAGTCCTTGGCGGGTTTTGAGGCTAAGGTAAAATTTTTAATGAAAATTTTACCTAAAAAATTATCCAAATATATAAGGTTGTAGCGCAAACGCTCCTCTTTCAGATGACATTTAACTTTATAAATCTATTCCACAAAATGACCACCATTAGCAGCAATACATTTACGCAACCGCTTAGGGAAACTATCAATCGCATTTTGGATATAACTCTGGGGAATTGCATTCCATTCTCTGACCAATGATGCTTTCAAGTTTGCGATTGAGAAGTGTGGAGCAGTGCAAGCTTTTGATTCCAATCAGGGGAATTGGGTGCCCATTCACCAGTTGGGTTCCTCCAATGTGGGTCCACTTTGATGAAGTCTTTTTCGCCCTTTATTTCTTTGTCCCATTCTACCAATATAATGTTACTGCATATGAATAATGTTATATACCATCTGAAAGAGGAGCGTTCGCGCTACAACCCTATATATTTGGATAATTTTTTAGATAAAATTTTCATTAAAAATAGTTAGCCTCAAAACCCGCCAAGGACTTTTCTTCCGCCAGTTACTGAGTAGTCATTTTCATGTAAAAATGAAAAATAAAAAAAACAGCAATTTGTACTGAAACTTCGAGTGTGACTACAACCTTCAACCGCTACAACCACATTGTAACCCTAATATCATTCACTCATCAAGTTATTTTTGCTATAAAATCAAGTGAAATAACAAGGAAAATCACCGAACAAAAATAAATAGGTAAAAAATTAAATAAAAGTATCAAGCCAGAATCGAAAATGCGCCTTTAAACAATTAAATCGGTCTATTCGAATCATTCGCAATATAAAATGTGCTCCCCCTTTAACCATAAATTCTCATCCCTGACCTACAACAAAGAAACAAAGAAAAATCGCCGGTTGCGTTTTTTTCAATATTTGAATTTTTTGTCTCGACATGAATTTTTTTCTTATGTTTTCTTTGAAAAAAAGAGTTGTTCACTTCAAAATGGCATAATTTTATTTTCTTTTTTATTTTCTATAGCTTTAAAATTTCCTCTTACATTTTTGTAGAGAAAGGACAGGGCTACATTTTGGTATACAAGGTTTTGTCGAAAAAACGGTGTTCCTGGAAACTTATACGGTGTCAGAAGATCTAGAAAGCGTCTGTGCGGCAAATGCCGCATTGTCCCGGCTTCTATACTGGTGGTTCGGGCTCGATCATGGTGGTTTGGGGTTATCGACGTGGTTCGTGCCCGATCATGGTAGTTTAGGTGTATCCACGTGGTTCGGGCACCATACTGGTTGTTCGGGCATCATCCTGGTGGTTGGGGTGTATCCACCTGGCTTGGAAGCCAGCTAGTGGTTCGCGTACACGCTGATGATTCGGGTACCCGTTGGTGGTTCGGGGTGTACCTACCCTATATGGCCACCTGCCTACCCTACCAGGCCATACCTAATCTGGTGGTTCGGGTGTATCTACGTGGTTTGGGATCCACGTTGTTGGTTCGGGTATACCTAAGTGGTTTGTGAGCCACGCTGATGGTTCAGACCCACGCTGGTGATTTGGGACCCACGCTGGTGGTTCGGGTATACCTAGTGGTTTGATATCTACGCTGGTGGTTCGGGACCGACGCTGGTGGTTATGGACCCAAGTTGGTGGTTCGACACCCAACCTGATGGTTCGGGAGTATCCACGTGGTTCGAGTACCCGCTAGTGGTTCGGGAGTATCCAATTGGTTCGGGTACTCTAAAATTTCAAGTGATCTTATTCCAGATGAGGTGAGTGCTGTTAATTAGTTGTTATTTTTTTATGTCTGAACCAGTAAAATTGTTTTGCGAAAGGAATTGTGTTTTAGTCGAAAAAATTTGGTATCGGCATTATATAATTTTGTGGAAAGAAAGGCAGCCCGAGTCTCACGGCAAAACCTTTTTCGCTTAGTAAATACACTTTGAAACACCTTTTTTAACATAATTAATCGTGTTTTCTACCTAAATATACCCTAGGAGAGTCAAATGCTTAAAAAATGTCATTTTCAAGATGGAATTCAACCTTAGACCCCAAAAAGTCAAAATCAAACGCTTTACCACTGCGCCACGAAATTTGAGCAAAAGTTCCCAACCGGACGTTTTGGGAAGCCGTGGCTATATTTTTATTTATCAGTTGTTAATTGTTCTGCTTGATAGTGAGTGGGTTTTCATTCGTAGCTCTTTGGCTTTTTTCTTCATCACAACTATTTTTCAGTTGTTGAGGTTTTTGCGCATTAAGCTCTCAAAGATCAAAACATATCGGGGTGCTACAAGTGCCACGAGACGGGTCATTTCACTCGCGAGTGCCCGAGTGCTGGTGATTCCTACGGTGGCGGACGTGAAGGTGGCGGCGGTGGCACGTTTTATACCGCTTCTTTTATTTCTTTTATTATTAATCGATTTTTTTCGCAGGTGTTTCTTCGTGCTACAATTGCGGCAAGCCAGGTCACATGTCTCACGAATGCACTGAGCCTCGCAGCGCTGGTGGTGGTGTCAGCAGCTATTCTTGCGGTGGTAGTGGCGGAGGCGGCTATGGCGGTGACATCAAGTACTACAATTGCAGGGTTCCGGCCACATGTCTCGCGAATGCACTCAGCCTCGAAGTGGTGGTGGCTTCGGGGGCAGCTATGGTGGGGAGATCTTCGATGTTACAATTGCCAGGAAACCGGCCACATAAGTCGTGAATGTTCCCAGGGTGAAAAATTTGACTTTTCGCCTTGGGGGACTAAGGTAAGCCACTTTATATTAAGGTATTTTAATCTGTTTTGGTCACTAGGGTATGGCAAAAAAGAGTCTCTTTATGCATTTTTGATCATGAGTCAAGCTCCGAATCATGTCTAAGTTATGTGGGTGTGCGCATCTCAACCCCAAGCAACCAAGCCCCCTGCGCCCCCTTCGGTCCCCCAAGGCAAAAAGTCAAATTTTGGTCAAATTTTTTTTTTGTCAAAAATGAGTTTCCACTGCATAAAAACATCTTTTTCGTGCGTTAGAGCAGTTAAATCGCCGAAAAAGATCATTTAGAGGCATTTTGCGAGGGTTCGGAATACGACAATTATACCTTGAAATAAAATTTGCCGTGAAGATTATTTTGACTCGATGTTGTGGTGAATGTCGTATGATTAATGTTGTTGTAGAGTGAGAGTGCATCAATATCAATTTTTCGGTGGATTGAAAAGGTGAAGTCCATATTGAGCATTTCAGAGAAGTGATGATCGTGTGTAAGGTTGCTCGATTAGTGCTAGAACACAATTTTTTTCGATGTTATGCCTTTTTGGAATGTGATGGGTATTTTGCTGGAGCGTTTTGGTTAAGCTATCATCTATCAACTTATTGTAATTAAAATTCACTTGTTGATCTATGATATAGCGATAGAATATATATTTTTTGTACAAAAAGAGTCTAGAAATTTAGAATCGAATTTGTTATAAACTTATTTTGCGATCTTTTTTATTTGAAATTTTTTATTTAAGGTGCACACCAGGGCTGGGACCGATTTCTGGTTTTCTGACTTTTTTCGCCTTCTGATTTCTGGTTCTGATTTTTTTTTTCAAATAAATCAGGTGCATAGCACTTTTCAGGCCATCATTTGGAGTTTTCAAACGTCTTTTGTCTTAAAGTTTTCCTATATTTAAGATGTAAAATCTCTAGCATTGTTTTGAATTTCAACGTAATAATCTCTAGTGCCAAAAACTTAATAAGCTTTTGATAAGTAAGGTATGCGACTCGATAACTCTGGCATGGCCAGATGATGGTTCATTTTTACAGATTATGTCTTTTAATACACACTATCCCTGACCAATATAAAAATCACAAAGTGGATAGGCGGCTTACAGGCGCCTTTTATAAACTATTAAGAAAGCTAAGATAGAAAGCTAAGATTCAGAAATACATGTGAGGCCAGGCTAAGAAAAGGTAAAGGGCCGTTTAAAATGAAAAAAGTCACTAAAAAGCAAAAAGTGTTTTTTTAATTGCCTTGTCCAGTCTGTTGATTTTTAACGTTGCTTATTGGATTTTACAAAACAACAAGGGAACCAAGGAATTTTTTTATCAAAAAATTGCTTTTTGCCTTTTAGTGACTTTTTTCATTCGAAAAAAGTCACTGAAGCGTTGAGTGAACACTAACTCGTGGTTTTACTTGTGCAAGTGGCGAAAATTTCTATTGTCAAACGTTTTTGGTCGCCAAAGAAGTGGGGAAAATAGGACATCGATTTTATTAAAAATATCTGGTTTTCTGATTTCTGGTTTTTTGAATTTTTTGGCCTACTGATTTTTGGTTCTAATTTAAAAAAAAAATGTCCCAGCCCTGATGCACACCAACGTATTTCACGAGGCGTTCACGAGCACTGTTTTTCTACCACAAAACTTTTTGGTGAAGGGATGTTTCGCAGATTTTATTCATATAAATATTATTATTTGAGGTCGACCACCTTGGAACGGATACCCAGGACCTACTCAGGATATTAAGAAAATATAATAATAAATTTACACCAAGTGGACGACTTTGGTTTGGTTGGTGCATGGACCATTTAGCAGAACTCTGGTTAGTTTACACAAAAAAATTCATTAACAGGGACACTTTTAGAGACAAAAATATTACCACCAGAATACTACTACATAAGTACCACCACCCAGGAACAGCTGTCTGAGGACCACTAGCTGACTTGGAGTGTTTGGGGTAGTTTTGGGTGGTTTTGGCTAGTTTTGGGTGTTTTGAGTGGTTTGGGGTGGTTCGGACCAGCGTTTTTGAAAATGACAGTGACACTGACACTGACGTCAGCTGACAATTTAAACTGACACTGACAGTGACACTGACATTTGTGACAAAAGTGACACTGACGTCAGTGTCACTGTCAGTGTCAGTTGAAGTGTCAGGCTGACGTCAGTGTCACTGTCAGTGTCAGTTGAAGTGTCAGGCTGACGTCAGTGTCACTGTCAGTCTCATATTTTCTTTTCCTTTCCTTTTCTCTTCTCTTCTTTTTTTTGAAATTTTCTTCTAAATTTGTGGATTAATTTGACCATTGTAGAAAAAACTGCATTTTTCTCCACTTCCTTCTTGTCCTTTTACATTGAAAACTGAAAGTGACAGCACGCCAAAAGTGACACTGACACTGACTTTTAATGTCAGTGTCAGTGTCAGTGTTACTGTCATGTCACTTTTCAGTTTTTTCCCCAAATGTCACTGTCATTTTCAAAAACACTTGTTCGGACACAATCTAAAAATTTCCGAAAAAACGTTAAAAACTGCCTTGGTCCCCCTGTTGTTTTTGAACGTTTCGCCGACAATATTCATATGAATATTGTCGGCGAAACGTCTACGTACCAATTTTTTCTTAGGTGCTCTACTCGAAGTGACAAACGTTTTTTTGCCCAAATTTATGAGCAATTGATGGAAAAGCATCAAAACCTCATCCATCAGAAAAAAATCTGATTCCGCGCTTTGCGCACTGTAACGCGCTGGTATGCCATTCCAAATTCAGATTACTCAGGTTTCAAGGGATTGTCATAGAGACGCCGGAAACGCCAGCGTAAATAAGTTAATAACTTTATTTAAAAATTTGAGAAAAGGCAGACGTATAAATATATCATGGTTGCCAGATGTCTCGATTTATCAGGAATTTCTAGAATTTTAGATTTGCCTGGTTAATCTAGTTTTCGGATTATTTTAACACAAGTTTGAAACCGTTATTCCGTTGTTTTCTAATGTGAACAATATCAAAAAATTCTAAATTTGAATTAAATTTTAAGCGTAATATATTATAATTTATTTTACTTTTCTAGGCAACTCTTCCGAATGAACACGTTTAACTATCAAACGCCTCATCCACCCATTCAGCATCGATTACCCTTCCCATAAAATCCCAAGCAATTAATTGGCATTGGAATTAACGACTGTTTTACAAAGACTTGAAGAAAGAAAAAAATTTCCTCCAACAAAATTAAACTCATTCAAAGCCTGTGAAAATGCGCCAAATAATTGCTTGTGATACTCCAAATGCCGTTTTCTATGTCGTCGTCGGTGGACTTCAAAACAAAATCAGGTATCTATATATATATACACTTTGCTGCTAAAAAATCGCCTCAGCTACCTTTCTGTCAATCACCACTGCTACCATTTTTAGCCAAAGTTTTTCTTATTTAAAGTCCACAGTAGTGCTTAATTGTTCATGGTTCTCACTCAAAGTTTGCGTTGCAAAGCTGACCAATAATTTTCTTATTAATCTGTTGGCTTCTTTGTGGGGCACCGCATCCACTCAACCATCCCCTCTACCTAATCCACATTTGAACGACTCTACCAAATCTGAATTACTTTTTCCTTTCTGCCAATTGACAAGGAGACCGCTGTGCTCCATGCAACACTTTCCCACAGTTACTTGCTGAACTTTTTTTTGAACTGATTTGGATCAGCGGCAGGTATTTGTGTAGTGGTTATCGTTGTTGTTAGGAGAACTGTGATGTGAATGAAAAAAACTTTTTGAAGCAGAGTTGCGGGTCTAAATTAAGAAATGTTTCATTAAAACGATCGGCAAAATCGGAACCCTTGCGATTTTTCGCACTAGACTGACCAAAGATAACTGCCAGAAATATACAAAAATCGGGCTAAAAAAAGTCTGAAACCACTTTTTGGGCGTTCATAATTGGAGAGTCAACTGTATTTTCAAGAGCCATAAATGTTTTGCTAATATCATATGGAAGTTCTGTTTCCACTTTAGTGTAATTACAGTCCACTATTTAAATTTTGGCCACTCTGATGACCGCATGAAGCTGGCCACTACGGAAAGGCGACCCTACAGCGGCTGACCCCTCACAAAGAATCTCTTTGTATCCACCCAAATAAATTTAATTTTGCTGGCCACTAAGGGTAAGAGGTCATAATGGCGAAGGCACACTATAGAGGGAGTCGATTTTATTTGAAAAAAGTCAAAATTTTCTAACAATTACAAATACGACCCCAATTTTATGTGGATATTCAGCTCGTATGCGAGTCTCGGCTCAAGCAGCAGGGCTGGTGTGAAGAGTTTGAGCTCTGAGAAGTGCTAATGGTCGAGTACCATCTACTACTTCTGCAATTAATCCTCTCTCTAGAACAAATAGTAGTTGAGAAGCGAGTAACTGCACACACATTTACAGCCCCTACCCTCCCATCTCCCATAAATAATAAATCCCTTTTGTTGAGCCGAATGGGCAATAGATGTACAGGAAAGATTATGTAGGCAGCAGCAGCAGTCACAGCAATTCTTCTCGTTCCTTACAGTAATCTTTAGTTTTCGCACATTTGATGAGGGAAATGATTGTCTGAGAAATCTAAGAAAAAATCACTAAAAATTACAGGTTGAAACAAGGATTTTGCTGTAAATAATTTTTTTTTATTTATTTTTCTCATTTTTTGATATGGTATTTAAAACTTTTTTTATTGGCAGTTTCAGTTGTGAAATGTGCATGTTTGGCGTCGAGCATATTTTCATATTTTAATGTGAATATTTTGCTGATGAAAGAATCTACGAAATAAAATGTACCACATTTAGAAGAAGCCCCGGGGCTCCTATTTTTGGATCCCTTAAAATCGGAAAATTTTAAGACCGAGATTATCGGGTGCTCAACCAAGATCTAAAAAGTGGAATCGGTAGAGCTTGCGGGATTTAAGAAAATAAAACAAACAGCTTCGAAAAAGATTGACTTAGCCCTGTGATACAGACCCTCAATGTTGAACCGCCGGGGCTTACATTAGAGGGAGCTTAGGGAATATTCATAAATTATGTCGGATGGCAGGCCGTTATTGGGAGCCAAGGCACCCCCCCCCCGTCAGAACATGTCAGAATGGGTTTGATTGATTGACCTTTTGTTTTGTTTGAAACCTCGTCTATTTTGATGTTTGAGACTATTTTGTTCACCGGCATCATAAGTTTCTAACTCACTTGGTCGCGCAATTTTTTTTTGTAAAAACTATTAGGATTTTAAAGAAAATTCTGCGGTCTTTTCTCGAAATTTTTGACTACTCGTTTAAAAACTCATTAACGTAAATGTTATAATAGAGCTCCCGGGGACGACACGAACGATACATCATATCGCAATATTATTGTGTTGAAAATATTGCAAATCGCGTCGCAAGTGGCTAAAATATACCGCATCACAATATTTTGAGAAACTCTTATGTTTTGTGTAGTTCACTCTAAAAATAAAAAAGTCCAGGCATTAATTGCAGTCAACACGCCATTCGCTAAATTTGAAATGTTTTTCAACGTTTGATGTACCTCACGCAACCAACCGAAGGCGCCAATTAAAAAATTTCTAATTTATAAAGATTTCTACTGAAAATTTCCCAGAAAAAGAACATTTCCAAAATAAAAAACATTTTGATTTTTTTAAAGGAAAAGGTCATCTTCTACCAATGGCTTTTTGTTATTTTAAATACTTTTTGACGGCTCCAAGGAAAATTTACTGTTGCCCCTATATGTCACATCCTCGAAAATTGGGTCAGGGGAACACGTTTGAGTCCTGAACTACTGTGCGCCTAAGGCTTCGCCTAAGATAGAATAAAGACAAAAAAAACTGGCTTGAAATGCAGTATTCACATATAGATGAGGGGGTGGTAAATGAGTGGAGCCCAAATAAGTGTCAACGAAACGATGTGCTTGAATTTACCTGTAGATGAATTTGCCGTCGCCCAGCCGAGAAATGAAGAATATATCGACCACTTTTTTTCACTTCTATTTAGTGATTGGGTATGAGTAATTTATCCCGTCAAAATATTCCTACATCCCTGTCAAACATAGTGGGACCCATCTCTAAAAATAGGACAGCCGTCCCCGTCTCCGTCTCACTAATTTTTTTGACCGTCTTCCGCCCCGTCCAAATTTTTGCCGTCTCGGCCTCCGTCCTGATTTTTTTCCCCGGCCGTCGCCGTCCCGTCCGAAATCGGGCCGTCTTAGGACGGGACGGCGACGGGACGGGCCCGGCAGGACGGCGACCCCACTATGCTGTCAAATCATAAAAATTTGTTTATCTCGAGTAATTTTTTAACTTTTTATTTTAACTTTTTTTTTAAATTTTGATACCAGGGTGCAGCCCAGGATGTCACCTTTCTAACAAGCTATCAACTGACTTAATAAGATTTTGAAAAGTTGCGGAAAAAAGTCTTTGCATATACCAAATTTTAAGAAAATTCGCTCCATACAAAGACTTTTTTGTACAACTTTTCAAGACCTCATTAGGTCAGTTCAAAGCTCGTTTGAAAGCTGAGATCCAGAGCTTCACGCAAGTGTAAAAATTTTGAAAAGATTTAAATTTTTGAGATAAAAAATTTCAAATTTGATGAAGTGAAAGATCAATTTGACATGGTAAAATAATTTTAGCCTTTGCGATTGCAGATCTGCTAACCCCAAAACCCAGTTGCAAGACCAGAAAATATTTGCACATACAATAACAATTTTAACAGGATTATCCATGCAGTGTTGCAACTCCCCATCTTTGTTTTTCTCTGACCGCTTGCTGTTTATCCCTATTATTAGTTGTGCAAACAAGGTTATTTAATAGCATAAACAATATTTCTGCTCTGATTGTCCCACAAATTTTTAAATCCATTCCCGTTCGGCCAGATGTTTCATCTCAGGTCCGAGTTTTGCTTCTTTCTGATTTCAATTTCTCACACTGATAGCAATAGGATGGTTATTAGGGTGCAGCAGCAGCAGGTCTGGGAAAGACAAACAGGCAAGACGTGTGCCTCTCTGCACACCCCCATTAAATTACTCCCTCTTCGGCTGTTCCATTGATAATAAAGCTAAAGGAAGACGGTAGTAATACTCGGAGTGAGGCAATATATTTACAGGGTGGGTGAAAAATCGCACATTTTTTGAGAATTGCTAAGAGAATCAGGTAGGACTTTAGCAAAAGTACGACTTTGATAAAATGTCATGCGGTATCCGAACCAACCGGTGAAGACCTGAACTTTTTTATTTGAACTTGCTATTTTATTGCTGGAAATGCTGAGGACATGAGGCAAAAATTGGACGGAGAAAATTATTCGTTGGTTTGATTCTCGGACATAGGACAGTTCGTAGCGTTTTTTTGCCAAGTTTTTTGTACTTTTAGGAAGCTCATGAGTCATGACAAATTTTTTTTAACAATATTCGTGATTGTTGTGAAACACCCTGTACATATTACTGCCTATTTTACTGTTAGTGTTCTTTCAAGTCCTTTACTTTATTATTTATCGTTGCAACAATAGCAAAAAAATCAATTACAGAAACTAAAACAAAAAATTGTTTGACAAATACCCGAAATAAACAATTTTTTTATTACAAATTATTATTTTTTGTGCTGCAGTTTTGTGATTTAAGACATACATTCAATTAAACTAGCGGTACAAGAAGTACAATATTAGCGTGAGAAAAAGGAACATAAAAGACAACCCGAATAGTATTTTTATAAGGCGTTAATAAATTATTGGGAGAGTTACACACATTTACAATGGTCAGTGTGAACAAAAAAAGAGATATATTTAAAAAAAAAATAGTTTTTTTCAGAAAATTACTGAATTCCGCATCAAATTTTATATCGCCATTTCTATTTTAAAAAATTTAATTTTTTTTGCACTAGCGTATGGCCCTGGATCTCGGCTTTCCAACAAGCTATCAAACCCTGCTGACTAATTAAGAAATGTAGAGATTTAGAAGTTTTTTTAAATTGGCGTCTTTTCTCATCTTCTTAAAACCTCCAACTTTCTCAAATCATCCAGCAGACTTTGATAGCTCATTAAAAAGCCAAGATCCAGGACTAATTTTGCAAAAATTTTAGAAAATTACAGCAAAATTAAAAGAAATATGGCAATATAAAATTTGAGTGCGCAATTCACTGATTTTCTGGTGAAATGCAGACTTTTGAGGGCTCAATTCAATGTGAGAATAATAAAATCAGAATCTTTCATATGGTTTCCACACTTCTTTGCGCTGCTTCCTTTGACTGCTGGTGGTAGTCGATCGATACACCAGTGATCCAGAAGATTTGCAAGTGCCAGAAGGTCCAACTTCCTGATACCCACAACCCCCTTGACCATCATCCACATCGTTGACCTGCTCTCCAGATTGGTTGTGAGGAGACAGAGCAGAGGGTGGTGATGAAATTCCACTGTCATTGGCTGGTTGATTGCAAGAAGCTGCTGCAGCATCGCAGCTCTCCACATCCACTACCACAAAGTCATCCACTTGTTCCTCCGCCATTTTTGGTTGCTGTTGCTGCTGGTGGTCTCCACGCAAGTGGCCAAGGGCATAAGTGAATGCAGGTGGAGGGAATGAGAAGGAAGGCAGTATAGCACTGTTGAAAGCAGACGGCTGAATGCCTGACTTTTTGATAGGCATGGGTATTCGACGGAGTGTGGAGTCAGCTGGAGTGGCAGCAACACTGGTGGTGGGCAGACAAGGTGGGGATGAGACAATATTGTTTAAGTTGGGGGTGCCACGTGTGGACAATAGTGAGGCTAGTCGCTCGCCGATATCTTGACGCAACATGTTTCGGAACTCTGGAGCTGCAAATGGGGGTGGCAGCGGCATTCTACCCTGCAAAGGAAGCTTTATATTTTAGTCATAAGACATTTTATGAAATGTGAAAAATTGAAAAGGCTTGTAAACGGAGTCGAAAAAGTTCGGCTCTACCCCGTCAATGCCAGTGAGTATAGCCATTAACAATTTTTGTCCCCTATCATATACATCATCTTTTTTTTGGAAAAAGTCAACTTTTTGTAATGTTTTCAAAATCTGATATATAAGACACTCCTCTCCCTTAAAACTTAATTGGTAAAAATACTCATAAAAACGATACGAGAAAAGTTGAAAAGGAAAAAAGATTTCTTAAAACAAAAAATAACAGAAGAATCGAGCATAAAATCGGTACCCATTGTTCAATAGATCCCCTAAGCCCCCGAAGGGGTTTGCTTGGTCCCCCAAGCGAAAAGTAAAATTTTGGTCTAAATTTTTTTTCTCGAAAGTTGTCTTCCGTCACCTAAAAACATGCTTTTCACACGTTTCAGGTGCTAAAATACTAGAAAATTTTCAAAAAAGTGGTTTTTTGGAGGACTACATATACTGTACTTTAGCCAAAAATCTGATGCCTTATTCAGACTTCTGAGGAAATTTTGCATGGGTGTCTATTTTTATGCCAAATCTCAGTAAAGCCTTTCAAGGCTTTAACTATCTCGCTCAACCACCTACCAAGACATCTGAGGTGGCAGTAGCACAGACAGAAAATCCTTCCCGCATTCCATTGTGATAAGCTTGCCCTGACTCTGCAAATTTATAATCCTTTCATAAATTTTCATAGTCAAACAAAGAAAATAAGAAAACAGACCAGTGTGAAGGATTTGCTGGATTTGATGCTGAAGGGACCTGTTCTCTCGTTGTAGATTGGTCATGTAAGCCACTGTCTTCTCTAGCACATCCGCTTTTTCTAGTTTGGAACTGGAGAACAAGAGACAGGTTAATTGTAAAAGAAGTAGGTAAGCTACCTTTGCTGGAGATCACTTTGCAACAGCAGTACTTTCAGGGCATCTGCAATATATGGGCAATTAGCTGTGGATTATGTGAAAATAGTTAGGTTCTACTCACCAAAGCAATCATTCATCCTCTTTCTTCGCTTCTTCTCCATCATTGGCTTCTTTAGCTAAATTAAAGATAGTTAGTGAAAATCCAACTAATGAAGCTCTTGTTTTGCCGTGTAAATCTTGGAATTTTTTTCACAACTTTTGTAAACCTTCTTTTCAAGATAAGATTTCTACTTGGCCCACCTGTGGTTCGGGGCTTAGAATCGGTATTAACCAAACCAAAGGGAGCACTAAAGCAAAATCCAAAATTTTCGGTTTTTATGATATTACAGGGTGTGTCGAAAAAATTCTACCACGTAAAAAGACCTTGCTGCCCTTGCCCAATGGATTTTATAATTTTTGGACTTTACCCCCTGAAAACTTGAATTTCTTTTAGGATTCTGTCGGCTTCTCCGGTCATAAAAAATTGCAAACACATCATAAAACGAATTTGAAGTTCAAAAGAGGCCAAATTTTTGTTTGACACACCTTGTAGCAAAAAAATTCTCGTCGCGAAAAAAAACGATGTGTGAAAACTGGCTTTAAAAAAGGCTTACAACAAATTTACAAATAAAAGAAAAGTTCTAAAATTCTTGAATCAGCCCGTGTGCCTTAAAATCGAGAGTCAACTGTGACGTAGCCGTAGTAATAAAATTCCATTTTTCGAATGAAATTAGCCTTGAATTCAAGAGTTCAGCGTTACATTAAGTGTTAGTGTCTTCAAGGTGTAGTACCCCAGCTATCCCACAATCATTTACATGTTAACTTGATGAAGTGGGATGAGGGAAAAAGGCCTTAGGAAAAGTGAGTGTTTGTAAAACACATAAATCTGCCTGTTCACACCAATAAAAAGTTCTTGAGGGCAGGCAAGTGAGTGCTCTTGTATTTGCAATGTAAATACTCCGATTTTAAATTTGATAATATTGCTAAATAGGATTTTTTCAAAGTTTGCAATATTCAAATAAAAGTGAAGAAAAAATTTCCTGTGAATTTTTTGATTTCTACTACAAAATTGTCCGAAATTTAGCTGCCTCCAGAACTATGGTAGAATTCAGTCGATTAACTAGATATTTTGTGGTCTTTATTACTTGGTTTCATTGGTTTCGCATAGTTGCTTTCAACTAGCTTTAATCCGTTATAGATAACCTTTTTTCAGTTAATTAACCGAAATTTTGATGTGCTCGTTTTATTATAATAAATTAGCCGAAATTTGGAGTGAAAGATGGCCGGATCCAGCTGAAGGTCACGAGTCAGGTTTAATACTATTTAAAGTTATTAATAAGCAAAACCGACCTTTCTTTCCATGGTTGGGTATTCGGGTGGGGAAGAACTCAGAGGGATGGATGAATTGAAAGCATCAAATTTAGTCATGTCACCTGAAACAGAAACAAAATTGACTAAAAAGGATATATGAAAACACAAATTATCAATTTATGATTAAGTTAAGAAGCAGAAGTGCGACCCGCAACACTGGAATACCTATACCCACCCACTTAATACACACAGGCGAAAAAAGGGGCGGTCTCTGTGACAAAAGGAGGTGGGACATCGCCAACCATTGGTTGTCTTTTGCAACTGTTAGGCCAGTCATTGGAAGGAAGTAAAACACCTTTGTTTCCGGCTATTTCAACAGCATACAATTTTGAGGCGTCAAAACTTAATGAAAGCAGTTAGATACTCAAATTTGAAAAATTTCGATACTTTGGTTTTAGACCTGTTGTGTTAATTCGAATTTTTTAAAAATTCTCCTATAAACCACTTACTTGGATTATTAAATAAAAATAGCAATAGTAATATACATTACCACTCAAAATTTGTGTTGGTTATCCTGTGCATTATTTAATTTAAATTAAATATGGGTGTGTATCGAACACTAGCTCGAGAAAATTCTTATAATGCAAAATTTTACTGCTCAGTTGTGTGAAATTTTGATTTTCGGTTAGTTACACTAGGCAGGCGCTCAAGTATACTAAGATGCCCGCACAAAAAACTCAAATTTGTTTGAGAGAAACTTAATTTCATACAAAAACATTCCAAAATGTTTGCTTCTCCTGTCTAACTGCTCCTAAAACCAAGAAGCTTAAGCAAGAAGCCAAAATGTAAAAAGTCTCAAAATTTAAAAACATCGTCAAAATTTCTAGCAAAAAACTAACTCTGATAAAACTGCAAATGAGCAGGCGACGTTGTGGTGGAAACGCACTGGCGCAGTTTGTGGTCCACGAAGTATTCCATGGTTAGCAGAATGTAGCAAACTAAGGCTAGCAATAATAATAGCAAGCAGTACTCTAAACACACATAATAGTCAGTTACACTTAAGATTCTGCCAAAATGCATCTAAAATTTGATAGAATCTATAAATACGGTTCATAGTGGGTTTTTTAACTTTTTCTACTTTTACATAAAAGTACGGCTAAATTTTGGTATACTCCGCACTCCAGTTTGCCTTGGTCCCCGAACTGTTATTTTCTACATTTTTTTCTAATCTTTTTCAAATTTAAAATAAAAGAAACAGTTAAGAATTCAGAAAAAATTCAAAAAAATCAGCTCGGGGACCAAGGCATATTGGGGGGGTGTATACCGCACTTGAGTTGGAGGTGTTACCGAAATTGCTCCAAAAGCAACCATTTTTGCTGAAATATTTTATTCTGAGGCACCCCTATTTGGAAGAATTTCTTTAAAAATCTAAATCACAAAGCAGAATTTGTTTTCGTTCTTTGTTCCTGAGATATGACGATAAGTTAAACTATCAACGTTAAAAAAATACTGTTTGACTTATACTTATATCTTAACAACTGAAAATTTAACAAAAATTTCACTTCGAAATTTGATTTCCTGAAAATTTTTTGCCAATTTATTGCTATCGCGCAAAACTAAATCAAACTTAAAAGTGACTACTAAAATATTTGGCACAAAAGGTAATCAATTACACAACATGAAAAAGTCAAGCAAATAGCAACAAGAAATGGTCTTGTTCCACAAATTGCACACTTATAAATACAGCGGAAGACAATAAAGCAGGTGGTTCCGCCTATATTTCTCAGGTAAGCACGTCAAAAGTGGGTTTGATTTGGTGGTAATCTTTATGTGGATAGCCTCAGCGGAAGACCACTGACCACCAACCACCTACATACATAGGTAATCCTTGACAGCTTTCTATTGCCTTTCGGCTTGAGAATACTTGATGTGGGAAACGCTTGTTACTTATCTAACCCAATCCAAGATCAATCAAAAAGCCTAGGGAAACAAAAATGAGTAAAAATGCTATAATAATTAGAACTTGAGTGAACTGTTGAGAAAGTGTGCCTTTTCACAGAATTTTGGCTACAAGTTTTTTTGGTAGAGTCAAACCTCGATATAGTGATCACTCCCACTATAGTGATCACCTGGTTTTGATTTGGTTTGTTTATAAGGAAATATACTAAAAAGAAACCTCTCTATAGTGATCACTTGGGATTGTCCCAGCAGTCAAAACAACACTCTTTATAGTTATTATTGCTAATTATAAGGCTAAAACCGCTAAAGTACACTATTTGGCCTACCCTAAAAGAGCATTTTTAAAAGTCTCAGCATGTTTTAGGCCCTGAAAATGATAGAAAAGGCGAGAAAAAATGTGTAAAAGACATTTGTCAAAAAAAATTATTTTTTGATTGCCTTGGTCTCCCCTATGGTTTTCAGTCATTTTTCCATTGGTTATCTTAGCTGAACCCTTTAAGGGCGCAGGGGGCTTGGGGTTGAGATGCGCACACACACATACATTAGACACAAATCACTCGAAATAGACTCTGAATGAATGAAAATAACATGTATACCAGAGTTTCTTTATGCGGTAGGCCCAAGTCAACAAAATTATGTTCAAATTCAATATTTTTAGGTTCAACAAAAATGACCAAGTCGAAAAATGACTAAAAACCACAGGGGGAACCAAGGCGAAAATACCAAAAGCCACAAGGAGGAATAAGACTATCGTTATTATTTTGATTGCTTCATTAAAATATGGATTTTAACAGAAAACTTATCTATAGTGTTCGGCTAGAGATTTTTAGGTGATGTTACATTCTATATAGTGATCACCTCTTTATAGTGATCACCTGCGGTGGGGGAGTCCCTTGGGTGATCACTATATCGAGACTCGACTGTACTGCCTTTTGAGGCTTTAGGTTTGACTTGCCTAGTTCCATGCCTGTTACAGCTAGTTCTTGCACTAATTTCACATTTTTCGAAAATCAAAGAACTAGTCAATCGGATGCAAAAAATATGCCTTGGTTCCTATTGCTACTTTCTTGGCCTGCGCGTAGGAGCGAAGAAAGCCAACGCACCGGGTACCTGTGCCTAAGGCAAATAGTAGGAGGAGCAAAAGTACCGAAAATCTCCCACTTTTTTGGCGAACCCGAATTACATGCTAATTTAACACAAAAAGTCGAAAAATATTGGCGTAATTATATTTAGGGTTCTAGAGTGCCCGAAAATTTCGAGTCAGGTATCCGAATTTCGGGTATGACTTAAAATTTACGGACAGATACCTGGACATGGACCCGGAACCCGAACTTTTGCGGATTTCGAGTTCAATTACCTGAAAACGGGGGGTGGGTAACTTGGCAACCCAGATTTATTTAAAAGCTTTGAGGAAAGGTGTTTACAATGTATTGTAAACAGACGCTTATAAAACCAAAGACTTTTTTTTGGTCAAGAGATAGAGGCGTTTGATTTTTTTTATCCATTTTGTTTGAATTCCAGTCTATTTTATTTTTAAAAATTTAGGCGAAGCTTTAGGCACAGGGCAGGTCAGGGCACGTCAGGACGGGCTCAAATGTGTGTGTTTCAAACTGCAAAATTTGAAAAAAGTGTGAATTCAAAAAATGGCACAAAAAGAACCAAACGTCTACGCACCTTTTTGTCAGACCTAAAAATACGAAACAATAAAAAAAAACTCAGCTAATCTAAAAAAAATCAAGTCACCAAACAAATTTTTACAAAAAATCCAACAAAAGACGCTTTGTAAGCAAAGTAAGCAAATTAAAATGTGTGGCATATAAAATTTTGTCTTTCTCAAATAATTATCACGGTTTTCATGCACAAAGAATAGAATTGTTCATTTGTGTGTGCACACAGCAAGCACTGATAATTGTGGGAAAACTCAAAACAGGGTGGTTGCCACTTCACAAAGTTCAAATGTAAATACTGGAATTAGGGGGTGGAGTTTGCCGTGGGCCTTCTAATCAACCAAACTACCCGAGTTCTATGCAAGTTATGATGTGAGGACAACCTGTGAATATGCACGAATTTGAGCCGGTTTTTGAGGTGTGCCGCTCGTTTCCCAGCCTTTGTGATTATCCTGGTTTTAGTTACTTTTGTTTTTGATTCGGTCTTTTTTAAATATGTGCTTTCTTTTTATCTGAAACAAAAAAGCATTGAGAAAGGCAAGTTTTTGAGCCATTCTAATGTATATGATATTTCCTTTGATATATTTTTGGTTTGAAATTTGTCCTTGCTGAGTGTCACGGTAGTCTTACATAGGTGTGAAAAATTAAAGTTAATGTTTTTGTCAGGAAATTGAACAAAGGCTGTAACTAAAACACTCGCATTCTCAAATTTTTCACTCGCATACTGAAATAATTACGCAATTTGAAAAACTTCAAAAAAGGTCTCAAGCAAGTGGCAGCATTGTTGTAGGCAGTCCTATTCCCAAGCAATTAGTGCTGGGCTAAATTCCTTCCTTGTTCAACCACCTTCCCAAACTAATTCACACCTAGGTGTCCATGTGGGAGAACACCCTTAAAACGAGCATTTTTGCCACAGAGTGGTGGTGCCAAACCGCTCAAAGCATTCCGCTCCCAGAAAACTTCTAATCCATTATTTGAACATGAGAATATTAGCAAGGAGCAAGAGGAATACACAAAGCAACACATATTCACTCTCCTTTTTGATTGGGCACTTTTGTTTTGGGAAAGCGCTTTTACACACCTCTCCAACCAAAATAAAGAAAAGGAAATAGAGGTTTATGAGCGCAAAAGAAGTTTAGCTTCTGTTATTTCAAGTTGTTATTGCTATTTCAAAAAAATTCCAACGAATAATGAACACCTCCAAAAAATATACGCACACATAATACACACATACAAACATACCGTAATCATTATTTTACTTGTAGCTTGATTAGGGTTGTCGATACATTTTCGAACTTTAACTCTAATAATAACTTTTTGGCTCAGTTTCGGTGTATAACCAACACCAACAATGGTATTTTGATGGTCCAATGGAAATTTAGTAGTCTAATTTTTATTAAAAAATCTAAAAAGGGAATAAGGGCTGTATTGGGAGGTGAAGGGAATGATAGAGGGCCACCTTTTTAGGCCTTTTTCGGTGCTTTTTTGGCTGTTTCACCATGTTTTTCAACATGGGCCGTAACAAAAAGAGACTCTATATGCATTTTATGATCAAAAGTATTTCTCGGAATCATGTCTAAAGTAAGTGAGTGCGCGCATCCCAAACTCTCAAGCCTCCTGCGCCCCCGAAGGGGGCTTGGAGTTGAGATGCGCACACCCACATACCTAAGACACAAATCACTCAAAAGTGACTCTGGAAGCATGAAAAAACATACATACCAGAGTTTCTATATACGGTAGGCCGCAGTATTCACAACTATGTTCAAAATGTTTGCTTTTTTGCCAGTGGGCCTCTTCAAATATGTGGCCCCCTTCTTTGTCCCTTTTCCTCCCTATACAGCCCTTTCCCCCTTTTCAAATAGATCTTAGTAGTCATTTGTTAACAAAAAGTGGCCCTTATATACAGCTAAAATACCACACAATATCTGAATAATAACAAAAATTGACCACCCATCCACCCACAGACCAGAACCCGATCCATAGGGAGGGGGACCAAGCAGAGATCGTGTTTTTAACATTATTTATCAATCGAAATCGCCCGTGATTCTAAGAATGGCCGTATAAACAGATTTTCGGAATCGCAACAGGGCAAAAAGTTATGAGTGTTTGAAATCGGGGAATTTCTTGGGCCACCCTGTATAATACAGCTAAATTATATAAATCCTAATATAGCTAAATTTAGTCAAAAATATCTTAAAAATGGGTGGTGATTAGTTTTGTCCCCAAATAGCTGAAAAATGTCCCAAAATATTCTGAAATGTGTCCCCAAAATTAATATATATTAATATTTTATTTCTTTTTAGTCCCTTTCTCACCCTAGAGTGAAATTTTGTGTGCCGAGCATAATTTTCACGCTCAAAATTCGGAAACATGGAGTTTGCCTTTCGAAGGAAAGCCCGTATCACGAGTTTTTTTCGAAATGCACTGCAGTCCTTGAAAGCACTAGTTAGACGGAATGGGTGCTATTAGAATGGCAATTATTACCCTTAAAAAATTAGGGTATGGAGTGGGAACAAAGAAGTGCTCAATAAAATATTGTGACCGAGAAAGGTCCGGCCTAAAGAGAAACAAGCTTAAGGATAGCCTAAAGATGTGTGACAGAAACATTGAATTAAACAGTTGAATTAAAAATGACCGCGAAAAAAAAAGTCCAATTTTCATTTTAATCCAAAAGCTCAAATTCCCGCTCGAAAATTCGTCTCGAATCGAAACCATGGTGAGGAAACTTACAAAAACGGTACATTCGTACAAAAACGCTTTGGCATTTTGACAAAACGAAATGTACAAAAACGTACAAAAAGCGTACAAAAATTTGTGTACGGTTTTTGTACGTTTTTGTACAGTTGACTGGAACTTCAATTTTTCCTGTTTTGTTGTTACCGAGTCTACTTTTTCATATTTTTTTTTTTCATCGTTAAGGTGTATTGTTCTCAAACGAGCTAAGGCTTTCTGCGACATAGATTTGCGTGAAAATCAACTATAAAATCGACCATTTTCCTGCAAAATCACGTAAAATATCTGACTCGCAAGATAATTCATAAACTCAGTAGGAACACTTCAAAATATCTTTAAAATAATTTTCAGAGCTCTAGTCCCACCAGAAGCCATTACATTCGGAAAGTATGTTTTACATAAATCCCTCAGTTCTTAGCTCTCGCACTTTTTGCCGTCAAATTGATGGCTGCAAGAAGGGGATAGAGGGAAGGAAATGATGTGAATGTTTGGGAAAGGATGCCTACTTTTTGTAGATGAACTGTAGTAGAGGCAGGCAGCCGACTGCTCCCACTAGATGAAGACCACTTTCCCACACTCCAAAAAAATAACTGTTAAAGGGCTAGTCTTTTTTACTTCCATTTTCTAGCCCCCCATTTCCAACAAAAAGCGCTTTGATGGGCGCTCTGTCGAGCAGTTGATGCTGCTTCTTTTTCTCAAAGTTTTGGTCATCCGAATACTGAAGAAACAGTTTTATTACTAAAATTTAGATTATTAAGTTCTTCAACTTCAATGTAACAAAATATCTGGAATCCTCGTTTTGACCATAACTTTTTATAATCCGATTTCAAAAAACAGCTTAGACTGACAAGTAGATCCACCGTGCAGGTTGAGAAACTTCATCCAACAAGCTAGACTGAAATCAAAAGCTCTGATAATAGATTAATAAAGGAGTGAAGAACATTCTATACTGACTGAGTATTGCTACCTTGCAGGTTGAAAGACTTCATTCATCAAGCGAAACTAAAATCAAAAGCACTGATCACAACTCAAGAAAAATAAGAATGAGACAGCATCTCAAGCATAAAATAAATATAACAAAATGTTATGTCTCCTCTCAAGACAAAATTTTCATACATTTGCAGCTATTTTCGTTGCACACACTGTTGCACACACAAATTTCTCTTTTAGTATACAAAACTTGTTGTCGTACGCGCAATGGTCCTTTAAAGGCGCATACCAGCGCGTTTCAAAAAGTTAAGGCGGGGGCCAGCAAATTTTTTAAATCACCCTATTTTTTATTTGTTTCGCATTAAATCTGACATAGATGACTTTATACTACTTTTAAAAACTAGGCAAAAAACGTGAAAAATCTAGATGAGAAACCGTGTGAAAAATTTACGAGAAAGAAAAGAACTGCTGGTCCCCGCGTTATCTCGGTGTAACGCGATGGTATGTCCCTTTAACGGAGAACTTGAAAGCGACTCACTTGGTAAAAAATGGCAAAAAGGTATGAGACCTTTGCGAGCCGGTAGTTATCCGACAAGATTTGTCACCTAACACTGAACCATGAACTTCAAAATGGTTCTCTAAACAGAGAGATTATGTGTACTCATTCTTGCTGGAGTATGTGAAGTAGACAATGAGTTCTGGGAAGCGACAAGAAGCTTGAAGTTCAACCAGCTCCCTACACTAGGGTGTTTAGAAAACTATTTTGAGGTGTCCATGGATGACTTGGCGAGTTCTGAGTAAGTTTTTTAGTAACTAAAACCCATTATCAACTTTCGAAAATAAGAAATTCAGTATTGATGAACTTATTAGAGAACCTTCACCAGTCATTGATGAGTCTTTGCCTGCCAATTTCACTCCAACATCGGTATCTGCTATTGCAGCGTAACGCGCTGGTATACCCCTTTAAAGATGTGTAAATATTGCAAAAAGCTTGGTCGAATGCACTGAGGTAGAAACCCAACTCGTCTCAGACCCCAACTCGTTTCAATTTTAACTTTTCCAATTTCAACCCGTGTGTCCCAACTCTTGGTCGATCTGTTGTTTTCAGGCTTAGGCGCCGGTTAGGCCAGCGTACGTTACGATGTGCTTAAACATATTTTCTTTCACTTTTTGGGGGATATACAAGCTAGAATTGGAAAAAGTTAGAATTGAGACGAGTTGGGACTTGAGACGAGTCAGTCATTGAGAAGAGTTGGGTGTCGTTCTGCAGTGACTACACACATTTCGAACGAAAAATAGTAACATTTTTTTATTCCTAGTGATTTAGTTATAGGGATCGATGCATGTTTGCTATATTTTCCAACAAAAAGCAAAATTTTATCCAAACACGTCTGATACACACAAGTCCATGTCTAAAAAGCCTCACACTCTAAGAAGAGAATAGCTCTCCTCTTTCGATCAACAGCCAGCCGAAGAACACATTTGGCACCAGGCAAAAAATATTAGTAATGTGGCTGGGAGACGAAAAAGCGTGGGAATACCCTCTTAGCAATAGTCCATTGGAATGATTGCTCGCCAATGTTGTTATTATTAATCATCGACCGGAGAGAAATGATACTTTTTAGAGGGCCAAATGCCATGGGAAGGTGACCAAAAACAAGGTGGATGTACAAGTATCAATTTTTAAGGAAAGTTCGTGCAGATTTGAGATCAGTTAAAAGATGTTAGAATAGGGTTAAATTTTTGATGAGAAGACTAGAAACTGATGCCCAATATCTGGTTGTTCCGTTAGACTGAAGGCGGTGTGACCCATCGTTATTTGGAGATTGATAATCTTGTCCTACAAATTGGGACACACCGGTCACAACGGTCAAATGGAGGTGTGCTTTTGCAGAAACTGGAGTTCTTGGATTTTACTTGAACAGAACAAGACAAATCAGATTTATTTATCGTTTTTTAACAAAAAAATTTGCAATGCGTCTTTGTAAAGCACAATGCCTGCTGATTGCAACAAACCAGATAAATAACAGCATCTAAAAGTTAGTGGTGAGAGTATAAATAAATGAAAAAAATATCGTCCTCACTATTTAGATTCTGATTTCTTACTTGGTTGATGCAGAAATAAGTGCTTCTTCCATTTATTGGTGCGTTAAGGGCTTCACCGAGGACTGCATCTTCTATTGCCTTAACAGCATACCGACATTTACGCCTGACGTTTGCGGACAGGACGATTGCGGAATAATTTGGGCGGTGTGACGTTTGCGGCCTGACAAATGCGGCTGTGCTATTGTCAACCAATATTTCAGAGGTAAGCCCTTTTTGACCTCCTACACGGTCCGAAAATATCGTGTCCGAAAATGTTGCATACGCAATTGACCAGCCTCAAATTTTATTTTGCAAAAAAAGACGGGCCGCTAATGTTGGTTTTCAAAATAATGAGTCCGCAAATGACCAGACGAAAATGTGCCACGCCGGCTTTACGATTTCTGACTGATTCTAGAAAATGTCGCTAATGCTAATTTTTTATAGTAATTTTATAGTTAAAATCAAAAGTAAAAATAGCACGTAACACTAATAGGGCAAATAATATTTGAGAAAAAATGAATCATAAACAAGAGAAATGTTGAAAAATAAGCGCAAAACTTTAAAAATGTTATTTTTTGTAAAAAGGTAAGACTTATTTCCTTAAAAATTAATAAAAAACAAATTCATATCTAAGGGTTTAGCAAAGTTGCCTTACAAAGACTTGTAGAAGAAAGCAGTCAACAGAAACTAGTCCTCTCTTCTTCCTTTTTAATGACTACGCGAAATGAGCGCAAAACATTCTTCTTCGGAGTCGTAAAATTGGAATCAGGAGGGTTTATTTGCTTCATAAATCAGAGCCAAAAAACAACTGAATGGTTGGAAAGCGACTGATGTTGCGATTTGCTAAAGATTTTCAAGGAGAACACTTTTGTCAATAAAAAAGGTTTTTGGAGAATTATTTAAAAAAAGGTCTAGGGAATCGCTTGTGTCGCTAATCAAGCTACGTTTAGCTGTTCCCCGTAATTCGATATATTTTTGTTAAAAATAATGCCAATTTTTTAGGAACCATATTTTCTCTACAATTGTTGGGGGCTTTTTATTCAAACTGTCCAAAATTGCGAAAATTTGAGGTTAGTCTTGAGATTTTCGCGTGCGCAAAATAAAAAAAAACGGAATCGATAAGTTCGTGGAATTTAAGAAAATAAGATAAACAACAATATAAATATTTTTGCTGGGCTGAGATAGATGTGCCAAAAGTCGAGAAGGGGGCTATTTAAAAATTATCCGGCACCGAAAAAGTTGATAAAAAAAATAAAAATAAAGTAAGAAAGAAAAAGAAAATTGAATAATTGACATTTTCGGATAAACTTTTTGTTTGAAACGCCTCCTACCGCTGCAACTGTATCGGTCCCTCATGCTGCTCATTTATGATCGATTTGAAGTGAGTCAAGGTAACCTTGAGACAAAATCGTTGTTTCGAAATCTTCAAATTTTTCGGACCAAAGGGGTTCGCAAAGGGCAAATTTTTACAAATTTTGGGCAAAATTTGTTTTGTGTGTGATATTTTAAGATCAAACTGAGTCGATCTGAGTGTATAAAAGTTTAATATAACGCCTACAAAAAAAGTTATGATCATTTAAAAAAGGCTGATAAAAATAAATAAAAATCTGAGAAGGCTGATAAACCTATTTACCACGATTTTTTTCAAATTTTTCAGTGATGTTTATCAAGTTTCACTACTCTTTTTAAGAAACTTTTCAAAGACAGTCCGTGAAAATCATGCAAACTAACAGAAATATGTATATTGATTGATTTGCATGTAAAACAATCGATGCTTTATCGAATGGTATATAGTCGAACATGCATATAACATAATTCAAGGGACCACAAAAAAGATTATGTTATATAGAGTAGCCATTTCGAAAATATAATTACGCATCACAAACAAGGAACACAAAAGAAAATGATAATTTTGATTCATGACCACCTGAATGTGAACAAATTTCTTCTCTAGACAAAAGAAATTTGATTTTATGAGAAATTTAAAAAATTTATGTTATGTAGAGGGTCGCTTTTTCGGCTGCGGCCAAGGAAAAAAATTATAAACAGTTTTATGTTATGTAGAGTTATGTTATAGACAGGTTCGGCTGTATAGGGGTTATCAATATCGCCTGCTCACTACCATATGTTCCCTTGATAGATGGATGATGGCGAACTGTGAAATTTTATTCTTGACTGTATCTAGATCTTGTCAAACTACTTATTATTTTCGCTATTATACCTGATCTCAGCATGCTAGCGGCAGACATTTTTATCGAAATAGTTGAAAGTTTGAGTATTATTCAACTCTATGGTCTGATTTTGACTTCTAAGATTTTCACCCGCTGTATCCTTCGTCGTCTGCCCCAGTAGGAATAAAGCCGAGGATATTTATCCGCGGATACCGAAATATCCGCGGATGCTAATATCCGAGGATAAATATCCGTAGGAATAAACATTTTATATCCACGGATTCTAATATCCGCGGATGCCGGATATTATCCGCGGATTTTTCGTTTATTCCTACGGATAAATATCCGCGGATATTTTATTATAACTAATTTTATCGTAAACCGCTCGTCTTATCCGCCTGTTCTAAACAGATTTTATGTATTTCCTTTGCGTATAGTTTATTTTGTCATCGTCAAATCGTTTTTAATGCTTACATGCATATCTGACTCTTTTGTCTTGAATTATAGGCTCAATCATGGGATTTACAAAGGCTATGGCTACGCGTCTCGCTGAATTGGTGAAGGACAAGCAAGATGATCTTTTTCCTTCGTCCTTGAAGAAAGATGCTTTGAAGACACAACATGATGCTTGGGACAGCGTGACTACAACTTTGAAAGGTGAGAATCCGGACAACAAGAACAGAATTGCGCAGGTCAAGACCAAGTGGAAGAACATCAAGCAGGAAGCCAAGGAAGCTTTTCAGAAATCAAAGAGGTAGGAATTTATTTGGAAATTTCTTGTTTGCCTTTGCTTATTTGTTTTATTTCAGGGAAGCTAATAAAACAGGTGGAGGGTCTCCTTGGTCGAATCAAGCTCTGCTTCGGAAATTGCTCAGAAATGTTTTCGAGTCGGCCGTCGTTTGAGGGGTACCGTACGGGGTTGAGACTGGCCTGGATTTTGAGGACACAGTGCAGATGGTATGTTGCCTTTCTATGTTAAAGTTTTTATGTTATGATCAGTCATTTATTAGGTAAATATTGATGTGGTTGCTGACGTTAATTCTGCCAAAGAGTCCATTCCTTCGCCGTCGACTCCGTTCAAAACGCCGAAGCGCTCGCATACTATGACAGAGGAACTTAAGCCGAAACGCTCCCGTCAACTTTCGCTGGAGGACCTTCGAAGAACGGTGCTGGAGAAGGAGCTGGAGAAGCTTGAGCAAGATCTAGAAAACGGAAAGAAGTTCTCGATGGTGCTGGACAAGGCTGCAAAATTCTTTGATTCTCATTAGTTTCCGTCATTACTCGTTATTTGTTATTATTGTTACTTGCGAAATAAAATGAAGAAGAATTGATACACTGATACAAATATTTATTGGCCACCAAAGAAGTCTAGAACAATTTGATTACGATACGCATTTCCACTATTTCCATGAATATTTTGATCAATTTCTTCCGGCTGATTTTCTTCATAATCATCTTCTGGCCCCATAAAATCCGGCTGTCGCAATTGAACAGCAATATTATGGAGGACTGCTGCGGCAAGGATGAAGCTTGGCACATTTTCCAGGCTAATTCTTAGCTCCCCATGAAGAGAATGAAATCGTCTCTTCCATCGGCCAAAGACCTGCTCGATTTGAACCCGAGTCCGAGAGTGAGATGAATTGTATCTGAAAGCGCAATAACAATAAAAGTGACCGATCAAATCAAAGAAACAATTAAAACTAACCTTCGACTACTTTCCTCATTCGGATTTGCAATGGGAGTCATCAACCATCGGCGGCAAGCATATCCTGAATCTCCTAAATACTATCCTATCAAAACAATTCGACAACAAAAGAGAAAAGAAAAACCTAGGATTATCCCCGTCTTTTGTCCTTGTTCAAAAGCCTCCCAAACTTGACTATGCCGAAGGATAAAACTATCATGTGTCCATTTAGCAACAAGATTGACGAATCGACACTAAAGTATTTTAATAAGAAGCCACAGGACTATAAATAATTACCAACCTGTTCATCCACAATGGCTTGAACATTGATACTGTGGTAGTTCTTACGGTTCACATAGTCCCTCTCGATCTCATTCTTCGGCGCCAAGATGCGCATGTGTGTGCAATCGATGAGCCCGACAACGTTAGGAAAGCCTGCCACCTGTCTGAAGCTACGGATAGTTTGCCTGCGCTCCTAGATAAACGCTCATTTTCAAGGCAGTAGGAAATAATGGATTAATGCAAACCTGTTCTGTAGTCGAAAAGTGAATAAATTGGCCAGCCTTTGCAACCAAAGCTTTTGTTACCCGATTGATGCTGTTTGAAATGCTCTTTTGATCCATTCCTAGAAGATCCCCCGAATGCAGTTGAAAGGTACTGGAAGCCATGTAGAGAAGCGTAGCCAAAACTTGAGACTCCACCGAAAGAGCACCACCACGTTTGCTTGGATGCTGCACATCTTCACGGACTAAATCGCAAATAAACTAAAATTGACGCTCTTTATGGAAACAGAAAAACATGTAGGATAACTACCCGTATCCCTTCTTTGTCAAATCGAAATCGCTTCCTCATTTGTTCATCTGTCATTGTAACTAGAGGATCCTTTCGAGTCTTGTAAACCTTTGGCTCTCGCACTTCATCATCGTTGGGCAAATTCATAAAGCGTGCCATAGTTGCCTAGAAAGGCAAAAGCGATAAATGTGTAACAATGCAAAACATGGATGGAAATTTACAGCAATTAAAATGCAAAAAGTAAGCAACTATTTAACTAGCAAACTAAACAAAATGCAGCATCGAAAAGTTTTAAAAAAATCGGCGGATAAATTTTTTAGCCTGGCCCAGACCAGGCTAAGGATAATATCCGCGGATGCCGGATAATATCCGCGGATATTTCGTTTATTCCTACGAATAAATATCCGCGGATATTATCCGGCATCCATGGATATTTATCCAAGGATATTTTCTTTATTCCTAAGCCTATCCGGCATCCGCGGATATTTATCCGCGGATGCCGGATAATATCCGCGGATTTTTGATTATTCCTACCGCAGCTGGAAAAAATCAATTCAGTTTTAGTAAGTGCATTTATCTTAATACAGTCAAACCTCTATAACCCGGCACCCCTAGGGGCCGTCCTTAACGTGCCGAATTATTGGAACATCAGTTTACCTTATTTATTTTCTGGCTAGCCGAATGCAGTTGGACCAAGGTGCCACGTTATCAAAAGTGCCGGATCTACAGGGTGAGTCGTAAAAACTACGATATTTTTTGAATTCTTGCATTTATACTTTTCTTCAGTTGTTTCAATCAATTTTTTTTCCACGAATGGTTTGGTCATAAAATATTCTCTGTTAATTAACTGTTTTTTTAGGTTTTACTTATTTAAATTGTTGGCTGAAAGCTCAAATTTTTTTTTGGTTTTTCACCGTTTTTCACCGCGGAAGCCCTTGACAAAATTTTCCAAAAACGGTCCAATATTTATGACTCACTCTGTATAATTCATGTAGCCGTTTGTACCAGTGTTGTTCCGGCGCCGGCAAAAACCAGCGCCGGGACTGCGCTAGGCGCTGGGACCAATAAAAAATTTTGGTCGGCGCCGGCGCTGGCGATAAAATTTTTTGACCCGGCACTGGCCCCAGCGCTGTTTTTTAAACAAATATGGCTTCGGCGCCGTTTCTAAAATCTAACTGCCCAATATTAAAAAAATCAATTTTTTTTAAATTTAGCTAAAGTATTTCAACTTTTGTGCTGTATTTTCTTTCAATTTTTTGCTTTCTTTCATTAATTTTTCTTGATTTTGTAGTTTACTATTTTACTAAATATAACCAAGGCGTCATATGCTGTTAATAGAAAAATTGATTACATAACTTTTTTTGCAAAACCTATATGGATTACCATATTAGCTTTTTATAAATTATAATAACTCTTCTTCATATGGACTCATTTTTCAGCCCAGAGAAAGATTTGGTTCTTTTTCTTTATCTGGATGACCTCTATAAAATGCTTTAAACCCATTTTCTAGGGCCAATTTTTCTAGGGCCAAAAAAATTAAAATATTAAAAAAACGCTCGGAACAGCTCGTAAACATATGGAAGCATATTTGGAAGAATTTTGGTGGCAAAATCATGTCAAAGACAAAGATCCATTCGAAGAATTAATAAAAGATATCGCTCGTTTGTATCCACCAAATTTGCCTTTTAATATTGCTCGTTAGTATTGTGTAATAATATAACAAATGTAAATGGAATGGAACTTGTATTTCTGATTGCTTTTTTATGTTTCTCGTAAAAAATTGGCCCTAGAAAATGGGGTTAAAGCAGGGATCGCAACCGTGCTGATAAAATCAGCACCGTGCTGATTTTCAGGGTCAAAAACTGATTTTTTTAAAATGTGCTGATTGTGCTGATTTGTGCTGATTTTCAAAATTTTGTGCTGATTTGTGCTGATTTTCAGGTAGGGTTTTTTTCAGGTACACAATCGGTCTCTAACTTCCTCACAAACAAGTCTATTCCTACCGCCGATGATGACAAAGCCACTGCCGCCGAAGGAACCTGGGGCTACCATACCGCTCGACACCATCAATCGTTCGCCTCCACCGACTGTGTATCATCCGAAGGGCTCTTCCGCACAATGTTCTCCGATTCCAAGGTTGCAATGAAGTTTTCGTCCGCCCAGAAGAAGACCGCAAAAATCATCACAGGTGCGTTCAATTATTTTCGTCACGTTCTTCACTTAATTATTCTCATTCAGGAGTTCTTGCGCCATGGTCAGTCGAGCGTGTTCTGCAGGAGCTGGGCGATCTGCCGTTTTCAATCTCAATCGACGCATCCAACCATAAGGAGAAGAAGTTGTTCCCGTTCGTCATCAGGTACTCTTAGCTTTTGTTACATTTACAGTTGAAAACATCCGCAAAAAATTTTCAGGTTCTTCAGAGTTTGGAGTAGGAAAGTATTGTTGATCAAATTTCACTTTGTTTTCATTCGGGATAAAGAATTGACGTTGAGATGTTGTTTTCTACAAAGATGTTGTATAGTCGTCGCACTTAGTGCTGATTTTTCGACCGGCGTGCTGATTTTTAGAAGCTGGCGTGCTGAATTTCAATTTTTTGAGTTGCGATCCCTGGGTTAAAGCATTTTATAGAGGTCATCCGGATAAAGGAAAAGAACCAAAGATTTTTATAAAATTACCATGAGCTCAAACGATTCCTCTTTTAGATTTTGGTTGAGCATCAAAAAATCTTTAAATCGACTTCAAAATTTTTAAACTTTTTAAAACTTTTCAAATTTACTGTAACAATTATTAAACACTATACTGTAAAAAATATACTGTCGATGAAAAAAAATATATTTTTTGTAAAGTTTACAGCAAAAACAAAAACAGCAAAAACCCGGCGCTAGGGCCTTTTTTGGAAAAAAGGAACAATACTGGTTTGTACCTATCAACTTCAGTAACATCAAGACACATTTCTACTGCTGTTAAACTAGTTGGAATTTGTTTTTAGTTTAATGCAAAGGCTTTGCAAAGCAGCTGCGATTTTATTTTTAGCTTTTCTACGCCATTTTCGGTTTCAATTTCCAACAATTTGGTATTCCCGGTTTAAATCTCCTTTTAATGACATGCGTGCCGCGATTGCTGCTGATTTAGTAAATGGCTGCATCTCAGCAAGTAACTGACCTTCTGAATCGTCTATTACTACCTATTTCTACTACTTAAGTAAGTACCGTATTCTCTCTAATTATACACCATGGTGTAAAATTTTTCAACCCCTCCTCGAGGGTGGTGTATAATTAGAGAGTGGTGTAAAATTAGAGAGTGGTGTAAAATTTTTCAACCCCTCAAGCGACCAGCTAATAACATATTTAACAAACATTTTATTCGCCACCACGGGCATAAATGAAAATGAACAAAAAGACGAAATTAACAATCAATAGAACAATCACTTTCATATCCATTGAGCTGATCTTCTTCCTCGTCGATTTCATCCACCAGCCCAAGACCAAGCAGTTCTTCCACAAGCGGGGTTTCAATAGAAGCCAATTCACGCGCATTCTTCTTAAAATCGCTTTTTTGTAATTACCTAGTATTAGCTTTTTGAAGGTGGTGTAAAATTAGAGAGTGGTGTAAAATTTTTCAACCCCTCCTCGAGGGTGGTGTATAATTAGAGAGTGGTGTAAAATTAGAGAGTGGTGTATAATTAGAGAGAATACGGTAACTGACCTTCTGAATCGTCTATTACTACCTATTTCTACTACTACATTTCTACTACTCGCAAATCTTACAACTTCAGCTGCTAATAAGATTGGGTCAAATATCTGACAATTCCCTTCTGACTGGCATCGATTTTTATTTCTTGCATTTATGGGTACGTTTTTAGCATTAAAAGTTAATTATAAATTCTACATATTTAGATCGAAGAGTTTATAAGCCGACCTAAAATTCGAGACAATGAAACGCTAGAATCGAGCTAAACGTCTTGCATAGAATCTACCATTGCTGGTTCCTTCGGTGATCCCTTTATTTATTTTTTAAATACTGTGCGACAAAATATCAAAAAATAATAAACGCAACAAAAAAATTATTTTTTAAATTAAATAAAAAGTTAAGTTTATACACTCGTTTGACGGCAACTAGACAAAGCCACATCAAAAATATTTTGTCGCACAATGCAACAAATATGTTGCTTTGTCTGGTTGCCGTTTTGACGCCTTTTCCAGCCACAATTTTTGTATGAAATGATGGGGATTGCTTGGGCCACCCTTTTAGCCTCTTTCTCAAAAAGTGAGAAGAGTATAGAATCTTGAGTATAGAATCTCCCCACGCAGGGTGGTCAGATGGAGGAGATAACCTCATATTCGTGTTTCTCGACTCCGATTCCATGAGAAAGCCGGAAGTTTTTTTAATTCTTAGCAAAAGAATTACAGGGGGGTATCATGGTTTTTTAGTCGAAATTTCACAATTTAAATTGCCGCCTTTTGAATATTAAAAGTAAATCAAGGATGTATAGGGAGGGGAACACGGCCTTTCAAAATAGGCAGTAGGTGAGTTTTCTCCAAATTTCATGGCTCAGTGGGTAAAGCGTTGGATTTTGTTGTGTAAACAATAGAAAAAAGGCTATTTTCCTCGTAGTCACGAGTTCAACCCCACCTCCGGACATCTTAGATTTTTCAATTTTCATGTAATTTTTTTTATTATTATTAGCCCATTCGACGTGAAATCGAAAAGTAGACGTGGGTCGTAAATATCATATTTTCAAGTTTCCCTATAAAAATTTGAGCACAGTCAGACAAAAGTCTAAACTTTACGTCAAATATAAGAAAAAATGAGGAAAATAATTTTTTTGCATGAAAAATGCGAAAAGTTTCATTTTTATAGACGTTTTATGCTGCAAACAAAAACATAGAAACTCTTATTTCATATTAATTAGATAAATTTTTTAAAAGTTAGAATTTTGAAAACTAGAACCCATATGAAAATGGAACTCATTTTTATACAGTCGAACCTCGATATAACGACACCCCGATATAACGACAGCAAAAAATTGACCAATTTGGTCAGCTTTGACTAAAATCTAGTCAAATGAACCCTCGATATAACGACACCCTTAAGCCGGTCCCTTGGGGTGTTCTTATATCGAAGTTCGACTGTGGTCAAATTTAAGTAGTTTTTCAGTTTCCCGCAAGATTTATTTAAATTGTTCATAAGTCACCTACTGCCCACTTTTGACTACTCTGAAAGGCCGTGAAAAAGGGAATAAAAGGGGTCCACTAATGACACAGGGCCCACTAACAAGAAAATGTTGAACATATTTTTGAATAATGGGGCCTACCGCATATAGAAACTCTGGTATGCATGCTTTTTCATGCATACAGAGTCACTTTTGAGTGATTTGTGTCTAAGGTATGTGGGTGTGCGTATCTCAACTCCAAGCCCCCTGCGCCCCCGAAGGGGGCTTGGTTGCTTGGGGTTGAGATGCGTACACCCACATACCTTAGACGTAATTCAACTCTTGATCAAAAATGCATATAGAGTCTCTTTTGACACGGCCCATGTTGAAAAACATGGTAGGACAGTCGAAACATTTCCTTTTTAACGTTTTGCAATAAAAGTGGGCCCTTTTATTCCCTTCCCCTCCCAATACAGCCCTTATTTCCTTAAAAATTCAAAAAGCGCCAATTTAAATTATGAAATTTTGATTAAAAAACCATGATACCCCCCTGTGGATCGAAAGATTTTTTTGCTAAGAATTCAAAAAGCACGCGGCTTTCTCATGAAATCGGGGTCGAGAAAGACGAATATGAGGTTACCTCCTCCATCTGACCACTTTGCGTGGGGGAAATTCCATACTGCACCAGAAGTGGTTCATGTCTCCTCATTTAGAAATGGATATAACTTTTTCCTCTATCGAAAAATTATACATTTGGTGTCATCATGTAGCTAATACTCAGTGCTATTAAAAAGCTATTTAAAAATCGATATTGTTTGAAAAATGTAGATAAAATTGAATGAAACCTCACTAGCCCGGAGTGCGGTTAGGAGTGCGAATTTATCATAGTTATTTAATTAATAGCTTACTTCGTAGTATTGAATCTTAGTTACACGATGACACTAACTGCATAATTTTGGAATAGAAAAAACAAGTTATGGCCGTTTACGAGTGAGGAGACAAGAAAATATCCTCACTCGTTGAAAACTAAGCTTTAGATTCAACTTTTTTATTCTACACCTTATTTGTTTCTCGCAAAGATACCACATAGCAAAGGGGCAATACTTTTTATTGTCCCAAATATCCTTTTTTGCACCAAAAATACTTTTTTCTGTCCCAAATTTACTTCTTTCTGTCCCAAATATTTTTGGCGGGAATTTGGGACAGAAAAAAGTATGGCTCAAATTGTTTTCACTCAGTAAAATACTACTTTTCACCAGTAAATTAGTTCTTTTCACCAGTAAATTTGAATTTTAAACAAAATACTTATTTCTACCAGTAAATTTGGTAATTTATGCGAGTTTTGGTGGTTTTTGGATCATTTTTGTTTCGGTTGTCGATCTTAGCATCTTACAGCTATTTTATGATCTGAATACAATATCTTTATAGATGCCTCGAGGACCAGCAGCTATTTGGAAAGATGAAAAAATCTGCACAACAAAAGAAAAAATCGATGTCTGGTTGGATGAAAACAAAATTTGGATTTACCATAAGCAAGAAGAGAGAATCAAAGTGAGCACCGATGTCTACTTCTGCCGATACTCTAAGCATTATCGTGGCAAATTCAACTGCAAAGCACTGATGCGGATTCGATATATGAATGATCTCTCAAATGTACGCTTTGATTTCGATTATCTTGTTATCGTATAATTTTTTGGTTGCGTTCTTTTCAGGTGTATATTCAAAGCAGTGGCACCCACAATGATGCATGTCTGAGGGATACAGGACTCAGCTCGCCAGTTAAGAGGAAGATTCAAGCATTAGACGAAGCTCACAGTGGAAAAACAGCCAGGCATATTCAAAAAACCCTTCAAGTTGGAATTTTATTTCATTTTTTTCTTGCATTATTCAAGCATTATTCAGGAAGATGTGGATCTAGAAAGATCAGTTATTCCAACGCTAAAGCAAGTCCAAAACCAGAAAGCAATGCGAGCTAGAAAGTTGGGTTTCGTAGGATCATTGACGCTTGAGCAGGTCATAAATTACTTTGAGATGAACCGAGAAGTTCCAGGTAATGTTAGCAGTTCCATATATTTTGCTAAGTCCAACTTTGTTTAGTGGATAAAAACCAACATTATGCCGTTGCCTTGCAAATCGATCGATTACTGTACGCAATGAAGATGGATTGGAAAGACCTAAAGTTCAGTTTTATTTGCATCACTACAAGAAAGCTGTAAAATCGTCAAGCATCCTGACCATCCATTCAGGTTGATGGAACCTACAAGCTTATGACGCTGAATTATCCTTTGCTGGTATGACTTAAATTCTTCAAGACTTACAGCAGAATAAATTAACAGGTTGCTGGGTGCTCAGATGCAGACAAGATATTTTATCCAACATACGTCGCCATCTCGTCACATGCGCCTCAAATTACAGCAGGTTGTTACAGAAGCTTCGTAAAATCTTGATTAACTGATTTTTTAGCCTGTCGTGAAGTCTTCCCAGATGCTAAGCGGGGCATGTGTTTGACTTACGTGATTATGGATTTCAACAAGGAGCTTCCAAAGGCCAAAATTTACGAGAACGCTTGCGATGAAATTAAGCAAGATGTGTCAGTTTTATCGTTGGCTAGTTCTCTTATCGAATTGGCTGCAGGTTTTACTTTTAAAGAAATACTACGATATTTTTATCATCCAGCGCTTAGTAATTTAGTAATTTAATTAAGTAGTAATTTAATATGGGGTAAAGCTAAGGAAAGTGAGTGCGCGCATCCCAAACTCTCAAGCAATCGTTCTATACGCTGAAGAAATCTCATGTTTTTCCAACTTATGTTTCCTGCACTTTTCCGATCGGCATCAAAGATGAACTATGCAAATATTCGCTACTGCTGATGGAAACGGAGGGTATGATTGATCAACTGCCGCGACCGCTGGAGCCACGAAAGAAACGGGGGAGAAGAAGGCGGGTTGGCCGAGCTCTTGAACGCATTTGAAATGTTTATTGCTGTTATTTTGTTGTTCAATAAAGAGGAATTTGATTCGGATAGTAGGATAGTAAGGTATGTGTAAATTAAGGTATTATCGTAGATGTAAAATTTTAAAACCTATTATGTGGATCAATAATACACAGGAGAGATAAATATTTTAGGTAATATCTAAGTTCAGCAGATTTGGGGTCTGAAAAACGGAAAATCTTTAATTAAAAGATGTTTGAGAACCCTTATTAATAGAAAGTGTAAAGTCTTGGTTTAATAGTGCTTGATGTTTATGCTCACTGTTGTAACGTAAAAAATGGGAAGCCAACCCACTAAGCTACACGTGTAGAACTTATAGAAATAGTCGTAATTTAACCTATATGTAACATCTCCCCCTTTAAGTATGAATGTAGATTTCGATGGACTTATAGAAACCGTTCGCAGGGGTACTAGGAATCCAGAGCAGACATCCCACTAAGATGAATCTCCCATGTCAAAACCTCTTCTAGGTGCATGCAAATAACTGACATGGCCATGAAATTATGAAGAATCGGATCGAATTTTTTTCAGTGGAGTTGCCACCTACTTCCTCCGTTGTATTGTAATACAACCACTTATTAGAAACGTCGAATGGGAGGGTCCCGAATTAGAGATGTGCATTTGTCATTTAACGACATAACGATACGATATTTTTGAGCTAATTTTCGAACGATCGATATAATGATACGATATGAATTTTAGCAACGATATATCGTTACGATATGCGATATTTTTCCCCCAGAAGCAGACAAAGCTTGAAAAATCTTCCGCGGCTGCTGCGCGGCCTCAAATCCACCTTAATATCTTCATACCAGTTTATTGCTTTCTGATATCTACACTTTACAACACCAATAAAAGAACAATTAACACCTAATACTTATAATTCAACATCCGCAGATTGTTGTTGAGAAACAATAGCATCTCCGCATTTTCTGGATTCAAATTTGATCGTCTGTAGTCGTAGATGTCCCGCGCCACCGAAAAGAGTTGCTCACTAGGCTGACTTGTAGCCAGAGTTGAAAGAAATCGCTGGGCAACCCCGGACAGGACTGGATATATTTTGGCATTTTCCTAGAAAATAAAAAATGGGGATGTTGCGAAAGCAAATTTATTCTATCCAAATTTCCCGACGAAAGCTTGTTAAAAAGGAATCGGCCGGCTTCATCTCTGTCGAGCTTGAGTTTCCAAAGTAGGCTCATCTAAGAATGAATGTTTTATCTATGAGAGAACATAACGAGCGCAAAAAATAACGCAAACGAAGCAAGGCAATGATTCTTTTGCGACAATAGATGCCACAACAGTCGGCAGAATGATACCAAAATTGTGCCGTAGGCGAAAATTTTGGTGAAAACATCGCGCAAATTTAAAAAAAAATCTTAAAATTGCTAGGCGATATTTTTTAAAAAGACGATAGCGATATGCGATATTTCCAAAATGGTGCAGCGATATTTTTTGTCAAAATAAGGACCGATCGATATTTTCGATACGATATATCGTATCGTGCACATCTCTAGTCCGAATGTAATGGGAGGAATTCGAAATATTAAATGTCCGGGACCCTTGTGGGATCGAACTTGCGACTGCGCCAATTGTTGTAACGTAAAAAGTGGGAAGCCAACCCACTAAGCTACACGTGTAGAACTTATATAAATAGTCGTAATTTAACCTATATGTAACACTCACACACAAATTCCGTAAAACGAAGAAAACAATGCATTCAGATCATAAAATAGCTGTAAGATGCTAAGATCGACAACCAAAAACAAAAATGAGCCAAAAACCACCAAAATTACCAAATTTACTGGTAAAAATCAGTAATTTACTGGTAGAAATAAGTATTTTGTGAAAAGTAGTATTTTACTGGGTACAACTAGCTATAGCCAAAAAAGTATTGCCCACAGGAAAGTACTTGCATTTAAACGCAGTACATTTTGCCCAAAAAATGTTTTTTGCATTTGAAATTAGCGGAAAACATCTGAAGCAAAATAGTGCGGGAAATATTCAAAATTTTGAACAAACTTAGTGGCTTCATATTTTGCAATCTCCGAAAAATTTCTTTACACCAAAATTA
Organism: Ditylenchus weischeri; assembly: GCA_029231635.1. Classification (NCBI taxonomy): domain Eukaryota; kingdom Metazoa; phylum Nematoda; class Chromadorea; order Rhabditida; family Anguinidae; genus Ditylenchus; species Ditylenchus weischeri. Next base: position 324,084 of record JAMRYI010000008.1, read on the forward strand.
TTTTCTTTCCTTTGCCTGTGTGGTTTTCTCAAAAGATTTGCGCCTATGTTGTGGCTAGCTATCAGTGCTAAGTTTCTTTGTTTGGCGAAGATCAGTCATATGATAATAGGCAATCACTGTTTTCTTTGAGAAAAATTTCCTTTATCCTTTATTTTTGTTTGCGTGTAAATACAAAATTTTATCTGACTGTTTTTTGGCTATTTAAACGTCTAATATTTTTCAGCACATTTTACTCAAGTGATTGATTGACTCAAACTTCCTAAATGACTTTTGAACGACAGTCCAGCAGCTATGTTCTCAAGAGAGGTATTTTTTTTATAACAAGGAATATTATTTTTGAATATGGTTTTTAAAAAACTACCAAATTTACCAAGAGACAGGCAGATATTTGCAGAAAAAAGACAAAAAAATTTTAATTCGGTACCCTCAATAGCCTCGGTATTAATGATCGATAAGCTAAATAATAAAGATAAGCTAAATAATAATTAAAAATAATAAAACCGGCCTCAAATAAAAATACAGTTACGGAAAGAAGTTACTGCACAACCAAAATTTTTACAATTTTTTGTTAAAAATGGTTTAAATTTTATTATTCTCTAAACTTAAAAAAACGAAAAAAACCGTCTTAGAGAGAATTTCACGCTCTACAAAACTGATATTTATACATTGAAACTTTATTCGAAAATTTGTGAAAAATATTTCTATTTTCAGAGCAATGCAAAAATAAGGGTATGAAAAAAGTTACCACCCGCTTACATCTTATACCCTTTTTCATTCTTTTTTTAGAAATCAAAAGATAAAGGTTTTTATTATTTGAAAGCATTGAATCTTAGCTACAATTTGGTAGGTCAAACTTTTCTTTTTGATTATCATGAGAAAACTTGTGACCATCAGCATAAAAGTGTCGATTTCTAGTCAAAATCACAGTAAATCTAAGGAAAACGGTTGTTTGAAACTCATGAACAGTGGCTGTTCTCAATTTTTTTTATCAAAAGTTGCCATCCAATGCATTATTCGAAAGCGCTTTAATTTCCCTACAAAATGAAATGTTGTTTTTATAGAACAACACGAATTATCGAGAGTCGACTTTATATTGTCGACTGAGTCGACTTTATAGAACCACCCTCTCGACTTTGAGGGTCTGTATTTCGGAGCATGCTACTTATTTACTTTTGTGCCTGCCTTCATTTGATAAACCCTGTTCTACTACTAGGGATTTTTCGTCTTGGTGTACCCTCTCTTGCTGATTTTTTCAAACTTTTTTGTTTTGTATAGTAAAATTTTGAAAACATCACATGTTTGAGCAAGTACAATGTCCGCTGGCCTTTAGTGCAAAGAGGAGGACAATACTTTGCCTGAGTTTGAAAAATCTAACAAAAATGATCAAAAATAAATTATAATTTTTTTTTTCGTTTTCCGGCGTTTTTTCTATTCCAATCTTTGGTTTCGAAAATTTCGAATTTTCGTTATCTATTTCTGTTTTTTTTCTCATCATTGGTAGACATACCTCCTTACCCTCTAGATGGTTTTCTAGGCAGCGAGGAAGGAAAACACAAATGCCAGATGGCTGAAGTTTTTGCAGAAAGATAAAAAAATAGAAAATGTTATGAGGCTTTTGCCTAGAAAATACAAACAATGACATCAGAAAATACATACTTACCAGCTGGGCATGATGAGTGAAAAGTTTTGCTAACTTTTTGTGTAGTAGAGCATAAAAAACCTTTTTTCGTAAGATGACGAATTATTTAAAAGACATAATCTGTAAGAATGGACCAACCTGTCAACTTGCTGGCCGTACCGGTTTTTTTTCTATTTTTTTATCTATCATGTAGCAAATTTAATGGGGAGTCCAAAACCGTTGAGATCCTTTGTTTTTATGAGTAAATCTTTGAGAGATAAGCATTTTAAGTAAGTCGTTTTTGGGAACCACGTCTTTTGACACATCAACTTCCGAAAGCTCTAATCAAAAAGTATCTGATTTTGTTCCCCAGGAAAAGCTTTTTTAAATGAGTCCAGTCGTTTCTGGATGATCATGAAAAATTTCAGACAACGGCGTAAAAGTTTAAAAAGATTACATTTTGCCAAATTCTCAATTTGTCAAAAATGCCACTTTTCTCGAAATTTTGCATTCAATATCAGTTTTCTTATATCATATTCTTGTTCAGCACAATCAACTGAACAAGACTAGTGTAAAATATTCTCTAAAAAATGGTTATCTGATGAGAAAAACAGCTTTTTAGGACGAAGGTTGCCAAAAGTCGACATTATAATCTATAGAAAACTTCAAGTTTTGAGGACTTTAGTTGGTTTTTTTTTTGACGGATTCGTGGTCGGTTTACTTGTGAAACCGTAAACCGACTTAAATCGGGGTAAAAAAATTGCTGGACCCCAGGCGAGAACGAACTTTAGGGAACGGCAGTTTATCACAAGTCGGCTGTATGACTTAGCAGTTCAGCTAAAATTAAGTGATTTTCGTTGAGTTACACTATTTATTTAGATGGTCGACATGAGGACATTTTCTTGGACAAAATGTGAGAAACTTTTTATAAAAACTAACTTTTAACATGAGAAGTCGGTTGTTTCTAGCACCTCTCGCATCAAGAAACTTTGCTACAACCTCAACATGGATTATGTGGATCCGGTAAGCTTTTTAAGCTAAAAACAGGGGTGAACTGTCTCTCAGGTTATGCTTAAGTAAAATTACCTATTCTCGCGTAAATTTTTGTTATACTATGAAAACTACGGAAAACATGTTTTTTATCAGTAAAGGACTTTTCAACAAAAAAATTACAATTTTTGCATTTTCGGCAGTTTTCTTTGTCCTTTGTTGTCCATTTCGTTGTTATCTATTACAAAAATGAGTGTTGACCACCTTTAGGCATGCTTTTTCAATTATAACCAGAATATAAAACTTGTTTTTATAAGTAGGAAATTTTTTTATTGGTATTAGTTAGCTACCGTATTTCTTCTAATTAGAAGGCAGTCTCCAATAAACGGGCACCCTACCGATTTTGCTGAATATTTACCATTTTTTTGTTGTTCGTTCAAGAATAAATTTTTTGGATGCTCCTTAGGTTCCCCCTCCCCGATTTAAAAAAAAACTGAAACCATGTTTCAAACTACTTTTTTCTGCTTCATACGATACAAGAAACATTTCTAAACAGTTTCTAATACAAAAATTTAAATTTTTCTCAAAATTTGGCTTCAGCTTCTTAAAAATAAATGGTCTTTTTAGGTACTTCAGGACTCTATTACAGTAATTTATCACATCTAGGATTAGGGAAGGGTAGACCAGCGTATGTTAGGACAAACTCCAACATTTCTTTAGTACTTTTTTGTAGTTAGGGAAACATGTTTGAGTCCGTTCTAACATGCGCTGGCCTACCCTTGCCTAAATCTGAGCGTAAATGTGATAAATAACTGAAATATGATCTTGAAGTACCTAGAAGACCATCTACCTTTGAAGAAGCCAATTTTTGAAAAAAAAATCAAATTTCAGATTAGAAACTGTTTAAAAATGTTTCTTGTATTGTATATTTTTAGTATTGTATAATGGTAGTGAAACGTTTCGCTAATTTTCCGGAAATATTTTTTATTGCTTTTTTTGCACCAATTTGAATTTTTGTTGTTGTTGAAACGATATTTTATTACTTGTCTGTTCATTTTTATTTGCGTACATGTAATAATCTTTCAAAATTAGAGCATAATTTTACATGCTTTTTGAAGATGTTCGAAAAGAAGAAGGAATACAGTCAACTCTCCCAATAAGGACACCCAAGGGACCGGCTAAATGCCGTCCTTATTGGGAGCTGTCCTTAATTAGAGCGTCCTTAATGAGAGCGTGATTTTCTAAAAAAAATGCCGACTGTCCTTATTGAGAGCTGTTACGTTCATAAAGTACTAGTTTTATTCAACAACAACAACAAATCAATAATAAACATCATAATAAGCAGTTATAGGTTTTTGTTTCAATTTCTTTATTCGTTCTTCAGCCATCATGTCATACACTTTATCACAGAGTTGAAAAACCAGAGGATCTGATGAATAGCGCTGAAGGATCTGTAAAGCTTCTTTGGCCTCTCAGTTGGTGACTGGCGGCAATTAAGGCTCTTCGTCGATCTGCATCACATCAGTGTCGCTTAAATAAGAGCTTATTAAAAATTAACAAAACACAAGATTTACCTCCCTACATCCGGTTCTTCCACTTCCGTTGTTGAAACATGCGCCGTAATTTCTTCCGAAGACCACATTCCACCAGTAGCATGCTGGTGGTCTACGGTCAAGTAGTCGCTCAAAAAACCTTCTGCAATTTTCATCGCTTGTAGTTCTGCCCATAAAGTATGCAGATGATCATTTTCATCGCCCTCAGCCGCTTGCACTTCTTCATCCATTTACTTCATTTGCTAAATCCCATGGTTAGGTTTATCTGGAAAAGTAGATGACTTACTTCCCCGTTCTTGATAAACCCAGCTTTTCGGAAGCAATTAGCGAGTTTTGTATTCTCCACATCTTTGCACGACCTTCGAAGAAATTGCAGAGCCTTCAGCAGATTCATCTTGTAGTGGCAGCAATTCTTTCATGCAGCAGATAGCGTCGGTAATTAACCTTCAAGTTTTGGATTATTCCTTGATCACAAGGCTAAAAAAATAGTTAGTCAGCAACAAATCAGTAGAGCCAAACCTGAGAACGAGCAGTTGTTTGGAGGTAGAAACTTCAGTGTGATATTCTTCAATTTAATATTCGTATGACCTGAGAAGTTATCCAAGTAGAGCAGCACCTTTCGAGATTCACATGCCAGTTTCTTCTCCCAGTCTTTGAGCCACAATTCGAACAAATCTGCTGAAAATTCATAATTTTCATAAAATTCATAACAGAAAAACAAATACAATGTAATAAAAATTACCAATCATCCAAGCTTTCTTGTTGGCCTTATATGCAACAGGTGGTTCCTTGTTCTTAAACGCTGGAGGATTTCTAGACTTTCCAATGACAAGTAACGGAAGCTTTTCCGACCCGCTCATGTTTGCTCCGACCAACACCGTAATTCTCTCTTTCGACTTCTTTCCGGACGTACATCTCTCACCTAAAACAATAATTTTTGTAAATAAACTTAACTAACAACAGTCATTAAAAACCAAAAGTCAGAGTCTTGTTTGGTAACAGCTGCGAGAAAGAACCAGTTTCGTCCGCATTGAAAATATCGTCCGCTGAGAAGTTTGAAAGTTCTTCATGCAAAATATCCTGCTGCCAGTCACCAAGAGCCGCCATATCAATTTCTGCTGCTTCCCCTTGGTTTGCTTTGAAGACGATTGAATACCGGTGCTTGAATCCGCTCAGCCATCCATCACTTGCTTTAAAGTTCTAGAGTTCATCAGCCTTCTTGTTTTGATCTTTGTTCAACGGCCCAAATTTCCTCATCTGCTTTGCCAGTTCATTTGCTAATTTCTTCGCTTTTTCCTAAAAGCAAACAAATTTTAACAAGAAAACATAAACCAATCATACTATCAAAATAGGTCCAGTCATCGGTGTGTTTGTACTTCTTTGATCCTTGAACCACCGTAGAACAGCTTCCTCCACGTTTTCGTGCTTGAGTGGCTAAAGACGTGATTGCTTTGCTTTTCCACCTTCTTCGATTGCATGAGTACTGCCACCTTGTCCCTGAGAATATAGCGATTAGACGATGCTGGAAGTTCAAACTGTTTGCCAAGCTCTTCGGAAGTCTTGTTTTCTGCAGCTTTAATGATCTTCTTTTTGACGTCCAATGTTATGACTTTGCGCTTCTTGCTCGGAGTTGACATTTGCACTAAAAGAAAACAAAAATAAAAAAGAAGTTTGGAAAAATCAAACGCAAAGGATTTTTAAATGCACAAATTTCATTGTTTTTTAAAGCTTTTTGCAAAATTTTGCGACAAATTTTCTTTCTGTCCTTAATCAGAGAGTTACTTAGTGAGTCAAAAGGTGTCCTTATTGAGAGCGTCCTTACTCAGAGCGTCAGTTTATGCTAATTTAGTTCAGACCAACCAAATAAAAATTTGCTGTCCTTATTGAGAGAGTGTCCTTAATCAGAGCGTCCTTATTGAAAGAGTCAACTGTAGTTTGATGATTTTAAAATTGATGTACATTGTTGTGTTATTGTTATGAATTTGTTGAATAAAAATATTTATGCAACATAAAAAATAGCAAAAACTCTAAAAAAACATGTTTTGTTACATCATTTCAACAACAACAAACTAAACAGCAAAAATCTCAAAAGAAAAATATTTCCGGAAAATTAGCGAAACACCCCTGCACCATATTAATCAGAAAAAATTTAAAGTTTGAAAGGTCTTTTCGGGTCACTTTTCGAAAATTAAAAAGGGGCTGAACTCAAGAAGTACCAAATTTTGATCGAAAAAATAAGCGAGCAGTCTCCAATAGTCTGGCAGTCTCTAATGAACGGGCACCCTAGGACGTGATTGGAAAAGAAAGGGGGCATGCTCGTTTATTAGAAGAAATACGGTAATGGCTGTAACTAATTTCACCCGTCAAATTAATTTTTTACACCGTCAAATTTTGAGCAAAATACTCATTTACACCATCAAATTTAAATTAATGGTGAAATTCTGCAATAAATTTTGCGGGAATTCAAATCTCATAGACATAAAATGAGGATTGCTCAGAATCCCACCCCGCACTAGCCAGAAGCCCCTGAAAGTTTGTTTTCGGGGGTTTACTAAAGGGGGGAGTAAAATTTTTGCGAAAAAGCGATTGGGCGGATCGGAATTCCAGTGGATGGGTTGATCGCTCAGAATTCTACCCCGAACCACTCAAAACCGCCATGAACCTGGAATTCTGATCCGCTCAATCTATTTTTTGCCAAAAGTATACCAACTGACCACCACCCCACCCTCCACATTTAGTAAACCCCACAAAAACAAACATTCAGAGGCTTCTGCTTACTCCCGGGTGGGATTCTGAGCAATTCAAGTTATTTTATGTTTATAAAATTCATATTCCCACAAAATTTACTGCAGGATTTCACCACAAGGCCTGTTTCACAATGCATTCTCAATCCTCAACTTTGGCGAACTGCTTTTGCATTTTTCTGCAAAAAAGCTTTGAGATTTTTTTGCAAGTTTGGTATCATATTGAAGCTTAGATCCAGGGCTTTCATTTGACTCAGAACCTGCACAGAGTGAAAATAAAAATTATTGATAAAAGTGCATTTATCCTCAACATGATCCTCAACATTGAGGATTGAGGATCATGTTGATGATTATGTTGAAGATTAACGAGTTTTATCCATAATTTTTATTGTCGCCCTCTGCAAGTTTGGTGTAAAATGAAAGCCCTAGATCTCAGCTTCAATGTGACACCAAACTTGTGAATAAAAATAAAAATCATCTTGCTGAAAAACGCTAAAAACACTTTGCCAAGGTTGAGGATCGAGTTTGCATTGTGGGAGAGCCCTAAATTTAAATTGGACGGGGTAAAACAATTTGAGCCGTTAGCAGGACTGTGCACGGGCCGGGTTTCGGCCGGCCCGGCCCGCTGCTCAACTATAAAAGCACGGCCCGGAAGCGTGTCGGACCGGCCCGAAAAGTTCGAAAATTTCTCAAGTTTTCTCAAAAAAACTGATTCGCGAAATTTTTTTCTCAAAATCAAAATTTTTCATGTTATTATTTTTATAACAAATTTCGTAGTGCACAGAACGGATAAATTTATCGGTTCAAGTAAATTTATCTGTTCTGCGCACTACGACAAATTTTGATGCTTAAATGTACCAAATAAATATTTCCTTTAGCCTTTTATTTACATAAATATATTCTTTCTGTGTTCTGCAGCTTGGATGCGTAACCACATTTACCCAATTTCTTTTTTGTTATAGCGGTCGTTGTGAAAAGGTCAGCCTCTCAATGCTAACCTATTTTGATTCTTATCTATTTATACTTGTTTTTATGCTTGTTATGTTGAGCTAGAAACCCATTTTTTGCCAATTTCATCGCTATCGCCAAGACCTCTCTGCTGCTTCAGTATATAATAACCTTATTGCACATTCACTAACCGATTCAAACGCTTCTCTTTAAATAATCATTATAGCAAAAAAACATGTATTTGTTTTGAAAAAATTAATTATAGCAATAAAATATTAATAAGAAAAATTTAAATTCAGAGATCTCGGGTTACATTAGATAAACCGGACCGACCGACCCGGGCCGCGGGCCTGAAATTTCTAGGACCGGCCCGGTTTCGAGCCGGCCCGTGCCCAACATTAGTTTGGGCGTTTCACCGGTGCGTAAGTTCACAATGAGAGGCAAAGTGAGCGCCTTTTAATTTTTAGATGTATTTTTTTCAATTATTCAAAGTTTTAGTACCAAATTGTAGCCCTGAATGTCAGCTACATTGTGGTACCAAAACTTCTAGAAAAACGCATAGGGGCGTTTACATTTGTCCATTTACAGCATAAACTCCCCTATGCCCATTTTATCTACTACGATAGCTAACAAGAAAGTAATTCATTAAAAATGCTTACATTTATCAAAACATATCTAAGTGCACATTTTGCTTACACCCTAACTGTCACCCTTTTTTAGATTTTGAACCTTGTTTTTTTTAATCAGTCAGGTCTTTTCAGTTCGCAGTGACTCTCAAGGTAATTAACGGAGTATACAGGGGAGTAACAACGGTGGAGTTGGACAATTTGGCGGCTGAGGTGGCTGCTTCCATGACCACCAAACATCCGGATTATGCTCTGCTTGCTGCTCGCATAGCTGTCTCCAATCTGCACAAGCAAACCACCAGGGTTCGCTACTCTTTTTCATATTTTAACACATCTCAGCTGTAATTCAGGCGTTTTCCGAGGTTATCACCAGTCTATACGAGTATGTTCACCCAGTGAACAAACGGAAGATGCCAATGGTCAGCGAGGAGACCTACACCCTGGTCATGAAAAATGCTGATGTAAGCTTTTTAATACATTTAGGGCTACATTTAGAAAGAGAATGGTAATGTTATAGTAAGTTTCAAAATTTAGAAAAAAATCAAAGATCGTTTTTCAGATGAGAAATGCCTTGCTGTAAATGTCAAAAACACGAATTCCTTTGACCCCTTCGATTTAGTTTAAACCATGTGGACTGTGGTTGGCACTCAACTCCGTCCCAGTACTCTATCCCTCGCTCCGGTATCAGTTTTCGTTAAAGCCACATCTCCGGGGTCCGTACCGTTTCCCCGAAAAGGACGTTTCCCCGAAAGGACGTTTCCCCGAAAAGGCCGTTTCCCCGAAAGGCCATTTCCCCGAAAGGTCGTTTCCCCGAAAAGGCCGTTTCCCCGAAAAGGACGTTTCCCCGAAAGGACGTTTCCCCGAAAAGAAACAAATTTCATATTCAGGTAGATTTTTGGATGACGGAGCATAAATTTAAATTGAAACTTTTTTATTGGAGGATAGAACATAAACAAAATAACGATGAACAGTTAACGAGGAACAAAAATTAAAGAAACAGCAGTGAACGAATAACAGTTATTTCAGCATATTAATCTTCCATCACATAGTTGTTGGCAATCCCTTTGAGGTATTCTTCGGTGTTTCTGATGGCATAGGACTGAACGATTCTCAAAATGCGAGCGTCAGCTTCTTTGTAGACGGTGCGCTTTCCTTTTGCTTACTTGCCTAATTGCCACTGTAGAAAGAGTTGGTCCCTACCCTGCTGCACCGTTTTGAGACCATTGATGAAATTCCAGAGACCGGGATGGCACACGTTGAGTTCTGATTGGATTCGATGATTGGCAGCCTCTGCATAGTTGTTTGTGCGATGATCCGGTTGGATAACATCTATCGCCATTTCGGGATTAGGCTCGGCTTGCTCTGCATCTGCTTGCTGAGGATCGATAAGCGAGGCCAGCTCTTGTTCCCCATCACTTTCTGAATAGTAGACATCATTCACTTCCGCCAGCACTTCTCGGATCATTGCAATAGCTTTTTGAACTGAAAATTCAAAATAGACAAAATCAAAACATTTGACACTGTTAAAGCCCATCAAAATGAGTGCGCAAAAAACATTCTACAAAGAAAAAGGTAAAAGAGTTCAATACTACACAGCTCACAGCGTGTCAATTGATTGGCTGACACGCTGTGAGCTGACAACTAACAGTAAATTAAAATGACAGACAAGAAAAACAATTGACAGCCACAAAAATAAAAAATTTTATTTAAAAAAGGCACCAATATGATTTTTTATTTTTTTTTCGGCGAAACGTCCTTTTCGGGGAGACGTCCTTTTCGGGGAAACGGCCTTTTCGGGGAAACGGCCTTTTCGGGGAAACGACCTTTCGGGGAAACGGCCTTTTCGGGGAAACGTCCTTTCGGGGAAACGTCCGTGTCCCACATCTCCGTATTCCTTCCCTAACTAAAAAGTTACTTAGCCCGTCTCTGGATCCCTTCCCCATCGAACATTACGGCAGGGACCAACCTTATCTGGACTTCCAGATAGGAAAGGAACCAAAACAGAGGTGGACCAAGGGAAAATTGTATTTGTGATATTATACACTAAATAAATTCTCATCAAGAACTATGTCAAAATAGATTTCAGAAAAAATATATTACAAAAAAATTACGGCCAAAAACAAGTTTCGAAATTCTTGAATTGTCATGTGAAAAATTTCAGCGCTTGAACTCATCCATCATCTACGACCGAGATTTCGACTACACCTACTTCGGGTTCAAGACCTTGGAACGCTCCTATCTGCTTAAGATCGATGGGAAAGTGGTCGAGCGCCCTCAAGTATGTGTCCTCAAGCTGTTTTTTTTTAATTTACTATAATTATTATTTTAGCAAATGCTTATGAGAGTGGCAGTGGGCATTCACAAAGATGACATTGATGCCGCCATTGAGGTGTGTCTTCTAAAATGAAGTAGTAAATTATTTTCAATTTTATAGACTTATGATTTGATGTCACAGCGCTGGTTCACCCACGCTTCGCCAACATTGTTCAATGCTGGCACCTGCCGTCCCCAGCTTTCGTCGTGCTTTTTGCTGACGATGGCTGAGGATTCTATTGAAGGCATTTGCAAGACATTGGTTTGTTTTATATGCTAGTTTATATTTAAAAGTTCTATTTAAAAAATCCGCCCACTTTAAAAATGTTGGGACCTGTGCATAATCCCCGGATAGGCAGAGCCCAAACCACGTGGTTTGTGGCCATGTGGCCACAGGAACACTAACCAAAATCTTGTTTGGGAGCACTTCAACGATTGTCCCACCAGTCGATTCAACCCTGGCCCCACCACTCGATTCAATCAGGGCCCCACCAGGGGCTCCCACTATTTCACTCTCCTGGAAACCATAAGAGAACGTATCTACCAGGCGATTTAGCAAAGTATCTGTTCATCCTTTGTTTCATTGCTTACGTGTCAATATTCGCAATTGTTGGATCTCGTGTTCTGGTACCGGGGATCAAGTCAAAAAAGAAGATAGAGGGGACATTCTAAGATGTACATTCTAAGTGGATGTATATTTTGAAACACCCTACACATTAATTGTTTGCTTTTAAGAACCAGTGTGCCTTCATTTCGAAATCTGCTGGTGGAATCGGATTGAATGTTCACTGCATCAGAGCGACTGGAAGTTACATCGCAGGGGTTGGCGTCTGTTATTTTTAAACTAGTTATTTTCCAACTCTAAGTTTTTAAGACCAATGGAACCTCAAACGGGCTCATTCCAATGTTGCGAGTCTTCAACTCAATGGCTAGATACGTAGATCAAGGTGGAAATAAGGTAGGAACAACAGTTTTTTGAAAATTAATTTTAATTTTTATTTTATTTTAAATTTAGCGACCCGGAGCATTTGCCATATACCTGGAGCCATGGCATGCAGACATCATGGAATTCCTGGAACTCAAGAAAAACACCGGTGCTGAGGAGCACCGAGCACGAGATCTGTTCTATGGTCTCTGGATTCCGGATTTGTTTATGGAGCGTGTGCACAAGGATGAGGTGTGGTCACTTATGTGTCCTCACGATTGTCCTGGACTGCATGATTGTTGGGGTGAGGAGTTCGAGGAACTTTACAAAAAGTTTGATATCTTTCGTATTGCATTCCTTCTCCATGCTAATCGCCTAACTCTCCAGGTATGAGGAGGAAAAACGCTACCGCAAGCAAATCTCTGCACGTGAAGTTTGGAAGAGCATTATTACGTCGCAGATTGAGACTGGCACTCCCTACATGCTGTAAGAGAATTTTCTTAGACTTATTTCCCTGAATTTTCTATGGTTGCTATTCAGCTACAAGGATGCTTGCAACCGAAAATCCAATCAACAAAATCTGGGAACAATTAAGGTTGAATTCCGGGTTTTTTTAATTTTTATACCTGTATTTTTTATTCAGTGTTCCAACTTGTGTACTGAGATTGTGGAGTACTCTTCTCCCGAAGAAGTAGCTGTCTGCAACTTGGCGTCAATTGCTCTTAATCGCTACGTCAAGTCAGACCGCACGTACGACTTCAATCAGCTCTTAAAAGTAAATAATATTTATGACTTTTGCGAAATAGGATCATTTCCAATTAAAGGTGACCAAAACTGTCACCAAGAACTTGAACAAAATCATTGAGGTCAACTACTACCCTGTGCCAGAAGCTGAGCTGTCCAACAAGCGTCACCGTCCTATCGGAATCGGAGTTCAGGTTTGACTTTCAAATCGCTAGTCGAGTCCCTAGGGTCAGATTAAAGGTGACGTATTGGTGGAAGTAATGCCTTATGGGGGTCAAGTTTCTATGATTTTGTATAACATATAACCAAATCGGAATAAATTTATCACCACTCGACTGTACCTGACACTTTTTTTGTTTCATGTAATGATCAGTGTTGCCGGATCAACCGGTTGATTCGCCGGTGGTTTGTAACTTTATCAACCGGTTAATCAACAGGAAATCAATAAACCGGTGGATGGTTGATATGGCGGTTGATAAGCGAAAATTTTCCATCAACCGGTGGGAAAAAACCAAAAATTTTACCAAAAATTACATTGCTGTTTGACCATTTAATCAACCAAGGACCAATCAACTGGTTGATGGTGCATGTGGCGGTTGATAAAATCCAGCCGTCGGCAAGACTTGTAATGATTACCTACAGACACAAATGTTTCAGGGTCTGGCCGATGCCTTCCAACTCATGCGCTACCCATTTGACAGTGAGGAGGCCAGTCTATTGAACAAACAAATCTTTGAGACCATATATTATGGTGCTCTGGATGCGTCTTGCGAGTTGGCTGAACAATTGGGCCCATATGAAACTTATGAAGGGTCTCCTGTCAGGTGTGCAAGAGATCGAACATTTTTCTAAAGCAATAAAATTTTAGCAAGGGCATTCTGCAGTATGACATGTGGAAGGGTGAAGGTACCATAAAACATTGTGCTTATTAAATTATCTTGATCCAACCTTCCAGATGGAAATCCAATTGTCCCAACCAACAGATGGGACTGGGCTGCTCTTAAGAGTAGAATTGCAAAGTATGGTGTCCGCAACAGTCTTCTAATCGCACCAATGCCTACTGCTTCCACTGCTCAAATTCTCGGCAATAATGAGTCAATTGAGCCATACACCTCTAATGTCTACAGTCGTCGTGTAAGCAAATTTGCTTTTATTGAGTTACAATTGTTAAATCACTTAGAGTTTAGGTTCTTTCCGGTGATTTCCAGGTTTTCAAAACTTGTTAATAGAAGACTTAGAATTGTGCTCAAAATATTTTTAGATTGTGAACCCACATCTTTTGAAAGATCTGATTGAGGCCAACTTGTGGAACGAATCTGTAAAGAACCAACTGCTAGCAGACAATGGTTCGATTCAGAACGTAAAGGAGATTCCTTTGCACATCAGGGAACTTTACAAGGTATGGATTTTACACGACTTATTAAATTAGAGTTCAGTTTTCAGTAGCATAACCGAAAATCGGATAAAGTCAAAAATTAAAACCAAAGTCGGGTGTGAAAAACCGGGTGCGATGCAGTTAATTTACGACAATAAAGTTTGAAAAATAGGTTCACTGGTCACTCGACAAATTATTAGAAGGTTATGTAGGCCAATTAACTCGCATCATACACAGCCCATATTCAGGGACAAACTAACTTCCTGGTTTCACTTTAAGTATCAATATCGAGGAACAATAAACTTCTTAACAATTTATTGGAAAAATAATGAAACATGATAACAGTTGAAGCAAGGAGACTATATTATCGCTGGTCAGAAATTTAACTGTTTTCACTCTCCACCGAGAACTCTTCAATGGCAACAGCGCAGAAACCTCTGTTTGTGATTGCATAGGGAACTCTTCGGCTTTCCTTAAAATTAAATTGACCTCTAATTAGTTGCTCACCGCATTTTACCGTTGGATCTTTACTCTCTAGCCGAGCAGACAATGAACCATTAGTCTCACAGCGTGTTAAGATGATCCGTTTTGTGATGATAGGCGCATTTCTCCAAGCATTACCTAAACAGCTTGAAGTTAACCATAATAACGATTTAAAAAACAAAACAAAAAACGCTCACCCAGAGCTGCAGTCGGAAAACCACGCCAGTTGACCACATGATTAAGTGAAATCACCGTTCCTCCACACAGCTCACAAAATTCTCGCATCCTCTTCAAAATCCGATCTTGAATGAGTCCCGCTGGAAAAAACCAAAAGACTTAATAACAAACAGTTATCGGCAAAAAAAACTCATACCTTCATTTTCTTCCATAAAAGAGGTGTCTGAGAGGATGGCTCCAATATTATTGACGACCACCAACGGGATGTAGGGTTTGTCCATAAATTCTTCCTGTAGCAAAGAATGGGTCATGAATTTTAAAGAACATAAGCATACGATCATTTTGCAAAAAGAAGACTCCATTTCATCAGGCGTGTATACCCTTTCGATGTACACACGCTCAAGCAATGCCACTCTATTGGATTCCTGAGTGAAAATAGGATCGATTTGGATTTTTTTAGAGAAATAAAAATTAAATACCGAAGTATCGGACCTGTGCTGAATAATGCCGAGCAATTTGGATGTCCGAAAAGTGCCACTATAGTCCAGCACAACAGCTTTCCAATGTGTTTTCTCACGTGATAGCAGCATTTCAGCAATGATAGTCATAGCAAGCTAAAAAATAACCACAGTAACCAGCTTAGGAAAAATTATACCGACGTCAAGTTTCCCACACCCATGATCCCCGGCTATTTCTGTCACAGTCATTAATCTTAAGCTCATGATTATTTCTCGTATAATTAGTTTTTGAGTAAAAATATAAAAAACCTTACGGCAGCGACTTGCCCAACAATTCATCGAATCCGGCATGTCCAGTGCTGATGCGTAAATTAGGACTTTTTAGACGAAGTAACCTGCAAAAAGTGGTAATAGATACTCGTAAATGATATTTTTAAAAATATGCACAAAATAGCAAGTTGAAAAACTTACCATTGTAACGCAGTTTCCGACTCATCTCTTTTCATGTGATCTTGATCCATTGTTCTGTAATAGGCTCATGCACACTCCACCGAAACACGTCTACCGAAACAATCAGTAATTGTTTTGGTTTGGAAATATTTCATTCATTTTTCCTAAAAGTTTTATGCTCAAAATAATCGCCAGATTTTCATGCTCATTTTGTTAGTGAGAACTTTCGAGAAAAGCAAATAAAAATTTGGAAGCTCAAATCAGTTAAAATGATGTTGCGGTGGATTTCTACCGAAACACCATTTTAACTAATTTGATCTTCCAACTTTTTATTTTTTTTCTCGAAAGTTTTCACTACCAAAATGAGCACAAAAATCTGGCGATCATTTTGAGTATAAAACTTTTAGGAAAAATGAATGAAATATTTCCAAACCAAAGCATTGACTGATTGTTTCGGTAGACGTGTTTCGGTGGAGTGCGCATAGCATAATATATTTCTTATAAACATGAAAAAGATAGGTTCTCTGAGGCAGCTCATAAAATGAAGTAACTTGAAGCACTGATATTGATATTTTTTGCTATTTGGTGGCACTATCCCACAAATGAGGTAACTTGAGGCATTATCCAACAGAGGTATGGTCATCCGTGATTTAATCGGACTACCTACCCCTCTGCCTGCCGCATAACATCTAAAGATATGAGAATATTTTTTAGCGCAAAAAAAATTGGCATCCTTACAAATAAAAAAATTCTACCAGAACGGCCGTTTGAAAAACTCCCCCTAACTTTCACCGGCTTACTCGTTAAACTACCAAAGCAATTACCGTATTCTCTCTAATAACCGCCCCCTCTCAAGGCCTCACTGAGAACTAAATATATTTCACGTAGAAAGTCCTATCTGAGGACTCCTCTAAGGACGTTGATCCAAGTGCAGGGTATGTTTATGGACACTATCATAACGTGTTACATAAATAATTTTTGTAAAGTATTATAATTATGTTGTAGTCCTTTATTGGGTAGATTTGCACTACAGTCAAATCTCGTTTATCCGGCACCCCCAAAAGTTCGTTCCCGCCTCGTGTCCGACACCTTTTTTAGCTCAATTTTCGAAGTCTTTTGCCAAATGTGATTCACCAGTCTGGTCTGAAATATTGCAAAGATTCTGATTTTGCCGGTCGTTTTTCCAAAGTCATTCCATTTTGCCATAAAGACCCGCGGACCTCGGTTATCCAGCACATGATTTTCGAAAAGGGTGCCGGATAACCGAGGTCCGCTGGTCTTTATGGCAAAATTGAAAGATTTTGGAAAAACGACCGGCATAATCAGAAACCTTGCGATATTTCAGACTAGACTGCCGAATCACATTTGGCAAAAGACTTCGAAAATTGAGCTAAAAAAAGTGTCGGACCCGAGGGGGAACGAACTTTTGGGGGTGCCGGATAAACGAGGTTTGACTGTACATGTTTTTTTTCAATGATGATGGACAGATACTGTCGACTCTCGTTATAACGACGCTCGTTATAACGACGCTCGATATAACGACCCACTCGATATAACGACCCAATAAAGACATTTGGTTGGTCCAAGTGTATTTTATAGCTCGATATAACGACTCTCGATGTAACGACTCTCGTTATAACGACCCATTTTTAGCCGGCCCCTTGCGGGTCGTTATAACGAGAGTCGACTGTATAAAGAATGTAATACAGTCGAGCCTCGATATAGTGATCACCCGATGTAGTGATCACTCCATATAGTGATCACCTGTGATCGTCCCAACAATATAAACATCACCCTATATAGTTATCATTGCTAATTTTAAGGCTAAAACGGCTAAAAGTACAAACGGCTTAAAGTACACTATCTGCCCAGCCCAAAAAGTGCGGTTTTCAAGGTCTCAGCATTTTTTAAGCCTGAAAACGAGAGAAAAAAGTGTAAGTAGGACAGTTGTCGAAAAAAAACGGGTTTGTTTGCCTTTGTCCCTCTGTGGTTTTCGGTCATTTTTGCCTTGGTTATCTCTGTTGAACCCTTCAGGGGCGCAGGGAGCTTGAAATTGAGATGCGCACACCCTCATACCTTAGACACAAGTCACTCGAAGTGACTCTGGATGCATGAAAAAGCATGCATACCAAAGTTTATTTATAAGGTAGACCCCAGTTAACAAAAATATGTTCAAATTCAATATTTTTAGGTTCAACAGAGATGACCAAGTCGAAAAATGTCAAAAACCATGGAGAACCCAAATCAAAAATGACCAAAAACCACAGGGGCACCAAGACGATCGTTATTGTTTTGATTACTTAATTAAAATATTGATTATGATGGTAGGTTTCTCTATAATGTTCGTCCAGTGATTTTTAGATGAACTAAATCTCTATATAAGGATTACTCTATATAGTGATCACCTCTTTATAGCGATCACCTGCGAGGGGTCCCTAGGGTGATCACTATATCGAGACTCCACTGTATAGAGAGATTTTTTCTGAGGGCCCGTTTTTTAGAAGGACATTTTTTAAACATTCAAGATTAGAAATCAATTTAAATTCTCCAACAACAAAGCAGTTTTAATGAAAGTTATCAGTGATGTTAGACAATGAGCATATTACGAGAATGATATCCGTGATGTTGGACGTGAAAGAAGTTTGACTGTATGTAAAATTGCTTTTTTTGCTGTTTGATCATCCTTTGATGTTTTTTATAACTTCTGTGAAGTTTTGACCAAAAATAGTCAAGAAACAAAAGGCAGTTAGGGGGTGGAATCGAACCGACGGGACAAGAACCAGTCCATAGATCTAACTGCTGCATCACTCATGACATTGATATTAACGAGCTATGTATAGTATATAAATGTATAGTATATGTATAGTATATAAAAGATAAATTCGAGCTCATAGTCTTTATCTGTTTTTTGAGTATTTCAGCTGGTCTCCTATCGCATGAAAAATCTGGGGATCAACTCAGTTATCAAAATTTTCAGTCATATGACCTATGCTTACCAACTTTTGTGCTCATATAGTTAATAATCATATAGTTAACTGTCCAAACAGAAAGGTCAAAATAAAGGAATCAGATGACATCCTGAATTAGAAAAACCGATCAAAAGTGAAAAAAATTCGATAATTTGCTCTTACAAAAGAAATTTGTCACCAAAATTCGCTGTTACGAAAAAGTTTGTTACGAATTTTCGCTATTACGAAATTGTCTCGTTACGAAACTTCCTACAGCCTTTTCTATTTTCAAATTAAACTTTTTTCAAAATAAAATTTATTCCAAACCGTGTTTTTCAATTCAAAAATGTCTTGATGTGCGAATTTAAATCTTCAACGCTGACAAGTTGAAAAATAAGCCCCCTCCCCCAAAAGCGCCCCCCTCTGGACAAAGGTTGAAAAAAAAGCGCCCCGGGGCGCTCATTAGAGAGAATACGATAACCATTGGCTTAGTTTTTTGGTCGTAAGAGGGCAACTAAATAACTTCTTTTATTCAAAAAAAAATTTCATGAATTATATTAAGACCGTGTGGGAAATTTCCCAAAAAGATATTCTCAAGATGGCCGCTGACCGTGGAGCATTCATTGACCAGAGCCAGTCTCTCAACCTGCATGTGGCAGCTCCCAACTACGCCAAATGCACATCCATGCATTTTCACGCTTGGAAACTAGTTTGTTGCTTGATTTTTTTTAGAATATGTACAACTTTTATTTGTAGGGTCTCAAAACTGGCATTTACTATCTGCGAAGTCGGCCAGCCGTTGATGCTGTCCAGTTTACGGTAGACAAGTTAACTTTGCGTGACGATGTCAAAGAAAACACGGAAAATTCTCCGTTGAAAGGCTTGCAAAATGTGCCAGCCACTTCCAAGTCCAATCAATTGCCAGCTGAAGCAGAAGAGCCATGTCTTATGTGTTCCGGTTAATAAAAAAATGTGTTGTGTTTGAATGTATGACCTTTAATTTTCACTTTCTCAGTTTTAATGCGGTTTCATAAATGCTTTAAAGAATAATGTCTGCACATAAAAATGAGACATTTTGGAAGAAACAGGATCTGTTTTTTTGGCAACAAGACATTTTAGATAATTTGTCGAATTTTTCGCGCGACATTTTCGATAATTTTTAATAAAATTTGGTTGTTTTCGCCCGAATTTCATGAAAAATTATCGAAAATGCCTTGTTGCCGTTTTTTCTGCAAATGTTTGCTCTTATCAAAAAATTATTCTTATCAAATGGTTTGAAAACTTCCCCAGGGCTTTTTTCAACTAATTTCACAAAAGCAAAAAACGCTGGCGGATGAAAACTCTGGTGTCTTTCGTGCTCCAACACTGCCTTTCATGGCGAACTTTTGAATGAAGAAGCCAGAAGACCGAAGAAGCCAGAAGAATTGTTTTAAGAATCGATTATGGGTATATATATGATTTTTGGAAACATTTGAAAAAGTTTATTTGGCTTGTCGGTACAGTCGAACCTCGATATAACGACACCCCAAAAAGTTAGTTCCCGCCTTGGGTCCGACATTTTTTTACCTCGATTTTTGAAGGTTTTTGCCAGTTTTGTATTGACAGTCCTGTCCCAAATATCGCAAGAATTCCAATTTTAACGATCGTTTTTTTTAAATTAAATAATTTTGCCTCTAAAAAAGCAAAACCTCTATATAACGACACCCTATTTTCGAAAAGGGATGTCGTTATATCGAGTTTTGCTTTTTTAGAGGCAAAATTATTTAGTATTTGAAAAACGATCGGCGAAATGGGAATCCTTGCGATATTTGGGACAAGACTGTCAAAACAGAACTGGCAAAAGCCTCCAAAAATCAAGGTAAAAAGTGTCCAAGGCGGGAACTAACTTTTTGGGGTGTCGTTATATCGAGGTTCGACTGTATATCCTAGGGTTGCTGAAAGAAGCAGTTGCAAGCTCGCTAGATTTCGACAATAATTCTGATATTTTGACATAGTAATTGCGAAAATAATGGGACATGGAAATTAAGCAACCCTAGTATACCGTATTCACTCTATTAACCCCCCACGGGAGTTATTTTTCAACCCCTAAAAAATCTTTAAATTGTTAATCAAAAATGGTCCTAGCTCTCAAATCCTAGTAAAAAAACGAGGGATGGGGAGTCAGTAGAATGAATACGGTATCCTAATTTCAAATTTAGGAGGACATTTTGATTGTGCAACTAGATTTTTAGAAAAAAAAATTATCTGAAAATGTTGATTTTTTTCAAAACTTTAAAAAAGTTCGCAAGAAACCTTAACGAGTCAAACTTTGCAAGTTGATAATAAAGCACATTTATTAGCGTCTTTCCATTCAAAGTATGCAGCTGCATAAAAAATAGTCCACTATTTGCTATTTAAACATAAAACGAGCAATGAATTTTACACAAAAGTGTTTACACAACCCAGAGACCATCTTATTTTCTGCTTTCTCATCTCTTTCGAATTTTTCATATGTTGGACTATCATAAACAATTTTTTATCTGCTTCAGTATTTCTCAGTTTTTTAAAGCTGAATTGATTACATTTGTTAGTCTTATCTGGCGTTATTATGGATTGTGACAAAGAAAACAAGGTAGGAAGGGACCTCCTTTGGTCGCACACAAGCACAGCTGTCGCAAATACACTTTTTTTAGGCGCAAAATAAAAATTGGCGCAAATAAACTTTTTTTTGGCGCAAATACACTTTTTCTTAGTGCAAAAGAGGTGTGGGGGTAAACTTTTTACGAAAAAGTGAACGAGCGGATTAGAATTTGTGTCCGATGGGCTCAATCGCTCGAAGTCGTGTGGTTTGGGATATTTTGAGCTGTTTTAGAATGAATAAGTGTATAATTCTGAGCGATTAAGCCAGGGCTCTCATGTTTTTTTTTCAAAAATCAGAAAAATCTCAAAAAAAAAATCAGATTTTGGGACGAAAAATCAGATTTTTAAAACACACAAAAATTAATACTAATGATTTCCTTTGTACATAAAACATAACATAAAACATATAAACAAAAAATCAACAAATAAACCAAGTAAAGTCAAAAGATCAAGGATGTTGGATAGCTGAATTTCAATAATATTTCTCTTCAGTTTGGATTTTCTTTCGTAGTTCTTCATTCTTAAATTTAAAAGAAACTGCGCCGCAGGCAAAAATTTTGAAAGAAAACAGAGAAAAACGTAAAAAGTGTTTGTGGCAATTTACAAATTTAGCCAGTTTTGTTTCTGTTTTGCTAAAATCAGACAAATCAAACCTCTTAGTTAAAAATCAAACCTTTTCTATTAATCAAACTTTTAATTATTAATCAAAAGTGTAAGATTTGGCGTTCCAAAATCAAACCTTTTCTGATTAATCAAACAAGATGGGAGCCCTGGATTAAACCCATCGGACTGCAATTCTGTTCCGCTCAATCGCTTTTTTTGTGAAAGGTTCTCTCTCTTTAGTAAGCCCCCAAAAACCAGCCTATTGGCCACTCTGAAAAGGAGAGAGTTTGCTGTGGTGCCTCATATAGGCACCTTTAGGGTGTTTATTATGGTTTGAGATGATTCGAGGTGGATTGTTTGGTTGGAGTTTGAACTGCCTTAGGGTATTTCGGGTGGTGCAGGATACTTTGGAGGTATAAATTGTAAGATTTTCCCGGTTTCTTCCAGGTTTCGAGCTTCTCGGGGTATAAAGTGCTTTGGTGCATTTGGTTTTTTTACCCTTAGGAATGAGGTTACCTTTACTTTAAGGTTACCATTACCGTATTTCCTCTAAAAAAGCCCTCCTTCCAAAATAGCCCCCTGCTCTAAAATAGCCCCCGCCCTCGCTAAATATGTTTCGCTTGAAATGTTTCTCTTCGAGACAAAACGTGTCGAAATGTTTCGGAACATTTTTAACCATTCGAGTCGCTTCTTTTCTCTCTTTGCTGTGTTTTATCAAAAAACAGTTGTATACTGTATTGTGTTTGTTACTTTAACTTATTGTATCAGTTTCAGTGTCGATGGATTTACTCGCTAACTACAACAGTTCTGAGGATGAACAGGAAGAAGTGAAGGCGCCGAAAATTCGCAAATCTTGCACAGCGGAGTTCAAGTTGAATGTCGTCAAATTTGCGAGGGAGAACAACAATCACAAGCAGCTACGAAGTTCGGTGTAGATGTCAGCTCTGTGTGCGACTGGAAGAAACAGGAAACTTCTCTACACGTCATCAAGTAAGAAGTTTGGCTTTTCTCATTTCTTTGTTGATTTTGGTTTTCTTGTTTAGGATTTCGTCGCCAGCGGGAAAGTTCAAGAAGAAGATTCCGGCCGTTAACATTCAAAGACCTCGATGAGCAACTGGCAGTCTGGGTGAGGGAGCACCGGGCCAAGAAGTTTCGAATTTCGCACACCATCTTGCAGCAGAGAGCGGTCCAGACGTTCAACTTAGAGAAGGTTGGTAACTCTAAAGTTTTCACTGGCTATTTTTACCGCATATTAGGCCAGCAGAGGGTGGCTCATCAAGTTCTTGGCTCGAAACAAATTCCGACTTTGTGTTCCAACGACTGTCTGTCAGAAACCTCCAAGAGACTACATGCAGAAGATCATCGACTTCATTCTCTACTTTTCCGAAGCGCGTCAGAAAAGCAAGTAGCGTTTAAATAGATTTTTCAGTTTCTTTTAGTTATGTATGTTCTTTAAGTTACCACAGCATCTATGCGGCGGATTAGACAGCGGTATATTTGGATCCTTCGGGTGAAAAGTGCCTTGACGTTCTCGGTGTAAAAGAGGTATTATTTTGATTTAGATTAGTTGGATTACCGGGGGATTAACCGAGGCTATACGGTATATGTTAGACTATTAAAACCTCCGATTAAGGTTTCCGTGCTAACAACGGGTCATGACAAAGCAAGGATCACGGTGATGCTGATTGCGCGTTCAGATGGAAAGAAAATGAAGCCGTTCGTGATGCTGCCTCGAAAGCGGATGAACAAGGAAGCAAAGGCAGTGGTCGAGAAGTACAAGAACAAGCTAGAGATCTGCTGGAAGGGGACTGTCTGGATGAACGATGAACTGACGCTCGACTACTTGGATCGTATCTTTGGTGGCTACCTGTTTGGAGGAAAGCGCCTACTCGTATGGGACTCCTTCCGTTGTCACCTCAAAAGAAGAAATAACAAGGAGAACAGCGAGCTTGTGAAGAAGCTTTGGCAAATCAGTCTGCATACGGCAGTGGTTGCACGAAATTTATTCAGGTTTGTGCCTGATTTTATTTTATTCTCACAGTGAATTTTGTTATGGCTTAGGCTCCCGATGTTTCGTGGAACGGCCCGTTCAAAGCCCATATTCGCAAAAGCTACGACCTCTGTATGAGCAACGATGCGCAAAAAGAGTACACTGCTGGAGGGAATCCGAAGACCCCGTCAATGGAAGTCTACTTGGACTGGATCGTCGCTGCGTGGGAATCACTCCTAGTATCCCTACCCACTCTCCTGGTAATCCTCCCTGCTCTCCTGGCTCACCTACCTACTCTCCTAGTACCCATACCCACTCTCCTGGTACCCCTCCCTGCTCTCCTGACTCACCTACCTACTCTCCTAGTACCCCTACCCACTCTCCTAGTATCCCTACCCACTCTCCTGGTTCACCTACCTACTCTCCTAGCACTTCTACTCACTATCCTGGTACCCCTACCCGCTCTCCTGGCTCACCTACGTGCTCTCCTAGTACCCCCATCCACTCTCCTGGTATCCCTCCCTACTCTCCTGGCTCACCCACCTACTCTCTTAATACCTCTCACTCTCCTGGTACCCCCCTACTCTCCTGACTCACCTACCTACTCTCCTAGTACCCCTAACCACTCTCTTAGTACCCTACCCACTCTCCTAGTACCCCTAGCCACTCTCCTGGTTCACCTACCTACTCTCCTAGTACTTCTACTCACTATCCTGGCAGCCCTCCCTACTCTTCTGGCTCACATACCTACTCCCTGGTACCCCTCCCTACCCTCTTGGCTCACCTACTTGCTCTCCTAGTACCCCTTCTAACTCTCCTGGTATCCCTCCCTACTCTCCTGGTACCCAAAACACAACACAATAAAACAAAAAAATAGCTCGACACAATAAACAAAAACACAGCTCGAAAACAATATAAGAAACAACTTTTCTCTCGAGACAAATAGAAAAAAACATTTGAATTCAAAAGAAGGCCCAATTTCAAATTTCCTTCCTACCGTCTCCATATTCTTGGACAATGCCCCTGCTAAAATTTGTCCTTTCCAGCCGATCTTTTTTTAAACGAAAGCTGAGATTCAATCCTACAAGGTTTTGCCGCGCGCTTTGACCGTCTAACCCACTTAGCTTACAAAACCTCAATTGTCTACAGACACACAAAACATCTTTAATACTTTATAGTAGATTTTTTTATAAAACAACTTTCAGACCGCTTTAGTCAACGAGCAAGATGAGCCACTTTTGCGTAAAGACCCCAATCGGAAGGTCATATTTCCAATCCAGTACTCCGACATTTGGGCATTTTACAAGAAGGCTGTGGCATCTCTGTGGACAGTTGAGGAAGTGGATCTTGCCAAAGATGCAAATGATTGGAACAGCATGGCTGAGAGTGAGCGCTTCTTTATCACACGAGTCTTGGCCTTCTTTGCCGCTTCTGATGGCATAGTCAATGAGAATTTGGTTGGTCTTTCAATTCAAACAATCTGGCCATTTTTGGTTTTCCTTTTTTTGTAGGTGGAGCGATTTGCTCAAGAAGTGCAGGTTTTAGAGGCTAGATCTTTTTACGGGTTCCAGATTGCCATTGAAAACATCCATTCAGAGATGTACTCTAAGTTGATCGAGGCTTATGTCAAAGACCCAAAGGAGAGGTAAGTTGACTTAACTTTTTTTTAAATTTTCAAGTTCTGATAGAGCCAGTGGAAGGAGGCTTTATTTTTCAGACCGACCAACAACCATCCCCCCATCTCGCTGGTCTTCCAAAACGGGAAAATTTCAGGTTTATCTTAAAATTTCCGGGTATCCAACAAAAATCGAAGAAGGGGAATTGGTATTACATTCGCAAGCCGAAAATTGCAGACATCGCTTAGTTTCCAAAAATTTCGAACAACCCAGCGAGCCTAGCGACGCCGCTGGATATTTGGCGGTAGCGGATAGAGCCCACCCTATTCTGCCCTCCCCCTCCATCCTTTGAAATACGAAATCCAAATTAGTTTCTGTTCCGAGTTAAAAACGCTAAAAGTTAAGGGATTTCTAGAGAGTGTGTCCAGAAAAGTGACCTCAAACATTCAAAAATTTTTAAAAATTTCCTTTATAACTATCATCGTAATTATTTTCGAGTGTTTACTAGTTTTTACGGTTTTTTGAGGTAATTTTTAATTTTGTCCCCAAATTTGTTGAAAAATGTCCCCGAATTTTAAATTGATTTTTTTTCTCAAATTTTGTGTTTATTTTTCAAATTTTTTAACTATAATGTATTTTAGGATCTCAGCTTTCTATCGAGATATTAATCTCCATTGCATAATCTCATATTTAGACTCAAATATACAGATCAAGATATTTTTTTAAAAAATCATTAATTTGTTTAAAACCTCTAATTATCTATACTTTTATAGTCATTCAATGGAGGTTGCTAGCTCAATAGCTGAGATAAGCTGAGATGCCAAATTTGAAAATAAACGCAAAAATTAAGAAAAAAGCCAATTAGAGGGAATATGGAATGTATAATTATAATTGCAGAAACAAGTTATTCAATGCCATTTTTGAGTTTGAATTCATCAAAAAGAAAGCTGATTGGGCTTTGCGATGGATTGCCAGCAAAGAAGCATCTTTTGGAGAGAGACTTGTTGCATTTGGTTGCTTAACTTAAATTTTTGAAAATCCTATTTATTTATCTTGTTTGCAGCTGCCATTGAGGGAATCTTTTTTTCTGGCAGTTTCGCTGCTATCTTCTGGTTGAAGAAGCGAGGATTGATGCCCGGGTTGACCCATAGCAATGAATTAATCTCCAGAGACGAGGTAATTTATCAAATTACAGGTTGATAAATTACAGGTCTTCGATATGTTTAAGGGGCTTCACAGAGACTTTGCTTGTCTTCTTTTCAAGCATTTGATCCACAAGCCATCTGAGGCAAAGATTCAAGATATTATCAAGGACGCCGTGGACATTGAAAAGGTAGTTACAGGATGAGGCAAAAAATTATGATTTCCATTCATTGCTAACTACAGTCAACTCTCGATAATCCGTCACTCCGTGGAACCAGGTCTGAGGTGACGGATTCGACAGTGAAGTTTTGCCTTTTTTTTGAAGCAAAACCGACCAGCTTTGGGGCGACGGATTAGCGAGAGTTGACTGTAGCGTATGTGCTGATCCCGTTATTCACAAAAGTTTTAATCTCTATAAGCTCATTTTCTGGCAAAATATTCTAAGTGGAGGTTGCTGGAGGTTGCTAGCTCGATAGAAAGCTGAGAACTTAAGCTACACAATAGTTTTCAATTTTTTTAAATAAACGGGAAAAGAGACTGTTTTAGCGATGTGATGACAAAATACATCAACTTGATCATGAAATTTACAGTCAAACCTCGTTTATCCGGAACCCCCAAAAGTTCATTCCCGCCTTGGGTCCGACACTTTTTAGCTCAATTTTCGAAGTCTTTGTGATTCGCCAGTCTAGTGCGAAATATCGCCAGGATTCTGATTTTGCCAGTCGTTTTTTCAAAATCTTTAATTTTCGTCATACAGACCCGCGAACCACGGTTATCCAGCAGCCCTTTTTGAAAATCAGGTGCCGGATAACCGAGGTCGCGGGTCTTTATGGCAAAATTTGAAGATTTTGAAAAAACGACTGGCAAAATCAGAATCCTGGCGATATTTCGGACTAGACTGGCGAATCACATTTGGCAAAAGACTTCGAAAATTGAGCTAAAAAGGTGTCGGATCCAAGGCGGGAATGAACTTTTGGGGGTGCCGGATAAACGAGGTTTGACTGTAATTAGAGCTGTTTTTTTTGCCCCACCCTGTATACAAAAATTGTTCCAATAAATATCAATTACGAATTGTTACAGGAGTACTTGACTGACGCACTGCCATGTGCCATGATTGGAATGAACTGCCAACTAATGCAGGAATACATCGAGTTTGTGGCTGACCATCTGATGGTAGAGCTCGGGTATGGCAAGGTATTTAAAAATAGATCAATAATCTTTGTCTTTTTAATCTCATAATTTTAGATTTACAAGACCAAGAATCCATTTGACTTTATGGAGAATCTGTCAATCCAGGGCAAAACCAATTTTTTTGAGAAGCGTGTTTCGGAGTACCAGAAGATGGGAGTCATTGGTGAAGAGAAAGACCGAGAGTTTAATTTGGATACGGAATTCTGATTCGGCATATCAGTAGAAAATTTTATTCGTATCCGCTTGCTAGGTCTCTACTGTATATTTGTGTGATCTCTAATTATAGTTTATACTTTTTATGTCAATAAAGCAATTTCAAACGACTATTGCCAGCATTTATTGTGATCATCAGTAGTTAACCAGGAAGATCTGTGACCTTGATTGATTTTCGACCACCTGAAAAACTCTGTTGCGCGGGAAAATTTTTCGGTAAAATTTTGACTGATGCTAAAAATACACAGAAAACTTTTTTCGGACTGTTTCGATTGCCTGATTAAATAAGACATGTTCAGTTTTAACAAAATCAAAAATTTTTAAATTTTAATTAAAAAAAATTAAATTTTTTTCAAATTTATATATATTTAATATTTATTTTAATATTTTATTAGTTTAAAAAAAATTTTCAAATAAGAACTGTAACACAATTATAATGATTTGTTACTTGTTTTTTTTAGACTTTAACAAACAAACAAACCTAATATCTAGGATACCAAAATCTGTGTTTTGAGTGATTTTTCGAGGAAAATCATTTTTTGGCCAAAGTTAGTGGTGCCTGGTGAAAGAAAAAAATTTATTTTTAAGAAAACCCCATACTCCTGTTTTTAAGTTTTTGAGAATATTTTTTAATATGGAAAGAAGAGCATTTTTAAAGAACAAAAGCGCTCTAAACATTTGTTTTTTTTTTGAAAATATAGTAGTAAGAAAAGATAAGTATCTAATTACAAGTGAAAAGCATCAAATTTGTACAATTGAACAGAATAAAATAGCTTTGAATATTATTTATAGAAATGACTTCAAGCGATATATTTTAGATAATAAATACGATACTATTGCTTACGGACATTATCACATTGGGATGTAATTCTTTGAAAAAATTTCGCCCAATATCTGAATTACAAAAATTATATCGTGATGAACTTCTTGACAAAGTTACAAAGTTGAAAGTCATGAAAACTATACCTTTGCGAAAATACAACAAAGAAGAGCTGAAAAATATATTTTTTATAATGATTCATTGTTTTATGATGAAATTACAATGAATTTTAAAGTTAAATACTTTGTATTAAAGAATAATAATGATAAAACTAAAGAATCAAAAACTTTTATTCATGAAAACTTGTTAATTACATTACAAGTAAAAAATTATTTTTAATTTTTAATTATAACACTGAAAGTTTTAATAAAAACATGTTCTCATCCATACTTTATTCATAAAAAACATAATTACTTTCCTCAAACCCGATAATTTGGCTTGTTTGACCTAAATGTATCATTTTGAAAATTTTATTCATAAAAACTTATATTTATTCATACTTTATTCAGAAAAACATATATTTATTTTTATTTTCACTCAAACCAGCCAATTTGTATGGTTTGACGCAAAATAACCCAATTTAAAAATTATACTTTTTTAAAAACATATAACTATTCATGTTTCATTCACGAAAACACATATTTATTTATAAAGACATTTTAAAATTTTCATTCATGAACATATATAACTTTAAAAAGTCATGTTATTCATGAACACATACATTTATTCAAAAAAAACATATATTTATTCATACTTTTTTCACAAAAAAACTTATCTTTTTTCATAAAACATATATTGATACATAAAAACATTTTACGAAATTTTATAAAATAATTCATACTTTATTCATAAAAACATATATTTGTTCATAAAAACGTATATTTATTCATACTTTTTTCCAAAAAAATTATCTTTTTTCATAAAACATATATTGCATAAAAACATTTTACGAAATTTTATAAAATAATTCATACTTTATTCATAAAAACGTATATTTATTCATCCCTATATAGTATTAGAGTTGTTTTGTCTGTGTGTCTGTCTGCAACGCTGCGAGTTAGAGGGGTCATAGTGTGAACTATGAGTTGCGGTTTTTTTTAATCGTTTTATCTCGCCGAGTTAGGTGGGATAAGACTCTGTCCCGATATTTTTGAAAAAAATAATTTTTGACCAAAATTTGCCTTGGGGGACCCTTTTGTTTGAAATTTTTGAAATTTTCCTTTCGAGACAAGAAATTTTCAAAAATATTTTGTAATTTATTGGCGTCATTTCAAATTTCGGGGGTTGTATTGTAATTTTTTCAAAATTTTAAAACTTTTTCGTAATTTTTGGCGTTTTTTCAAAATTTTAAAACTTTTTCGTAATTTTTTGGCGTTTTTTTCAAAATTTGGAAAGTTTTTTTTGTAATTTTTGGCGTTTTTTCAAAATTTGAAAAGTTTTTTGTAATTTTTTAGCGTTTTTTTTAATTGATTTGCAATTTATGCTTTGATACCCCTATAGTATTCTATATCTATACCCTTTTACATTTGTTTACATTTGTTTCATAAAATGAGAAATAAGTTTTTTTGCAAAATATAACAGAGAAATGATGAAAGAGTGAGAGTTCACATCATGGCACATGCCCCAAGCAACTAACCACACATAAATTCCAACCAACACTCTCTACGTACTTTAACTTTTCATCACTCTAAAAACAAACACACGGGTCCGTAAAGCGGACTGCAGCCGGCTAGTACGATGTATTTCCTTTGTATTTCCTGTAGGTAAAATATGGTATCCGCAAGCTTAATCCGGAAACCAGAATGTGTTCCTGTGTCTTGCGCTTCCTTTGCTCGTCTGCAGTGCTCTACTGGAGTCTTCGCTATCACCAAATTCCTGTTGAGACACTAATTTCTGCTGTTGCTAAGTGGGATTTCTCAGGACCGAGGTATTTACACCCGTCGCATTCATTTAGTTTAACCTGACCGTGAAATTTAAGACGTGTATTCATCCTCTCTTTCATCGTGCTGGTCGTCAACTTAAAAAGTCCTTTTGGGTTCATCAATGCCCTACTCATTGGACTTAGATATCATCAGGTGAGAGAAGAAATGAGAGCTAACGAGAAGGCATTGTTGATTCAATAAATTTCAGGATCATGGCAAGTCTTCCATCTTCAACTTAGCTCATGAACTGGACAAGGAAGTTTGCCGATGCTTCAATCCCCAACTGGATCAAGATTGCATTCCTTACGATCCGGTGTTTCTTGTGAGCGCTCGACTTGACCCCAATACCGCGAAGATGTTATCATCGGTTGAGTGTGAACGCGCCAAGGGATATTTGTTTGGAATGGTGAGCAATTATATTCAGAAAGTTTTTGTAACGAATTTTAATTTTTCCTTCCTTAGCTTCTGAAAGCGGTGGACCATTATCCCAATCCTTTGCTTTGTCAAGGCGAAGCTGTTCTTTTCTATTCTTCACAATTTTGGCTCACTTAGAAGGAGACGGTAAGTTCCTTATTTTTTGCAGCAAAAAAGTTAGAAGCAAGTATTTAGGAATGGAAGGAAATTCCTTCATTGGCCATCCAGGTGCTCGTTACACCGGCTTCGGCAGCGTCAATTGAGCGCGTCCATTCCATGGGATCTCCAGCGGTGAGCAAGCAGAGGAATAGGACAGGCCACAACCTCTTTTTAATTAATTATACCTTACCTTGAATACCCCACCAACCACCTACCCGAACCACCTGCGGGTACCCGAACCACCAGCTGGTACCCGAACCACCTGCGGGTACCCACCTGAACCGAACCCTGCGGGTACCCGAACCACCAGCTGGTACCCGAACCACCTACCCGACCCGAACCACCTGCGGGTATCCGAACCACCAGCGAATACCCCAACCACCTGCGGGTACCCGAACCACCTGCGGGTATCCGAACCACCAGCGAATACCCGAACCACCTGCGGGTATCCGAACCACCAGCGAATACCCGAACCACCTGCGGGTACCCGAACCACCACGATTCTAAGCGATTGAAGTTAATCTTCTGACTTTAAAAATCGTTTGCCCGCATAATTTCGAGCTGGAATGCGAAATTCGAACAATTTGACTAATGCTGATTTCTATACTTGTGGGGTAAGGGTATATACCCGAAGGTAAAAGAGTAACATTTTACCCACCCTCATTTAATACCGGGTATGGGTATATACTCATGGGTATGGGTAGGTTATGAGGGTATGGGTATATAGTATATACCCTTATTTATTTGATACGGCACTTTGTGTTAAAACTGCAATAAAAGGTGATTTACCCCCCTAGTTTTGGCCCTAAAGGGTGGCGTTCTAATAGAGAGTGGCGTTTTATTAGAGAGAATACGGTATTATTTACGACTTCTTACCGTAACGTAACAACAAAATTTCAAAAAAGTTGTAGGGAATTATTTACGTACTGTTATTTTTGTATGTCAATGTCAACAGAGATGCATGCATGCACTAGGGCCACGCATTAAAGCCACCCAATAGCTCAAGCAGCTAGAGCGATGGCTTGGAAGGCAGATATCTAGGTGTCTGCTATCCCTAGTCATAACCGCACGCGGCCACTATCTATTGCATACCCAAGTATAGAATTGCTTCTTATTTTATCACTCTTAGCTTTTACCTCAGTTGTGTTTTCATAGTAGCTCCTCACTACGGTGGGGATGTAGTGAAAATAAAATATTGTCAAGGCTATCACCTACATCAAAGAATTTTTGCTGCTATTCCATTTTAAATGCATCCCCTCCCTCCGAATCATGAACTATTCGACACTATTGTCGGCAACCGGACATTTAGAAGAATTTTTGAAATTTGTCCGCGGACATTAAGCAGAATTATGCAACTTGTCCGGGGACAAATTACAAATTTTTAATAAAAGGGGAATTCCGTTCGAGAAGTTGGTGAATCAAGACCCAAAAATCTAATTTATGACCTTATGCTACTTTCATCGAAATTATCATTAAAAAAGTCTTAAATTTCAGAAAATGTTACAAAGACTGTTTTTTGCGCCTTTTTTAGTTTTCAAATTTTTGTAATTTTGGCTAAAATACGCTTTGGCTGGCCCAAAGTAGGGGAATGCAAATTTTTTGACTAATATCAAACTACAGCTCCTAAGCTACATATTCATTAAGTGCTTGTATAATCCAGGGTTAGTCAACGTGGCTGTAGAATTGGCTACAAGTTCAAAGTCAGGATTTTGACTAAAAACAAAATTTACGACTAAAATGGGTTCTAGCGGGTCAAAAATAACAAAAATTGAAAAAGTTCTTATTACAATATCGTACTACAGCTCTTAGGCTACAAGATAAGTAGATGTTTGTAGAATTATGATAAAGCCAGAATGGCTGTGAGTTTTGCTAAACATTCAAAATCAGATAAATTTTTAGTCAAAAAAGCATTATATTGAATTGTAGTCAAAAATAGCGATTTTTAGCAACTAAAAAGTACCCTTTTTGACCATTTTTAAAGGGATTTAGGGCTGTAATGGGGTGGAGAGGGCCCGAAACGATGTGGGAAAAAAGTAAGATATTGAACATAGCTTTTTTTAACTGTGGCCTACAGAATAAAGAAACTCTGGTATGCATGTCTTTTATGCATCCAGAGTCACTTTCGAGTGATTTGTGTCTAAGGTATGTGGGTGTGCGCATCTCAACCCCAAGCCCCCGCCGGGGGCTGGAGAGTTAGAGATGCGCGCAATCACTTACCTTAGACATGATTACGAGCAAGATTCATGATCAAAAATGCATTTAGAGTCTCTTTTGCCAAGTTCTAGTGAGAAAAATAAGTAAAAAATGAAAAAATAAGGTATCCAGCTACCCTCTAATACCAATTACCTTGGTCAATTAAAATTTAGTCAAAAAAAATTTTTCAAAAAGTGCCGTACCCTTTCGTTTTACCTTAGACATGATGCCCCTATAAACATGTTTTCTACACGTTTCATACCCTGAAACACACAAAAAAGTAGTTAAAACCACTTTTTGTGAAGACTTGCTATAATATACTCTGGCCCAACATTTTTGTATAAAATCGGTGGCTTGAGACAGTTTCCAAAAATTATTGGGGGAAGGAGAGTATATGATACACAAGCGTCCAATATTTCATTGTAACACGTGGCACACATGTAAAATTTTTCAGGTGACATGAAAACTCATGCAATGATAGCTTTCTTCTTGCTTTTTTCTTTAGTTTTAATTCACGTTTTTCAAGTCAAAGGCAAAAGAGTAAGGAACGCGAAAAAATTGATTCTGCAACAAATTCTAGCAGTAAATTCTAGCAATAACAGCACAGCAGAAGAATCAGAAATAACCAAACTAATGGCACCAATTGTTACCAAACTAACTGCTAACTTAAAAGGCAAAAAAGGTGCAAAAACCTTAGATGATCAAGTTGTTTTTGAAATTATTGTAACTGACTTTCAAACTTCAATTAAGCCAAGTAATGTTCTTCACTGCACTCTGTATAAGTATTTTGAACAACTGCTTGAAGAAGCAGCTAAACGTCTACAGTACAAGTCCTTAGATGAAGTGCCTGCAAGCGGGGTAGAGCTAAGCAAATGTGGATTACTTAGTTCAAGTCTAAGCCTAGTCTCTTTAGGGATTCGAGAGAAAGTCGAGGAAATGGAGGAAGTCTTAAAAAATAACCTGTCCTGCTACAAAATGCTTGTAGAACAAATAAAAGCTGGAAAAAAGAGCAAAAAGTTGGTATTGACTGATCAAGAAATGCCATTGGATGCAGAAAAACGTCAGAAAATAAAAGGCTTTATGGAAAAATTAGAAAAAGGGACAGATAACCACCTATGTGAACCGTTTCAACAAATAGATAAATTATTTGATAGTTTTAAACAAAAAATGACACCAAATAACAACATTGTTAAAAGAGTAGCGAACAGAGTTAAACGAAGTTCACATAGTGCTATTAAATTTGAAATTGTCATGGGGGCTATTAGTCTTTTTTTAATATACAAAATAGTTACCGACTATTTTAGACACCGAAGAAATGATTCTGTTGCCCAGCAAACGCCTACTGTTAATCCTCATATTTTACCTGGATTCCAGCCTACAATGGATGCTAATCAACCGTCCATTATTGTTGAGCAGCCAGACCCATTAGTACCTAGTCTTGCTGTGCCGCAACCACTACCACGTGAATCTGCCGATAGACTAGCAGAAATCCCCTATTTTTTGAGTCGGCCACCCGTCTAAAAGAAAATGAAAAATTAAATTTTTTTTGACTTAGAAAGAAGAAGCTTATGGTTTAGTTATAGTTTATAGTTATAGTTATAGTTTAGTACCTAATTTGTGATTTTTTGATCAAAACTTGATTTTTGATGATTGGTTAAAGTTTTGTCCTGAAAATTAGAATAAAATCTCTTGTTACACAAAACTCTTTAAAAGCAAACAAAATCCCTTAAAACCTCAAGCTTTCAAATTTCTTGTTGAGCTGATTCCTCACTTTTGATTTCATCCGTCAACACCATTCTCCAAAAAGATCATCTCAATCACAAGCGTATATCCAACCCTTGGTTTAACCACGAAAAGTTCATTTTTTGGATGCCTTGGCCCACAAGCTGTTTTTTTACGATTTGGAATCTCATAAAAATTAAAATCAGCTTGGGGGACCAAGGCATCCAAAAAAATTTTGTGGTTAAACCCATAGGTGGCTAAACGCCTGTTTTTTGTCTTTAGTGCATTAAAAAGCATGGAAAAATGTCAAGAGCGACATTAAAAATGAAGATACTACTTTCAAACCAGCTTGTGTTAGAGCGAACTGGAAAAAACGTGTTTTCCTGCTTAAACGGGACAAATACCGCGTATTCAAGGCTCGCTTACAATGGAGGTGAAAACGCCGGTTTACTAGGACCGAATTTGCCCCAAAACAACACCAAAACACTCCTAACGACCCAAAACCACTCCTAACCATCCAAAGTACCCAAAGGGTAATATTTGGGTGGTGCGTAGGGTTGGCCTACCTCTCTCCCCCCGATCTCGGACCAAATTTTCCTTATACCTCCCCTCGCACCTCCCTTACATTTGTTTACTAGGGTTGGTATACCCCGTTCTCTCTCCTTCATCCCAACACCTCCACCACCTCCCCCCCAATAGACATTTTTACGTCTTATTT
Source organism: Ditylenchus weischeri (assembly GCA_029231635.1). NCBI lineage: Eukaryota > Metazoa > Nematoda > Chromadorea > Rhabditida > Anguinidae > Ditylenchus > Ditylenchus weischeri. Next base: position 359,759 of record JAMRYI010000008.1, read on the forward strand.
TTTAAAATCTCTATTTAAACACATCATGATCCAATTCGGAATCGTTTTCACGGTGAAAGACTTTTTTTAATTTTTCGTGCATTCAGTTTCTAGGACTTCATGTCTTTATCCATTTAAGTCTCATGCCTTTCCCCAGTTCATGTCTTTACTACGTTTAGGCCAATGGATTGCTTAAAGGATCTGAATCTGCGAAAACTCTTCCAGCTGCTTGACTCCAAAAGTGATGATGAGTTCATTTATTGGCTGCAAGAATTAGGTCTTCTTCATTCTACTCGATCGTGTTCGTTTTGTGCAAAGCCAATGACTTTCCGAAAGCGTGCGGACACTAGATCTGATATTGACGGCAAATGTAATCTTCTTTGGTGGTGTTCGAACTCTCGTGGATGTAAAAAAAGGCCGACTCTGGGATTCTTTAATGGAAATTTTTTTGAGGAACATAAGCTGCCGTTGAAAGAAATGAGAATTTAGCATCTTTGAGTGTTATAACCGTAAACAATTGTTGCCCTGTACAGATTTTTCTCTACTCTTACTTTTGAGCTTATGGTTTGGCAACTTCAAGTGTCTTGTCGAGAGAATTCCGTCGGGAAAATGGTAAATTAAAAAAAAAATTCTGTTTTTCGGATAAGAATGTCTTGTCTGCTTATAGGGACAACAATTGAATCGAAAGCTCAAATTGAATCGAAAGCTGTTTTCGGACGTCTGTCTTAAATATTTCATTCGAAATCCTGCGAGAATCGGTGGGCGCAATGTCATCGTGGAAGTTGACGAGTCTCTCATAGTCAGTAAGAGAAAATACAATGTGGGGCGCGTTCCTGTGGATTTGTAGAATGAATCTAGACAGTGGTATTCGATAGTATGTTTTGGAAAACTTTATAGTGCTGATTTGTTACTTGCATATGCACATTTTTAGGGGACTCAAGGAATTGCTTTATCACTCCAATTGTCGATCAAAAAGCCGTAACACTGTGCTCTGCCATACTGCCTGGATCTATCATGCATGATGGACTGGCATCATGAAGTGCTACACAAGTAAGGTTTCTCTGATCGATATTCTGTGTTTTTGTATTGCTAATATTCTACAGATACAATTTCGTTGATCCAGACAATTCGGAGGTCTACACGCAAACAATTGAGTCGGTGTGGAGAAAATTCAAGCTGCTTGCTTAATCGTGCGCGGGGAGGAACACATAGACATCTCTTCATGAATCTCTATTTCCTGACGAAGCATATCTGGAACAAGAAATTCGGTGGGCCAAATGTTTTATATTTCTTGTGGAAACATGTGTCTGAAGTGTTTATATGCGTAAATGGCAAAATTGTCGATTACGAATGGGATCATGATGTGTTTGAATTGATGTTTGACAATAATAATGAGTAAAGATTTAAAAAAAAGACGTAAAAATGTCTATTTCATTTGTTTCTTTTTGGGGGACACATTGCACAGACACACCCAAGCATATAAAAAATACTTAGGAGACGTTTAAGTATTATTTTTAAATAAATGAAAAATGCGTCCCCCCTGCACCCCAAGTGCATAAGTACCAAAACATGGTGGAAACGTCATAGAAAAAATATTATGCCGTCATGAGAGAAAAAGAATTTTGACCAATTTTGAAAGCGATTGGTCCCCTGTGGTTTTGACTAAATCTGTGACAATAAAAGAGAATCTGTGACAAAAAAAAGTTTTGCCTGACGGATATCTGCGCAAACCCACATACCTCATACTGAGGTCTTGGCTAAGAAATTTGCTATTTTGATATTATCAAACCGTGTTCAGCGTATGGCTTAAGTACAGAATCCCGCCCCACGCAGAGTGGTCGGGTGGAGAAGATAACTTCATACCGTATTTATTCTAATAGAGCACCAGTCTCTAATAGAACACTAGAACACCCCTTGAAGATGACTGAAATTAATAGAAGAAAATAAATTTTTTTGAAAGAAATCGTTAAATATTTTGCCAAATTGTTCAAACAATGTAAAGTCTGCTAGTAATTTGTTGTTGTGCGATTATTGGATTTGTTTTAACTGCTGGTATAGTATTCCTTCCCCTTTCATACGACTCAATAAAGTATGTACTCAAGCAGCTGTTATTTGGCGCATGCACAAACTTCATACACTTTTACTATAATACACTCCCTATAAGATACACCTGGGTTCGGTCCTGTGCAATAAATTTACACTCCATATAAAATACAGTCAATAAAAATTAAAAAAATAAATGAAATTTTTGAATTGCCGCCATTGCTGCTGGAAATTTTTGTTGCGCAGAAATATTTTTGTTCACTTTTTGTCATTGTACATTTTTCGCTGCTCAATTTTTTGTCTGTTATTTTTTGACTGATTATTTTTTTCTCTTCAGGATAACATGGAAACTCCTAGCAAGAAGCGCCGCGTCTGCAGCAGAAGAAAGAAGTGATCGAAGCATCAGAACGCAAAAGTTTGGCGGACCTCGGCAAGCAATTCAATCTTCCAAGGCCGTCTATTCAAAACATCATCAGCAACAAAGAAGCAATAGTAAGTGCAATCAACGACGATGGTGAAGCAAAGCGAGCTCGAATGACGACAGTGAAGCATGAAGATCTAAAAGAGGCTGTCCTGCGCTGGGTAAAGTAGGTCAGAAGCCAAAACGTCGCAGTCACAGGTCCATTGGTTATGGTAGGATTTTTTTTCTTCTAATTGAATTTTGTTTGTTTTAGGAGAAAGCACTGATTCTGGCAAAGGAACTCGCAAAGCCACTGAAGTAGTTACTGGAAAATGAAAAACGACCACTGACTGAAGAAAAGGCCAAAATAGAGCAGAAAGCCAAAGAATTGGATTCGTTTCTAGCTAGTGAAGGATGGTTGGGCATGTTCAAACACCGTCATTCGTTCACCTTCCTCACCAATCAAGGAGAAGCCGGCGAAATCGACATGGAAGCTTTGGCAAACTGGCAACAAGAAATCCTGCGGGCGGAAATGAGCAAGTTCTCGCCCGATGATGTGTTCAACGCTAATGAGACTGGACTGTTCTGGCAGCTGGGGCTGCTCTTCCTCCACAATTTCAGTGGCCACTCAAACATCAAGCTGGAACAAATCGCTCTGAAATTTTTTCTGCCAAACACCACAGCATATTCTCAGGTTTGCCTTTAAAATATATTTGACGAGACTTTATTTTAAAAGCTGTTCTAAAAAACCTTTTTTAGCCGATAAATTTTTTTTAGCCGATGGACCAAGGAATCATCGAGAACCTCAAAGTGCATTACCGCCGTTTCCTTCTCCGTGAGCGCAATCGACGACGACCGGTAGTACAAGATCAATCTGCTTCACTCTCTGCTTCACACAAAATGACTTTTATTAACATAAAAAAAGAAAAGTTTGTAACCATTAAACATTGGTCATTCAATGAATTTTTGGTTGTAATTCAAACAAGGAACATTTTAGTATTTTGATTGTATATGAAGTTAAAATGGGCTACATTGGAGTTAGTAGCTGTTGAAAAATATTAGCTGAAACTTAATTCTTGGGTAATATTTTTTTGGGCAAATATACTGAGAAAAAAGATAACCCTTAATTTTTTTACTTTACCTATCTTTTATATAAGAACTTGACATGTAAACCTTATTCATTATGCTGTTCAAATAATAAAGTACACCAAAAATACTTTAGAGCAATTTATTGTATATATTTTTTGACAACTACTTTAACGCCGGCGTTTGTTTTTATCGCGGCGTAACGCCTTTTAAACGCCGGCGTTAGAACAATCCTGGGCAAGAGAAGGATACCAAAAATATCATTTTCCGATTATGTCTTAGTTTTTTCGCTCACTGCTTAATATTTGATATTAATATAATATAATATTAGCATTAATATAATATTAATATAATATTTAATATTAGCTCAATATTTTGAGCAGTGGAACACTTTCCATAAAGTGTGGACTGTCATTTGTTATAAAATTGACGGCTTGCCAACACAATGGCAGAAAAGATATTGAAGCAAGTTCAGTCAGAATGCAAAAAAGGTAGCAGCTGAAACACCTATTTGATGCAGAATTTCATATGCTTTTAAATAAACACAAATTTACCCGTGTTAGTAACCGTATAACATTCAAAGTATTTGCATGTTTCGAAAATTTTCAAATTCAGTTCATTCTTATAAGCATTGAAAAACATTTCTATCGCCGTTTATATTTCAGCACTTGATTGTAGAAGAAAAAGCAAATTCTGCTCATCATTTCATTACCAAACAAGACACCAAACCATAATTAAAAGTTTTAATTTAAAACTAGTGCAACGATCAACAAATTTGTTGGTGACCAGGCTTTTTCCGGGTTAATTTAAATTCGCGCTTTTTATGGCGTTCTATATTTTCACGCTTTTTTAACAAAAATTGTTTATTTTTGTAAATTTAGGCAGTTAACGTTAAAACAGTCTCAAACCTGTCTTCCAAGTTGCAAAAAAAGTTTGATATAGCTTTTATATAAGTACTATTAAAGTTTTCATCTCGACTTCTGAGCCCTACTTTCCCTACCTTTTGCTGTTTTTTCTGTCACATATCCTAAGTCTAGTATAAATCCACCCCTGAATTTGGTGTGGGAAACCCACAATTCGTAGGGATGTTTTAATTTGAGCCATTTGAAAATTGTCCATTTAAAGCATAAACTTTGGCGTTTTAGTTTAATTTCAAAACAAAATTTTCGTTGATTCAGCAAAATTTCTCGAAATAAAAATCTATTCTTTATCTACGGCTATTTGAAGCTTCTGATTTTTCCATGCTGAACCTCGAGGTTCATAGGCATATTTAGCATTTCTCTAAACATGCAAGCTGTTATAGCACTGTGCTATTTTTGTGAAAACCATGGTTAGTTAGATTTATAACTATTAATTTATGTCTCGTACAAAAAAATAAAATTTTAGGTCCGAGAATTGGTAAAAAATATTTAAAAAAGGACTCATATCAAATTTTACTTATGATATTTAGTAATGACATGTCAACCAATGAGAGGCGCAAACTCCCAAAAAGATAATGCCTGCAGATTCCCGGTTGACGGTAAATATTTTTGTGATTAGACAACTTTTTTGACTGTTTTGCTTCAGAGGCTATGGAAACAGATGCAGAAATACCTCAATACTATGGGGACACCATTGTAAGTAACCTCAGTTGTGTAACAGTAGTTGTGAACTCTTGGTATCAGATTATTCAAAAAGTTTCCTCTGATTTTTATTCAACTAACTCAACCACAAATCACTGTGCCTTCCATCGTTGCATTAGATCCGTAAATCCTTGGACGAAGAAGCCAGAAAACCTGTACTCGAATTTTTGTAACGAAAATCTCCATCCATTGCCACTTCAGTCATTGCAGAAGTGACAACAGACGTCACCAATCAGACGGCGTCTCATCTCCAGTCAAGCGCTCTCACCGTGAAAAGTTTATGCTTCTCCACGACAATGCCACTCCTCATCCATTCCAAAATAACCGAAAGGGACTGAAATAGATCAGCTGGGAGGTTCCTACTTGCACCTACTCTTACTTAGTCGAGATGCCGCCAACGGATTTCAAGCTTTTCTGTTTTCTGCATAATCGCCTCAATAAAAAAGAGTTCAAAATCAAAGAAGAGATCAAAGTCTGCGTCAAGATGTTTTTTGGTCGCCAGCAGAATTAGCAGATCTAGTGGATCGCTGAAAGGTTGACCTTGAACCGCGCTGTTACCGTATTTCCTCCAATAGGATGACATGCTTGAATAAGGTGACAGCCTTGCCTTTGATATCTCAGCCCAAACATTTTTTCTTGGCAAATCAGTTTTTTTTTGCTTTTTCCCAAAAACTCTACCGATTCTACTTTTTAGATTTCGGTTAGGCACCCTATCTATCCCAAAATGTGGATATCGACCGCGAATTCTTTCATCGAATTTTTCTTATTTTTTTGGGGTTTGAAAAATAAGATGACATGTTAGAGCAAATACGGTAGATACAAAATAAACTTCAACCTGTGATTGAATTTGTTTAATAAAAAATCCGAGAAAACTTTTTGACCTATCTAAATCTTACTTAAATGCAGGATGAAATAGTGGATGAGGAGGAACGTTGCTCCGCCTGTAGCTCTTTTGGAAGTGGGCTCGGAATTCTATCTAGTAATTTAAAAAATTCAAATTTATCTGTGTGTCTAAATAAATTATAGACGACCACCAGGCGGAGACCAGTTACATAAGCACCCAAATGCCTATCTCCGAGCGTCTCTATCAAATGATCAAGCAATCTTGGTAAATTTATCTTTTGGTGTAAAGCTTAATGATTTGCTTATTTGTTAAGCTTGAGATCCCTCAGTGTGGAAATATCAACTCCACTTTTTGTGGAAACTGGGACTCATGACTTCCCCTCAAGTTGGTTTGAGCATTTAATATTTAACTTTTTATTTGTCTAATTTACAGCCTCAAATGCGCGTCTCAATGTTTTATCAACTTCAAGGAGGCATGTTGGCGTAGATAGGGTACTTGAATAGACAAAAAATTAGTTTTAATTAGTACATTTTTCGTTTAAAGAGGCATACTCACCTGTTCAAATTTTGTCTCCGCCAATTAAAATTTTTTCCTAATCATTGAACTTCTACAAGGGTTTTTCAACTTGGTTTCTGACATAACTATACCTAAAATTAAATTCTAGGCCTTGTTTTGTTGAATACCAAGTTAAAAAATCCGTACAGAAATCCAATGATTAGAAAAAAATTTGAATTGACGGGGACAAATTTTGAACAGGTGAGCATGCCCCTTTAAGAACTCTTCAAAGGAGGACAAAGATGGCGTGGTTTTGTTCGGCGATGATGAAAATGGTAAAAATTATTCACAGTCAAGTCTCAACATACCAATGTCAATTTTTTAATTTTTTTAGATGAAAATTTTCGCATACTTTTCGAATATTCCGAAAGATTGAAAAAACTTGGATTTTGGTCACTTTTTCATTTCAAAAGTCCGTTTCTCAGCACTCAGATTTGCAAAACTTATTATGTGAAGTAGATTTTGCAGCTCTTGAAATGCGCTACAACAAAGTGCTAAGATGTTGTTGAATCACTAAACCCAGAATTAAACTTTTTTACCAGCTAAAATGATAAAAATGTTTATCAACTTCTCAAAATAACCTCACATCTGTTTCAAGCTAGACTTTTCAAAAAACAATCCATATAAAATAGATAGCACATTTTTAAGAGAAATAACAGGGCTACACAATGGTGTATTTGGAATAATTTTTCAAAATTTTTTTGATACCTGAAAATTTGTTTTAAACAACCTTCTTTCACGCGGTATACACACATTTTCATTACAGGCTACACCTTATCCATGACATTTCGGTAATTTTCAACTAAAATGGTACATTTAAAGCCTACCAGAAAACTCATTTAGACTACGAGATGCCAAAGCTCGTGGTTTCAACAGGAGCTACTCACTGATTGTGCTGAGCCGCGACAAACTGATGCTATTAAACAATTACGAGTTTTTCCTTGGCGGATTCTCTGCAATAATCTCCAGGCTGCAGGTGATCTTGCTGGACTTCACATTGTTTTAGCCAAAAACTCGTAACGGGTGGTCCAAAAGTTCTGTTACAAACTTTGAGGCCAATTATTTTAAACTTTTTTAAAGCAATATTTTTCACACGTTATACCATCTTGTAGCCCTGACTCTCCTCTACAAAATGAGGTATCACACATACACTTTATTCATCAAAATGGCCACCATTTGCTTCAATACATTTCTTGAGACGTTTTGGAAAGTTGTCAATGGCTTTTTGAATCATTTCTTGTGGAATCTCGTCCCATTCTTTCACCAGAGAGGCCTTCAAAGCTTCGATCGACTTGTGTGGCTTAGAGCAGGCTTTTGACTGGAGGTACGGCCATACAAAGTAATCCATGACATTGAGATCCGGAGAGTTGGGCGGCCAATCACCTTTGATAGCTGCATTGTCGCCCCAATGGGAGTCAACCTGATGAAGTCGGGGAAGTGTTCCTCGATCCAGTTCTGGGTTTCCACAGCCCGATGTGAAGGAGCTCCGTCTTGTTGGAAAGTCCACTCTTCTTTCATTTTCTCCTCGGCCCATGGGAAAACTTCATCTTCAAATCGCTTGATGGCACGGGAGACAGTCATTTTGTTTACGTTGAGTAGGCGTGAAATTTCAGCTTGCGAATTTCCTTCTTGGTGTAGTCTCACAATTCCAGCTCGAAGATCAGACATTGTTATGATGTTGTAGACGTATAATACCTTATTTTGTAGAGGAGAGTCAGGGCTACAAGATGGTATAACGTGTGAAAAATATTGCTTTAAAAAAGTTTAAAATAATTGGCCTCAAAGTTTGTAACAGAACTTTTGGACCACCCGTTACTCTGCTTTCAGGCAATGGCCAAGTCTTTCTTTGTGATGGAGCAGGAATTGGATGACAACAATCTGCGCCTAGCCACAAATGTGAACAGGACAGACCGAGCACAATGGCTCCCTCACCAGTTCTACCCCAAAAACTTTGTGTTGGACACGTCCAGATGTCTGTCAGTGATCACCCACAACAGGGATATATTCACTATTATTCATAGGTAGGTTCTACCAAAAGATAGAGCAAGGAACGATCATTGGCCAAAATCAGATCCTAAATGGACCGAAACTTTGCCAAACGACCAGGTGGCCAAATATCACCCAATTTTTGAAAATTTCAATTTAAAATAGCCAATTTTGTGAGAAAAAATTTTCGAAAGTCCTCTTTACCCCAAAATTTCTCCCTGAATCCGAGTCCGTTGGGATAAAGTCAAAGTAATTTCTAGGAGCTGAGATATACATCTAAGTAAGCTGGTCTGCTCTAGCTCTAGTCTACTGTAGCTCTGTCTCAGCACCTAATAATTATCAACGGATTTGGATTCAGGGAGACATTATGGGATCAGCATAACATTTGAAAAACTTTTCTTCACAAAATTGATAATTTTCAATCGAAATTCCAGAAGTAAGGTCATAAAAGGTCACGAATCGATAGTCGTCCAAAAATTTGGACTCCAAAAGACCGACTTCTCGATAACCTCGCACTTCTTTGGCTTAGTTTTATGTGAAGAGCTATGACATAGGGTATTCTCAGATGAGCCAGGCAGCCACTATTGTCTGAATCCACATTTGTTTGATAACAGACAAGCTAAGAAATTTGGCACTTTGAATTTATGACCTCAGTGATTCCCGGATTGCGCAGTGGATCAACTGGATTCCCTAAAAATTTCCGGCGCTACTGGAGTATACCACCCCCCCAAATGAAATTTTTTTTGAACTTTTTCAAAACACCATTTTAACCATTTTTAAGCATTTGCTACACGTTGAACACGATAAAAAAGTGTTTTCACCTACTTTTTTTTATAAAAAGTCGATTTTTTCAAAATCTGATTTCTGTTTATTGTAACTTGGTAAATCAGATGTTGAGGATACCTTGACCCCAAAAAGATGGAATTTGAACATAGTTTTGTTAACTGGGTTGGTTGGTTAGAGAGACTCTTGATCAAAAATGCATTTAGAGGCTGTTTTTGCCCAGCTCCAGTGACCAAAACATGGTAAAACAGGCAAATGGTCGAAATTTCAAAATGCCCAAAACTCAATTTTTTATTGACCAGAACACAAAAATAATGTCTTTTTTGAACTCCTGGGGTGATTTTAGGTTGATATAGGGTGTTTGGAAACACTTAAAAAAAATTCATTTGGGGTGAGTATACGCCGGTAGGGTCAAATTTCCCTACAAGAAAAGCATTCCTAGCTAGGTTGAACACATTTTGATATTTGCTTTTGGTCAGTGTAGATCGAAAAATATCAAAAATTCTGTTTTCACCGGTCATTTCTGTAAACGACCACTGTTTCGGTACTCCATTTTCATAAAACGGGTGCGGGCTCATTGGGGACCGTGCGTCATAATGTAAAAACTGTAGTCGTTATGACTCGCAAAATCAGAATTCTTGCGATGTTTCGGACTAGAATGACCTGGAATGACCTGGAAAAAATTAAAAATTAGGATAAAAAAGTATCAGACTAGCAGGGGATCGAAGTTGAAGGGTGCGGACAGAGCTGCACCGAATATCCGATATCCGGCACTTTTTGACATCCGATATCCGGTATCCGATGCCCGAAAAAATGGCCAATTTTTGAAAAAAATTTCAATTTTCAAAATTTTATAAAAAAATTCAAAATTGGCTCTCTAAAAGTGGCACAATCCGGCACTTTTGCTCCTGCCTGTATTATTTATTAAGTTTAGGCAGATGCTTTACTTGCTCAAAACCCAAACAACATTGGCTCATGATATTGTTTTGGAAGGTATTGTGGTTCAATTTTTCGTTTTTCTGAACAATAATACCTGAATATTATTCAGGTGTGCCTTCACAAGACATGCTGGTAATTAGGAAATGAAAATGGATATATATTTACTAAATATTGCAGGTGATTATGGAGATGGAACAAAACACTCTTGAAGAAAATGATCTGGTGACTAGGTATTAAATTTATTCTCCAAATCTATATCTGGTCACCAAAAATTTTGTTTAGTCATTCCACAAACACTGCGCCTCAAACCCTCCTACACCTGCACAATCTCCGTGTCATAGGTTTTTGATTTCAGCATGCTTACCAAAAATACTTTCGTTACAAGATATTCTATTTTAACTGCAAAAATTTTGATAACAGCTCACTTAGGAACGTCCACTCAGTAATTATTGTATCAATAATTTACCTTTTCAGCCACAAGATTTGCGGGTATCAGCCATTCCTTGCTAAGCATGCTTTTGTGGCAAGTTGTGGTTGGTGGACAGGTGGGTTCATAAAAAATTTATATATTGAGCTGTTCAATAAGTTCCATGTTGTCGACTTTTCTAGCTGAATTGTTTATATTGATTTATAAAATTCTAATTTTTTGATGTGTTTACTAATACAAACAATCAAAAAATTGCTTTATATTTCTTTATTTTGAAAATGCAAATTTGTTGAGTACCTTCTTGCGATAAGTAATAAAAAACACTGTCATTGATTAAAGGAACACGCCCGTCGCCGATGGGAATATTTTAAAAGGCTTCAAACGGAAATTTGTTAAGGGGAAGGGGGGGGGTGGTTAACATTTTCTGGCCCGAATGGTTCAAATCTCACTGCGAGCATACATATTTCGGCTTGAGTATAGAATCCCCCCCACGCAGAGTGCTCGGATGCAGGAGATAACTTCATATTCGTGTTTCTCGACCCCGATTTCATGAGAAAGCCGGCTGTTTTTTTAATTCTGAGAAAAAAAAATTTTCGAACCACAGGGTGGTATCATGGTTTTTTTAGTCAAAATTTGAAAAATTTAAATTGGCGCCTTTTGAATTTTAAAGAGATTAAGGGCTGTATTGGGAGGGGAATGGAATAAAAGGGGGCCACTAATCACGGAGGGCCCACTAACAAGAAGATGTTGAATATAGTTTTGAATACTGGGAAATTTTCGTTTTTTACCATGTTTTTCAACTGGGCTGTAGCAAAAAGAGACTCTATATGCATTTTTGATCTAGAGCTTGGAGTTGAGATGCGCACAACCTTATACCTTAGACACAAATCACTCGAAAGTGACTCTGGATGCATGAAAAAGCATGCATACCAGAGTTTATTTATGCGGTAGGCCCCAGTATTCAAAACTATGTTCAACATCTGCTTGTTAGTGGGCCCTGTGTGATTAGTGGCCCCCTTTTATTCTAGTCCCCTCCCAATACAGCCCTTAATCCCTTTAAAATTCAAAAGGCGCCAATTTAAATTTTCCAAATTTTGACTAAAAAAACCATGATACCCCCTTGTGGTTCGAAATTTTTTTTTCTTAGAATTAAAAAAAGAGCCGGCTTAAAATTTTTCGGGACGGGACACCGGGACAGGACAACCTACAAATCTGTTCCGGGACGGGAATCCGGGACCAAGTGAAATTCCGGGACGGGGGACTGGTTTTTCCGGTCGGGACGCAAAAGCTCGAATTTGACATACCAGTTAATGAAATGACAATGAGAAATTCCTCGGAAGGGAATGTTGTTGATACGGAAGGGTTTTCACGGTCGAGAAATGAATTTGATACACTCGTTTATTCTCATATAACAAGTACAAGAAAAGGGTAATAGATCAACACTTTGTTCAAGAACATCAACAGATAGAGTTTTTAGATAACATAATTTTAGCGCCAGTTCCGGGACACATTTTAAAAATCCGGGACGGGACAATAAATATGGAAACCGAAAAAGTTTCCCGGGACGGGACACCGGGACGGGACAAGGGTCAAATTTTTTTCGGTCGGGATACCGGGACGGGACAATCGCATGAAACTCCACCGGTCGGGACGGGAATGTCCCGTCCCGTCCCGCCTCCATCTCTAGTATGAATTACCCATATTGATTTCCTTAATTCAAATTTTTATTCGGGAGTAGTTTTATTTGCATCTCAACACCAGCTGTCAACCAGACATGGGTCAAACTTCTAGGGCCCATGTCTGTTTTAGATAAAATATGACTCTAGGATGACATTTAAAAATGTCTATATTATTATATATTTTAGAGTTCCATTTCATTAGAAAAAACATGATATCACAGTTTTAATTTATCAGATCATCGACGACATTTCGACGCCTAACCATCCTATTAAGATGATGTTAAAATACTTTCAAACTCCCCCAGGAAATCTTTCAATTCCATCCTTCCTAATTCTTCTTGCTCTTTTTCTATGCAAAAAATTTTGAATTCGTTCAGTAAATATATTTTCTCTGGGAGAAAAAAGCGGATTTCTTGTTAGTCGGCTTTTTTCTAGGCTGTTTTAGAGATTAATCTCAGATTAATCTCGGCTTTAATCGCATTCAGCAGCACTAACATCGGTGATGGGCATGCCCTTTGATAGCATCGGTGGCTCAGTAGTTAACCGGCACCGTACTGTGAAAGTCGGTCGGGTTATCCGTGTTCGACTGTATTTAATTCTCGTTTAAATTTCATTGCTACCCGCCTTTCAAAACATTGGACCTGTTCATAGTCGGGGTCAACTTTTTCTTAAATTCAAAAAAATGTCAATATTTTTCTTACAATTTTTTAATTTTTATATTTATGACCCTAGAGCAACTTTCTCAGCTCTACACAAAAATCTGGACAGTTTTTTAGAGTGATTTATGAATATTTGACGTATAAAAATTGGTGGGTGAAAAAGGTTGAGGGGTCAACAGGGGTCAACTTAGGGGTCGACATTTGCTAAAATTTTGTAGAAACAAGATTTTAAATTTCTGTTAATGCCATCTTGTAGAGCTCAAAAAGTTGAGTGGGGGTCACAAATATCAGATTTGGCACTTTCTCCTCAAAAAATTGATATTTTAGCACTTTTGAACAAAGTTGACCTCTAAAAAGTTGAGGGGTCAACTCGACTATGGACACAGCCATTCCCGTCGGCGGCGAGCATTCCCTTTAAATTTTTTTATTTTTCCTTGGTCCTGTCTGTTATCCCAAAAAGTCAAAATTTCCAAATTCCCGCCAAAACGCTATTCTGCTATTTTCTGTCTTACTTTATTTACTCTCCAAAATTCGATATCATTGAAATGAGTCCAAAAGTTTAAAAAAAAAATGTGGACCAAGGCGAAAAATTCAAACGTTTGAAGATTTTTTTACCGATTTTATGACTTTTTACAAGTGAGCCTACCAAAAAAGTGATTCTTAAATTATAAAACTATTCAAAAAAGTTGAAATAACTAGAGTTGTCGGCTTGACGTGCCGAAAATTTCGGCATACCGACATCCCTAAAAATAACTGAACTTATCGAAAAACCCTAGAATTCACACAGGTTTATAAATAAAACTTTAGATAGTAGTCAAGAGTGATTTCGCTGCAGCTAGGAAACATTTTCTTCTGGGTACTTTTTTGGGTGAATTCTTGCTGTCAATTGAAGTGTTTTTTTAGCATTAGGCAATCTTCTACCGGTCGGCTGTATTCGGCTGGCTTCCAATTCTTCAAACTATGTGCACAACTACAAGTAAGGCTTTATTGGTTTTGTTTGCTTAATAACTGTGGCTGAGTTTAGAGCCAACTTCTTGGGATGTCTCGATGAAATATGCATCCCCGAAGAAGTGTTCAATGAAGTTTTCGTGATCAAAATCCAACCTAGGCAGAGCAACACTGAATACTCAGAAGAGAACCTGGAAGATTTTGACTTTTTCGTTGAGAAATGTTCCCATAGGGATGGACCGAAACCGTCGCTTTTGCTTCGTTACATCGAATTACTGCTAGGTTGTTCCTATTTTTCTTTTAAATATTTTCTGACCCAAACGGCAAATACCAGTGTGAAACGGTGTCTGTGTTTAGGAAATCGAGATTCAGTAAATATAGTATTGAGTTTGAGGCAAAAAGCAGTTACTAGCGTTTCTTTTTTAATTTTGAGACAATTGAGTAGGCCATGCCGACTTTCAAATCACTCTTGTGGATATCCCTGCATGTGGATGGGGAATAAGTGAAAGAAATAAGGTGTTAATCCCTCTGACGGTTTATTGCGTTATGGGTTTATCGAGATTTGTCTGTAGTCCTGTCAAAGATGACGACCCGAAATAGATTCGACAAGGATGTTGGAAAGAAGTGTAGCTCTTTCGGTCCTTCATCGATCCATTGTTCTTGGTTCCATTCGCTTTCCTTGTCAGCAAGCCTCGATTCTTGGCCACCAACTTCTGTTCTCTCATCGATCTGCATCCACTACATAGATAGCACATGCCTTCAAGTCTTTCCTTCTTGGCATAGTTGTGCTAATGGACCAAGTGTAATATTTCGATGAGTCCACCTCGTAGCTTGTGAGTGCCACCTTTTATTTCCCAATGCGATGTAAGTGTATGAATTCCATTGCGTTAGCGATCTAAAGAGGAAAAAAATCCTTTTCGGATAGCGGAAGTGAAATTCGGATACAGAACTCGGATTATGATGAATAAAAACAAATACCTGCACTACTTTGTACGCCCTTCCCCAATCCCTTGCAATGAGGGAGGTTATTCTTTGCCGCGAAGCGGCCAAAGACCCAACTTAAAAAACCCAACAGCCAAAGACCCAACCCGCGAAGCGGCCAAACATAGAAAGTAGTACAGACATTTGTTTTTTCATCATAATTCATTACAAAAATACTAAAAAATCAGAAATGGAGTATTAGCGTGTTGTTGTATGTTATTGTTGGGTTACGAATAAAGAAATCTGAAAGTAACGAAGAAAATGAAAATTTTGGGCAAATTTTTTTTTCCGAAAATTTCTTTACGCCACCTGAAAACCTATTTTTCATACGTTTCACAGCTTGAAACGTCTAAGAAAGCAGTCAAAACACACTTTTGGTAGGAGGCGGTGTAACGAAGTCCAAGACAAGAATGATGTCTAATATGTCTTTTAATAATTGTTTCGGATATCTATAAGAAAGGGATTTGAAAAACCTTCGCGGGTTGAACCCTTCGCGAGTTGATATTTTACCCTGTTGTTTCGCGGCCGAAATGTACTCTTTCTCTATCTTTTTCTAAAAAAATGATGTCTGAAAATGAGCAATTCACTTATTTTGGGCGTATTTTTGAACTGGCCAAATAGAGCCGACCGCCAAAAGAGGGTTAAATTTTGATAACACCATAGCTTTTTCCAGACCCAGTAGTCAATGTCTCGACTTTGGATGTTGCTCTAAAAGCTATAAGATGTGATTGGCTAAACAATGCCAAGCTCATATTCCAACTAAGGCACCAGAAGGAAGGCATAGACATCAGCAAAATTATCAAAATAATCAAGTGCGGGACACAGGTGTGTGTCTTTCATTTAATATGTTTACTTTACTCCAAACATTAGTTTAGGATTCACCAGTGCTACTATTCTGGCAGTCAGGACTATCAAGGCGTTATAAACAGGTAGTTCTCAACACAATAAACATGGGTAGATGCAGCAATAGACGTATTGATTTTGGCAATGGTCAATGAATTTGTTGGAATTAGATAAAAGTGCTTTAATACTTGTTAGATTACCCAGCGATATAATAGTTTTATTAAGGCCCGTCTACAATAAGTGGGTCTGAGTCTGGACTAGGTTTGGTCATATCCCCGCCCCGTCCTTTATTCCTCCCTACATCGAAAATTCTGTAAATTAAACCCCTACCGCCACCTCCCCACCCGCATCAAAAATTGCTTGTTGGGGCAAACCTCAGTCTGGAATCTGAGTACGGATTTGGGTGTCTACAATGAGATCTCAGACTCTGGATCAGAGTTTAAAAGTCAAAATCATGCAAAATCAGCACTTTCGGGTCAAAATCAGCCCACTTGAGAGCCATACTCCAGGCCCAGACCTCAAATTGTGTCTGCAATGAGACCCTAGACCAGGGCACGTATATGTCCTTTTTAAAAAGATTTGTCCTTTTTTCGGGACCCCAAATCTTTTTTTATTTTTGAAATTTTAGTCAAAATCTTTTTTTTCGCTTCGAAATGGCAATAAGCACTGGATAAAATGACCTTTTTCCTTCAAAAATGGTCAAAATGTCCTTTTTTTGACCAAATGTCCTTTTTTTTTGAAATTTTGAGATACGAGCCCTGCCCTAGACCCAGATTTCCAAAAAACTTCCCGCATCTTTTTGTTTTTATGTTTTTCTGGTGGCATATTTCGAATGATAAGTGTAATTTTCTATAGATACTTATTGTAGACACATTCAGACTCTGAATCCATATTCAGAACCCCCTGACTGTAGACAGGCGTTTGCGTTCTCTATCTAATGCCTAATGTCCTATCTGGTCATTTTTTGCCATTGTGATTTATTTGCTAAAAGTAAGTGCTTTTCTGTTATTGTTGCCACCTATAAAGGAGGGACATCGAATAATTTATTGATTGATAAATGAATAAAATAATATTAATTTTGTGTGATAATTAAATTTTATCATAAAATTGAAGTTTAACTTACAAGGGAACCACCCACACTGTGAAATGTTAACCCTTAAAATTTTCAATATATATTTTAGCATTTTTCCATATTCCACGTTCCAGCATTTTCCCAATGCGCTGAATACAAAAATCATGCGTATAGTCATCCCTTTTATTGAATACAAAAATTTCAATTTTCGGACGCTTTGGTCCTCCAAGCAGGGAACTGCGTTCGGTGCTATATAGCACTTTTTAGCACTAAAAAGTGCTAAAAGTTCTTATTTAGCACCAAGTTAAATTAGCGTTTAGAGTCTTACTTGCACTTAGTGCTAATTTAGCACTTTTTTTCTTCATTCATGCATAAATTTGAGATATTTTGCTATTGCTCACAACTTTTTCCATTTGCGTATTCTATTTGAGTAGTTACAAAACTTTGGTATGATGTGCTGCTGCGATGCAATGTTTTTTGTTTTCGAAATACAATTTTTAATTTTAGAAGAGAATCGGTTAACAAATGGGTAACAGAGGTAGGAAAACAGTTTTTAATATGAATTCTTATTGAAAGATTTCAGTGAGTTTTTTCTTGTCTTGGTAGCTCTTGACCATTCCAAGGAGATAATCGTTGACCATCTGCTTGATTTCGGTACCAAACATGGCCTCTCCCGCCTTGTCTGCTATAATAGTGATGCCAAACATTCCCGTAAATTTAATGAATAACTCCATTAAAGATTTGGCTCCAAAAATTTTCAACAGATTTGCCCAGATCATCTTAATATCGCATAAAATTGTTGCAAAGATCCCAACTCGAACTCGGTGTACGTAAATGAGCCATAATAAGGTCGTTTTTTATTTAACTGGTGTAAAACAAGTTCGAAACAGATCTCTTATTATTTTTCTTAATTTTAAGATTATAGCCTAATTTTAAGAATATATGTTAACGCCATTGTATACCTCTGAATCTCCGTTTTGAAAAATTATACAAAACTCAGCTAGCTTGCGTAAGAAGAGTCAGCATTTGGAAATTTTCTATTTGAAATTGTTACTTTAAATTCAAACTTAGTTCCAAACTTATTTAACACCTATAAAAAGCCTATACTCTATCTACAGGTAAAATGAGTTTTTTTTTAAAAGAAATAGCTGTTTTAGATACAATTTAATCTTATTACACGGTGATAAAATGGTCACGGTATCGCTTATTATTCCTCGAATATAGTGCCTCAGACAACATGGAAAAATGCTAAAATAAACTGAATTTTTAAATGTTAATATTTTACACAAGCCGAAGTGGCGCCTAAATCATTCATTTTGAACAATTTTTGGGGGTCTCAGGTTCAATAACCCCCTTCAGCATGCCTGGTTCTGCAGAGTTTTGAGGTAAAACTCGAAATTTTGCATCACATGTCAAATCTGATGAATTTTCTGAACTTTACGCCCCTGGTTTACCCTGAAAGACGTTGAGAACAAAGAGATTTATGAATGAGAAGTGAGTTAAAAAACGTGACGGACAAAATTTGAGGACCGAGAATCCTATCAAAATACCATATGTAGATTGCGGGTGGTTTCTTTGTTAGTAAGGGGTATTTTTTTATAATTTATGGAAATATAGAAGCTAGAACATATTAGTAACAAAAACATTTGTGACAAAGTTCCGCACAATTTTAGCACAATAACTTTCTTTACAACAATGCTTAACGCTTCCTCCCTTCTAAAACCACCCATTCACTGTCACTCCCTCCATCTATGCTCTTTTGTGATTGTGTGACTAGTCTCAGGGAGGTTTGTTGCCTCAAATGACTGGGTGCTGAACAGCAAATGAATAGGTTGGAGATGGTCGATTCTTGGCAGGAATATCCTTCCGAGCAGCTTGACGGAAATTTTGCAGATGTTCCATCAAATACATTAAAATTCGGATCAGGAAAACATCTAGAAAAAACTAGGTACTCATAAAACGAAAAAAGGAAAAATCCACCTTTTGGCCTGGTTGTTCAGTGGATCAATTAGCGGAATATGGCCTTGTTTACAAAAAGCAATTGGAGAGCAACACAGTCTTTTGTTCAATTTGCGGCTGGACTTACACAAAAAGCCCTGAAATGTGCTTAGGCTTATTTTTAATTTGTCGAGCGGAATCGTTCTTTTCTTGCTCAATCTAAGCCGATTGGGGTAGTTGCACCCGAAACAACCGGAATTTTTTTCGGCTACGAACTGAAAAATTTAAAATCTGACTTTTTCGACGCTCTAAAATCAAGATCTACTATATTATTAGGAAAATTCGGCTCCTGTCTTGACCTATACACTCTAGATCTAGTAATATCTTAGCAACCTAGCAATTTTTTAAAATTCATGTCAAACCAGGGTCTTTTTTGCATTATAGGGTTCCCCAAAAAGCTCAATTTCAAAAAATGATGGTCAAAACAAAAAGTGACACAATTTTGGAGAGCCATCTGTATTCCACTGAATAAAAAACCAACCTCGGGGCAAACTGGCCTTTCCAAATCACAATACAGATAAGAATCATCAATGGGATGACGATAAGGTTCTCTATTTTCTGGACAAACATTGTCCGCATATTTGTGCTGTTGACAACAGACCGGTTGTTTAGTGGTTGTGTGACTGGAGCACTCGTATCCAAAGTAACAACTACCGTCTTGGGCACAGGATACAGCGCTTGACTGGTCATCCAAAAAGGTTTTTCTGCCCAAACATCTGGTTTTGTCTTTTTTGTCTGGTATAGAATTAGTTTCCCCTTGTTCACAGCAATACATCTTCGTGTTGGTTAGGGAAGGCTGGCATTGGTAGTTCTGAAAATTGTGCTTGTAAATCTTAGAACTCTTCAGAACACCGTCAAAAAAATTGAAGACGGCCCGAATAAGATTCCGAGACGAATTTTTAGTCAGAATTGCAACCAGGAGAGACTAAGATGAGGCCATGCCTAACTCGCAACTAAAATTGAAATTTTTTTACAACTTTAGTTTTTTCGGCTACGAAGCATTACAGCATACTCCTGAAATTTTTAATTATTGCATTAGCTTGGAGATAAACCAAGTCGAGCCATTCAAAACACTGCTTGCAACTCCAGAAAAAGTTAATCCTACATACTTGAGTATCGCCGCCTAAATATCTGGTATCTACAATAAATATCTAGTAGCCGAATGATGCCTCCTGAATATCACTACCTAAATACTGTCAACTGGGTACCATGCATTAAAAAAATATATTTTGTCCCACACAATTTTTTTTAAATACTAATTGTCCGGAAAAAAAATTGATTTGTGTTATACGTGACTGCCAGTTGTAGGTTACGTATTTTTTAAATCTTTACAAATATAAAAACCACTGACCACCGGACATATGTCATGGTCTTGAGTGCACTCCAATGGTTCCTGAACACTCCTTGTAGCTAATGCTGAAGATTCTCCACAAGCCAAATGTGACTCTTGGCGATATAGCCTCATTGGAGACCTCCTGAAAATCAATTATTATATACGCTCTACTACAATATACATTAGAAAAAATTGCACCTGGGCGTTGAATGGCAACATACATTGAGACCAGCCTGGTTGGATGCAGAGCAAACATAGGTGGGAGGGCAACTCTCCAATTGACTAAATAGAGACATTTTTTGGCTATTCAATAAATTTAAAAGTAAGTTCACCCCACTACAGAGCAATAACGCACGAATTGACCCAAGTAGGCTGGAATTTGACCGTCTCGACTATAAATAGATTGGGCTTTGAATAATAACAGCAAAGTCGTAATAGGTAAACAAACCAGAGCAGGTCATTTTTATTGGCGGCAGAGCAACATACATATACAGCTGGCTAAAATAATTTGTAAACATGGCTCCCACTCAGAGATGTGCATGGGCCGTTTTACGCGCTTTTTCTTTCAATTTGTTTGTCCATGTTTTCCATGCAAGTTATATGCCACTTGAAAGCTAACATTCAGGGCTATCTTTTCGCAAGCTGGGACACTTGTAACTTTTTGTGATGGATCGCGACGGGCCGTGAAAAAGACTAAAATCGTGATTTTCGGTCTTTTTTCACGACCCGTCGCGGCCCGTCCTCACAAAAAGTTGCAAATCCGCGGCCGAAGCTTGCAAAAAGATAGCCCCAAATGTTAGCTTTCAAATGGCATATAACTTGCATATTGTCGAAATAAAAAACATGGACAAACAAATTGAAAAAAAAAGCACATCCCTGCTCCCACCTAGTGCAGACGTTTTTTTATTTATCATAAATGTTATTCAACTATCTGAGCAGGCGCCTAATGACGCCTCACTTCTATTAGCTCTCACTTTTTTGAGGGTGTGTAAAGCCTAAGCCGAACAAGAAAAGCAATTGGAAATGACTCAACTAATTCAAACATCTAATTTTAAAAAATTACAACTACAGCAAAATTGTGATCAATTATCTCTCAATGAAATTTCATCGTTGGAAAAAGGCAGATTGACAAGTTGCTTACCACAGAA
This sequence comes from Ditylenchus weischeri, assembly GCA_029231635.1. Taxonomy (NCBI): domain Eukaryota; kingdom Metazoa; phylum Nematoda; class Chromadorea; order Rhabditida; family Anguinidae; genus Ditylenchus; species Ditylenchus weischeri. Next base: position 381,084 of record JAMRYI010000008.1, read on the forward strand.
GACTGGAGACACAAATAACCGGTGGGACAAGTATTGGCATTTCGGATGGAGCACAGTCTATACAAAACACACTGCCTATTTCTAACAATGGAAAATAAACTTTAAAAACCTTGGATTATTGTTCACCAAAAGTGTGTTGTAAGACCTGGGACATTGGATGGCTACAAATAGTTATTATGAAAATCATTTTAGATCCCAAACATACTTGAAGCCAGCCTGCAGCACATAAAAATTCCTGTCACTGAAGATCTGAAAGCGTAAAATGGAATTACAGGGGGTCCAAAATAAACGGCGTTTCAAATCTTTTTTTCAAACAACTTTTTCTCAATTTGTTCACCATACTTTTTCTAAGCGCCATATACCATTCGTAGCTCTTGAATAGAACTTTCAAACAAAAAAAAAGTTTTGGTCAAAAACATGAATTCCAATCAACAAATCAGCCCTCCCAAACAAAATAATAATTTACTAAAAATTCCGAACAATAACAACACAAAAATTCATAAAAACTTCAGATCCTATTGAAATACTGCTGAATATGCTTTTTGTTTCTACACAAATCAAAAGACAAACCTTGGAGCGAGAACATCTTTTCATCCAATACCACGAGAAAATGCACCGAGACGTCGAGCAGGAACTGTCCCGAAAGAAAGGCGTCACATCGTATAACTCGCTGCTGTTGATTGTTGGGAGAGAGGAAGTAAACTTTGACCTTCTTCTTCAGAGTCCTTTGCAGATCCAGCTTGCTGATTCGGCGCACTGAAGTCCTTGATATCCCCGGCCCTCTCGCTGTCTGCCTTTGCGAAGGATGTGTTCCCGGAATACGCGGCGGACTTTGCATCAGATAGCCGACTATTCCAATGTTTTCCTCTGTTCTGGCGCTTCTTGGACGACCACTTCCTTGCTTTCGGCTGATTTGTCCGTTGTTCTTCTGTATCAGTTGAAAGGGTAAACTGTAAACATTCAAAAATAAACCAACCTTGATTCTTTTGCAAGCTTTCTGGACTGAAGAATACGACCAATTTTCTTTGCCCTTTGCGTTGCCAGATTTCCACGGCATTGAGCTCTTCATTCATCAGAGTTCGTATTTTCACCGATTCATCACGCGAGAAAGGCATCTGTAACAAGAAAGAGGATGAGAATGCAAAAAAACATGTTGAAAGCGTAAGGAAATCAGTAAAAATGTTGCCACTGTTTCGGAGGACCTTTTGTCAAAATTTTTTGAACATAAGGAAACAAAACTTTTTTTGTTTGAAAGTTCTATTCAAGAGCTACAAAATGGTATATTGCGCTTAGAAAAAGTATGGTGAACAAATTGAGAAAAAGTTGTTTGAAAAAAAGATTCGAAACGCCGTTTTTTTTGGCCCACCCTGTAATAGACCATGAGAATACACAAAATAAACTTACTGAGCACACGAAAAGCCCTGAGGACAAGTCATCTGAAAATCGATAGATTTAAAAAATGTTGGCATGGGACTCAGGAACTCACATCCAGCGAATCCTGACAAAAGTGTCGAGCTCCCTTTGGGTCTTCGTAAGCACCTTAGAATCATCTTTTTGCAATTAAATTGATTATTTCTCAACTTACTCCACCCAGTGGGGCACGACAACTCCTCCACAGGTGGACGAAAAGTAACTGAAGGTGGAATTGGTGGCTGGATCTGATCTGAGGGCTCAAAGGGAGTGATTGAAGGGAAAGGAGTGACAGTAGGTGGAGAATCTCGCAGGCAACACACACTGATGCTCTTCTGATTAGAGAATGAGCAATCGTAGCCTGGAATTTTTAAATTGAGGTAGGCAAAAATTTTTTTTGCGCCCACTTCAATTTTAGTGTTGGAGACTGGGGGTGCGTGCGAGATTTCCAAAATTTGCGAGTTTGCGAGATCTCGCAATTTTCAAATGCGGGAAAATCGCGATTTTACGAGATTTTTTTCCTCTAATTATAGTCACTTGAGGTTTCACAAAGAGGCTTCCTAATTTCTGTGCAGTTGGCTTTACTATCGTTTCCACACTCCACGGTTCTTCTTTTGTTGCACCCTCCACTGTTTGGTATTCGCTTACCATAAGCCATTGCAGTTATTATAATTGTGTGGTGATAAACTAACAGTTGGACTTAACTGCAAAAGTAATTTTAGCTAAGTCCAACAGTCGAGAAATCTTACAGTTAAGGCCTGTTCACAATTGGAGCAAAAAGCCGCAGTAACATGCTCGCATGTTTTTGGCATTGTGTTTTTGACCTAATTTTTGATAAATTCTCTAATGAAAGTTACCACTATATTGTGACCAGTGAGATGAGCTGCTAGATGGGATGTGAGTTGAGTTACGACAGCATTCTTTAAAAGGTAGGTCAAAAACACAATACGAAAAACATGTGATTTGGCTTTTGCTCTCATTGTTAATGGGCTTTAAGACTTCACTATGAGAAATTTTACATTTAACTCAGTTTAAAAAACTGAGTTACAGTTAAAAATGTACATGATTTTTAAGTTTTTAGTTGAAACAGTGCAACCAAATTTAAAAAAATTCTTTGTGAGTTTTTCGCAAAATAAAAAAAAGTATTTGCGAGACTCGCAATTTTTCAAAGGACCCAGTTAAAGCAAAATAACAGTGGAAAGCACCAATAAAAATATTAACTTCAAAAAAACTGCAAAATGTACATTATTTGTATTTGTGAGAAGATGAGAAGAAGTGGCAGGATTACAGAACCCTACATGTCTCGAAATTGCTTCACAAAATCTTTGCTGCTCAGCTAGTAAACGCTGAAATCAAGAAAAATCATGGAATACATGGCGGTCAACACTTTTCAAAAAAATTTTGGACTAAAATCTTGCGCCATCCTCATGAAAGCAAAAAGTTTATTTGAAAATATTCAAATCTTAGGTTAAATGGATAAAATCCTTCGGTTAAATTGCCTTGAAGGCCAAATGTCAAATTTTGGTCAATTTTATGCAAAATTTTGCAAAATAATTGGCCATCACCTGAAAAGTATGTTTAAAGCATGCATTGGCTGCTAAACCGTTTAAAAACATGTTTTAGAGCAATTTCGCGACATCTACAGATTCTGCACAAATGTTATACGGTACATTTGAAAGGTTTAAACTATAAATTATACCGCATACCGTATTTCTTCTAATATATCGACACCCTCTAATAAACCGACACCCTAGAGGTAGGTTGAAAAATAAAACGATACCTTCTTATAAACCGACACCCCCACAAATTTTTCCAAAATTTTAAAGTCCTATCACGACATATTTTTTGTTGCTCGTCTATCCAGTGCTTCGTTTGTGACTGTTTTCTTTTGCTGTGTTTGTTGAATTGTTCCTTATTTATTTATTTCAGTGATTCGATGGATCAAATTCAAGAAAACTATGGAAGCGACGAATCCGACAGCGAAAACGAGCAACGTATTGTGTCCAGAAAGCGCAAGGCCTACTCAACCGACTGGAAACTTGAAGTCATTGAAGTCAAAAAGTTCAGCGTCAGTCGATCGATAGTCATTGATTGGGTGAAGCAGGAGAACCAACTGAAGAAGCATAAGTAAGAACTTCTTGAGATGAGATCTTCTTAAGATCTTGAGTTGATGACGAGTGTTGTTGTAACTTAAAAAGTGGGAAGCCAACCCACGCCTCGGGGCGCTAATTTTTCAACCCTCCGAAAATCGGTAAAATTTTGGGTCGATCTCAAGATTTTTGTGGACACAACTAAAATATAAAAAATGGAATCGGTAGAGCTCGTGGGAGTTAAGAAAATGCAAAAAACAGCTTTGCAAAATATTTGCTCTGCCCCGAGATACAGACCCCCAAAGTAGAGAGGGGGCGCTTATTAGAGATAATACGGTAGTCGTAATTTAACCTACAGTAGCGGAAAAAAGTGATGACTCAAGCGCTATTTTCATGAAAATCATCGTTTATTTTGATTAAAAAATATACATTGCGAAAAAGCGTAAATGGCATATGGAGCTACATTCTCTTGGCTACATTTTGACTACAAAACTGCTTATATATGCACTTTTCCCCAACTGTCAAATTACATCTGTTTGAAACACCTTCATTTCTTAGGCGGAAAAAAGTGACGACTCAAAACACTGTTTGTTGGATTTTAGTGTATTTTTTTGCTGTGTTTGATTTATTTTGTCATCTTTTGCTTACAAAACTGCTGTTTAGACTAAATGGCTCGCAAAGAACTGGTGCCCGATGTGAAAGAAGCTATCGTTTGTGCTAAGGAAGGCGGTTCAACTGATCGTGCTGTGGCTGCTCTGTTCAAAGTTGGCCAGAAGACGGTTTCGAGGGTCTACAAGCGCTTCCGTGAGTCAAAATCCGTTTCCAACCTTCCGAGAAGTGGCCGTCCTCGCAAGTCGACTGAAAGAAATGATCGGGTGCTTGCCAAAATTGTCAAAGAGAATCCGAAGAAGACAGCTTCTGATGTGACCAAATATGCGAATGATCGTCTCAAGCTCGGAATCACCACACGAACAGCCAGGAATATTCTCAAGTAAGTGTTTATTTTGTGCCGCAACGTTTTTCTGATGATTGGTTATAGACGTGCCAATTTGCCAGCTGCCAAGCCTTCGAAAAAGCCGTGGATTTCAAAAAAGAATGTGAAGGCTCGTTTGAAGTTCGCCCGTGCTCATCTGGATTGGTCTGTTGCTGATTGGGGAAGAGTGCTCTGGAGCGATGAAAGCAAGTTCAATCTGTTCTCTTCCGATGGCATTCGTTACGTCCGACATCCTCCTGGCCAGCGAAACAATCCAAAATACCAGGTTCCGACTGTCAAACATGGTGGAGGGTCGGTTATGATATGGGGTAAGAATGGAAAATCATTGCTAGATTTAAGGTGGTTGGTTTAAGGTGCATTTTCGCGTGATGGTCTGGGTCCACTTGTCCGAGTCGAAGGAACAATGTATGCCAAAGACTACAAGAAGATTCTGGAAGACAATATGCTGGAGCACGCCATCACTTGTCTCGGTTCCGACTGGATCTTTCAGCAGGATAACGATCCAAAGCACACCTCCAAGTTGGTCAAGCAGTGGTTCGTCGACAATGAAGTGGAAGTTTTGGAGTGGCCATCGCAGTCTCCCGACCTGAATCCGATCGAGCATCTCTGGGAGGAGCTGGACAGAAGAATTCGGGCCAGAAATTTCACCAAAACTGCCACTTTGTTCAAGGTTCTCGAGGAAGAGTGGAAGAAAATTTCTATTGATGTTGTTATCAAACTTGTTGAGTCTATGCCTCGTCGTTGTCAGGCTGTCATTGATGCGAAGGGTTATGCGACAAAGTATTAGTGCTGAATAAAGATTTATTGTCAGAAATGCTGCTTATTTTTGAACAGTTTCGTGATATTTGCCAACAAACAGTGTTTTGAGTCGTCACTTTTTTCCGCCTAAGAAATGAAGGTGTTTCAAACAGATGTAATTTGACAGTTGGGGAAAAGTGCATATATAAGCAGTTTTGTAGTCAAAATGTAGCCAAGAGAATGTAGCTCCATATGCCATTTACGCTTTTTCGCAATGTATATTTTTTTAATCAAAATAAACGATGATTTTCATGAAAATAGCGCTTGAGTCATCACTTTTTTCCGCTACTGTACGTCATACTTTCTCTCAAACGCCCTGATCCCCAGGTTGTGAAAAAGTTCAAGGGCAGGTTGAATCTCAAAATCTAGATGGACGATGAACTGACCGCCAACTACTTGGACAAAACCTTGGGCCGATCACTTTTTGGTAAGCGCTTGCTGGTATGGGACTCTTTTTAGATACCATCTCTCCGACTCAACAAGGAAGATGAAGCTCAAGGAAATCGGAATCCACCTGGAGGATGTACAAAATTCATCCAGGTTTGTGATTTATTTATTTTTAATTTGCCAATTTGTCAATTTGCTGTTTTTACTTTTCAGGCACCTGATGTCGCGTGGAATGGGCCATTCAAGGCGAAGATCAGGGAGCTGTATAACATATGGATGCTAAATTACGCGAAAAAGGAATTTACTGCCGGTGGGAACCTAAGAGCGCCATCAATGAATGTCTACCTCGAGTGGGTTTGCCAAGCGTGGGATTCTTTGTCGAAGGAGATGATAGCCAAGTCATTCAAAGGTTAGTTTGTAATTATAGGAATCAAACCATATCCTAGTTTCAAAATGTGGAGTAACTAATGGGCACCATGGCAGCGAAGATAACCATTGCTTTAAAGAAACCGGACCAGTGCCAGAGGGACTTCAAATGCTACAAAATGCCCGTTTTTCCGCTGAATATCTCCCGCCAATCGAAGAAGCCGATTCAGATGAAAACAATGAGAATGGATTGGCCAGCGACCGCTCATTCGAAGAAAATGAACTTGAAATATACTCTCAATTCGTTTGATTTATTTGTTGATAGTTTGTTGAGATTACTAATAAAATCCTTTTTGAACATGCTTCTACTTGAAAAAATTTCCGCGCTTGCAGCGAGGTGAGGTCGATGATTAAACCGACACCTTCTAATAAACCGACACCCTGGAAGAAGTTGAAAAATATACCGACATGTCGGTATATTAGTAGAAATACTATTTTCTGTTATTTTACTTATTTTATCTTTTTGTAAAATGACGTTTAAGCTGAAAGATATTTATTTTGCTGAGTTCAATAGAGAGCGTTCAGTTTTGAACTTGTGTCAAGAGCTCAAGTTGATTGCGCAGGACGATCAATGTCTGCCATGTGAGAAATGCAAAAATCCAATGACTTTGGTTCACAACGCTGAAACGGATGTCTTTTCTTGGCAACGTAATCGTACAGTTTCGGTTCGTAAGCAAAAAAGAAAACATTGCAAAAGTTTACACTCAATTCGCTATGGTACGATTTTCGAGGGGTCGAATCTTTCAATCATCAAAATTCTATCGTTTATCAATCTTCGGTGTTGTAGGATATCTTTAAAGGTATAAAGTGTTCGATATGTATCAAGTAAGAATATTTTGATTGAAGCACTTATGCATCAGACAGGGATGGGTCCGAATAATGCAGTAAATCTAGCTTGCTTTTGTGAGAGATATTACTCGAGGCTTTTCTTGGCGGACCAAAGATTGGGAGCGTAGGCGTAGAGGTTAGTTCTAGAAGCTAGCTTTGAAACATTGAGTTACATCGACAGAAATATAACATAGTTTTGTTAACTGGGGCCTACCGCATAAAGAAACTCTGGTATGTGCTTTTTCATGCATCTAGAGTCTCTTTCGAGTGATTTATGTCTAAGGTATGTGAGCAAAAATTTTCAAATATTTTTTTTTGACAAAAAATGGCTTTCCACGCCCTAAAACCATGTTTTAAGCACGTTTAAGTGGCTAACTCGCCGAAAAAACATCATTATAACCCTTTTTACGGCACGAGGGATTCAATAATTTTTCCAAGTTGTGCTTTTTCCGCTACTGTAAATAAAGCCACTAATGATGCCGCGATGTAAAATTTGTATCTGGAGGGTTTCAGAATCATCAAGTATTCTGTCGTATGTGCCGTATTTCGTTTAATTAACTTCCATGCCCTAATGAATGCTCACCCCCTTTTAAATGGTCGGAAGTTTTTTTTGAAAGTTAAAGCCCTTTGCTTGAGGTAGTTTGCTTCACACACTTTTTTAAATGTTTTTAGTGAGTAAAATCACGTTCTTTTATAACTTTTAAAACCGTACCATTAGGACAGTTGCTGGGATAGGTCAAGACATTGCAGGTATATGTCTTCCCTGAAATACAAGATTAAAAGCTGGTTTTGAATTGAAAATAAGTTCACCAATTTCTTGAATGTAAGTTTCACGTCCATCAGCACAAAGAGCAGTAGTTCCTGGTTGTCCACAGCAAACATAGGTGCGAAGTATTTGGGACAATTGACAGGTATACGATGGCTAAAATTGTTGTTTCATTGAAATTAGAGAATCCTGGAGAGTGTAACATACATTACTGCAAGTGGCACCGGGACCTAAACTTAGAATTGTAAAAAGTTAGACAATGCTAAGTTGTGTTACTTGGACAGGTTTCTGGCTGACCATTGGCTCTAAGCAGGGCATGCTGGCCGAAAGGACACACACGGGGAGGTTCTGTAGATCTGCAGCAAAGGAAAACATTCGGTCTGTTTTGGGCTTGCAGACATTTTGCCTAAAAAATGGATTCGAATTCCCGTCGACATGTAATTTACAAAAACACAAACATCAGCTGGACACACCTAAAATAGCGATTTTCGTAATTCACTTTTATAGGTGGTGGTCACTATCCTTGGTCTTGCGTGGTCAACATTTTCAACTTTTTTAGTGATTAGACATGATTTTTTCTCTGGCTAAAATTGAAAACACACCTCGAATTATGTATATCCCCACCAGTGTTGTTCCGGCGCCGGCGCTAGCGCCGGCGCCGGCGCTGCCCCGGCAAAAAACAGCGCCGGCGCTGGGGCCAATGAAAAATTTTGCTCGGCGCCGGCGCTGGGGCCAATGAAAAATTTTGCTCGGCGCCGGCGCTGGCGCCGGCGCTAAAATTTTTTGACCCGGCGCTGGCCCCGGCGCTGTTTTTTAAGCAACTATGGCTCCGGCGCTGTTTCCGAAATTTTACTGTCCAATATTAAAAACCCAATTTTTCTTAATTTAAGTTGAAGTATTTGTATTTTAATGCTGCATTTTCTTTCAATTTTTTTATGTTATACATTTGCTCGATCTTCTAGCTTACTATATTATTAAATTTAACCAAGGCATCAAATCATATTAATAGTAAAAATTGATTTACATTGATTTGGCACAGTAGAAATTGAAAATCCCCAATCGACCGAAACATTTTCTACTTTATCTGCGGAAATTAACTCTTATTTTGATGTTGTATCGAAAAAAAAAAGTGGGGAGTCTGGGTTAGATTTTTGGGCCGAAAGAAGCGTAAGAAGCAAAAAATTGAATTATTTTGGATTAATTATTAATTCATGAGTTTGCAAAGCTTTCAAAGCTAGCTTTTGTGGTTTTACCAATGCCAGCCACTTCAGAATCAGTTGAAAAAGATTATTCTCACAGCTTACATTTAATACTAGTGGTCATAAATCCAATTCCGGCCCGAATCTCATAAAATTGAAATGTTTGCTTAATTTTAATCAAAAATTTATAAACATCTAATGTACCTTTGAATTTTCTGTAAAAATTATGAAACATTATACTTGTCAATATACCTGTCAATAAAAATACAATTTTTTAAATATACAGCGAAACCCAATTTTTTATCCCGGCGCCGGCGCTGGCGCCGGCGCTGGGGCAATTTCTTTCAGACGGGAGGCGCTGGCGCCGGAGCCAAAAATTTTTTATGGAGGCGCTCGGCGCCGGCGCTGGGGACTTTTTTGAAAAGAGGTCGGCGCCGGAACAACACTGATCCCCACTCGCAATAGTATTATTTCGAACCGACAACTAGTTGCCCTACTCCCTGATCACAAAAAAGGAGTTTTGTCAGGGGCAGTATCATCTCGAACCGGCGACTAGTTGCTGGGTTTGTGAACACTTTTTCAAGAGGTTGTAACATTTTCATTTTTAGCGTTTCAGGCATTCTTTTTGAACAGTTTTGTAGATTTTGCCATTCTGTGCAAGACAGTTCAAAAAGAATGTCTGAAACGCTGAAAATGAGAATGTTACAACCTCTTTAAAAGTGCTCATAAACCCAGCAACTAGTTGTCGGTTCGAAATAATACTACCCTTGACAACCCCACAAAAATGCTAAGAAAATTTTGTTTTTATGTCCTTATAACTTTTTTATGTTGTATACACTGAGCACATGATGCATCGCATAAAACACTTTTAACACGGGAAAGGCCTTACGTCCTAAAAGTGCGTTCTTCTGCAGAATTTTACGCTGAGCACGATGGTGAAAAAAATTTACAAAAAGTCTCTATATGGTTGTCAGCTGCCCTTGTGAACCGACCAAGTCACGACTTTTGCCTATGCAACTTCAAAGAGGTAGACCATGCCAATTTTTTCAATAGGTTGATCTAACTTTATATGCAAAAGAAAGCGCAGATTACGAGCTTTCTAATGTCATATCGTTGATGCATTTATGACAATCGAATAAAAATGTTTTGGCTTAAAGAAACCATTGTATTTTTTTCTCAAAAATCTTTTTTCATACAAAAATTTGCACAAAAGTGTGAAAACGCCGTTTTTTTAGTATATGGTAGATACCATACGACAGAGCAGGAACAACTGCACCAGATAGTGCTTTGAAATGAGCCAAAACAAGGCTTTTGGAGTGTTAAAGGGTCATACCAGAGCGTTACACGGAGAAAAGACCGGAACCAGCGGTTCTTTTCTTTCTCGAAAACTTTTCACATGCTATCTCACCTTAAGTTTTCTGCCTAGTTTTTAAAAGTAGTATAAAGTGATCAATATTAGATTTGTGGCAAACCGGGTGAAAAATGGAACGATTCAAAAAAGTTTGCTGGTCCCCGCCTTAACTTTTCGAAACGCAGTGGTATGCCCCTTTAAGCAAACGTTCAAAAATGTATCTAAAAAACATTTCGGCGTAAAACCTGCTTTACACTAGCAAAACCAGAATTCTGACAATGGATTTGTGTTCAGCATAGTCGATTTACTCAAAAAATCACCCTTTGATTCTCACACTCACTGTCAAATTTCAAATTCCGCTCAAGACAAAAATGATTTAAAATTTGAAAAAATTTGATATGTATGAATAACGTTTTTGAGAAAAAAACACAATGGTTTCTTTAAGCCAAAAAAATTTCATTCGATTGTCATAAATGCATCAACGATATGCGATTAGAAAGCCCGTAATCTGCGCTTTCTTTTGTACATAAAATTAGATCAACCTATTGAAAAAATTGGCGTGGCCTACCTCTTCGAAGTTGCATAGGCAAAAATTGTGATTGGTCGGTTCACAAGGGCAGCTGACTATACAGTGACATTTGTAATTTTTTTCACTATCGTGTTCAGCGTAAAATTTCGCACAAGAATGTACCTTCAGGACGTACGGCCTTTCCCGTGTTGAAAAATTTAACGAAAGTGTACATAACCGTATGAAAATTGGAGGTTGGTCGATGTCGAGGTACATTGACAACTTGACCACGACATCGATTAACCTTCAACTTTTGAACTACCATATAGACTTCTGACAGATAAATCAAATTTTGTTTGATCTTAGAGGTAGCTTAAATCCTGACATATTATTTACTAAATAAACAAAAAAAAATAGAAAAAATGATATCTGATCATAAAATAAGTTGAAAAAAGTCGACCGCGACCAAGGAGTGTGACCAGGGGCTAGTTTTATTACATTTACGTCAGATGGAGAGCAGTGAATCTAAAAGTGAAAGGAATATTATTATGATTCTCAATTTTCATCAAAGCCATCTTACCTGATTGCCGGTGTAAATGTCTAAACTGGGTGAGAATCCAGAAGGACATGCCTGCAATATTACAAAGTTTATCTTTCCAGTTCAAATAATTATTGCGAGAAACCGTGTATGAAGGTGTCGAGCAACACACATAGACTCCCTAAACTATTCAATTTCATAGGTTATATGAAATCGACATGTAACTCACCGGCTGACCGAGGGATTGTTGACATGAAAAACCGGCTAAAACCCACTATCAACATGAACGCATGAATAAAATTGACTAGAATGTCGTGAAAGAAAATTCTGAATACCTGGACAAGGTGCTTGTTGGCTAAAAAAAGGAAAAAATAGACCACTTTAATAATTAGTCGATGAAATTTCTTACGTAGGAGAACAGTATTTTGCTCGGCCACCATCCTGAGATCAGGCAAACATTTTTTAGCATAAAATTAGTTATAAAGTGACTGTCTACCGCGTACAAATATTGCTGATTGGGACAAATGAGTCGGTTGACAGTGGTTCGAGAGCAACACAGTTTGATTTCTGGATCATTGACTGCTGGCACGCAAATGTAACTAGAATTAGATGGATGAAGTGTCATTTACTTTTATAAGTATCAAAAAACACACCCTTCTCTGCAACTGTTCGGTGTCAGCAAATCTAAATAAAGTCAATTTTAGTTTTAAAAATAAGTGAGTCCAATTATCAACTCTTTTTCAATGATCAAAAATAATTGAAAAATAAAACTTAAAAAATATTTCTACTTTTCGCTATTTCCAACCACAAGTAAATTTTTTTCATAGAATGTTCTTATTGTACTTACCGCAAGGCACAAACAATGCAGGTGATGGCTGAGGCATAGTGTTTGACGGACATATAGGCGAGTTTGAAGAAGAGACATAGCAGCAAATGAACATATTGGCAGAGTTGATGGCTGTTTGACAGAGGGTTCTACAAAAAAGAAATTAACCTTACACCAAGCTCGTCCAACTAATACAACATGGTCCAAGAAATTCGTCCAGACCACAAAAGGGACCAACAAAAAATTATGCTTTCATAAACCAAATGAATTGGGTACTCAAGAAAAGTCTATCTAAAAAAAGATAATTTTAGGGTCATGTGAGCAAAAAAGATTGGACCGTTTGAAATCGGCCGAATTTCAAACACCATTCTGCATATGTATCAAATATCAAAAGTATACCCAGGAGGACATACTGAAAATAATTTGGTGTTGGATATTAGTAGTTGGCAATAACAGAGTGAAATTACCATCAGTCCTTCCGAGAGTGGTGCAAAACACATTGACACCATTTCTTAAGTACGCAATTTGACTATTTGGACACCGGTAGGTTGGATCATCACTGTGGCGAGGTGATCGTCGACCACAGCAGACATGCAGCGATGGGTTTTCCACTGGCCTTTCACATTTATACCTAATTTTTTTTTCACAAATTCTGTTATAACTTCTGAATTACCCAGATCCACATAAACTGGTTTTATGAGATGCACATTGCTTTACTCTTCCGTTCTCCATCAGCTCTACACGGTCGTTTGACCTTGGACAGGACAGTGAGCTTGTAGCTAATGCCATGGAATATGAATGTATTTGTTCTTCTAAAAATCCACTTAATGCAGGGTATGTAACTCAAATTTTTGAAAAAAGTACATTTGGTCAAAAAAGTACAATTTGGTCATTTTTCGTCGAAAACGTCATTTTATACAGTGCTTATTGCTATTTCGAAGCGAAAAAAAGATTTTGACTAAAAATTTCAAAAATAAAAAAGATTTGGGGTCCTGAAAAAAGTAACTGGCGTAAAAAAAAGTTCCCGGTGGGTTTTTAGGCTAATGTTTAACAACAAATTTTATTTCAAAAAAATTCCTTCCTCTACCGAATGATATATAAAGTTTTTATTTGTGATGGAAGTTTGGTGGAAAAAATTGGACAGAGAAAGAAATGGAAGAAAAATAGTTTACGCAGTGATTATAGGGTAACATTTCACTCAGCTTAAACTTTATTTTCATTGATTTATTTTGTTTATTGAAAATGAGTGATTTACGGGCAGGGATTGTGCGTCTTTATCGAGAAGGGCACCGCTTTATGGAGATTTCCCGCCTGATGAACGTTCCACAACAAACCGTCAGTGATTCCATCAAGCGATTTGAACAGACTGGCAGCAACGACGATAGGGCAAGGAGTGGGCGCAACAGAGGAAAAAAAAGCCACAACAGAAGAAAATATCCGGCTAACTGCTGACAGATTCTGTTACTGCAACGACCACGAAGCAGGCCACATCCACAGCAGTGTGGACTCCACAAGGAAGTTGGCCGTTGAATTTGAAATCTCTCACATGTCTGTGCAAAACATGATCGATAAAGTTTTTCATATGAAGTCCCGTCCCGGCGCAGGGAGGCCATTTTATTGAGTGAAATAAAAACTTTATATATCATTCGGTAGAGGAAGGAAAGAGCTACAAAACCATATGTTTGGAATATTTTTTTGAAATAAAATTTGTTATTAAACATTAGCCTAAAAACCCACCGGGAACTTTTTTTTACACCAGTTACAAATTTTTTAAAAAGTACAGTTACGTTCCCTGACTTAATGGTATAGTTTTTAATCCACTATAGAAATTTACCCGGCTCACAGCACACAAATTGCTGGGTCAATGGAGAGAGAATGCAGGAGGAGAATCCTGGACAACTATCTTTTATGGTCGGATGGCAAAACTGAAATTTGAAACTCTTCGTTTATCAACTGTAATAAGCTCACAATCGGTATAACAGCAACTCGTTACAAATTGTGACTCGTTACAGCGGCTCGTTACAACTGCGAGTCGTTACACTTTTTCAAACCTTTACGAATTCTCAAATTTTTTTATTACCAGCTTTGAATTTCTTAACTGTTGTTATTATCTCCTTGTTCAGCTATTCCCAATGGAAGTGATCAAGCCGTACAACACGCTTTACATAAGAAATCTCAATGACAAGATCAGGAAAGACGGTGTCGTACCCCATACATTCTTGTAAAAATTTACCTCACATTTTTAGATCTGAAGAGGGCGTTGTGCGTTCATAAAGTGTGTGTGTACCAATTTGGACGTCACCTATCATCTAAGTAGATCCATTCTATATTTGAATTTCATGAATATATCTAGATGTAAACTCTGAGTCCGTGTATACCTATCGCAACAGTTAGTGAAAAGTACTCTGAATTATCAGATGGTCTAGCCGACCCGCTAAATTTCGGTTAGTCCGTCCACCTATCCATATATTTAAAAGCAGCACAATAGAAACTCTTTTAAATGATCAAAGATGATTGAAATTAATTTCTATCATTGTTTCAACCTTTATTTGCTATCTCCAACGGATCCCGAGGATCTTTAAAGTTTGGGACAAAGTTTTAGGCTTATAGACAGATATATCGGCAGTAATAAAATCGTCATGGGTCTATGGAGGCAGAAAATAGAAATAGAAACGCATTAGAAAATATTGTCATGAAGTAGCCGTAAATGTCTTCTCCAAAAATATGGTAAGTCATTTATTTTGTTAAAATGTAGTGTTTTTTTGTGTGGAATGGCGACAAAGTTAAATTTAAGAAGTTTTGGAAAATTTTGGTAAAAATTAAAAAAAGTGTAACGAGTCGCTATAACGAGTCGAAATTGTAACGAGTCGCTGTTACGAGTAACACTTTGTAACGAGTCGCCTGGCAGTCTTCACAAGACTTTCCAGACTCGAAATCCAAAATTCTTGATTTGGATGTCTGGACCGGACTCAAAACCCGAAATTTAATGAATATTGAGTCCAATTACCCGAATACAGGCTCGACTACACAACTCTACTCACAATAATCAGATCGTCACGGGGGTGCCATCCTTTGGGACACAGTTTGCGACGGGCTACTTCATCTGTGCAGCAAATGTTGACACCTGCGATGTTACTGAAAACAATTTTGTAGGAAAAACAACTATATATTGGAGATATTTTAAGGTGAACCTGCTTTGACAGAGCATATCCATGGGACAAGCCTGAATACACATGCAATTGCAGGGGTATGGTCCGAGAATTTCTGACACTTTTAAACACCCATAACTTTTTTAAAGACCGTTTTAAATTCTGTAAACGCAAATCGACTCAATTTCAGCTCTGGTTTTGTTTGGTATATAATGTCAAAAACACGATTTTCGCTTGGTCCCGCTGCGGTTTGGGTCCTGGACTGTAAATGGTCTCTGGATGGGCAAGACCCAAACTCACAGGGGGGACCAAGCGACATTATATACCAAACAAAACCGGAGCTAAAACTGAGTCGATCTGTGTTTACATAATTTCGGAAATCGGTCTTTAAAAAAAGTTATGTGTGTTTAAAAGTGTCAAAAATTTGTGGAACACCCTGTAAAACAGAATATGTATGTCATACAATGGGGTTTTCCAGGTTGCATTGTTGAGGATTTTCTGCACTTGGGAAGGGAATACCAGACAGTTGGCAAGAAAATAGGGAGGGAGAACAACATATAAATCGGCCGGTTGGTGAATCACTACCATCTGAGGACACTGCTTCAACACAGCTTGAATCATCTGGGCACGTTTCCGGTGAAAAAATTGAACAGGTGCGCAGCCTTCCTGAAACTTTTCGACATTATCGATAAAATTTTCCAACGATTTGGAATGGCCATAATTCGACTTCAAAATTCTGTAAACGAAAAGCGATTCAGTTTGCTCTAACAAATTTTCCGGTATATAATGTGAAAAACACGATTTTCACTAGGTCCACCCCCTGTGGTTTGGGTCATGAACTGTGGATGGCCTCTGAACGGACAAGACTCAAACCACAGGGGGACCAAGCAAAAATCGTGGTTATGACATTATATACTAAAAAATTGAGTTTTTGATTCTGAGTCGATTAGCGTTTACAGTATTTCTAAAATTACATCAGGGAAAAAGTTATGGCTATTTCGTATCGTTGAAAATTCTCGACACACCCTGTACTTTTTCAGTAAAAAGTACGTAGGATTTGATCAGCCTTTCGGGACGTTTGTTCGAAAAACCGGCTTTTAACTTGCTTTCAGCTCATTTTTGCATTGAATGGACTGAAATCAGTAGTTAATCCCCAGTAGTTAATGATTCTGCACTTTGATTGATTTACGACCCCGTTTAACTTGAAAAAATTTTAATTTCAATTCAATTACAACTAAACATGATTCACTAAATTTAGCAGAAAAAACTGTTCAAGAAAAAGTTTTCTCTTACTCTCTGACGCAATTTTGAAATTTACCGCCAAATTTCAAAAGTTTTTTTTTATTTTAAAGTTTGTTGTTAAACATGTCTTATTTGAATATGCAGAAAAAACTTTCGAAGAAAAAGTTGTCTCTGAGTCTCTAGCTCAATTTTGAATTTTACCGCAAAATTTTCCCGCATGTCGGCAAACATCAAAGGGTTTTTTGGTAGTTGTCAGTCATTGCTTCCACAAGGTTACGCATTGAAGAGAGAGAAAAAGATAAAGTTATTTGGTGTACAAAAGAATTTGAAAATCAAACAAGAGCGTAATTTCATGACTTTTATAGAAAATTTTGTTTCTTTTGTACCAGATGTAAAGTTGGAAGAACCCATTTCAATAAAATTAATCGACCTTGTTACGAAATTCTGTTCTTTTATTGCGAAATTGTTTGATTTTCTAAATGATTAAGAGGTTATGGAGGAGTTATGCTTGTACCCTTTTATGAGAATTGTTATTTATTTATTATTTTTGACATAAATTTCGATAAATTTCAGGTATTATTAACACTAGTCGAATTTAAGATTATAATTTAAACTTTTCAAGCAAGAGCACAAATTTTGAAAAAATTGTTGTGGTTTTTCTTGGCTTACTAGTATTCTGCCACTGCAAATTCCAAAAAAGTTTTCTCTATGCCTCTATCTCAATTCTAATTTTTTTTTTGAATATTTTAAAAGTTTTTTTTTCAAGTTTGAAATTTGTTGTTAAAACATGACTAACTAGATTGAGTAGAAAAAAATGTCCAAGAAAAAGTTTTCTCTGACTCTTTAACGCAGTTTTGAATTTACCACTAAATTTTAAAAGTTTTTTTGTTAATTTTAAAATTTGTTGTTAAACATGTCTTATTTGAATATGGTGTCAGGGGGGTCGTAAAATCAATCAAAGTGCAGAATCTGGGGGGTTAACTACTAGGTTTCCGAATATCCTCCAAATGTGGTTTTCGGTTTCGATTCTCTAGCCAGAAAACTCGGTTTTGGGTTAACCAACCGGATCCTACTCAAGTAAAAAGTTGAAATAACTACCCAGATCGTCTTTCAGCGGACGATCATTTACATGAGGACACTTGCCAGTTTCGCCACAGCACACATCAGATTTTGTAGAGCAATGGAATCGGTTGGGACAGTCCAAGTCAGTTTGGCAGGGCATAGGCTTGGAGGAGTCGGCTCTGAGGTACGGAATTTCTCCCGGCAGGCAAACCTCTGAAAATACTTTAAAGTTAAAAATAGAAATAAGTTAAAAATAGGTGATTATAGCTACCACTGTCAGCTTCACAGCACTGATAAGAAGCTGTCCAAAAGTTGAATAAACAAGAAGACCTTTCAGGACAATGAGATGTGGTAGAGTGCTCAAAGCAAGGCAGTATATCGTTGTCAGGACCACGAACAGGACTCTGACCAGGTGGACAGCCTAGAAAGTAGGAAGATGAGGCTTGTGAATGTAAAGAAGTCATGTAGTTAGCAAATTTCGAGTCGGCTGCCCGAATTTAAGTTTGAGACCGAAATTTCCAATTTGGGTACCTAGACTCGAAATCTAAAATTTTACGGCTTTGGAGTCTAAGTACTTAAAAATGTGCACCTGACTCGATTGGCCTAGTTATTTGTGTCCTACCATTATCAGGTTCACAGCAAATATATCGGTCAATAGAGAAGCTCCATTGGCAGACCGCCATACCCGGACAATTTTCAGACGCAGTTCCTGGTAAACACATCTGGGTTGAGCCGTTGGAGCGTTTGACAGCGCGTGCTGAAAGTACTTTTTTCATTGGCTGCTTTAAAAACTAGATCTTTTCCGATGACAAAGACCAAAATCCTACTTCCAGAGGCGCACCCTTCACCTAAAGTACTTGAAAGTTTTTGATAAAAATTAAATGTCAAAAAACTCACTCGGATCTTTGCCACAGCACCTGAACGAGCCGTCAAACGAGTCCTCATAACACAAGTGACCACCTAGAAAATAAAAGTTAAATATTGCCGGGAAACCGGAAGATATATTATTTACCAGGACAGCTTCCTGGTTTGTTCGGTGAGCAACTAAAAATCAAATCCAATTTTTTTGCATGTCTATAAAATAGTTTTACCTCAGCTCCTCGCCTCTAGTGTTTTTCAAAGGACGACTTCCTTTAGGACATCCAATGGGCTGAAATTACAAAAAATTATACGAATTGTATACTACAGCTTTTCTTTAAATTTGTCAAAAAAAATTACGGGTGGCTCTTGAGCTAACGGAAGAAGACAACAATACCCATAATTATAGCAAATAGATGGTGGCAAACAGTCTAAAAAGCATTTCAGCATTGAAAGATCCCCAAAATAGCAAATAATGTACCAGAGTCGTCGGCACATCGTAATAAACGGTTTGCCTTGCCTGAAAAAAGTACGATTTTTTTAAATTTTGGTAAAAATTAGGTGGCAGATATATTATATCCCTTAATTAAAGGCATTGTCCTTAATTTGAAAATTTTGCCTTTAATTTTTTTTGAAAAGAAAGGCACATTTTGACGAATGTTATGAAAGTTATGACTACTTTCTTGGGCAGAAAGAGTTGTTGAAAGCAGGAAAGGGGGGAGAAAAATACAGTTGCGGACAATTGATAGTACACAAACAATTGTTTTTTATATTTGGCGATTTTTCATGGAAAATTTTTATTCTTTTTCAAAAACAAAATATGCAGTCTTGTAGCGCTTTTCCTGCTCTACAAAACTGTATAAATGCTTTTTTCAAGCAGCAGCTATTCAATCGACAAGTTAGTCCGTGTTTTGACGACATCCGTTTTTTAGCCCGACAATTGATAGTACACACAGTCTCTTTTGTTGTGTTGTGCATTCTGATTAGTGTAATTTTGTATGTTTTAGTTATAAATGGCTCCACAACGATGTGATGAAAGGCTCGAGAAGTTAATTGTGCGATTACGTGACAACGACGAAAAATGGACATTCGATCAAATTGCCGAGCATGTGGGAATGACGAAGAAAGGTGTCTGGAAGATTTACAACCGTGTCAAGCATCCAGTAGCGTTCAAAACTGGTGGAAAACCAAGATCAACTGACAATAGGTTTATTTGTTGATGATTTTGTGCATTTTAATCTCCTACACATTTAGAACAGACCGTAGAATTGCTCGAAAGTCAAAGGAAAATCCAGTTCTTACTGCTCCAGAAATTCGTGAAGAGCTTGGCTTGGTCGATATCAGCGTGCGAACTGTACAGCGTCGTCTTGTGGAGGTTTGTATTTACATTTCCAGCTATTCTGCTTTATTTGTATAATATTCAGGCAGGGCTTTTCGGACGTCGTCCAGCAGAGAAACCGTGGATCTCAGAAAAGAATAAGAAGTCTCGGTTGGCATTTGCAAAGGAACACCTGGATTGGACAGCGGATGATTGGAAGAAGGTGCTGTGGTCGGATGAAAGCAAGTTTAACATGGTTGCAAGCGATGGGAAAGGATACGTTCGTCGTCCGATAAATAAAAGATTCGATCCGAAGTACACAAAGGGAACAGTCAAATTTGGCGGTGGAAACATCATGGTATGGGGATGCTTTTCTTGGCATGGGCTCGGACCTCTGCATCGAATTAATGGAAGAATGGATCAAATACAGTACAGAGAACTTCTATTGGCTACAATGCTTCCTTACGCGAGGACTTCGATGCAGCAAGATTGGGTATGCTTCTGAAAAATGAGTTTGTTTAACAGTACTTTCAGATTTTCCAACACGACAATGATCCAAAGCACAAGGCAAAGTCGGTGACCAAATGGCTAGCAGACAATGGAATCGTGGTTCTCGAATGGCCTTCTCAATCTCCTGACTTGAATCCGATCGAAAATTTGTGGTGTGAAGCAGAAAGAAGGATCGGTGGTCGCAAATTCAAGAAAGAAGGTGGGTTGTTCAATGCCGTGCAAGAGAAGTGGCTCGAAATTCCAAAAGAGCGATTGGAAAAGTTGGTGGAATCAATGCCAAGAAGGTGCAAGGCCGTTATAGACTCTAATGGATATGCTACAAAATATTAAATGTTGATTTTGTTATGTTGTTTTGAATAAATTACCTTGAATTTGTGCCTGTGTACTATCAATTGTCGGGCTAAAAAACGGATGTCGTCAAAACACGGACTAACTTGTCGATTGAATAGCTGCTGCTTGAAAAAAGCATTTATACAGTTTTGTAGAGCAGGAAAAGCGCTACAAGACTGCATATTTTGTTTTTGAAAAAGAATAAAAATTTTCCATGAAAAATCGCCAAATATAAAAAACAATTGTTTGTGTACTATCAATTGTCCGCAACTGTATGTTGTTCGTCAATAAAGTTGTTTTTTTGTTGATTTTTGTCGGGTTTGAAGCATAGGGACAACATGCCTTTAAGTTGCCTTTATTTTGGTGAAAATTCCTTTATTTTCGACACTAGATGCCTTTATTTTAGAAATTCGCGATCGAACCCCTGCTAGGTGGACTCAACGGGGATTTGAAATTTATGGTTTTCCAAAATTTTTGAAATAAAGTTTTTTTTGCAAAAAATTCTATACAATCGACGGTGAAAGGACAGTTGGCTACCATCCCAATTGGCGGCACTGATCGCCGGCTAACCTAATTGGTGACTTTAAATTTCGCTATCAAATTACCTTGAAACTTCATTTTATTATTTAAAGGGTCATGCTCACCTGTTCAAATTTTGTCCCCGCCAATTTAAAATTTTCTCTTATTCATTGAACTTCTATAAGGTTTTTTCAACTTGGTTTCTGACAAAACTACACCTAAAATTAAATTCTAGGCCTTGTTTTGTTGGAGACCAAGTTAAAAAATCCGTACAGAAATTCAATGATTAGGAAAAAATTTTGAATTGGCGGGGGACCACCAAACCACCGCGAGTCCTTTGAGCAGTGAAATAACAGCGAACAAAAAACTCATAGCAATTAGCGATTAACACTTAAAATCCAGTTGGTACTAATTTTAGCGTTTTGTTCAGAATTACGTGCTGCACAAGATAAGAAAAAAAATTTCTCTGAACAAGTTCTTTTTTTTTTGCAATTTTTCATAGAAGTCAACTGTTGGATAGGGTTGTCGATCGATTAGAAATTTTTCCATTATCGAAAAATCGAATTATCGAAATATCGAAAATTTTCGGTAATCGAATTATCGACACAATCAAAAAATTTCAATAATCGATTATTTTCTCTCGACTCGTGTCACTCTTATATTAATTTTTATCATTCGTTCCGGTTATAATAAATCCTGTTGGTTCGCTCTGCAAACTCTCTCTCTCTACTCTCAAGAACCAGGGCTGTGCACGAGCCGGGTTTCGGCCGGCCCGGCCCGCTACTTATCTATAAAAGCCCGTCCCGAAAAGCCCAAAAATTCACGAATTTTTTTTCTCAAAATCAAAATTTTTCATGTTATTAAGAGAAGCAACAAGTCCACAAAGAGCACGTCAGTTGAAAAAGAGTACTCCAGCCAGTCAGCTTACAAGCGACTTAGACAAACTTTTTCAAATGGTGGACCCAACCTCTGAAGAGGAAGATGAACTCAACAAATATCTGGCAAAAGAGTTTATATCAGTCTCACAAGACCTAGGAGATTTTGGAAATCTCAATCAGAATACTTCAAGTCGATGATCAAAATTGCTAGATCTATTCTTTCTATTGCTAGTCATACATCAGAAAATTAGCGCTACTTTTTTAAACTTGCCAGAGTTCTGACAGACTTTCGCCAAGACCTCTCTGCTGCTTCAGTATATAATACTCTTATTGCACATTCACTAGTCGTTTTACACGCTTCTCTTTAAATAATAATTATAGCAAAAAACATGTATTCGTTTTGAAAAAAATAATTATATCAATGAAATATTGATAAGAAAAATTTTAATTCATAAATTTCGGGTTACATTAGATAGACCGGGCCGCGCGATCTGTGAGCCTCTTTGAAGCAGAATTTGCCGAATTGAGATTGCCTGAAAAAATGTGTGCAGAATTTATTATAAAGAAAGAAGCCGTCAAAGGCTTAATTAAGTCAAAAACTTTTATTCATGGTCGTCCAACTAGATCAGATAAATGGCCTCCCTGTATGATATAGGCTTTGAGTTAAAGAATTTCTTTGTTGAATCCGACTTTTAGATTGACCATTCCGAGGAGTTTAAAGAAGTGCCCGGTGAAGCTTCTTCTCTTTCTTGTAGTAGGCTGGAGAGAAGGCTTTCCAATTTGAGTCCAGGTTTGAGCTGTCAGGAGAGTTTCTTCGGCACCAGTATCCATCAGAAAATTGTTGCATCGCACAGGGTTGATGACAAGCGATATCTTCCATGGAGGCACCCTATCGGATTCGATAGAAGAGAATTGAGACACATCTGTAAAAATATCATTTATATAAACAGCGGCGGCGGCGGCGGCAGCAGCAGCAGAGAATTGATTTGATTCCATTTGCTTCGAGAGCTGATCCAGATCTGAGTTGAACATCGATTGCTTCTTGCATTCTTTCACCAGTTCGTTGAGAGTGACCTTCTTGCTTTCTGCTTCGGCTCTTTCTATGAGTTGGATGCATCTGGCACGCTGACCACACTGATCTTGCATTCCAGATGAGGATGAGGAACTTGTGACTTTCTTCATTCATAGCACTTGGCCAGTTCTACAGAGGCATTGATTTGAGTTGAGAACGAGATGAGATCCTTGGCCAGCACCTTGCATTTGTTTGAGAGCTTCATATCGGCCGATCACAAGGAAACGAGTTGTAGCGAAGAGCAAAGAGGGTGGCCACCACTTCTTGGTAAGTGGTAAGACCATCTACCTGAATATTGAAAAGTTTAATGAACAGCCCAAAAATAGTGCACAAATTAACCTCGCTGCAATTCTCGGGCTGGCAGAAATGTTGATAGCTTGGCTTCTCATCTATCCACACGTCCCTGTTGCCATCAGCTTTCATCAATGGCAATGGAAAAGCATCACAGGACACACCATCCTTCTTCCATCTGCCTCGAAGAGTTTTACATCCAATGCAGGCATAATAGACTATTTTTGCTCCATCAGTAAAGTTAACTGACTATATGTAGCAGAAGTTTTCTGGATCGTTATTCCACTGAGTAACAGCGAGCTTCTTGCACCCAATGCGATTATTGTAAGTGAAGTTGATTAAAGCCATCTTAAAGTGAGTGAATAAGTAGAAGAAATTCAAGTGATCATGGTCAATACGAAAAACAAGCAATCAAAACATAATAGTAGAATGCAACGCAAAGTAGTTTAATATGCATTATAAAAGTTTTAATTGTCAAAACAGTATAAAAAAGCAATCTTGGGTTTGGAATCGTGATAGCCGCCAATCGGGGGCTGCAAATTGAGATGGCCGCCAATCAGTTTGGCCGTTAACTGAGGGTCGTTCACACTCGACCTTCGATTTAACGTAAACTCTAGGGACCGACCTCAAGTGTATGTTAAATCACGATTCGATTGTAATTAGACCTATAATCACCTCTTAACAAACGGCCCTCTTTTCCACAATACCGATCATGATCTTCATCAGATTCCAAATGTGTAATTACGGCTCTTTGTTGTTGAGGATGTTCTATGGCAAGCATTTCAGAGTCAAAAAATGGGAATGGGCAGCAATAACTAGTGTTCTCGTCACATCTATAGGGTAGCTTGCAATCTTTTCTTGAAGACTCTTCTTTTGGACATTTTAGAAAAGTGCCGTCTCTGCTTCTAAAGGGTTGAGATCCAGAACTGCCTTTACAAAAATAATTAAATTGAGCTAAGACAGTCCACGAAACAGTCCACTTACATTTGCCATTTAGACTTTCTACCAGATGAGCCAGCTTGACGCTTAGGCTTAGCACAAAAAACAGCTGTAAAAACGGCATCCTCTGCTTTGATACATAACCGGTCATAGTAGCTACATAACCATTTCAAGTTCTGACACTTATTAAGTTTGCTGAACCTCCACTCCATATCAAATAAAGAAATTGTTCATGAAAGGAGATGAAGATACAACACAGAATTAGGCTGAAGACATCCGACAAATAGGTATTCATTATCACTAAGCATCAGGGCTTATTCTGGAGTTGAAAATGTTGAGGACAAAATACATGAAATAGCTTCAAGAATATTTGCAGGCTAGTATATAGGTTTTTGGCTAATTTGTAGTTGAGTAGTGTCCCGATAGCTAAATAAGCAAGGCTGCGCTGGATGGTACAAGGACAGTTCGTGGCGGTTTTTTCTAAAATTTTTCTTTATTTTATATGAAGCCCATCATTCAAAAAAAAATTCCGAGACACCAGACACAAATTTCTCCAAATGATGTATAACAAAGTTCTTGGAACCCATGTTAGCGTATTTAGGAAAATTAAGTTATTCACAAGGTCAAAATTTTTTTTTTCGCAAATGTATTTATTTTCGAAAATTTGAGATACCATCCATGACTTATGGTTATCTCTCAGCTAGCAAAAATGTAAAAAATTCTGTTTTGTACGGTGTAAATTTCTGAGACAGTTTCGCCTAATATAAAGTCTCAGAATAAAACTTTTTCAGTTTTGTACAAAAGTGCAAAAAACTTCGAACAAGGTCATTAAGAACGGTCCTTAGTCCTGAGGTTCCGACCGAATTTGCTCCGAAAAATGTTCGCAGAAGATATGTATGGGTAAAAAATTTCGATCCCTAGTTGGATCATACGTGTTTGCAAAATTCTTTTAGTTACAAAACTGGTTTTTTTTTTCCTTTTCGTTGACCTTACAAACCACTAAAAATAATATCTTAACTTAGCCAGTTTAAAAATAGTTGTTAAAAATTCTTCTGGTTTAAGCAAAAAGGGAAGAGTAGGTGATTGTCAACAATAATAGCAGGGATTGTCTAAAAGAAGAAGCTGGTGACTATTTTCTTCTCTTTTACAACCAAGTGTTTGTTCTCAGGAGAACCTACTGGTCAACAGCAGTAGCAGCACCCAATACAACAAGTGCTTGAGAGTGAGCTTGTCAACCCAAGACATACACACAAACAGACCCTCAAGAACAAAAGAATGCATGTAAAAAGATTGGCGGCGGGGACACTCATAATCCAATTTAGAGAGCAATCAATTTTCACCTCCAAAACACATCTCACCCTGTCAACTATGCGGATAAACTATTACTTGGCCCGTCCACCGAGTGGACTTTTTCAAAAGAGAGCAGGTAATTGTAGAAGCAAAATCCTCTTCCCACTTTTTTGTTTCAGTCACGACCAGTAGAAAGCGTGGTGAAAAACAATAGCATCTTCATTTCTTATTTGTGATTTTATGGTTGAGCCGAAAATAACTAGTTTTTTGCCAGCCTATTTGGAAATTTCTTAGGTCAAGATTGGAAAGTGGGCAGAAGAAACATAAAAAACAGGCGGCTGCAAAATAAATAAGACAAGAACAACTGTTTTTGATTGAAGGGTTTATATTAGTCATTTTAGGCTTACATTGAGCAGATTCGGGTAAAAAGTAGATTGTCGAAGAAATCATTTTTTGAATTTTGAAATAAATTAAATATAATAATAAATTCAGTAAATAAATTTTCGAATTTTTAAACGGACGATACAGAAAAGTGCCCAGTTCTGTCGAAAAAGTGCTAGGTTTTTTGAGAAAAAATGCCCGATTTTTTTGTTTAAGTCAAAAAATCGAAAATCTAACCAGTTTTCGCGAAAAATTGTCCAGTTTTCGTGAAAATCTTCTGGATTAAGGACTAAGTCGGCATATTTTGGCGATTGTATTAGAACACCCATTTGTTGCTGTTTCAGCTTCAAAAGAGCCGCTTCATCTAGGGCGTAATAAATATAACAGGTTATATGCAGAAGTGGGCACGTTTTCGAAAAACTGGGCAGATTTTCGCCTTTTTGGAAAAAACAAAAAGCTGGGCACTTTTCCGTTTTGTCCTTTTTTAACTAATGATGTGGACAAGACCTTGGTCATTTCTTTAGCTAAAAACCCCTATAGAGTGGTCGAAAAAATTTGGGTGGTACTCTTTTCTAATGCCAAAATGTTGCTTTCTGATACCAAAATTCAATTTGCAAAAAAACTTTTATTGAACTGGTACTTTTTCTGGTTGACACATAAACGTATATCAATAGGGATGTACTTTAGGCTCAAATTGAAAACACTCCTCAAAATATGTGTTTACCGCCTCAAATTTATTTTATACCTCCTCAAATTTGACTTTTGAACAAATTATGTGTTTACCTCTTCAAATTATGTATTTACCTTCTCAAATTCAAATTTTTTACCTCCTCAAATATGCTTTTCACCAGCCAAGTCCATATTTTGTCAAATATACATTAACTTTGAATCCTATCTTGTAAAAAACGAGTTCAGATCACAAGTTTACGTATCTTTGACAAAATAGGGACTTGACGGGGTATAAAAATTGAATTTGAGAAGGTAAAAAAATATTTTGAGAAGGTAAACACATAATTTGTTCAAAATTCAAATTTGAGGAGGTAAACACATATTTTGAGGAGAGTTTTCACCTAGAGCCTATACGTTTATGGTATACGTTTATTAGTTCCATAAAATCTCTCCAAGGCTCATTGACTCATTGACTTTTTTACCTGAAGGGCGCATATCAGTCCCTTTAACAAAGAATGAGCTCAATTTAAAAGATCATACCTTCAACAAACTATCTACGAAGGAATTCCAATGCAAGGTGTGTAAGGATGGCTGGAAACACCATTTTAGTAGTTTCGACTTTTTTGAGGTTCAATCAGAACCTTTGCTCGTCTGCCTTTTTCTACAAAAACGTTACAAGAAATTTTCGGTCAATTAGTGGATTTATTATAACAACAATAAATTAGTCTAAAATTTTTTTTTATTTAATACCAAATAGTTTATACAATACACACTACATCAATCGACTATTCACACTGCCACTGTCATCACCAGTAGGACATTTCTCAAACCTGCGTGGCAATTTCTGTCCGTACTTCTCGTAGATCGAGTCGAGAAATGAGGTTTTTGCATTTTGCCAAGCCTTGTCCCTTGCATTTGGCCCATAGTTGCTATCCTGTGAATCTTCTTCTATCTTGTTATATTTAGGATCAGCTATAAGTTTGAGTGACAGCGCCATCGCGTCTGAAAATTGTTACTTGAATTTTTTATAAGGTGGCTTCAATGATTAATTTCTACAATTACAGTATAACCAGTGTATCAGTCTCAATTTTTTTTGAAAAGGGACATTTGGGTAAAAAGGACATTTTGAACATTTTTGAAGGAAAAGGGTCATTTTATCCAGTGCTTTTTGCCATTTCGAAACGAAAAAAAGATTTTGGCTAAAATTTCGAAAATAAAAAAAGATTGTGGGCCCGAAAAAAGGACAAATCGATACCCTGCGTATAACCTAAAATGGCTCCTCCCTAAAATGAAGATGAATTAGAGTTGTGAAAAGCCAGAGCGGAATCTTTTGGTGGTTTATTCTCAAAAATATTCTCGGCTTTTTCTAGTATTTTGTGGTTTTTTCTGGTTTTCTTCTTCATCATTGATAATAGTCAATGAAAACAGCGAAAAAGCTGAAATATGCTATAAAAACATTATTTCTGTTACGAAGCGTAACGGGTTATGTGCCACGAAAAAATCATGGTATTATGCCTTGAAGTTCAAGAGTAATCATATGTCGAGAATTTGAAATTTGAATTAAATTCAAAAAGATTCCGCTCTATTTTTCTGGATTTTTCTCTTGGCTTTTCTGGTTTATTTTCGAGAATATTTTCATTTCACAACACTGAAATGAATCTATTTTAGAATGATTACCAAAAGTGTCAAGCAAAATAGGAAGAAGAAAGCAAACCGAAAAATTGAAGAAGCCAATAATCTTCCGAGGAGAAATTTGCAATCAATGGTCAAAGGTCTCTATTGAATCAGCTCGGATGCGGGGTTTCTTTTAGGGCTTTGAATAATTAGAAGTTGTACGGCAGACAGGCGCGTAGGCAGGGGGTGGGAAGGGTTTTTTTGAAAATATATTGCAATACAAAAACAGTGTAAAAGTCGAAAACAGTGTAGGTAAAATGACCTCTGGGTGACTTTAGTCCTTTTCCGTCAGAAATTTTTCTCTGACTGTAGATATGGAAAATAAACCTCCTAACTCGGTCTACCTCTTCTGATTTTCTTAAGCTAGTTTTTATACTACCAAAACATACCTTCAACGACAGCTCGAATATGTCTAGTTATCATCGCTGGGTCATATCCACACTGCGAAGTAGCCTTTAACAGAACTTGCACCCATAGTCTTAAAAAAATCTAAAAAATCATCCTTGCAGAAAAATTGCAAAACCTTTCATCTTCTGGAACACTATCGAGATCGAATTTTTCAAATGGTATATTTTGCTCTGGTTTTTGCCTAACACCTAGAAAAATCATATTTATCTAGCGTATTTACAATTATGCACCACATTTTCTCTATTAAACGGGCATTCTCTAAAAAACCAGCAATCCTCTCAAGCAGTTGAAAAATAAGCGGGCATGTCCGTTAAATAGAGAAAATTCAGTATTCTTCTCTGTAGACAAATTTTTACCATGCGCAATAAACTGGCCCACAGAGCTTGATGAGGGCAGATTAGAAGGTGGCAATTGGATTGAATTAGCGCTGAATCAAGATTATAAAGTTAATCATTTTTGTGCAATAAAAAAACGATTAACCCCTCGATTCCTTGGATCAAACCTGGGCTAGGCACTTGAACAATATGAGCAGTGCCGTAAGACGAGACAATAAACCTAAAAATAATTAACCTTTTTTGTAAACGTAAAGTCAAAAGGTTTGGCTTGACTATAGAACCACCAACCACCTCCCCACCACGCAGAGTGCTCGGATGGAGGAAATAACATCATATTCGTGTTTCTCGACCACGATTTCATGAGAAAGCCGCGTGTTTTTTTTTAAATTCTGAGCAAAAAATTTTTATTCGAACCACAGGGAACGGTATGTCAAGACGGCACGCCAAAGATTGGGCCATTTCAAATTGGGCCCAGTCAAATTGGGCCCAGTCAAATTGGGCCCATTCAAAGTGGGCCAAATTCAAATTGGGCCAAATTTAAATTGGGCCCATTCAAATCGGGCCAAAATCAAATTGCGCCCATTCAAATTGTGCCAAAATCAAATCGGGCCACTATTTTGACTGCTTTCAGTTGAATGGTGCTAACGGATGTAATCACTTGTTCGATTTTCCCCTTTTACAATTTTTACTGTTCAGAAATGGCAAACCTATACAAAAAATAAATATGTTTGAAGGTGTTCGCAAGTGCTATAATATAGGTAGGAAACACACTACAGTCAACTCCTCTGATGACAGAAAAAAGTGCCAATTTATTAAGATAAATTTTTTTGAATCCTTTTGCTGGCCAGAGTCGATTAATCGAAAGTCGGCTGTATTAGAATACTATCACATCTAAAGAAGATACTCTTAAGACTCTCCATAAGAGGAAAAAGTATTTAATTTTCGTTACTAAAAAAATTAAATGAATTGGCCCAATTTGATTTTGGCCCAATTTGAAGGGGCCCAATTTGACTTGGCCCAATTTGAAATGGCCCAATCTTTGGCGTGCCGTCAAGACCATGGATGTCAAAAGCGATAAATACCTAAAAAAGTGATAAAATTTTCAAACGAGATTAATTTTAAAAAAACGATAAAAAATTTTTTCGCCTTTTTATCGCTTTTTCATCGCTTTCGCGGATTACTATTTGTGGTGTCTTTTGGAGGTTTTTCGGTGTTTTCATGCGATATTAGTTGTATTTTAGGTGCTAGCTTTGGATTGGATGGTAGCTCTTCAGGTCTTGCTGTGAAGAGTAGACACGTCTTCCTCTCTGGATATCACTGCCTCCTTTTTCCGTTGTCTTGGCAGCGGCAACAGGGATGACGGCTCTATATGACAATGGGTACCCCTTTTTTTTGCCTTGGTCCCCCCTTTGGTTTTTTTTCAAAATTTTCACAAATTTTGTCTCACAGCGAACTCTTTTTCTTTCATTTCTTTACTGTTCTGTATGTTTTTTTTGTCGGAAATTCGTTTTGTTGGTGGTTAAAATGCAATTCTCTCTTGTGGAAACTGCCTTATGGCTGGATATTGCAAAACTTCGGATGAAAGACATCTATGCTCTAAGTGAAGAAGAGGTGCTCCGTTTCTTTGTTGGCCGGGGTATGCTCAAGAACAAAATGGACTGCGACAAATGTGGAAGGCCAATGCGCATAAACAAGCGAGAGAAATTAACCGATGGAATTTGGGTGAGTTTAATTCTGAAAGTTTAGCATTTACATGGAATAATTCTAGTGGTCCTGCAAGCACAATGGAAAGCAATGCACGCACAAGTCGATTCGCTCTTCGTCCTTATTTGCGAATTCTAAGCTCAATTTCTCCCAAATCTTCCTTCTCTGCTATATGTGGACCAAGAATTTTAGCAACAAGCAGGCAATTCATGAGCTCAAGATTGATAAGAAAACTGTGATGGACTGGTTCAGCATCTGCCGCGAGGTGTGCCAGAAGTAAGCTATCTTCAATAATATATATATATATATTTTACTTTAGTCATTGTTATAACCAGATCACCATTGGTGGGAGCAATAGCGTGCTGGAAATTGATGAAACTTGTATTTGCCGGCGGAAATATAACCGAGGGAGAAGAAGAATCGGTAATCAGCAATGGATTTTTGGAGGGATTGAGCGAGGTGCCGGCGGAAAAGCGTTCGCTTTGCAAGTGCCCGACAGGAAGAAGAAAACACTGCTCAAACTCATTCGGAGGCACATCAAGCCGGGAACCACAATAATCTCAGACGAATGGCCCGCATATCGAAAGCTAGGAAGGCGTTTGGGCCGTTATGTGGGCTATCAACTCTACACCATATGTCATAAGAGAACTTTCGCCAGGTTGGTTACTTTGAATAGTTCTTTATAAAGGTTAATTATAGGACCGAAGAGGGCGTCAGGATTCACACCAACAAAGTCGAGGGATTCTGGATGCACGCGAAGCATAAGATCAAACGTCTCCTTGGAACGTCTCGCAATCATGTTGATTCCTATGTGGCGGAAGCCGTATTCCGGCAGAATTGCAACGCCGAAGACAAAGACATATTGGAAGCTTTCTTTGAGCGTGTGGCTATGATTTATGCTTAAAATGTTGTTGTGAATATAATAGAAATAAATCATGTAATTTGTAAAAATATCACACGGAATAGACGAAAATGACAAACTTTCGAAAAAAACCAAAGGGGGGACCAAGGCAAAAAAAAGGGGTACCTATTGTCATATAGAGCCATGACGATCGTGGCTCTTCTTTTGCTGTTCTTTTCACTATGTGAGAAATAACAGAGTACTGTTTTCAAATTTCCATCTTCATTCTTTTCTTTTAGAAAAGAACTTTACTAAGTGCTCTGGGTCCTTCAGTAATGTCTCCATCGAACAGCAGAACGGTTCTGAAGGTATTCGCAAATGCAAGTCGGCTATAGTGAGGACTCCCTAGTCTGAAAGTGTCAAGCACTCGAATGAATCGCTTGTAACTTCTCTATCTCAGCTTCAAGATCCGTCTGTCAAGCGTAAGTAGTCTTGTCGATTATCTCACCATTCTATAAGAATAGTTTTTCAGGTCTGTCCAATCCTTCTGCTTGCTCTACTTGGCCTTTGCTTCGATTGTTCAAATCAGGTTCTGTGTCCAACACGAGTAGTGACTCTCAGGTGGTAACTCCTATTCCGGCTAAGGTTTCTTCCAAGTTTTCTGATACCTTTTCGATCTTTGTTGCTGGACGCAATCTCCGTTCAGGTTTGACAAAATACTAAACTGCAGTTTCTATACTTTATCGTTTTTAGTTTCTTTTGCTCTTCCGGAGAGAACTCAAGCTGTGAAACTCCATTTCCTCCTCACGATTCAAATAGCTCCAGCTCTATCATAAAGTCTTAGGCATTGAAGAGGCTAAAAATTAGGATATTTATTCATGAAAAGACACCCGTTTACGTAAAAAACGCTCAAGGAAATCCGAAAATTTGAACCAGTTTGAATTCAAATGCTTGTTGTCTCGCAAGGAATTCAAAAATTAACTGCGAGTTACTATTTTAAGAGCAATTTCTTTAGTGAATCGACTACGCCGAGCACGACTCCGGCATCAGAATCACAGGTTTGTTGATCAAATGTCCCATGCGGGTTCGACATACATGCAATTTTTTATTATAAATACCCGAATTTTATATAGTCAGGTATTTTGTTGTTACCCGGTAAATACCCGGTAAATACCCGGTAAATACCCGGTAAATACCCGGTAAATACCCGGTAAATACCCGGGTACTTACCCGGGTACTTACCCGGGTATTTACCCATTCAGCAAACCTAGTCAAGACCGAAAAAATACAAACTCGCGGTTTTCATCCTGTCGAGTTTTCATAAAGGTAAGTCATTTATAAGAAATTTTTGTATCATTAGAATACTTGGACCTTGCGCTATCAATTAAAAAAAAATTAACGCAATTTCATCGATAAATAAAAACGTTCGGTCAAAAAGAAGTTCGAATTATCGATTGGAAGAGTACGCTTGTCAACTTCAAAAAGCTTTATCTTCAAGTAGAACCCTTGGGAAAAAAATCTGGCTGGTCCAAATGTAGCAGTTTTTCCTCAGCTTTCTCATGGTGTCTTTGGTTTTAAGATTCGCCGTCGATTTTTAAATTAATCTGGTGGTTTTATAAAAAATTCGACCCTACCGGAGTATACTACCATCCCCCCATGCCCCCAAATGAAAATTTTTTTGAACCCCTCAAAACACCATTTTAACCATTTTTAAGCATTTCCTACACGTTAAATATGATAAAAAGGTGTTTTCACATACTTTTCTTTATAAAATGTCAATTTTCAGAAAGAGGGTAAATGATTTATGGTAAATGACTATTTTTAAGGTATTCTACCCTGTTTTGGTCACTGGAGCGAGGCAAAAAGAGCCTCTATATGCATTTTATGATCAAGAGTCTTGCTCGGAATCATGTTTAAGTTAAGTGAGTGCGCGCATTTCTAACCAACCAAGCCCCCTGCGCCCCTGAAGGGGGTGCTTGGGGTTGAGATGCGCACACCCACATACCTTAGACACAAATCACTCGAAAGTGACTCTGGATGCATGAAAAATGTATGCATACCAGAGTTTTTTATGCGGTAGGCACTTTATGCGGTAGGCCTTTACTCAGGTAGCTCCAAAATTTCTTTTCGGTTAATTTTTCGACGCACCGTAATCTGACAAGACTGGATGCTAGGAATGGTTCTGTCAACGATCATCTGGTTCCAAAATGATCCTTAGGACTTGGCCCGTCGATTGCAATCTTGACCTGTGTATGTTATTGCGTATGTTATGTTGAATATGATATAATTTTAGCTATTGCAATTTTTTCGTGATAAAAAAGGCCCCGAAGGGGCTTTGCAGGGGCTTTTTCTGCAAAATCCTCCGAAGGGGCTTTTACCATAAAAGTGGCTCCCTTTTATTCCCTTCCCCTCCCTAAATAGCCCTTATTCCCTTTAAAAATTCAAAAGGCGCCAATTTGAATTATGAAATTTTGACTAAAAAACCATGATACAGGGTGATTCAAGAATTTTGGCCACTTTTGAGAAGCCATAACTTTTTTGTGACCCGTTTTTCGAAATTCCGTAAACTCCATTCGACTCAGTTTTTGATAGCAATTTTTTTCGTATGTAAAGTCAAAACACGACTTCCGCTTGGTCCCCCCTGTGGTTTGGGACCTGATTTGTGGATGGTTACTGGACAGGCAACGGGGGGGGACCAAGCAAAAATCGTGTTTTTGACATTATATACCAAAAAAATTGCCATCGCGGTTCTAGTGGACTATCTGTTGCCTTTTTTGCCTTGGTCCCCCCCCCTGTTGATTTCATGATGACTTTAAGATTTGTTTCAAGTTCTTTTTTGTTTTGTCACGAAAATTTAAATTTCGTTTACTTGTTCTTGCATTTTACTTCATTAATTTGCTGTGACACGTGTTTAAAGATCTTTTTTAATAATACCGTTGGTCTCAAATTATATGTTATATGTAATGAGCTAATAGCATCCTACATTGCAGAGGCGGTATTCAGGCAGCACTCCAAAATTGAGAAAGTGGATCCTTTGGAAAAGTTCTTCGAACAGGTGTCAAAAATATATACTATTTGTAATTATGATATGTATTTTCTTTCTATGTGAATTGTATATTGTAAGAATAAAAGCGTTTGACTAAAAATCCTCTGATTAATGTTTTAAAAATTAAACGAGCGCATCGCATTGGGGCATGCAGAAAATTTCGGTACAAAAAATGTTAATCTCAATTTTGTTAAAATCAGCAGGGGGGACCAAGACAAAAAGTGCTTAAATTTGTTAAAAATCAACAGGGGGGACCAAGGCAAAAAAGGCAACAGATAGTCCACTAGAACCGCCATCGCAACATGAGTCGATTAGCGTTTACAGAATTTCGAAAAACGGGTCACAAAAAAAGTTATGGTCTCTCAAAAGTGGCCAAAATTCTTGAATCATCCTGTGGTTCGAAAAAACTTTTTGCTCGGAATCCAAAAAACAGACGGCTTTCTCATGTAATCGGGGTCGAGAAACACGAATATGAGGTTATCTTCTTCATCTGACCAGTCTGCGTGGGGGTATTCAAAACTGCAACCAAAAGTTTACTCGATCATTCCCTCTAGTCCAAGTGCATAATTCCCGGATCTAAAGTGGGCTACATTCCGGTGAAATGCTGTTTGAAGTACTTCGCGAGATAGCTTTGCATCTGCCAAATTAATTTTTACAGTCAAAAACAAGCTGTTGAAATACCTCTGCCCGCAACAGTAAACACCTAGAAAAACAATTGGGTTAATATGTTCGAATCAAATTGAAGCGCAGCACCAAATTACTGCAATCCAGCAATATTGTATGTAGAAGCACAAATTAAATGTATTTTGTCAATTTTTTATTATTTTTTGACCTCACTGTGCATTTTCCATAAAAAATTAACTCCATTGCGATTTTTAGCTTTTGACAAGCTAAAATAACAAATTAGGTGCTGGATTTTTTTTATTTTGATTAAAATTTGAAAAAATGGTGCAAAAAAAATTAGGTGCTGTTTTTCAGTAATTTAGTGCTGCAATTCACATACAGCCAATATGATTTGGTTTCGGAAAAGACTGAAAAATGAGCCACCGAAAACATGAATAGACTGTTTAGTACCTTAAAACAGCTGATATCTCATAGATATAACTGTAAGCCACAGTCAAGTACCAATAAACTGATACCTTATTTTCAAAAAAGGGTGTCAGGTTACCAAGAATTGACTATGACCGATAGTTTTATCTATGAGAGATCAGCCGTTGTGTGGTACTAATCGACCTTTTCGTGGTCGATTTCAATTTTTTCGTGCAGACAAATTCCTTACTTAGACCAAACTAGTATGACCCGAAATGAAGTAGGGCACGCTTTTTGTGCAAA
This sequence comes from Ditylenchus weischeri, assembly GCA_029231635.1. NCBI lineage: Eukaryota > Metazoa > Nematoda > Chromadorea > Rhabditida > Anguinidae > Ditylenchus > Ditylenchus weischeri. The sequence continues at coordinate 417,053 of JAMRYI010000008.1, forward strand.
CCAACCTGTCTGTCCATTCGAGAATTAACAATCAGTACTAGAGTATCACAAAGAGAAACATCCTTGAAAATGTTCCAAAATTAGTATCAGTAAAAACAATAAATCTAATTTAAGTTCTACTTGATAGTTTTGATATTTGGAGCGTAACCTACAATAAGTGAGAATATTTATTTGGTCGATTAAGTATTAAAATAAAAAAAACTAACAGATTGGTGAACTTCTCGATGCTCACAGATTCATAAAAATAAAAATATTAGATTTATGTGTATCAAAATTTTGTTTGAAAGATTTTAAAAGCTTTCATTATTGTCTCTCATTTGCCGTTGAATATTGGGCTTTTTTTAAGTTTGACTCTTTCCAGATTCATTGCACACAAAGAAAAGCAAATATAGATTCAAAGAGGAGGGAGTGTCCAAAATGTTTTTCTTGAGCCTTGAATCCTGATATCACAGCTTTAGACATCAATGACCATAGTTGCATGGGCGCCGGCGCCAGCGCCCGGCGCCTCTTTTTTCGGCATTGTGCTTAATAATTTGGTAAAACCACGACCGGATACCACGACCGGATACAAACACGGCACTTGTTTACTTTGGGGGAGGTGGGGGGCGCTTTTTTAATCAACTGTGAATAGTGTTCAGACGTCTCCTAAGTAATTTTTATACGCTAAAAACGATAAAAAAGTTCTTTCCAACAATTTCCGTACTAAAAAGACATGTTTTGAAAAAAAAATTGGTTATCAAAGGTTGACCAACTGCCTTGGTCCCCTAAGCTAAATAAACCAAAAAAGGTACCTTCATATCCTCAGAAAATGGGATTTTGAACATAGTTTTGTTAGCTGGGGCCTACCGCATAAAGAAACTGTGGTATGCATACTGTTTTTATGCATCCAGAGTCCCTTTCGAGTGATTTGTGTCTAAGGTATGTGGGTGTGCGCATCTCAACCCCAAGCAACCAAGCCTAGCCCCCTGCGAACCAAGCCCCCTGACCAATGGACCAAGCCCCCTGTGACCAAGCCCCCCGAAGGGGGCGCAGGGGGCTTGGTTGGTTAGAGATGCGCACACTCACTTACCTTTGACATGATTCCGAGCAATACTCTTGATCATACATGCATTAAAGACTCTTTTTGCCCAGCTCCGGTGATGAAAACATGGTAGAATACCTTAAAATAAGATATTTTACCTTGGGGGACCAAGGCAGTTGGTCAACTTTCGAAACAATTGTTTGAAGATGGACTTGATTAATTGTTGATTGTGTTTATTGCTGCAGTTCCCATTGTTATTTGATGTTGTTTATTGTATTAAAAAATTCCCTGATTTTGTCAATTTTTCTAAGAAATTCAAGTAAATACTGAAAAAGTGTATCCGGTCGTGGTATCCGGTCGTGTTTGTATCCGGTCGTGTTTGTATCCGGTCGTGGTATCCGGTCATAATTTGTATCCGGTCGTGTGTCAGTCAATAATTTTTCAGTAAAGAACTTTTTTCATACTTAATTTTTCTTTCCATTAATTGATTTTTTTGCTGAAAGTTTCGCTCTACAGCCGCTGTAGAGCGAATGTTTAGTGTCACCTCAATGCTAACAGTTGGAAGAAAAAGTCCAACAAAACCATTATTGTTAAAAAGCAAAACCATGTTGGTGTATAACAAGGAAATGATTGATGCATGATTTTGTTTTCCGCCCTTTTTTCTAATAAACTTAAAAAATATTTTTGCAAAAAAAACTTTCTGAAAAATTTATTCATCATTTCGGCACCTGGCGCCGAAAAAAATTAAGTGCCATACTTTGCTCCCGGCGCCGGTTCCGGCGCCCGACGCCGATTTTCAAAAACGCCGGCGCCGGTGCCGGCGCCCCGCGCCGAAAATTTTTTCCGTGCAGCTATGTCAATGACTAGTATTCGAAATTTGTATCTCACTCCTATAAACTTTTTTGTGGGGCTCGAACAAGAGCAAAGTGTATACAACTCCGATTGCTTCGATGGCCGAGCTGCGCAGATGAATTGATCAAGTCTTCTAAAAACTGCCTTAAGAGATAATCGGCAGAGCTTTTGCTTATGAACTGCGACTGAAATACAACCTGGCCGTGAACGGAAGAAGCACCAAGAAAAAAGACGCGGTTTTATTCTTTACCCCGACCGCACCCAAATTTTGATAGCCAAGTTTTTTATTTCGATTTTTTTCTTCACCCTTACAAGATTAAAACATTTTAATATTGTTAACAAAAATTTGCTAGAGTTAAAATTTTTTACTTCTAATTAAACACAAAAACATAAAAATTTAGACTGGTTCAGGATGAAAGACACAAACCGAATACCCTAATAAGAGTGTAAAAATGTTGATGTTTATTGGAGACTACCCGTTTATTAGAAGAAATATGGTACTTTGTTTGTATACTTTTTTAAAATAATTTAACAGTCTTACATATGGTAAAGTTCCTAGTTTTTCAATCAATGCCACCTAAAAAACAAATTTTTTATTACTTTCATTCAAGTCACAAATATTTTCAAAACCAACCATAATGTATAGGTTAGAATTTTGATGGTTGGCACAAGCTGGGGATGTGTTGCGAATTTGTGAAGTTATTTGTTGTAGCTAAATTTAAATGTATAACATACGAAAAAAAACTGAAATTTTCCGGGTTCCCCGGCGTATATGAATTTTGCAGCAAATTTTGAAATCAATTTTTTTTAACTTTTTCTTTGAAAAATTTTAGAATCTGAAAAAGCACGGAAAATAAATATAAAACATTAGACAGGTAATTTCAGTAACATCCATAAAAAAGTCGGTATAAAGCGACAGGGAAAGACTAAAATTTTTTTTTATTTTTTATTTTTTTATTTATTTATATTTTTTATTGGGTACCAACTTAATTTTTGCTTGTAAAGATGCAAGCATAATCGAGTGAGTCTGGACTAAAAACGTATCTCATGAGTATTTTTTCACATCTCCAATAGCAAAACCATGGTGTGATACTTAAAAACCAAGCATTCAAGTTGGTCTCTCAATGCAAAAGGTCAAATTTGGTCAAATTCTCAAGACCGTGCACCTCTCTAATAAAAAATTTAATTACCCTCACAATCTTCTCAACCAAAGTTCTGCGCTCTTCTGGCAACAATATTTCGGCAGGGTCACATAGCTGACCCGGTAGCAGTATTCTGCACTGCAAAGGGTCCAGTCTAGGATCAGGGTAGGTTTGTGGACTGAACTGCCCATTGACCGAGTGCAGTAAGGCCAGGAAGCACACAAACCACAGAAAAGCGCTGATCATTGATAGGAGGGGACTACAAGTGAAAGTGGATGTTGATAAACAAACGGGTGATAGGCGAGAATACCCCTTTTGCTCGACGGGTTTCACACAAACACCATCATCTGCACAGGGGAGAGGAAAGGCGATCAAGTTTTCCGTCTTTCCCACAAGGGTGTGGATTTTTGGATGCAGAGAGCTGTTGTAATTATGGATTTGGGGGAGTGTGCGACCAGGAGAGACATTCATTTCAGCCTTAGTGTTTGTGAATAAAAAAACTAGCGGAAAGAGTTAAAGCAGCAGAGGATCATCTTGGCTGTGGCTGACCCCTTTTCAGTGAGGAGTGGCAAAATAATTCTTTTTTTATTCCATTCAACTCATCATAATTACTTCTTTTTTGTAGTTTAATTGTAGTTCTAATTTACAAAAAAAATGTTTATAAAAAAACAGCACGAAAAAATATTACAAAAACAATAGCTACGCACGGTCTTTCATGGATCCTGGCAGAAACTCTCCAAGGAAGTAATTATCAAATCGTTTAAAGGTAAATCTTTATATTTCTCTTTAGATTTAAAATTAATTTAGTTTGTGGCCTTACTGCATCCGTCGATGGATCAGAGGATACAAAAATAGCGTGCTTCAAGCCAGATGGGCCAATCGGTGCAACAGGGCTGGACATTCTTTGCAAGGTCAGAGAAAAAGAACTAGGTCGCGATGGGCAGTACGACGAGGAAGAAGAAGGCTTGTCTGATGACGAAAATGAGATATCCATTGAAAATGTTAATGAAAATGAGCAATTCGAAATTGTTTGAAATAAAAGTTGATTGTTACAAAATCTAGGTTAGGTTTGTGAAAAGATAATCGTTGAGTTTAACGTAGAAATCAACTATGAAAACGTGAAGGAAAAGACTGCTCGACTGCGTATAAAATTAAGGGGGGATTATTAGAGGGTGGGGGATTATTTATCAACCCCCCTCTGGGGGTACGGGATTATTAGAGGGCGGGTTATACGGTAGTTTATTATCGAAAAACCCAAAATTTTGGAGATTTCCGGGGGTATAGGTCCCGAAAACAAAAATCTACCCTGCTAGGAACTACATGCACAAAATTTTTTTCGATGTGCGCGTAATTTCCGAACACCCTGTACATTCTGTTTTTTAATAACTACCGAAACATGTCTAATAGATTGAGCTTGAGGTTTGCAGTCATTTTTTACAAATACGTCATTTTAAAAATCATTAGAGCATTTTTTCAGCTAGTCAGCCAAAAACTGATTTAAAATGGCGCAATAAAAGGGGTTTGTCAACGTGTATACGTCTTGCTTATACATTTAACCTTTTCTGGATGGCTTGATACTTTTGCAGCAAATGGCTGCACTAGCTCTTCTTTGGTAATGTGATGCTACTGCTTTAAACCAACCATTTATTTTGCCTATTCTTGTAAACTGTATTCTTCCTTGTAACATATAAGTATGGATGACTTATCAGTTTCTTCAAAAACCGCTATTCGCCAAGAATTAGATGCGGTCACAAAGCTTGCAGTCTCTAATTACTCGCTCGAAAATCCGCTGACAAGGTTACAAATATTACAGTCAAGTTCCGGTAAGATGTCACCCCTCAAATTTGACCCCAACATTTTTTGCACCATTTTTTGAAGTCTTTTGCCAAAATTTAGAATCGATCCGTCAGTTTAGCCCAAAATATTGCAAGGATTTCGACTTTAAGACTCTTTTTTGTAAACTATCACAAATTTGCTTTAAATAATTTCTCGCGGTTCTAGACTTAACTGCTTCTTTTGGGAAAATTCAATAATGGGTGGCATTACATTCGAAACCGCTGTTCTCATTTGAAGCAAAAATTGTGGTGATTCACAGAAACGATTGGAAAGATTAGAATCCTTACAACGTTTCACATTGGGCTTACGAATCGAAGGGTAAATAAATGATGGACTCAGCTGGTGGTTAAAATTAAGAGGGTGACGTAATATCGAAACTCGATTGTAAAAATTATGTGTTTTCATTGAACATTTGAAATTTTAGTGAGACAATACAAGCACTCTGCAATGTGGTTGAAGCTATTTTCATTCATGGCCTCAAAGACGCTTTTTTTTTGAAATCTTCAAGATACTCTAAATATCCTGAACCTGTAAGCTTTTGTACTTTCTTGTTTTCTTCTTTTCTTCAAAAGAAGAATCCGGTTTCAACCTTGCCTTTCCGATTATGGAAAAATTTTTACGGCGCTACTAGCGAAACCCACCACCCTCCCCCCCCAAATCCAACCTTCTCAAAATCGCTGAAACTACCCTTTGTAACAACAGGTTTAGGATTAGCCCTTAGGCTCAGGGGTAGGCCAGAATATGGAAGTTGTGACTAATAATAGTTTTACGCACTTTTCTGGGTTCTGAAACATATATTTGGGTACTTTTTACTTAAGTCTAAAAAGGTAAAATCGTGGGGGATGGGGATGTGTACTCGCTAGTAGGGTTGGTTTCACTCTTAAATTTTAACCCTAACTTTTGCTTATGGGTTTTACAAAATTTCGATAGATTTGTTGCCTTTGAAACACATCAATTAAACTTGCAAACCTTTCTAGCTGCTTATTACACAGCTTTTTAAAGTTTTTTTGTAGATTTTTCGTACAAAATGGGCTATCTAGCGGGTCTAAAATTTTGCATCTAAAACGTACAACTCCCAGCCGAAAAATCAAAACAATAATCCATGCAAAATTTTCGGCTCAACAACAAAGGTCGAGCTTTTATTTCCTTTGGTGAGAATTAATCTTAGGCTCATTAGATAGTCGAGATTTTGAGCTAGATGTTGTAAAGAAAGTTTATAAAATACTTCAAAATAAATCGAGCAAAAATCACCTTGTAAGCTTTGTAATTTTAATCGATGGGTTTCAAATGCAACAAATTTGGAAGTCGCAATTTTTTTTTACCATTACCAAAAATAAGGGTCAAAATTTTGAATATTTAACTTTTTTCTAGAATTAGAAAAGAAAGATGAAGATTCGTTTTTTCATAATTTTATTACAGAATTTCTGGCCATTTGTTTCTAAATTTACCCACAAAAGCATCAAGTATCAGATTAGCACGCTGAAGCAGATCAAGAATGAAGTTGGCAAAGCAAGGGTAATAAATTTTACTAGAAAAGGCGCTCCGCCGGTGCTTAAACTTCTGGGTGCCAATATGTGCCGATCCACCCGTGGACCTAGTCTGATCTGCTAATTCATCCCTAGAACCACCTGGGTAACACCTCCCGGGTACGTTCCTCCTGCGTACTCGCTCCTACTACCTCCTATGTACCTCTACTTGAGACTCTCCATCTAAGTGCCACTACCTGAATAAAGCCATCCGAGTACCTCTATTTGGATACTGATACCTGGATACCCAACTCCTGGGTACCACCACCTGGATGACCCTACCTGGATAACTTTATACTCCCACCTGAATAACACACTGCCTGAGTAGTCCCACCTCAGTATCCCTTCCTACATAAAGATGCCTGAATATCCCCTACTAGATATCCCCTAGAGGCGCCGCAGCGGCGTATCCGCTGTTCGTTAGGTTTTGATTGTTTAGACCCCATCTGGGGTCGTGGTTTGGAGTTCATCTTGGTGCTTCGGGGTCCATCTTGGTGGTTCGGGTCTATCCTCGTAATTTGGGGTCTATCCTGATGGTTCGGGTCTTAGCTACCCCACCTGGCCACCTACCTGCCCTAACTGGCCGCCTACCTGACCTACCTGGCCATCTACCTACCCTACCTAGACTACCCCACCCTCCTACCTACCCTACCTAGCCTACCTATTCTACGTGGCCACCTATCTACCCTTCCTACCTACCTTCCTACTCTACCTGGCCATCTACCTACCCTACCTGAACACCTACCTACCCTGGCTGGCCACCTATCTAACCCAACTGATCACTTTAACACCACATTTGAATTATTACTACAAATAAATATTTCATGCTACTGCCAGGATCTGAACCTGAGACCATGCCCTTGTACTGCCCGGGTACTCCATCTGGGTACCTCCACTTGTTACTTTAAAATCGATAGCCAGACCCAATGGAGGATGACATCGGGGCAAACTTTTTTTTAAAAGATAGCTAAGATGATGTTCTACAGTGTAACTGAGCGTTTTTTGAAAAAAAGCCTTATTGAAATAAGTGGAAATCCGGGGGTTTGTTTTTTTTTTATTTTAGGTGAGTACCGAGCTTAAAATCGATAGCCAGCCCTAACGGATCAAGCGGTGCTAACTTTTATCGGTGCTAACTTTTTCTTAAAGATAGCTGGGATTATGCCCTACAAAGTTACAGAGCGCACTTTTTAAGAAGAGTTTTATATAGTTTTTTGAGTTTGACGTCAAAAAAAAATTCTCCGCATCCCGACATAAAATGGCGCTTAAGTAAATATAGACTAGAAGGCGCCTATGCGGCAGATGCCGCATTGTCGCAACTTCTATATCATACCAGGTCACCCAGGTACCCTACAAGGCCACCTACCTACGATATACTACAGTAACTTATCCCTTCGAGACAAAAAAATCATACATGATACCATCAGAATTTGAACCTGTAACCTTGCCTTGGTCCCCCTAGGCAATTGAAAATTCACCCCAAATTACCTTGGTCCCCCTGTGGTTTTTGGGAACTTTCAAGTGGCCATAACTTTTTTTTTGAGACGGTCGAGTTTAACTTTTCATAATTTTTTCAGACAGTGAATCGGCCACGCTGAGTCGAATGGTGTACTCAGATTTTCGATCTGATTGACGGAACACCCCCTAATATTTTTTTCTGACATACAGACAGACACACAGACAGACACACAGAATCTGGCGATATATTAAAGGGGACTAGAATATGTTGGTGCACAAATTCGTAGGCGCCGAGGACCTGCGTAGAGTCCCTTTAGGTACCATCCAGGTGGCTTGTGTACCATCCCGGGGGTTTGGGTACTATACAGGTGGTTTGGGTACTATCCAGGTGGTTAAGGTACCATCCCGGGGGTTTGGGTACTATACAGGTTGTTTGGGTACACTCCAGGTGGTTTGGGTGATATATATGTAGTTTGGGTATTATACGGGTAGTTTGAAGTGGGTAACTGTATGTCGTGACGGACATACATACATCCGACAACAGCGTATAGTAAATATGATATGATTCTATCCGAGATTTGTTATTAGTCATCGTTCCAACACTTTCTGGCCCTCTTTTTTAGGCATGGATTCGAATTGTTCTGAGTGAGGGAGCATTAGAAAGCTATATTCATTTGTTATTGAGAGATGAGGGTCAACTAAGGTTCTTTTATTAATTTTTTATACCAGCTTATATAATTAAATTTAGGTCATTCTACCTAAAATCAGCTTTCATTAGAGATCAGGAACAGATAGACGCCTTTAACGGGTATTTGAAAGCTCTTCAGCAAATCACCATCGCACCGCAAGCAAACTCCAGCCTTCTAAACAGTTGGACTCCCACGTAATATTTTTGAAGCGCATATCTGAATTTTGTTCATTTGATTTATTTTCAGACCTCTTATTCTGGCTGGATTGATTAAAGGCGAACCAAATAGAGGTAGACCTTCATCTTCTTTTTTCAAAGCTTCTATATATTTGCACATTCAGTGACACAGCCGAAAAATTCTAACAAACGCAACATTTCTTCAAATTCTTTGGATTTTGACGCAGAAGAAGCAGAAGAAATCGGCACGAATGCTTTGGATTTGTTAGATGGAAACGCTCATTCTGATAACATTTTTTCTGTTGGATCACCATCTGCTAAAAGTAATTTTTTTCTTGTTTTCCATCATTTTCTAAGGTGTAAAATTATAAAATAAACAGTCAAATGCGTATTCGTTCATTTATCAACAGATTACCGTAAAAACACTAAAAATAATCCACCATCTAATATCTCGCCTAGATCAAGTATACCGTATTTTCTCTTATAGGCCAACAGTCTCCATTAGCCCGACAGGTCTCTGATAACCTGACACCCTAGAGGTTGATTCGAAAATAAACCGACAGTATCTAATAACCCGACACCCAAAATGATGACTTTGTCTTCACCGTACTTATTTATCATAATTTTATTTTATTGTTTAGCTGCTAAAATGAACGAAAATAATCGCGTAGATCTATCAAACGTCGAAGACAAAATCGAAACAAGCAGGCCAATAAAACCTTAAGTCCTTTACAAATGAATTCAAACTCAAAGTGATTAAGCCATTTCCAACAATCATGCTGCAAAGAAATTTGGAATTAGCCGCAGCGTGGTCATCGACTGGCGCAAAGTCAAGAAACAGCTCAAGTTGCAAAGGTATTTATTACATTTCCTTAAAAAAACAAGTATTTGTACATCATAACCAGTGTTTTTTTTATTTATTATAGTGAATCGTCTCCGTTTAAATAGGACAAAAAGCGTCTCGCTGGCGGTGGAAGAAAAAATACATTCGTAGATTTGGATACCCACGTTTGACATGTTCAAGAATTTGGTTTTACATCATTTTGATTAGGCTACAGATGTCATGTTGATTGAGCCGTTTCAAGAACTTTACAGCAATTAGATCATGAATCAAGACAGAATGGAACGGAGAACAGGAGGTAGTCGTCAAGCAGCTTCTATGCACATTTACTTGAGCTGGATATCCATTGCTTGGGAATTATTGAGCAAGGAGATGGCTGCAAAGTCGTTTCTAGGTAACTTTATCAAATTCTATAAAACTTTTATTTTAATTTTGACTGCGGAATCACTATGTGTCATGATGGAAGCGAAGACCATCTAATCCACTGCTTCAGGGAACATGGACAAGTGCCACAAGGACGACTGAGGCTTCAAGATTCAAGGGCTCGGCTGGATATGGAGCGAGAACAGGCCGATGAAATCGATGCAGAGGAAGATGAAGAGAACGGCTACCAAACTGATGACAGCCTCGATTTGATAATGGATGGATGAAGTTAACTCATTGTTTGTTTTGTTGTTTACCATTTTTGTGATAAATGCTGATGTTTGTTGTCTTTTTTGAATATAATTTTGACCGAAAAATAGCCCAACAGTCTATAATAACTCGACACCCTGGAGGATGATCCGAAAATAACCCGACATGTCGGCCTATTAGAAAAAATACGGTATATATTTTATAATTTCGGTTTTCCGGTTTTTGGAATAACTAGATGTTCACCGGTAATCCTCTTCGTTTTTTTTAAATATGTGAACAATTTTAGCTAAGCTGACAGAATTAACGGATGATGATGAAAAAAAGCTCAGTGTATTCCCATCCTTCTATGCTGGATGGAGCCATGACTTCTTTTTTACGACCAACATTCACTGCCATGCTTTCTAGCACACCTGAAAACTTTAAGCCTTCCAGTGTTGCTATTCCCTCAGAGGAACTTTCTACAGAGGTAATAGTTGATGAATAGCCGTAACCAAAATTTCAACGCTACTATGATATACAACCATACTTGCACGTTTGGGAAAAACGGCGTCGGCGCCGAAATGCCCGGCGCCGCAAGCGTCGCCGGGCATTTTCAAATTTCGGCGCCGGCGCCAGATTGGGTTTTATTCTATTAATAAATCAAACAAAACAAATTTTTTATTTTAAAAGGTTTTTACTTTTACGGACAAAAATATGGTACAGATTTTGTGCTATAAACGAGCTGAGGTATTAGGTTGATCCAAAAGTTCTTGGGCACCTTGAAAAAATTTATTTTCGATTTTTTATTCGCTTCTTTTTCGTCGTTTCATCTCATCTGTCTTTTTGTCTTTCTGGCAAAGAATACGCAACAGAAGAAGCAATTTTAACAGATTTTCAAGTTTATTTTGATTCGAAACCGATTAGATTCTTTGTTAAAGGTATTGGGAGATTGCCTGAAAGATGGCAAAATGTTGTTGATGTTGAGGGAGATTATTTTGTTGAATAAAGATTTTGGAGAGCTGTTTTGTTGATGTGACTTCGAGTGATATCTCCTCTGAATTAGATCTGCAAACATTGGAATGATAAACATCATGCTAAAATATTAACACGTTAATAACAAATCGAAAATAAATTTTTTTCAAGGTGCCCAAGAACTTTTGGATCAACCTAATATAACTGTATTTAAAAACAATAGCATAAAACATAATTTAAAACAGATTACGTGCTCTTGTTTCTGAACTCAGCAGCCAGTATATATGAAAAATATAAATTTAAAAAAATAGGTGTATTTTTAACAAATTAAGGGCGCCGGCGCCAGCCATGAAAAAAACGGGCGCCGGTTTTGTAAATACACAAGGGCGCCGGCCTCGGGCGCCCGTGCAAGTATGTATACAACACCGCCCCCAAAAGCTACTTTGATAACCCCCCAGTCAAATTTTTTTTGGAGTGTCTAAAAACCATTTTTGAGTGATAATTTTTCTATTAAAGGACTAAAGAGCAACTTTAAAGGGATTATGGCTGTATTGGGAGGGGAAGGTAATAATAGCGGGCCATTTTTTTAGGCAATTTTGGGCTGTCTTACCATGTTTTTCAACTGGGCCATGGAAAAAGAGACTCTATATGCATTTTATGATCGAGAGTACATCTTGGAATCATGTCTATGGTAAGTGAGTGCGTGCATCCCAAACTCTCAAGCCCCCTGCGCCCCCGAAGGGGGCTTGGAGTTGAGATGCGCACACACACATACCTTAGACATAAATCACTCGAAAGTGACTCTGAAGTAGCGCCAAAATTTCTTTATGGAGGTAACAGGACGAGAATACTTAAAGGATTTAAGAGAAAACGGAGAAAAGGGCTAGCAGTTCTTTTCTTTCCCGACAAATTTTTTATGCATTTTTATTCAGATTACCGTATTTCCTCTAATAGAAACCCTCCCCAAAATCCGGAATTTTTAAAATATATTCTTTGCACTTTTACCCATTTTTTTTAATCGGCTCTTGCTTATGTGTCATACCAAAATGTAGGCCAGATTCCCAGCTACATTTCGGCATATAACATGAGTGGTGCCAAAACCAAAAAAAATCATAAAAAAGACGAAGAATAAATTTAAAAGCTCTGGATTTCAGGGAGGGCTTTTAATAGAGGAAATACGGTATTTTAGTTTACTGCCTAGTTTTTAAAAGTAGTACAGTCGACTCCCTCCATAGTGCACACCCAAGGGACAGGCGCCAGGTGTGCACTATGGCGGGGGGTGCACTATGTCGGGGGGTGCACTATGGGGAGAGCTATTTTGCTTTAACACGGCCATGTGTGCACTATAGAGGGGGTTTTCCATCTAAAACAAAGTTTTATTCGAACAACAACAGTATCAATAACACTCAATCATTTGTCAGCCGTAAAATAATCAAAAAGATTTTTCTGCTTCATCTTCTTCAAGCGTTCATTCGTCAGTAGTTCATCCAGCTTGTCACACATTCCTAACACGGCAGGATCAGCGAAGTTAGTTTCCACGTAGCGCTGGAAGAGCTTGAATCCCTCGATGGCTTCTCGAGTTGTAACCGCAGACTGTACCGGCTCTTCCTCATCAATTATCACCTCTTCAGAGTGACTGTCATATTCCGCTTCGGCTGTCGAGACGGCTTCTGCAATTTCTTCCAATCTAAGTTATCAAATTATCAACCAAAAAATAAAATAAATAAAGCTCCACCTGTCCATCCACGATGAATCCTGCTTTTAGAAAGCAATTTGCAAGCGTGTCGGGTCTCATGTACCTCAGGCTCGATGAAAGAGACACAACGCCTTGAGAAGATTTATTTTGAAGTCAGTATTGGTATCGATTGCTGCGATTCGTTCACTAAGGAGAAAGCGCCTATAATGTACCTTCAAGTTCTGAATGATCCCTTGATCCATTGGCTGACAAAGTAGGTTGCGTATGAGACTCGTGTTGATAATTTTTAAGATGTTAAGAAATCAACTAAGATTCTGCTGTAGTATTCGGTGGGAAAAACTTAAGCGTTATTTGCTCCAGTTTAATTTTCGAGCGCCCGCTAAAAAGAAGCACTTTGTGTTTGACAAAACTGCACTCGCGAAAGTACATGAATAGAAGAACAATGATGCGTTAGTTGTTTTAAAGTTGTAATGAAAAAAAAAATTAAACTAGTTTCGCTTTAAAACATTTACTTTTTTGAAAGTTGATGTAAAAATATGTAAAGTGTGCACTATAGAGAGAGACGTTTATTGGTTTGGTTCCAGCCCAGGTGTGCACTATGGCGGGGGGTGCACTATGGAGGGTGTGCACTATGGCGGGGGGTTCGTTACTATAAATTTATATGGTGGCCAACCAAATCAGAACCGGGTGTGCACTATGGCGGGGGTGTACACTATGGCGGGTGTACACTATGGAGGGAGTCGACTGTATAAGGTCGTCAATGTAAGACTTGACGCAAAACGAGTGGAATATGGAACGACTAAAAAAAATGCAGGTTTGGGTCGAATTCCAACATAATAAGACATTCCCGAATAAATAAAAACCCCAACTGTGGCAAAACTGACTATTGACTCTTAACTGTCGACAGTTAGGAAGCGACCATCCCTTTCTGTTGGGTCTTCACCTGCCTCAATTTTGTGAAACGCACGGGCATGCTCCTTTAAGTTTTTTCACGCAAAATGAATTTTCTTTCAGGTGATTGTGCATCGCAGAAGAACTAGATTCAGACACACCTCCAAAAGTAGCAGTGACAGGTCACGGAGTCAGTCTATCAACAAACCCATTGAGCAAGCAGTTGAAGAAGACGTGTTCTCAGCTACAGATTTGCCTATTGTGAGTTTTTTATTAGTTCTTGTCAATTAATTATATATCAAAGAATATACCTACCGAAATTTTTTCTAGGGTCCTGAAACATCAGAAGATGGACGATTGGAAGAAAAATTTTCTAACAACTTCCAGCCAAATAATACTTTTAATGACATTCCTGCTTGCTCTTCACCCAATGATGCGCCTTTTGATTTAAAGAGTGATGATGGCAGAAATGATTCAGGAATTGAGCAAAAGTGAGACTTTGGGTCGAATTCCAACACAATAGGAGATTCACGAATAAGAAAAAACCCAACTGTGGAAAGACTGACTATTAACTCTTAATTGGGTTATCAGACTTTTCCGCACCAGCATTTTCACGTCAACATATCCGCGCCGACATTTGCGTGACGACATTTCCGCGCCAAAATTATATTTCTGGTCAAACAGCTGGACGACCCTCCTAACTGGTTCTTTCCCATCTTAGTTTTTTTTACCATCCCTTAGTGATTTTGAACTAACCATAGCGGTCTTCAACCACTTTCAGTAGTTACAATCTTCAGTGGTCTTATTTTATCTTCAATCGTCATCAACTATCCTGAATGGTGTTAATCTATCTTAAACGATCCAGACCCATTCTTACAGGTTCTGGTAGTGTTAACCAGGTACCTAGATGGTGGTACTCAGGTACTATCCAGGTGATGGTACTCAAGTAGTCAAGATTGGCTAATTATTTATTATTGAGATGGCTAATTAAACCAGTTGGGATTAAGTTTGGATCAGGTGTGATTTATTGGAATCAATTAGAATTTGTTCGGATCACTTGGGGTTTGTTCCAGACTGTGTAATATATTCACCGAGTCTGAAAGACTTCCAACTCCGAAACTCAATTTTTTTTTTCAAACTTTTTTAAGTCAGTCTATTGCGTAATAGCACACCAAATAAGGTTAACAAAGGGCAATAACAACATTGCTAGTTTTCAAGATCACTAACATATTCTTCCTCTTCCTCGCTTTCAGCTTCTTGGGTCCCGAGATTGCTGGGCACTGCAAACCTTGCTAGATGATGCTGAATAGATTGCAGAAATTGAAGACGCTCCTCGGAATTGTATCCCTCCACCAAAAGTTTGATATTTGCTTCCCTTTGAATTTCACTTGGTCGTCGCACTTGTCGTAAAGCCTCAGCTGGACTGACGCTTTGATTTTGAGCTTTAAATATGTTTTTGAAAAAAGTTTTGGTAACACTATAGAATCCCCCCACCCCAGCCAGCGAAACATTTACTCATACCGAAGAGGGAGGGACCCGTCTCATATTGATTCTAGTGCTCTGAAACGGCACGGAAACACTTTGGTTTCTGAAAAATCGAAAAAAAAATTTTTTGGTTTGCCTTGGTCCTCCAAGGTAAAAAATTTAGGAAAATTTAAAAAAATGTTTTTTTTAATTCCTGCCAAAACATTTTTAAAGGGATTAAGGGCTGTATTGGGAGAAGAAGGAAATAAAAGGGGCCACTTTAATGGCAAAACATTAAAAAAGTGAATATTGTATATTTTGGCTGTCTTACCATGTTTTTCAACTCGGGCCGTGGCAAAAATAGACTCTATATGCATTTTTATGATCAAGAGTCTTGCTCGGAATGATGTCTAAGGTAAGTGAGTGCGCGCATTTGACGCGTCTTCTCTTCTTTGCTTGCATTCGAACTATGAACTGGCTCAGCGGCATGTTTGCTATTGGGAATCGACGATTGAAAGCATTGTGCCAACCCTCAATAGCCGTCGATAACCCATCGATAGCGGCTTTTCTGCAATTCCAGTAAGCGATCGGAAAAAGCGCACCTTTAAATAGTCTACCAACACGGCGCCGAATATATGTTTTTTCAAAGTAACTCAAGTATTCTGAAAAGTTTTATACTGTCAAGTGCTAATGTCATTTGACAAGAAAATTTTTCTTCAATGTTGTCTTCGAGACCAAGTTCACTGAAAAAGAAAACACTGAATTTTATCGCTATTTCATCAAAACCACATGCTACTTCTGCTGCCGGAAGAAAGGCAAACGACACCAGGGAGCGGAAGAGAATTTTGGCTTCGTCATCTTCGTAGGCATACATTAAGCCCTTTGACTGTACATGAGCAAACGCATTTCTCGACAAGTGGAATAAACAGCACTTAGACACTTAGCCGAAGACACTGGAGAGAGTTTTTATTGGAGCGATTTATAGCTGGAAATAGCATTTATTTTCATTCCTGCGATTTGCTGACAAAGCTAAACACAATACATACTGAAAAAAAACTTAGTCTTAAAGGTAAAATACCTCGATTTTGCTAGAGCTTTTACGACAGTTATGTGATTTTTTTGGCTCCAGATTGCTAGTTCCACCGAATTCAGACTTGGCCCTTCCACTGCAAAATTTTTTCAAGCACCGCCAATATTGAATCGTTTTCAAAGTATAAGATTTATCGTGACGCATTTCATAATCATCGCACAAAACCAATGTTTTAATTTTGCTCGACAGAGACGGCATTCTGAAAAAGTTTATAATTGAGTACATAAATGCTTTAGCAATAGCTTTTTTGGGCACAAGTCAAGTTAACTAATACGAGGAAAACAAATGTATAACAGAATGCTGTTACTTGTATGGTCTGCATGTAGCTAAGGAGTGTTGACCAGGCTGTGTTTCCATTTTTAATGTTAAAATCCAGCTGTTTGACCAGAAATATAATTTTGGCGCGGAAATGTCGGCGCGGAAATATCGGATAACTCTTAATTGTCGACAATTAGGGGGCGATCCTCCTTTTCTGCTGGGTATTCACTCGCATTCCAATGTTTTAACAACGTATATTCTTCATTAGTTGCGTTCTCCCTAAATTTACAGTCGATAATGCGCGCCCAAAAAGTTCGTTCCCGTCTTGCGTCCAACACTTTTTTTAGCTTAAAATTTTCAGCCATTTGCTAAATGTGATTCGCCAGCCTAGTTCAAAAAATAGAAAGAATTTTAGCTTTCGTTTTTGTAAATTACCGTTTTAATTAATTTTTTTAATTACCGACTAGTTCAACCTTGCTTTTTTGTTCAATCTTAAAATATGTGAAACAAAAAATCTTTTAGTGGTGACGAAAAAGGGTGCTCTCCAGTTCTCTCGCCAGAGAATGTGCTAGATTTTGTGGAGGATCATCAAACAAGTTTAAATCATGCTATTTTCGACATTGCTACCAAAGATAACGCTGCATATAATATTTCTTACATGACTGACAAAGACCAAAGCTACAACATTGAGGTAGCTAGCTTCAAACTTTTCAATCATAAATCCAGCAGTAAAATTTTAACGAATTGTAGGAGAACAAAGTATTTGGTACTTCTTTGCATGATGACCTCAGCTTTTCTCTAGGAAAAGAGCCAGAGCTATTCGGTACCAGTGATTTATCATCTGCCCTAGACTCAGTTGAAGCCGGTTCTCGAAGCACTGATTGGAATATTACTCCACCAAAAGTAATAGATAGATATTTTAGGCAAATGTATACATTTTTTGTTTAGAACCTTGCTGACAAGCAGGCAAGTTGCTCTTCTTCAACGGGCACGGATTTCTCCGGACCTGTTGCTAATCTAAACACAGCACTAAAGAATTTTGTAAGAAGGAGTGAAAAACAAGCGGACGAAGTCAGTTTTTCACCTTGTTTCAGCTTTCAACGTTTCCAAAAAAATTACAGGGTGATTCACGAATTTTTTCAAATTGTTTTGCTCTGCCGTTCTAATTTTTTTTATTCAACCAAATATGTTTACCGTTCAAAAGCCTGCACATTCGAATTGCGATTAATGCATTCTAAAATAAGTACACTTTGTAACTTTGGCCTGGTGACCTGGTAGGGAAATTAATAGGGACATAGACCATTTGAAATGGTTGGCTGAAAGAGAAAAATTTGTGTGTGATTATAAACATTTTTTCATTAGGTCAATTCATCTTCCTCTTCCACAACTGGTTTCGAGCCATCATTAAATTCAAAAGCTGAAGTCGTCAATCCACTACAAAAATCAGAAGAAATACCCAGTACTTTTTTCAAACCAGAGAATACTAGTGAAGAAGAAGTAGATATAATTTTTTTTTGAATTTTTAACACGTAAATTTTATTTCATTGTAGGTTGTGGTTATCGAAGGAAAGTGTCTGGAAGGCACTGATGAGTACGGAAGTATATCCAAGAATATGCTTCTACTTACCAGAATTCCACTGGAAAAAGGGTTGAATTCGCAAGAGTTTAGATGTCCCTCGTGTCGCAAATCCATTGGCGGATCATTTAATTCCTTCAAGTGAGTCTAGTTTGATTTTTTGGTACTTGTTCGGTTCACGCCCCCCTCATATTACTTGTTCGGTTTACGCCCCCTCATATTGTCTAATCATATATCGAACCTATTTATTTCAACATTACAATTTTGTTGATCCGGAGACAGGCGCGCATACACAAACGGTGGAAAGTACCTGGCAAAAATTCAAACGACGTCACAAGTACGAATACGGAACTCACAGGAGCGTTTTCAGAAGTTATGTGTCGGATTTCGTCTGGAGAAGAAAATTCAATGGAGATGATATAATGTTTCATTTATGGTCCCAAATTGTTTTGTTGTATGAATGTGAATGAAAAATGTTGAAATAAATAGGTTTGATATATGATTAGACAATATGAGGGGCGTAAACCGAACAAGTACCGATTTTTTTTAAGTTTATTAAAGTTGGTATTTTGAACAACCAGATTCTTGGTCAGAATCGGGCAAATTTGAATAAAATCTTCGTTCAAAAAATATGTTTAAATCACACGTTTGAGTCCGTCCTAACGTGCGCTGGCTTACCCTAAGCCTAAGTCTAAGTGCGTGAAAATCTGAAAAATTGAAAAAAGTTGAAAAAAATCAACAGGGGATCAAGACCAGAAAAAGTTTCGAATTCGCGAAACGTCTCTATTCCCTTGGTCCCCCTCTTGTATTTTTGTGAAAAATTTATTTGTTAAAAAAACTGCTGGCTGTTTTGTTCAAGTGAGTGCTGTGAGTATAGTTGAAGTGCTCTGAGCAAAACACTCTAGAAAACAGATTGATATAGGATTAAAGCTTAAAAAATTTTATAAATTTCGCCTGAATATCACTGATCTCTATTTTGACGGGATTTCGACCAGAATTTGACCGAAAAATTGACCGGCCATATTTTTGTCTTAAAAAGTAATTTTTTTACAGACTGTGCAATTTGGATGGACGCTACTATTGCGAGGATTGTTGGAGACGTGGGGATGAGAGCATCATCCCGTCAAGGGTATCAATTGATTATCGTTAAAAAAAGACATTTGATTTTTAACCTATTCTTCATAGGTAATATTAAATTGGGATTGCAAGCCAAGGCCAATATGCAAAGCTTCCAAAGCATTCCTTAAATCTGTGGCTGATCATCCACTTTTGCGAATAGACAAGCTCAACCCTAGGCTTTATGAGCACAGCAAGCAAATGAAAAAAATATTGGTTTGTTAACACACACCGCATATTCTCTAATATAACACCTCCCCAAAAGTGGCACAATGTATTTATTTAAGACGCCTGAAATTATCATCCTATCCGATTTGATTGAAACTTTCAACTAATGTTAGGAGCTAGGGATGCAAAAAGGAACCGAGAGAGAAAATGATGAACATTGAGAAACCGAGAACGAGAAAGCAAGATTCACAGGATTTTCTCTCGGCCTTTCAAAACGTCCGAAAAGGTGCATTTTGAGCTTCAAGCAAATTTTTACGGGAAATTTAAAAAACTCGTCTAATTTGACTAGAAAAATGAGTTCCAGTCTTAAAATGGTTTCTAGCTTTCACACGTCTTTGATCCAGCAAAGGTCTCCTCCCATTTTTTATAAGAGATCCACAGCTACATTTTGGTGTATAAATTGTTACTGAGAATAAGATTTTCGCTATTTACGATACGATTAAAGTTTCATATAACTTTTTGACGTGAAGTCAGCACTTTGGTTTGATCCTTGGTTTTTTCGATTGGGTAACCGGACTTCTTCTTTTTTTGAAACTTTAAAAATAAGTGTAAGTACACTTTGTCACCTTAGGGAGGGAGTTTATATAGAAGACCTAAGTTACTTTAAAAATTATTCAATCACCTAATATTAAATTTTGCAGAATATGAGAACAAAGCTTAGTCTTGCTGTTATGTATCTACTTTCATGTAAACAATCTATTGCCGAAGATATTAAAAGAAGGTAGTATTTTGTATTTAAACTCAATATGTTTGTCTAAAGCTGTCATATTTTTAATCATAAATTCTAAGCGTTCATAAATCCTCAAATGTCCGGAGTTGATAGTAGTGTTGGGCTCTGGCCTTCGAGCAATATTTCAATACGACATTTTTGGATAAAAAATTTCGATATCGATATTTTAAAACTTACAACATACATCGGAAAAAATTTCGATACGCATAATCGAGATTTTCGATATTTTTTTGCGAAATTTTTTTTAAAAATAGTGAAAAAAGCTCGCCAACTCTAAGGCCTCAAACACAATGAGGAGGCTGTTTACGGATGCTAAATCAGATTTGTTACTAAGAAATGGCCATAATTTTTCAAAAAATTTTCTGTTGTTGCCATCTTGCAGCTAAGATTGAGGGCTACCAGATGAGCTGTTAAAAAAGTGGATGTTGTTTAGAATCTTTTGATTAAAGTTGTACGCAGATTTGTAGGTTGTGGTACCCATTAATCCCAATCAGTCCACCTGGTTTTGCGATGGTAATACTCAGATTCTGCTACGATTCTATTTCAATTTTTTACACGAAAAAAATCGTATATTTAAAAAAAATAAAAAAAATTGGAACTTTTTGGGTACATTAGATGTACGTGGCCGACCGGGCCGGGCCCCGGGCCGGAACATTTCAGACCCTTCTCGGAGCGGGTAGCAGCCCGGCCCGCGCCGGGCCAATTCCGGGCCGGCCCGTGCCCAACCCTGGTTTGAGACGTAATAGTTTAAACTAAACATATGTCGTTTTATCCAGTGCTTATTCACACACTTATTTTTTGACCGAGCGATATTTTCGATATTTCAAAAATTTCGATACGATGTTCGATACAAGGGGCAACAGGCGCCTATCGGCGCTTCCATCGTGTTTGTACTTATTATTAGTTTTGAATTATTCTAAGAGTTCTGAAAGAAATCTGACATAAGTTTGCAAAAACTGGCAGAAAATTTGGCTTAAACACAAAATTTGCCAAATATGCAGGCTTAAATCCACCATATCCAATTCGGACGGACTTAAAAACTTTTTTTAGAGTTACCTCGATTTTAGGGTTTTGAATTTCAGGGTTCCGGGAAAATATACGACATAAAATTGCAAAAACTGACCGAAAATTGGGCTTAGACACAAACATCAAACATATTTTCTGGCTAAAATTCAACATCTCCAATTTGGAAGGACTTAAAAACTTTTTCAGAGTCATCTTAATTCTACAGTTTTGTGCTTAAAAGAGAGCTAAGATGTTGAATTTTAGGGTTCCGTAAAGATATCCGACATAAGTTTAAAAAAAATTAGGTAACACCCTCTTTGAAATTCAAAAACTTATTGGCGGGAATTTGAAAATTGTGACCGACGCAGTCAAAATACTATATGTAGATTTTCAAAATTTTCGGGCGATATTTTGATACGATATTTTGGGCCAAATTTGGACCAATCGAGCGATATTTCGAAACAATATATCGCTCGGGCACAACACTACCATAAAACCTCTAGACTCGGGTCTATTTTTAGAGAACACAACTCTCTAAGTCATTTGTGTCATTGTGTTTTTAGCTATGAAAAATCTAACATTTTTATGCGCACGACCACTCAAAAAATAGCCGTGTTTCTTAGCTACATTTTGAGTGGTGGTGTGCTTGAAAATGTGAGATTTTTCATAGCTAAAAACACAGTGCCACAAGTGACTTAGGGAGTTGTGTTCTCTAATAATAGACCCGGGTCTATTAATAGAGGTTTTACGGTAGTTGATGATCGACCTTTTCAAAGCTATTTCCATAACTCATTTCTTTTTGAGGGCAGCTTCTTGCTCTCGAGGTTTGTGGCCGAGTGATTATCTCTATACAGATATTCATCTATACTCCATCACGGTTTGCTTGACTCTCTTACCTAGAGCACACGAAAAAATCTTTTAATTCAGGATTTTGAAAATGTGATTAGTGGTTCATTGGAACGAAGACTTAATTCTTTAATCACATTCGCAGGTTTGCAAGCTGATTCATTCAAAAAAAATAGTTTACAAAACTTTTTTTGTCTAACTTTGTCTCTCTGTTTCAGTCAACCATATTTTCAATTGTCCGCTCTGCCTTCAGAAAGGTTTCTTTTGCGAGTTGTGTTCATCCAAGCATGTTATTTATCCATTTCAAATCGAAGTTGCGCACAGAGTAACAACTTTTTACGCCATGTCTAAATTTATCTAATTGAATTATCATTTCAGTGCAAAGCTTGTTTCTCAGTCTATCATATCAAGTGCATCAGCAAAAATGCCAGTGAATGCCCAAAGTGCCTTCGGAGACGCTCCAAATTTTCATTCTCTTCAGCGGTCAGCTCTACATAGCATGAAATACAAATGGTTAACAGATGCTCTATATACATAAAAAGAGAAAATTAAGGGATTTGTGCGGTATTGATGTGCATGTGTGTAATGTAAAGGATATAATAAACTGATTTTATGCAATCTACAGCCATAACTTTATTGTCCTTTCTCTTTGCGCACGCATAAACATACTCAAGAGGAAGGGGAAATTAGTGTAGAGGCGACCTTGTAGCAATGCGAGTTGTGCTACTGCTTACCCTTTATTTTCCGGTCAACTGTATTTGCTTCTTTTGTATTGTTATTAGTTTGTGTGAGTGGAGTAAGGAAGTAATAAAACAAGTTGCTAATGGGGCTGCTGGGATGTTATTATGCGGCTGGATGGTAGTAGCGGAAGAAAGGAACAAACGTTTGAACTAGTGAGCTACATGAAAAAGATTTAATTGGTGATTTTCTTTTAGTAGATGTGTGCTTGTGTTTTTATGTGTGTTTTTAGTTTTTTTTCGAAGTTTTTGATAACTTATTCAATTTTTTTCATGTATACTGTGTCTACTCTATTGATCTCTCTTCTCAAAAGTCACGAAATGTACTCGAAATAACTTTATTTCCAATTTCCTTTCATTCAACATTCAATACAATTTCTTGCCATTGACCTATTATAACTCTTACCGAAATTCTTTGTTTCTTAAACTTTGCAGCCTGTTTTCTTTTTTTGCTTGGCACTTTTCTTAAGCTTTCGGTACATTCTAAAAGGATTCTAATACATTCTAATAGGTACATTCTCGGTACATTCTAATAGGAACGTCTTTTTCAGTTTTGTGGATGGAAACTTCGGTTCCGATTTTTTCCAAAAATTATAAACGGACTGGATCCAGTTTTCGGTTTGTTTTTATTATAAATAAACCGGTATTTTGCTACAGCTGGTTTTCGGTTCATTGGCCCAAAAACCGTTTTTCGGTTAACCGACTGGTCCGATTAAGCGAACGGATCCTACCCTAGTCGAAAACAGATAAAAATATTGGTGACTAAGTTTTTTTAACTCAACCTATTTTTCTCCTACCTTACTTTGCTTACTCATTGCACAAACTCATTCTTTTGTTGTTGACTTGTATGAGCAATCCATTAGTTTCACACTTTTTCTAAGACATCCAGCACTCTTTTACAAAACAACTCAAAAAACTAGTTTATAGCTTAAAAACTAACTAAAAACTGTTTTGTTGTGTGTCACCATTGTTCTATGACACACTTTTTTACACTCCAAACAAAAAAGTAAGCACAGGGTAAGGAAATAACGAAGACCACTTACTTGCACATATTTTTTAATATAAAAAATGTTAAAAGATTATAATTTTGTAGCTTATTTCGTTTTTTTAAATTTGCATGTAAACCCAGATATTTATTCCGTTAGGGATCTATTTGAGCTATAGGAGCCATTTTTACAAAAAGTCCTTCTTATTTTTTCGGCTTTTGCTTCTTAGGCCAGCGTAGTTATCTACAAACTCAAACATTTTTTCCCTATTTTTTAGTACGAGAAATATGTTGGAGTCACTGGCTCCAAATATCCGAAAAAAATGCGGAACCAAGCCCGAAAACGCACTATATTCTACGGTATCGACAATTTTACTATGTTTTTTAGTCAAAACGTGCGCTGTCCTGCTAGAGGCTCTTTGCCTATGTTTTAAAAGTTTTAAAAAAGTTGCAAAAATCAATAGGCCAAAGCAAGCTGAAATTAAAAAAACGACATTGGGGTTGTTAATATTTTTTTGTCGTGCCCCTTGAACTAAGATAGAGCCGACACAAATCGACTTAGCTCTATTGATGTAACAATTTTATTATAAATGTATTCTTTTTTTCATGCATCAATAGTCACTTTCGAGTGATATGTATCTAAGTTTTCAGCTCCAGCAAGAAAAATGTAAAAAATCACCCAAAAATGACTTTAAAGGACCATGCTCGCGGTGGTCTGGTGGGTCAAGACCAATACTAAATATTAAAATTACCAGGTCATTTTTTTATTCTCAGCCTATATCTTGACTTAAGCAAACAAAGTGTAAAATTCGATAAAGATGACTTGACCTTACTTTTTATTTTAGATTCAGTCGTCTTCATCACATTTTGAACTTTGCATGCGTACATCGAGATATAAGCTGAGAGTAATTAACAATTACCGGGTAATTTCGATTTTCGGTACCGGTCCATGGCTCCAAAATAAACGGTCTTTGTACTTTTCAATTATCAAAATTGGGGGAATTTTTTCAAAACTTCTGTGCAGTTATCAAGTCTCAAGATGTGTGTATTAATGTTACCAAAACTTTGCCTGCCAGCTAGCAACAATAACATAATTACTAACTAATACTAATAAGCAGCACTACTACCAACAGTCCACCACAAACAATCGGCGCTGGACAGGTGGAGCAGGCAGACTCGAAAGGGTAATAGTGTTGGAGAAGATAGACCAGTCGATCCAACTGCCAACCCCTCAACAAAGACTGTGCACAGTGCTGCCTCTGCCAGCCCCACTGTCCTTGCCCTTTACGTCTGAATGTGTGTGTTCCCGACACTCTTTTGTATGGCTAGAGAGATAGGTGCAGAACATCAACAATGGAGGAAGCAGGTGTAACGGGTGGTTGCCCCTCCCTATTAATTCATTCCCTCTGCCTCTCCTTGTATGGTTGTGCTGGTTCTTCCAAATTTACCTCTTTTCTCTCCTATTTCCTAATGTATTTTCTTGTTAATCATCGGCAGAGGCGAGCAGCAATCATTATTAGCTGTTTGAGTGCTGTGCTTTTTCATTTTTAGGTTATATAATTATGTCAGACATTGTTGGCATGTAGATAGGCCCGTTCGTAAATTTTTCTTCCTAAACTTTTTGTACTTTTATAAAAAGTACCCATATTTACCAAAAAAAATTTTGATCTGAGACACCCTAGTGAACGAAATTTTTTCAATAATCCGAATCAACAAGCAGATTTTTTAAACACTTGGCTGCTGAAAAAAGAGTAAAAGCTAAAGAGTCATTTTTAAAAATGTTGATAGCCCCTATCAGCAACCAAGATTAAAATATATGTTTTATGATTCGAATTCTTGAAGAAATTTTGCCTTCCAGGGTGTCTCAGAATATTTTTTGGTTTATTATTTTCACGATGCTCTCGAAAATCCGGCACCGGTACTTATCCGGTTGGGGTTGTCGCCTTCAAGTTTTCAAAAAACGTCACAAATTACGTCCGAAGTTAATTATTTTTCTTTTTTTTTCTCTCTGCTTCACGCTCTTTACCCTTTCTGAACTAAAAATCTTGAGTTTTATTAAAAATTTTGCCTCTTACTCCTCAGGTGTAGATGGTCTTTTCGAGGTATTTTTGACTAAATTTTAGTCTGTTTTACGCCAAATGTAGGTGAAAGTGATAGATTTTAAACACTTTTTTACTTTCTGGGGCCAACCGTATGTATAAAGTGTAGCATGTATTCTTTTTTTCATGCATCAATAGTCACTTTCGAGTGATATGTATCTAAGTTTTCAGCTCCAGCAAGAAAAATGTAAAAAATCACCCAAAAATGACTTTAAAGGACCATGCTCGCGGTGGTCTGGTGGGTCCCCGCCAATTCAAAAAAATTTTCCTAATCATCGATCTTCTGTTCGGATTTTTAACTTGGTTTCTAACAAAACTACACCAAAAATTAAATTCTACTCCTTGTTTTGTTAGAAACCAAGTTAGAAAATCCGAACAGAAGATCAATGATTAGGAAAAATTTTTAATTGGCGGGGACCCACCAGTACATTGCGAGCATGGTCTTTTAAAATACCTCAAAATGACCTTCTACGGCTAAAATGCCTTATATGGGGGTCGCCCGAAAGGGATAAAGATGCACTTACTAAGGTACCCTTTCCAACTGGTTTACCTTGGTCCCCATGGAAAGAGTCAAATTTTGCACAAAAAAAATTTTTAAATGGTCGACCGCGCTCTAAAAACATGTACTCTGCACGTTTCATTAGCTAAAACCATCGAAAAAGTAGTTTAAAAAGATTTTCGGACGACCCCCATATAAGGCAATCCGGCCCCATCTATTTCTAAGACGTGGAATGCAAAAATGTTTTAGAAAAATCAAAATTTTTAGTTTAGAAATCATTTAGAAATGCTTTTTTAGAAATGCCTTGTAAAGTAGGGTTGGATTCGGTCGGTTAACCGAAAACCGGATTTTTTGGCAAATAAACCGAAACCGAAAAGCGGTTTCAAAAAAACCGGGAAAATCGAAAACCGGTTTTAGCAAATACCGGTATTTGCGACAAAAATTAACCAAAAACCGGGTACAGTTCGGTTAATTAATTTTTGAAAAAACCTCAACCGAAAACCGGCTTTTAAAAAAACCAGTTTTTTTAAACAGACCGATCCAAAAAAAGCGACCGAATCCAACCCTATTGTAAAGCACTGAAAATTAGTTTAAGAAGTGATTATAGGTCATTTTTCACAAAAATCAAGGTGACGACCCCAACCAGATAAGTACCCCGGCACCTTGAGCCAATTATGTTTTTCTTAATTTATTTAAAACCTAGTGAAGTTATCCTTCGATGATCCTATACTTATACCAGAAATCTATTTCGCTAAAATTATTTTTTAAATACATTTATGTTTCCTAACGTGCAAAATGTAGGAAGTTGAAATTTAGGAAGTCTAGGATGTAGGAAGTCTTGGAATTTGTTCAATAACTCAAATCAATCTAAAATAGGGGTATTCAAATTTTGGCACTACTCATTTTAACCCAGGAACCAATTATCCGTCTGCGATCAACCCTAAATAACGCCCCAACAAAATTGCCAAAAACTTAATCCGGGTGACCCGAAAGTTCTGCACGGACTTTTAATAGCTTACCTGTCGCCTTCACACGCTTGATACATCTTGTCTTTCGATATGATTTTGTAGCTCTAGGTCTCTTCTTTCATTTGACATATTATTCTTACAAAAAGCTAAGCAAAATATGGCTGATCTACGCGCAACTATTGTGAGGCTTCATGAGCAAGGTTATACTGTGGATCCTCACTGGACAACGCCAATTGGTCAGTGGCCACCCAACTCCCCCGGATTTGACAGTCATGGGCCTTTCCTTGAGTCGAAGGCTTGCTCCAAGCCACACAAGACAATCGCTACACTGAAGGCTTCCTTGTAAGAGAATGGGATGCAATTCTCCAGGAAATGACTCAGAAGGCCATCGATAATTTCCCAAAAAAGATTGAAGAAGTTTGTTGAGGCTCTTGGTGGTCATTTTGCTGAATAAAATGTACGCTTGATAACTTATTGGAAAGCGGTGATGTAGGGCTACAGAACGGTATAAAATAATTGACATTACCTCAAAAGCTTGACGAAAAAACATCTCTTTAATAGTCCGTGCAGAACTTTGTGGTCACCCGGTATATGACGTAACTGAAACCTTTTTGCAGGCATCCTCGCAGGATCAGACTGCAATTATAGTGCTTTAGCCGTTTTTCTAATGGCTCAGCATAGTGATGGTAAAAATCTGGATGAGTTAGATTCAACTGCAGTACATCCACCCACACCAGAAGAGAGCAGCAGTAGTAATGCGCAGATCACAAGAAACAGTGTCACTGCAAACAATTTTGGGGCAAATAGTCTGTTGAGTAGGGTGTTGCAGTTCAGGGAGCTTCAATGTGCCGACCAATTGTTTAGCGTGTCTGATTATGAAATTATTACTGAACTGGTAATTTATTGATAAAAAATATTAAGCCCCTGGTCACACTACTCGTTCTTGGTCGATGTCGACTTTTTTGAACTTCTTTTGTGACCAGAGATAATTTTTTCTAATGTCATTTTTATGTATTTTATACCAAACAATAGCTTAGGATCTAAGATTTCTTTAAAATTTATATGTCAATAGTGTGTGAATAGTTCAAAAGTTGAAAACTGGTCGATGCCACAGTGGATGTACCTCGAAGTGACATCGACCAACCTCCAACTTTTGAACTATTTCACACACTATTGACATATAAATTTTAAAGAAATCTTAGATTTTAAGCTATTGGTTGGTATAAAATACATAAAAATGACATTAGAAAAAGTTATCTCTGGTCACAAAAGAAGTTCAAAAAAGTCGACATCGACCAAGACCAAGTGACCATAGCCTAAGTTAAAATGTCATTGTGGAAATCAGTTAAAAAAAGTGTGAGACCAGTATATGCTCACTGCCAATCAATTTTTTCACTAATATTTCATTTACACGATTTTGACTCTTTTTTAACCACAAAAAGTGAAAAAAAATGCGTTAAAGTCCGTTCCGACCTGCGCTAACCTTCACATAAACAGAAGTCAACAAAATCAGCAGGGGGACCAAGGCGAAAAAATTGGTACCTACAGGTCAAAAAAACATGAAAAATTTCGTGAGGTAGACCCTTACCCGGTCGATTTTCGAAAGTTTTAGGGGCCTATCCCTCGGATACCTGCAGATTTACTCAGTATTCTGTACAGCAGTAGTCGGAAATCGTAAAGACTCACATTTACTAAGGTCGGGTGATGGAAATATTCCCGGGAATAATCCCGGTTTATTCCCAGTGCAAATCTTAGATTCAGACCGACGATAGGGAATCGGTCCGAATATTTTCGAAAATATTTTTTTGTTTATGCTGTTATCTTTTCCGGCAACAGACGCTGTCTTCTTTCGCTTCATTTCTTCTTTTCAGTGTCATGCCAAAGAAAAAAGCCTCTATCTTGGTGTTGGAAATTCCTAAAGTGTGTAAAATACAAATTGGTGCCTCAAACGGTTTGTAAAGAGAAAAATCTGGTTAGAATTTATCACCACCTGAGGAACTGAGTTAGTCCCCCTCCTTCAAACGTCCAGCTAAACAACTTGTGTACAGCCTGGAAATTTGTCGACAAAAAGCAACTTTCAATTTTTAGCTTACTCAAGGCAGTTTTAGGCAATATAGAAATGTTTGCTGACCCATTCAGAAAAATTCTCTCAAATTTGTCGCTGACCACCTTGAAATGGGTACCTAACCAGGGTATTAAGATTTTGGATGGTCAAACCAGCATTTTCAAAAAGTTAAACCAGCATGGAGGTGATGATAATTTTGTGGACCAATTGACCGTGGATCGATTGATCGCACGCCATTCATTCACCAGAAGTATCCATTCATTTTCATATATATATATATTCAACTAAGCTATCGGAGCATTGGGTACCATTTTGATTAGATTTTGACGTGCTCTTTAACGATTTTGATTGATTTTTTATAATTTGTTGGAGATAAAAGATTCGGACCAGAAAAAAATTAAGACCAGGAATATTCCCGAAAAAGATTCGGACCGGTCTTATATCAACTCTAGTATTTACACACAAAAATTTTCCCGATGGCAGTTACAAATAAAAAAATTGAAAAATTGAAAGTTCAAAAGTAATCAAGTTAGTATAATATGAGCGAAACCAGCCGGAGTAGCTCAGATCGCATAACTCAAAATCGCGTTTTATCAACCTCTTCAACATCAACCCGCAAAAACGATAGAAAACATGTTTTTACGGGGGGCTCGGACATTTTCGGCCAAAAAAGTTTTTGACCAAAAATCGACTTTTTGCCTTGGTGGACCAAGGTGAAGGATACTGGAGGGTAGCTGGATACTTTTTTTATTTACGTAAGAGTATTCTACCTTGTTTTGGTCACTGGAGCTAGGCAGAAAGAGTTTCTATATGCATTTTTTATCATGAGTCTTGCTCGGAATCATGTCTAAGGTAAGTGAGTGTGCGCATCTAACCCATCAAGCCCCCAAAGGGGGTGTAGGGTGCTTGTTGGTTTCGGGTTGAGATGCGCACACCCACATACCTTAGACACAAGTCACTCGAAAGTGACTCTGGATGCATGAAAAAGCATGCATACCAAAGTTTCTATATGCGGTAGGCCCAACTATTCGAAACTATGTTCAAATCCTATCTTTTGGGGTATCCAGGTACACTCCAGACCTAAATTACCTTGGTCCACCAAGGCAAAAATTTTTGGTCAAAAATTTGGTCAAAAATTTTTTTGGCCAAAAATGTCCGAGCGTTCATTAAAAACATGTTTTTTCAATCGCTTTTGCGGTCTGAAACACCTTTGGAAGTTGAAAAACGTTAAAACGCGATTTTGAGTTATGCGATCTGAGCTGCTTTAGCCGCGAAACCGAAAATAAAAAACCGATATTTTCAGCATTCTGCATTTTTTCGAGTCAAGCAAATATTCAATGACCCAATATATGTGAAGAGAGCTAACGATCAAAGTGTTGTGGAGCTGGTCCTTTCAAGGTACTACAGTCAAATTTCGTTATAGTGCGACCCTGGGGACGAACCACAATTCGCACTATAACAAACCTCGCACTAAATCGGCATCGCACTATATCGGGACTTATGAACCAAAGTAGTTAGAAAATGCACTATATCGAGTTTCGCACAATATTCAACAAAAACTCTTTTATTCTAGCAATAACATTAATATATCACTTCAAAAAAAAAATTAGCGGTTGGACAAAATAAAATGGGTGATTTTCGCAGCTGTTTCTTTTGGCGCTCTTCATAAAAATGCAGGGTGGGGCAACATTTTCGCCACTATTTGTTCTGCTCGTATCTTTTTGAATTTATTGTGTCTCGACGAGATCTTTTTTTAGTTCGATAGATGCGATCGGGGGCAGCAGAATGACACCAAAACGTGGACAACAAAAGTTTATAACGACATTAACAAAACAACAACAAAATTTAGCAACAAAATTCAACATTTTTCATTCGATATTCCCATAAGCTTGTTCCTGCTTTTCTGCTTTCCGTGTTGTCAGCTGAACGTCTTCATTGAACTTGGCTAGCACAACTTCTTCTGTTAATTCGGTTCGAACACATCTGAAACAAAAATTAACACAACAAACAAAACACTTGCTTACCTTGTCTTTGTCTTGCTCCTTCGGTTCACGCTTCCTGTTTCGAAGACGTTGGCCCACCACTGGTAAATGCTTTTGCTGTTCGGCGCCCTTGCTCGTCTTCAGTACTTTCGGTGATACTCGACTTGCACTTGCTTCGGAGATCCGTGCTTTCCGTACCAGATCACTGTCCAGACCTTTTGTTCAATTGAGTATTCCATTTGAGCTAAAAATCAAACGTAACTTTCGTTAGTCATCACAACATGAAAACATCAATAAACAATGGAGAATAAAGTGTCATTCTGCTGCCCCCGATCTCTTCTATCGAACTAAAAAAAGATCTCGTCGAGACACGATAAATTCAAAAAGATACGAGCAGAACAAATAGCGGCGAAAATTCGCCCACCCTGTAGTCATCCAGTTGATCGGTGAAGCGGAGCACGGCTGGATCCCACGAGTTCTCTTGCACATATTGGCGGAGGAATTCTAAATGGCTCTGCGCTTAATGACGGCTGGTCGCCGGCTTCTCTACTCCAACTTGATAAGAGCTGAGCAATAGTCTAGATAAAGCAACACTTTTCGAGTGTCATCCTTCTTTAAGTTCTTGTCCCACTTTTTCAGCTGAGATTCGAAAATAATTCCTGACAAAACCAAAGTAATGGAGCAACTTTACAGTAATACCTGTCATCCATGCCTTTTTGTTGGCTTTATAATCGACTGGAATCTTGCAGTTCTTGAAACAACGAGGCTTCGCTGATTTCCCGATCACTAGCAATAGAAGTTTCTCCGTGCCCGACATGTTTACGCACACCAGAACTGTAATTCTTTCTTTGCTTTTTTTGCCTCCCATGCATTTGTCTCCTGTAAATATGAAGGAAACAATAAGAATGAGAAAAAAGAGAACCTACCTTTCATAGCCATCGTCTTGTTGGGTAGGAGCTGCCAAAAAATACCTGTCTCATCCCTGTTAAAGATATCGTCTGCTGAATAGCTAGTCAAAGAGCATTGCAAAATCTGTTGTTGCCACTCGCGTAGAGATCCAATCTCCACTGCTCCAGCTTTGCTTTGCTCAGTTTTGAATCGAATGCCATGACGGTCCTTGAATCCCTTCATCCAACTATTACTAGCTTCAAAGTTGATGATCTACAGTTCAGCTACGATAGCAAGTGCCTTTTCCTGTAAGAGGTTGATAAAGATCTAAAAAGATGCACAAAAAAGTAACCTTCAGCAAATCTCCGCTCACTTGAACATTATTGCTTCGGACCTGCTTGTGCCAAACTATTAAAGCTTCTTCCATCTGTTCATACTTTCCTGCTCTGAGACGCGCCCTATTTGCTTTGCTGCCATCCTCGATTGCTTCAAGAACTCTTTCTTTATCCTTCAGAATCTTGAGAATAGTGGTCTCCGGCATCTTGAAATTCTCCGCCAGCCTAGTCTTGTAGTTTTCCTTTTCGGCTGCTTCTATGATTTCTTTTTTCTCGAGCAACGATATTACGCGACGCTTTTCAGGAGTAGCCATCTATAAATTCAGGATAAATATTCAATTGAGACTCTAAATTGAGAAATAGGCAGAAAAGTCAGCGAAAAGACAGCAGCAAACTAATTGATATAAAACGTATGCAGAAACGTGAAAAACATCTTTTTTAAATTTTTATTCGAAAAATTTGCGATTTGCACTATATCGAGACTGGTTTTATCAGTCGGGGCCGTCAAAAAGTCGCACTATATCGAGACTCGCACTATAATGGGACTAAAGTTTAACCTATTTTAGTCAAAAACCAACTAAATCGAACTCAAGGTCGCACTATATCGAGTTTCGCACTATATCGGGGTCGCACTATAACGAGGTTTGACTGTACCGCAAATTGATATCAAAATGAATCAAAAAATTGCTATATGTTTTTTAGGCTGACAGCTGCCATTCGGTATGATTCATTTTATCTGGAAATTGTAATTTTCGCGGGTAATCATTTTTCTTGGGGCAAATATACTTTTTTGGGTCAAATTTTACTCTTTTTTGGGGCAAATTTTTATTTTGATTGATTTTATTGAATTTTCTCTTTTTTCAAAATGATAACACCATCGTGTAGCCCTGCGACTCTAGTTTCTAACGGCGTATCATTTGTTGCAACATCTTTTAAAAATGTAACACAAAAGGGATAAGCATGAACCAAATTATTTTTTGACTTGCTTCGTACTTTTAACTTTTTGTGCTACATTTTCCAAAGATGATAAATACTGATACCTCATAAGAAACTAGAATCGCAGTGCTACATAATGGTGTTATCACTTTTGTAATAAAGGATGAGAAAATTTAATAAAATCAATCAAAATAAAAAAAAGCCAAAAAAGAGTAAAATTTGCCCCCCAAAAAGTATTATATTTGCCGCAAGAAAAATGATTACCCAATTTTTGCTAAAGAATTTTTATTTGTAGAGAAACCAGCTGTATCGAGACATATGCTCCTGCTTTAGTGGATGTTCTCGAAGCTTCTTTAATTCATCCCATGTACGCTATAAGCTCCACGACTAATCAGTTGCAGGACAGCCCGCATTGCAAAATCGCTTCGGAGATTCTAAGCACACTGTTTATGGTAATTTTTAGCAGTAAAAATTTTTGTATTCCTAGTAAAAGTTACACAAGTAGGAGGAACCAACTGAAATTCTAATTTTTGACATTATATATTTTGGAAGCACGCGGGCGGGTACCTGTGAATCTAGGTTTTTTTAGAAAATAAACTTGGCCCCAACACCCGGGTCCGGCGAACCCTGGTACGTAATGGTAGGGCATCAGGTTGAGCACATGCTTGACTGTACAATCCCCCACGCAGAGTGCTCAGGTGGAGGAGAATACCTTATATTCGTGTTTCTCGACCCCGATTTCATGAGAAAGCCGCGTTGTTTTTTGATTTCTGAGCAAAAAAAAAATTCGATCCACAGGGGGTATCATAGTTTTTAGTCAAAATTTCATAATTTAATTTGGCGCCTTTTGAATATTTAAAGGTAATAGGGCTGTATTGGGAGTGGAAGGGAATAAAAGGGGGCCACTAATCATAAAGGGCCCACAAACAAGAAGATGTTGAACATAGTTTTGTTAATTGGGGCCTACCGCGTAAAGAAACTCTGGTATTCATACATGTTTTATGCATCCAGAGTCACTTTCGAATGATTTGTGTGGGTGTGAGGTGGGTGTGTGCATCTCAACTTCAAGCCCCCAAGCACCCTGCGTCCCCAAAGCCATTATTAATTGACAATTTCAGAATTTTTTTGGTTTGAGAAGTGAACGCACCGGGGCGTTTAATAGAGAAAACACGGTATCATACGAAAAAAAAAGCTTTTCGACTTTGAGTTGATGAAAAGTTGCTTTTCGACTTTGAGTTGATCTGTGTTTGCAAAGTTTTGAAATTGATCACAGAAAAAAGTTATTGTACCGTATTTCCTCTAATTTCTCTCCAAGCCTCCACAACCCCCCACGAGTTCAAAATCTTGCTTTTGTCATTGTGTTTTGTACTTACTTTTGGAAAATTGCTTTCGGGCAAGTTACCCCCATGTTTGTAGCTTATCTTACCTGCTAGAAAATCAGGGAAGAATCGCCTGAGAGCAGTCTTCAAAAAGTTAGTCAAAAACATAGTGCCAAAACACGATTTTGAATCAGAAGAAGAATTTTGTATTAATTAAACGAAGTATGGTAGCAGTAAAATTATTGAAAATCAAATAGGGTTTTTTAAAAAATTGACTGGAAAATTTTCCACACATCGATGTTTTTTCGTTAAAATCACTTTATAGTACCACAGCAAGAAGTCGGTGATGACAGTGGCAAGTATGTGATGCATTTTCAAACTTTTTTTCACATCTACTCTACTTTGATTCAGTTCCAATAGCCGTAAAAGCACTGAGCAATGCCAATCAAGACTTGGTCCGAAACACAACCAGTTATTTGTCTTTGGCAGCTATACACAATGGTAGGTTGCTGGCTCAATTTTCTATTCAAATAATCTGGAACATCATCAATGGCAATTACTCTCTTGTGCGCGTCCTGCCTCAAGTTTATCCACGTAATTTACTAGAATTTACTGTGTGAAAAATAATTAAAATTGAGTATTTTAGAAAATCGAGAACCTTTCCATGCTCACCTTTCTCCACTATTTCGATTGTTGCACTATTCATCTACAGATATATCTGAGAAGTTGTCTTTGCTTCAGCTGGCTTCAATGATCACCAACACTAAACCAGATGTATGTTTTGTGATTAAAGTTTAACACGGGAACGATCGACTGTGATGTTTATATATATCGATACAACTTTCAATTCTGCGCCGATCTGTGTTTTTTGTTATATATGGCCAATACATTCATAACTTATCAAAACTATCATACTTATTTGGTAGCCATGGATCTCAGCTTTCGAATGTGGTACTGTGAAGCTGTTAGAAGTTTAGTTTTTTGGCCAAAAATTAAAAAGTAGGGAGAAGGCCATTTTTTGGAAACCTGGATTGTTTGAAATCCCAAAGGAAATCGTTTTACACAAATTTAAGTTTACAAAACTGGCTACACTATGCGAAAGCCCATGAAAAACTGCACCGAGAATTATTAATTTTTTATACAAATAATTTTGAATTATTAATTTTTATACAAAAATTTTAGAGAAAACGACAATAAAAAATAAAAGTAAAATTCTTCAAAAAAACATGTTGAAATAAAACGTTTTCTATTAGAGAGGGGGTTCTAATGGAGAGGGGGCTTCTATTCACAGCCCGTTAAAATTCAAAATCATAACTATTTTCAAAAAACAAAATGCCAAGAAATTTGAAAAAAAAACATTTTCTGCAAATATGGGTTTTCTAAATTTTTTGACTTTACACTTTGTGAAAATTCGTCGAAGTAAAGACAACTTTATCATTCTTTACCAACACGACAATTGGAAGATAGAGACAACACAAAGAACGAGTTTATTTTCAAAAGTGCAGGACATGGAGATACAGAATTAACAACAGAGACAATTTCAATGTTAGTATTCAGACAAAAGACGAGTAGCTCCCTAACTGACTTTGACATCATTATATTCTCGTCTAAAAACAGAAAATGTAGAAACCTTCACTAGCTAAGAAGACAACATTCACACACCAGTAGTTTCGATAACTTTTCGCATCTCGAAATCGGCTTTAATTGCTATCTAAGTCCGAAACATCCATCACACAGCAAAATCATCTGTTTTGGAGATTTTCAAGTCACTGCACTTGCATCTAATGATTTTCTGATAAGATTGACTCAGCTTGGGCATCACTTCAACCTTGCTCCTATTGCAATTCCTTCATTTTGGCCAAGTTCGCTAAAATCAAAATCAAAATTACATTTTAAATTTGGCCCTATGCAGACTTACACTGACTAATCCATCCAGATATCTTAGCTAGCTCGAGAACCTCTGCTTTGCTTGCTTTCACTTCTGTGACGCTTGACTTGGAGCTTCCTATCCGAAAACCGTTGCTAATTGATCGAATGGAACACTGTTTTCTGACTAAGATCTTGCTGACTCCTTTTTGGCTTGAATTGCGAGTCTTCATCAGTTCTGAAAATTTAACCAAATTTGAATCCGTCAAAAAATCAAAGAAAGTCATCTATTTTAGGAGGCCATATATACGAAAATGTAGCCTGCGTATTCAGCAACAAGAATTTAGAAGCTTTAGACCATTTAAAGCAAACAACTCGCATTTTTCCGAATAAAATTAGGGGTTTTTGCGTTTTCGGCCTAACTTTTGTACAAAACCATCCAAATTGGTATTTTTTGCACACTTTTTTGGTATGAGAACGTAGCAAATTTACTCCTCTATCAGGCCTCAGCCTCTTTTTTGAGATTTCAATAGTGGGTTGAAATTTCAGACCAGTTATAGTCGCAAAGCCAGGTAAAATTTTTTGGCATGTACTTGAAAAACTTTATTTATATCTCTAAAATTTGCTTGATAGCTTATTTTAATGCCATGGATGTGAGGAAGCTTCTACATATAAATTCATACATTTCAGAAAATTCTGATTTTGGTCTTGAACGGAGAATTCTCTATTTGCGATTTTTGAAATTTGACACGGGTGCATCATTTTTTAACCTCCAAAAATAAGAAAATTTGAAAGTCAATCTTGAGTTTTTTGGATAACCAAATTTAGATAACCAACCAAAATCTAAAAAAAGGAATCGGTAGGACTCGTTGTAGTTAAAAAATGCACCAAAAAACTATGAAAATTTGGGCGCTACTAACGAATAACCCAAGAATCTGACCATCTCAAAACCGCTGTAACTACCCTTTAGAACAACAAGTTTAGGCTTAGCCCTTAGGCTTAGGGGTAGACCAGCGTATGGAAGTTGTGACTAATAAGTGTTTTACGCACTTTTACTGGGGTCTGGAACATATATTTGGGTGCTCTTTACTTAAGTTTTAGAAGGCATAAGTTTTGGGGGTGGGGGTATTCTATACTAGGGTCAAAATTTGTACTCTGGGCTGAGATGGGGGTTGCATAATTGGAGACAATACGATACTCAAAAGAATGTTCATAGCAGATTACCGGCACATCTACAGTCAAACCTCGATTATACGCCAAAACAGTTAACCGCCATCCTCGTATTTCAGTTCAAGGTGACTTTACGTGGCCAAAATTCTGAGTAACATCGTAAACTTTTTTTAGCCTTTGGGTGTGACTCCAGTTTTTTAGACAAACATCTCAATAAATATATATATAATTATAAAATACAGCTCATAACCCTACCGATTGACCTGACCGGTTTTTAGTTAATTGTGCCACATCTATCTGAATTCGACGAATTTATAATGAGTCCTACCACTTGCACAGCCGTTCTGCACATTCACATCTCCATGATCTCTATGAACCGTGTCAATTGCTTGGTGGGTCAGCTGTTACCGCTGAGAAGAGCTGTTCGCGTGCATTCACCTACTCAAAACAATCTATCAGCGATGGGCAAAATTATCGGATGTATCGGGAGAAGCACTAATGAACAGACGGCAGCTGTTGTTGTCCAAGACTTGGTCGATATTCTGGGAAGGTGTAGCTTGCAGAACTTCCCTATATTGATGAAGGAGATAGAGGGTTGGTTTAGGTTTTTTCCAAAATGTTTTTCCAAAGCTATACTTTATCAAATTTAGGTGTTGCGGAAGCATGGCCTAACACTGTGCTGCCTCATTTGGATGCGATCAGACAATTTAGTGAACACATTCCTTCCAACTATTCTGCCTATCTTCGCATAAAAGGACTGTCTGAGTATGTTGAACTATTATTTAGTGTTTCCTCATGCAATCCAACCTCCGTGAAATAAGATCCTTGGTACTGGGCATATTGTCGCATTATATCACAAAATCATACTATAACGGAAGTACAATCCATTTGGGATAGAGGCGTTTGGTTCTTACTCTGCCATTTCGTTTAAATCTGAGCCTTTTGAATTTCAGGCCAGTGTTGTAAATTTTAAAAAGTCGGCACCGGCACCGCACCGGCTCCGGAGCCATGGCTAATTTTTGGCACCGGTTCCAGAGCCCGTTTTCGGCACCGGCAGCGGTACAAAAGCCAATTTTCGGCTCTGGCACCAGAAAATAAAAAATCAGCCGAGAAAAAATGATTTATTGGTCAAAAGAAAGAGACGGCCCCCCGGAATGTTGAAACTATCATGAACAGTAGAAAAATTGTGTTGAAATTTTGAATACTCAAGAAATAAACATTTTTTAGTAAATAGCGTGTTTTAGGGATGAATTTTTTTTCAGCAGGTCAGCACCAGAAATATTTTGGCACCGGTGCCGCACCGGAGCCGGCCAAAATGACTTAACCGGCACGCACCGGCTCCGCACCGGTGCCGCTGAAAAATTCGCACCGGCACCGGAGCTTTTACAACACTGTTTTAGGCTCTATATGTGTTCGTATCACTCCCAAAAAAAACTTGCCTTGGTCACCCTGTTGTTTTTTTGCAAAAATTTTTTCTTCCAACGGTCTCCAAACCTGTTTATATACACTTTTTAATCATTTTAATGCAAAAAAAATTTTTGGTAAAAAATATTTTGCTTTGGTCCCCCAAGCTGATTTTTTTCCTACATGTCAAAAATATATAAATTTAGGCTTAGACTTAGGCAAAGGTAGGCCAGTGTGTGTTAGGATGAGCTCAAACATGTTCATCGAAGCTTCAAAAAGTAGCTAAATAAATTATTTTGAGACTTTTAAAGGAAATTTTTGGCTTGACTGTAGAAAATATGTTTTTGAAAATCCACAGGGGGAGTAAGGCAATATCAAAATTCTATATAGTAATTCGACTATGCTCTACAGGATAAACTCTTCAGAATATGCGAATTACATTTTACAGTTCGTGAGGTCCCCTTGTGAGATAATTTTTGGGGCATTATATGGAGGTTTGATTGTATAAAAAGTTTAAACAAATCTAGAAAATATTTTTAAAAATTTAGCCAAGCAGAAACTCGAAAAAATAATCTATCCCGCTGCAAGAGGGATGCAATAACCACTTCCGCAAATGCTATGCTAGACAGTGTCAACGGCTTCATTGATTCGGCCGAGTCTCTGAAAAATTCTTACAATGCTTTTCCCAATGATCCTACTCCAGCTAAAATCAGGTAAATTTAATTGAAAAAAAAAGTTCTTACTCACAGTGGTTGGTGGGGTTCGGGGTCACATCACATTCAACTTTTCCTTATCGCTAGCCGACACATTATTAGTTTTTTTTCAATTATCCGACCATGACCTCGTCCAGGAGTGTCCGTACACCTTGACCTCGACCGAAGACTGTGATCAATGATTTACAGTTTTCTTCAAACTACTTTCGAAATTACTGATTATTTTTTAGCAACAACTTCTCCGCAGTTTTAAACGGCAGTGCCAAGCAAACGCCAGTCAAGTGGAGCACAGAAAACAGCAGCATAGCCGAGTTGCAAAGTGAAAGTCTGGACAAGAAGATGGAGGATCTGGCTGTGTCCTACAAAATGCGTTCCAATGGGTCATTGGGTGTGGGCAATCCTAAGTCACGCTCTTTTATGAGTTTGACTAATTCCAACAACAGGTATTACAATTGATATATTCTGCCTACAGATTCATACACTAAGTTTTCAGTCCATTGAACAACAATAACGGTAATCATTCACAGCACGAGAACTTGAGTAGATGCAGCATATTAGAAGAAAACCAGCCAGCTAATCCAGCTTCAGCCCCTCTCAATCAGCCGGCTATGTCGTTTGCGAGCGAAACTCAGACTTTGAGTAGAGAACCTCGTGCAGCAAAACCAGTTACGGTAATGCACAACCAACCCCCAACTTATGCCCAAGCAACTCAACAGCCCCAACAAGATAGACAATCTCCATTGACTTCTGCTGCGGATCATCACAATGCCGCTATGCAAATTCAGTACGGAACAATTTTGCAGCAAATATTGCCTGCACCTCCAACCTCTGAAAGCAATGCTTCAGTTATTCCTTTTATTCATGTAAGTGAATGAGGCGGCCTAGGGGCGTGTAGAAATTTGAAATTGAACTCCCGTCTTTTTTTAATTTTATTTTTTGGCCGTTCATTGCATATTTTTGAATTTTTTAACTGCCCTAGGCGAAGGGTAGGGCATCAAACATTAAAGCTAGCTTATACCTGTGTTTTGAACAGGGTGGCGCTTTGGTACTAATTTAGGCCAAAATAGTACTTTTGGTGTAATAAATAGTACTAAAAGAGTACTAATTAGTACTAGGGTACTAATTTAGTACTAAGTACTATTTTAGTACTTAATACTGCTAGTACTTGGTACTATTTTAGTGCCTTTGACAATACATTTCAGCTGGGAAAAGATGGTCGTGTCCGGCCCCCCTTCCAAACAATCTGCTAGCCGAAACAGAAGCAACATTTCTTCTAATTGGGTGCCATCTTCTACAAGTCTAGCAACTAACCTGCCTTCCTACGAAGAGACCACCATATTTCCTGTGAATGCATCAGCCACTGTTGTCCAAACCACCAGTAATGCAGTGGGAGGAAGAGATAGATTCCACAACCCACTGGATGGAACCATGTCGGGCAGCTTTACCCAAGGCTCCAAGACGTATGTGGACAAACATTGCAGATTTCCCCGACCTCAATCTACTGATCTAATGACTCTTGGTGCTCAAACTACGCCAATGGCTGCTGGGAGACGGGGCAGAACACGCGGCCCAGCTAATGATCTTTGGAGGGTCAGTTATTTTGATTGGGTTACACATAATTAAAAGTGCGTATACAAAAAATCCAAAATGGACCTTTGCGGTTGTCGGACTTTCACAGACTTACTACAAACTTTCGCTCTGGCCCAGATGTGATCATGCTTGAATCAAGTAATCATTTTCGCGTAATTGTTTTTTGCTATACCATCCTATTGGATGAAATGTCCTCAAAATTGTTCTCACAATTCAGAATCACAATTTTTTTGGGTTAATTGCACTTTAGTAGTCTAATGGGAGTTTAGTAGTCCAAAAATACTTTAGTAGATACTTTAGTAGATTGATAGTCCAATGGAAGTTTGGTAGTCCGATGGAAATTTAGTAGTCCAACTAGAAGGCGCCGCTGCGCCGATGGCGCATCAACCCCTTAGATAATTTTTTGCCTGTGTTCGAGTTCTATTCTTCTCGGCGGTCCGACACCAAAAATGAGAACCCCAATTTTTTTTCTACAAAATGATTTTGAATAAAGATCTCAATAAGTTGAAAAAGCTAGACTGCATGACTGAAAAAAAGCTGATCGCATGAAAAATATATGAAAACGTTTCGTCCGCACAGTAAATGCGCCAATTGAAATAAATTCAAATGACAAAAATTTCAAGAAAAATTCAAATTTTTTGACTAAAAACTTTTTTTCACCAGACCAACCGCAACTTATTTTAGAAAGCGCCTATGCGGCAGATGCCGCATTGTCCCAGCTTCTGTATGTATATAGTACGACTCAACGTACATGGTTCACCCTCGCTGGTTCTTTGGGATCCCTGCTGGTGGTTCAGTAGCACGCTAGAAGTCGCGGCTGCGCCGATGGCGCATCACACCTCTAAATTTTTTAACTAATATTTTCAAGCTCGTTTTGTGGTAAAATGCTTTCACACATAAAATCGCCTTTTTCTTCGCAAATTACAAAGGTGGCAAAAGTCGTATCTTTCTGAACCTTACGATTTTTTGCTAGTATTAATCAAAAAAGAAAATTAGAGAAATCTAGAAAAACAGATTTTAATCATAACAACAATTGACAAATGGCAGAAGAATGCTCAGGGGTTTCTGCAACGTTTGTATTATTTTCTTTTCTCCGGATCTGTATTCTTGTCATCAACGCTTGAAATAATCAAATTGCGTTTTTTGAGAAGGCGCTCCAAATAAGCATCTTCCTTTTCCACCAGTTTCTGTTTGCGTTTTTTTGCGAGCGTTTTCCGAAAGATCTGCGTTAACGTAAACACTTCCGCTGTAAATAATGACTTTTATAGTCCTCATGTCTGAAAAAATATTTACATTTTGTTCCGTGTTTTCTGAACATCATCCAGAAGCTTGTCACGAATAGAAGAGCGCAAGAAGGTAACGGTAACTTGTGGATGATTCCGCCAAATATAGATTTCCGCAATTTCCGGCGGTCCGACACCGGTTTGGTCGGCTAAAAATTTGTAGACACTCTGCTTGAAAGCCTTATAGTCGTCGCGGTTGCCTGAAAAAGATGTCAAGACAAAAAAAGAAAGAAAAACAACCTTCAAAGGGTGTCAAAATCACACTTCTGCGCTTCTTGCTATCTTCTTCGCGATCTTTGAACAATTCCACCTTTTCCATACGACTATTGAGATCTTTCAGGTGCTCCAGCTGTTGTTTTTGCTCATTAGCGAAGTTAATCTGAGCGCTAGCCATTTCTTCAAGTTTTTTTTGAATTAGCTCCATAATGTTAGACTGCTAAACGATATAAATTCTTTCAGGAGTCGAAGTGAAAAAATTTGGCTTCAAATACAAAAATAGTGACGAAAACCGTTAACATCACAAGACGTCAGATAAACAAATTTATTCACCGAAAAATGACTTGGCAACATCAACAAATGAAATGTAAATGGTATATATAAGTGATCTGAACAAACCGCTCTCATTTGAAGGCTGTGTCCGAGGTTTCAATTTTTTTAACTTCATCTCCACCACTCACAGAATTCTTGTTCAACTTGTCTCCAATATTTATTCCGCAGCTGCCTAAAAATTTAATTACGTGTCGAAAATATTTTGTTCAACCATATGCCTGGATTCTGATCACTGAGAATAAAGCTATCTACACTTTCAAATTTTTTCTTCTTAGCGTCTTCCAGACCTGTAAAAACAATATTCATACAATTCACGAATGAATTGCAGTGACACAAAAGTTACTTTCATAAGCAAGCATAAACTCATTTTCTGCAAATACCTTCCGTTTGCGCGCTATTTCCAAAGCCTCCGAGCACTCAT
This sequence comes from Ditylenchus weischeri, assembly GCA_029231635.1. Lineage (NCBI taxonomy): Eukaryota > Metazoa > Nematoda > Chromadorea > Rhabditida > Anguinidae > Ditylenchus > Ditylenchus weischeri. Next base: position 460,884 of record JAMRYI010000008.1, read on the forward strand.
TTTTCGTCATAGCTAGCGAACGAAGATTTTTCTGATATTGCAAGATAGCAGTGCTTGTTTTTTCAATTTCTGCCTCAAGAACCGAAACGTCAATGATAGAACTGAGAACGGCTTTTTGCTTTTCTTCCAATTCAGTCACCGGCGCCGGCGGTCCGACACCGTGCGTGGCGATGTCCACGAAATCACTTTGAACGCCCACGGTTTTCAGTACTTTCTCTTGCATCTGCTTGATTGGTTCTAACTGTATTATGGTAGTAAGTAATGAAATCAGATGAGCGGGAATTTTTTTTGATAAGTAAGGTGTGATTAAAAACTTCTGAAAAGTGTCTCCGTATTTCAACAAAACATTTATATCACCAGAGGAACAAAACGAAACAATTATTTTTCATATATTACTTGGACACTTTTTCGGTACTAACAAAAAGAAGCGTAGCACTTTAATTGATGCGAGCTCCGTTCTTTTTAGATTAAAATTGAATCCTAAAAAAGTGAACACTGAAAAACCAATGCGCCAAATTGAATAACTAACCTGTTCAGTTAACTGATGAACTTATTCCAGGCGTACCGACACCTTAGGATAAGTAACCATGGATTGCTTTCAACATAATAGATTGAAACATTGGAATCAACTGGAGGACTGCGTGACTGAAAATTGGCTAACCGCTTAATAGTTACAGTGAAATACAACAGTGAACCTTACTTAATAGCCAAGGTTCAATTAAGGTCTTAGCAGGCTCCAGTTTACAACATAAGACTTCAGCGTCGTGTACAATGCGCTTGGAGTAAGTCGCTTCACTACCTTCTTCAAGCGCATCACAAAAAAAGTTTCAAAAGCACTTAACGATAATAATTATCCGAAAATATCTCATATGTCAAAAAAATTTATTACGACCAAAACAACAACAACACAACAGAATATGCATCAACTCAGAATACTTTTGCTACTTTTTTTTGTTCTCACAAAGATACGCGTTGCTCTGTCATCTATGTAGCGGGCCAATTTATCAAGACTGTACTGAGCATCCTGCAAAAGTACTGTATAAAACACCAGACATTTTCCTAATATAAACTCACAGTTTCCTTGAAATATCGAACACCAAAGAAAAAGAAGTCTTTTATGCGGGAGTAGTCTGAAACAACATTGCGAAGACAGGCTGAAAAAAAGATAACTTACATGTATTGCATGATCGTCCGATATTCTTATCAAGCTCGAAGGGATCTTGTATGCATAGCACAGTAGTCCAGCCAACGTCTGCTCGAACAATTTTCTGGCGGGTTCGAATTTGCACAACTTCGTTGCTATCGGAGTATCTGTTATGTTGGAAGAACTTATTGTAGTGCTCGAAGAAATGAATGAACTATAAATATATATCTTGATCGAAGAGATTACGATAAAAGACTTACAATTTTGCCAGAGGTCCAAAACCGACCACCTGGGCGTTCCGACACCCTAGGCATCGGATCGAACGTAACATCACAATTCTTCAGAAAGCTTCGATGCGTCATTCCTTGTGGCAACTAAAATCTTCTGAATATTCGCAATGTAATGAACATAATTTTACATCTTCTTGCAAGTATGGTAATTGTCCAGATTTTTGACCGGCTGCAATGCACATATTTAGCCAAGCATACGACGATAGAGAGCCCATGGAAGCATCACAAATATCCAATTTTTTCGCCAATACTTTCACAGCTAAAAAACTCATACATACACCGCAAATAATTTTTAATCTTTACCAAAAGCAGAATGACAAAAGTCTGCGAATTCTGAATAAGTCTTCAAGAGCTTAGAGTTCTGCACTGCCAAACAATTATCGAGAGAAACACTGAAAATGAGTGTCATAAAATTTAATTAATGCGAAACATCGCTCACTCGATACTGATCCGAGATCTGTCTGATAGGTAAAGGCTGCTAGTAAGAACTGGCTTCTAGCCACCACGAACAAAGCCGAACTTGCTGGCATAGTAATGGACACAGTGCTTTGATGGATTTCTTCTGCTGTCTTTCAGAAAAGATTGAATCTCATGCTTGCTTCTCCCGGCGATCTCAAATTATAAATTAAATCTGGAAAAAGAAAGAATAGCCATGTAATACAGCAACTTGAAAATATTACACACTGTTTTGTGCCACAAAATTTTCCGAAGGAAACCCTCAAGTGAGTGGTTGAAAATTTAAGAAAATTAACTTACATCATCACAACCAGAAATTGAGATGTCCACATCACTGATCTGAGAAGCGAAGCCGTTGACTGTAGATCCATATCTACAATGAAAATATTAGCGAGAACGAAAACTGACTGCAAAAGATACAATTGTAAAGTCAATTGAGGTCGGCGCAATCCGTTGCGAAGAGCATTTTGGAATTTCATTACCGCTTCATTGATCATGTCTAGGCGATTCTTATTTCCACCAGTGTTTTCTTGATACAGCTGAGCCAAAGACTTGGAAATATATTCCACGCTGAAAAAGCTAAATAAGATATAAACAACAAACGTATTAAAACTTTACAATGCCAAATCCACTTCCGGTCGGAACTTCTCAGCCACTTCCTCCCGGCGGTCCGACACCGTGGAGTCGGCGACCGAGTAAAGGTCGATAGTGCTGGCCACTTCCTCAAATAGAAACTCGACTTCATCATTAGCGATTGCTGCTTGCTCATCTTCACTAAAATTTCAACTCATACATAAAGATGCATTATGATTACCGCAAACATACGTGAATGTGCGTGCCAAAGCATTCTCAAGCTGATACAGAGCCAGTTTTCGAAGGCTGGAGATCGGTTGGCCATACTTGTCCAGGCTTGAAAATAGGCGCCATGATGAAAGTTAAGGTTAAGCAAAAAATCTTACAAGCCATCTACTTCACATCGGCAAACTTTACGAATTTTCTTTTTGCAGATAACGCATTGCTTCGGACAGTCCCAAATTTGATGCGCTTCGCCAAGGCAATTGAAGCAAATATTCCGTGTGCGCTTTGCTTGAGTGTGCGGCATGCTTTAACTTCAAACAAATTTATAGTCGAAAAAAGTCACACATAGAAAACGATCGAAGAAGTACAGAACATTTTTTATACAGAACATCACATAATCGGCGTTCCGACAAAGTAAAAAAATGTTTATTAGCGAGAAACGTATTCGAGAAAATAGGAAATTAACAGTCTTTCGAGCTTCGATTCTGAATTCTGGACTCTGGACTTGAAATCTGAAAAAGACAACATGAAAAACTGAGCATAGGTCAGCTTGATAACATACATGAGCGACTCAATAACCAATTGAAGCCCCATAGAAACTTATTCTAGGCGTACCGACACCTCGAAATAAGAGACTATGTAGTACTTATTACATCATAGCTGAAAATATTTTCTTCTTACTTCAGAGTAAACGTTGAACTGAAATGTTAGCGGCCTGGATTTCCAACATGAGGCTTCGAACCTGAATAAAATGTAACTTGAAAGAACTCTGAACAAATGCCAACTTGGTGACATACTCGAGCAAATCAATGACCACTTGAAGCCCCACAGCAACCTATTTTAGACGTACCGACACCTTGAAACAAGTAACCATGAAGTGCTCCTAACATCATAGCTTAGAACATCTTTTGAGTACGAACGCCATCGCCTGTTCTTCAGCTTGAGGACCTCACGACTGAAAATAAGCTAATCACGTGATAATACAGGGGATATAACACTCAACCTTACTTGAGAGCCAACGTTTGATTGAACTGTTTGCGAGCTTGGGTTTCCAACCTGAGACTTGAAACCTAAACGAAACGTAACTGAGATCAAAACAAATATCGACTTGGTAACATACTTGAGCAAATTTACCCCCACAGCAACATGTTCCAGGCGTACCGACATCTTGGAATGAGCGACCATGGACTGCATGAACACTATGGCCTGCAACGTGTCTTTCATTCGAAGTTTTTATAGCCGAAGGACTGTGTGACTGAAAATTGGCTGATTAAGCAATAATTATAGGTAACAACAGTGAACCGTACTTAAAAGCCACCATTTGATTGAAGTGTTAGCAAGCTTGTGATTCCAACCTGAGACTTTAAGCCTGAACAAAATGTAACTTGAATCTAAATAAAGAATAACTCAAGCATACTTGAGCAAACGAATGACCACTTGAAGCCCCACAGGAACCTGTTCCAGGCGTACCGACTCCTTGAAATGAGCGACCATAGACGGCAAGAACACAAAAGCTTGAAACGTCTTCTTCACTCGAAGTTTTTTCAGCTGGAGAAATGCGTGACTGAAAATAAGCTGATCAAGCAAAAATTTTAGGTAACAACAGTGAACCGTACTTGAGAGCCGAAGTTCCCTTGAAGTCTTAGCAAACTTTCCAACAAAAGACTTGAGCCCTTAACGATATGATGAGGATCAAATATGATTAGTCAAACAAAGCAACATACATTGCACCACAACAGCCTTAGATCCCTGCGATCCGACACCGCATGATCAGTGTCCATAAAGAAGTCATCACGGCTTGCAGCATCTTCAAGCATTTGAACCAGAATATTGCAGGTGTTCAGAGAAAGACTTACTGACAGTGGAAAAGGACACTGAGTTTAGATTCCAGGCAAAAAGACTTTGAACCTAAACGGAAAGAATCTAATGACTGAAAAAGTTCACACAAATCAACATACGTAGACGAACCAATATCACGTGAACCACCATGGCATCTTAAGGAAACTGACAACAAGATCGAATGCTAGACATTAGACTTCGAACCTAAACGAAAGACAATAATACATGGAAAGAAGTCGAATAAAATAACATACATTGATTGAATGAGCGATAACTTTCACCTCAGAGGGTTTTCGACCACCACAGCCTCTGATCTGGGCGAATCGACACCACACAATCAGTGACTGTGGATACTCAACTACATGATTTTAAATTTGAATAGGACGTAAAAATTTACCGCCAGCGATCCGACGCCGTACGACAAAAAACCTACTGCACACAAATACTGAATGAGAATATGTGAAATGAATAGCGAAATGAATCGAAATGAATAGCGGCAAATATTTGTCCCATAAAGAAAATGCGCGAATTCAAAAAAATTCAAAAGACAATTACTTATAGAGAATTTTAGAATTTTTGACTAAAAACTTTTTTTTTTCACCAGACCAACCGCAACTTGTTTTGTGCGCATTCGATAGCTCGCACACGATTCACTATTCAAGGACACAAACTTTGAAATTAAAAGTGTGCAAAAAGTGGACCAAAAATGGGTTTTTAAACCCGACCATCTCCGAAAAATCCTGAGTATGGATCTTGTCGCCACATAAAAAAATTTTTAAATGGCCATTGTCTAAGGCAAGTTTATGCTCGTTTTGAAGCTTAGGAGTTCTAGTTGTACCTTTCAGAGAAACATTCCAGAACCACAATCAAAAAGTTGGTCAAATGGCCTTTAGAAGTGAAAAAAAAATTTAGACCATTTTTCGGAATTTCGAGTTTTTGACTGAAAAATTTTTTTTCACCAGACCGACCCCAATTTTTTATTGACGCAATCGCGAGCCTCTGCCCGATTTCCTATCAGAGGACGCCAACTTTGAAAATAAAAGTGGCCCGAAAGTGACCTAAAAATTGAGCGTTTCAAACGACGGAAAGCAGCGCTATAGTCATATTAGATTTTTATTAAAAAATCTAAAAAGATAATAAGGGCTGTATTGGAGTGAATAATAGGGAGCCACTTTTTTGAGGCCTTTTTGGTTGCTTTTTTCGATTGTTTCTACCATGTTTTTCAACATGGGCCGTGGCAAAAAGAGACTCCATATGCATTTTATGATCAAAAGATACTTCTCGGAATCTTTTTATTCAATTCTTGCAAGCTTTATGTAGTCTGACAGAGTTATATTGATGAAAACTACTTTTAATGTTATGCAACTAAATAAGTGCTATTTTGCTAAAAAAAAAACAAAATTTACGCGCTGAGAATGGAAAATTGTTTTTTTACCTCAAAAGACTTTTTTATGACGCAAATTTGCTTTTTTCTGCCGCAAATTTGGCCAAAACCACAGGGGGGAGAGACCAAAAACTTTTTTAAAGAAAATTTTCAATAACGGCCTGAATTTTTTTTCTACGGTGTTTCCACAATGTTTCGAGCATTTTTGCCAATTTTTTTTAAACTGCTTTGAGGGACCGAAGTAACCCGAAAAATTTCTTAACTTAAATTGTGACTTCGCTCCCCAAGGCAATTTTTTTGAAAAAAAATTATGGGAAAAATACTCAAAACATGTAAAAACACTGTAGCAAAAATTCTTGCCATTATCGGAATTTTTTTTTGAAGTGCTTGGTCCTCCTTGTGATTTCGGCCATATTTGCTGCAGAAAAAGATATTTCTGCAGCAAAAAGAGGTTTGTCCACTAAAAATTATGTAAACAAAACATTTGAATTATTTTGTCTTAACCATGCTTTACACGGACAGCGGTCATATTTCTTAAAAAAACGGGCTGCCGGAAAAAAATTTTGGGACGGCGGACTGGACGCCGTCCGATTTGCAAAAAAGTTGTCACTATGATGATAGAATGATAGAACCCAAGTCTGTTCGATCTAATCTATATACCAAAAGACAGCTCAGACATTCAGCTACAAGAAAAGTTGAGCCGATTCTCGTAAAGTTGAAATTTCAGAAAATAGAGACCAATTAAAGCAAACGACTGGCATTTTTCCGAGTAAAATTAGGGGTTTTTGCGTTTTCTGTCTAACTTTTCCATAAAACACCCTAAATTTGCATTTTTTTGCATACGTCTTTGGTAACAAAATGTAGCAAATTCACTCCTCTACCAGGCCTCAGCTTCCTTTTTTGAGATTTCGAAAGTAAGTTGAAATGTCAAGCCAGTTGTAGTTGCTAAACGACGTGAGTTAATTTGGCATATTTTCCGAAAAAAAAATTTATTGACAGCTCAAAAATTAGCGTGTTTTTGGGACATGTGAGGTTTACTTGTTCAAATGCTCTTGATGTGAGGAACCGATTGCAAATAATTTAACGCTAAGAAAGTAAAAATAAAATCAGTTATGGTCCTTGGGTTACAAAGGTTACATGGATCAAAATCACAGTTAACTTTTGAGAAATTTCTATTTGGCGCAAAAATCTGAAAGTGATTACGCTTTTGAATTTTAATGGTCTGTGGGCTGTAATTGTTTAGAAAGATTTCAACTTGGAGATAGTCAACGATGAGAAGAGACGGTTTTGGCAGAAGTTGGTTTTGGAAGAAAATTTTTTGAGGCGCGAATTTGGAAAAAATTTGTTTTTGAATAATTTAATTTAGAAAATCATTTTTTTGGTAGAAATGATTTTCGTGAACAGATTTTTTCGAAAAAAAAGTTTAGAAAGCTGCAGTTTTTGCGAAAAAAACATATTGGAATTTTTTTCCAGGAATCTTCTTATTCTACATGCTTCTTATTTTACACACCCTACCCCATATACTGAGTAGCTCTTCAAAAATATCCTATATAACTTCGAACAAATAGGGCCATTATACTCAAAATTGTGTGGGAAAACTTGTTTGATACGGCCAAAATCACACTTTCGCCCACCCGAATCCAAAAATCTTGGGTAGGTACCCTGAGCTCAGGTGGATATCCACCTAATAGGCCTGTAAAAACAAACTTTGTTAAAAAAAACCATCTTTTTTCGCCTAAAACTGTGTGAGTAATTAGGTTCAGCAAGGCCAAAATTTGCAAACTGCGTTACCTAAATCCCAGTACCCTTTTTTAGGCAACGGGTGTTGCAATCAAGACTACTACTACCTGAATACTTTTGCCTGCGTATCAACACCTGGCTACCACTAACTAGGTACCACCAACTGTAACATCAAAAAAGCGAAATTGTCGCCCGACAGGTTTTCTTACACAACCTTAAAAGGCAAATTTATCGCTTCTTCGCAAGTTTCTGCAAATGAAAAATTTCTTAATTTTTTCTGCCTACTAAGAGTAACTCCCAACGAAAATCGATCGCAATAAGAAAATTTTGAAAAAAAATATTCCGAAAACAGATATCATCGAAGTTCATTTGGGCTAAAGTGCCTTATATGTCATAGCCCGAAAAGTGGTTTTGACCACTTTTTTGAACTTATCTGGTCGTATATAGTACGAAAAACATGTTTTTCACCCGGACGACATTTTTGAAAAATTATTTTTGACCATAAATGATCAATAAAAGATCATTAATGATCATAAATAACCACTTTTTTGATCATATTGTCCACTGTTCGGGGCGGGTGAGCATCCAATTCTCATGGCCGGCCTACCACATGCAAAAGCAGGGCTATGCAAGTGTTGTTGTACACTTACATAGCCCACTTTTTTGAGATGTATGGTCTCTAAGGTGCTTGGGGGTGCGCATCTCAAGTCCAAGCCCCAAGCCCCCGCGCCCCCGCAGGGACGGGTCAAGTGACCTAAAAACCGGTTTGAAATAAGCGACCATTTCAAGGAAAGTGAATGCGGGCGGGGCTTGGGGCTTGGACTTGAGATGCGCACCCCCAAGCACCTTAGAGACTATTCCGAACAATATGCTAAAGTTTAACACTCTCATTCCCCCTTTTTACATACAGCAGCCATGTGAATTGGTGGATGTGTAACTATATTTATGATCATTTATTGATCATTTATGATCATTTTTGGTCAAAAAAATATTTTTCCACAAATAATCGTCCGGGTGAAAAAAACATGTTTTTCGTACTAATTACGACAAGATAAGTTCAAAAAAGTGGTCAAAACCACTTTTCGGGCTATGACATATAAGGCACTCCGGCCTTCATTTGTCCTAAAAAGAAGCTTTTTGAAAAAGCTTTCTCCCAAAATCGACTTCTCCCAAAACAGGCTCTTTTCATAGTTGACTATTTCCAAATTGAAATCTTCCATAACGATTACAGCCCCCAATAATTATGTTTTTGAATTTCGGGCCCCTGTGGGCCTAGTCAGAGTTGTTAAATCGAATATTCGAAATCGAAATTTTCTTTCGATATTCGGGTTTTTTTGAAAATCAAATACCGAACCGAATATTCGACAACCCTAGTGGGTCATATCTAGGTCATATATTTAGGTCATATCTAGATATGACCTAAAATTGGAGTAACTAGATTAAAAATGACGACTATCCAACTTTAGGTCATATCTCAGCAAACCAGCATCTTTAAAAAAAATTTCGTTGAGTGATTGGGATTCATAAGAACATCTCACTCACTAGAGTGACCTAGGAGAAAAATTTACACAAAAGTACGTTTTTTTACTCCAACATAAACATAGAGACAGTTCAAAAAGCAATGCAGTTTTTTTATCAAATTTTTTTGTTTTGCAGAACAGCATAGAAGGCAGAGGTGATGTGGTGCAGCAATTTGTTGAAAATCGTGCCCAAAAAATTCAAAAATATGTGACGGAATTGACGCTAAAATACCCTATACCTGTCAGATGCACTGTGGAAGGGTCAAAAGGTGAAATTTGCAATTTTTCGAATCTAAGTTTTCCTTACTTTTTGAGTTCCTTAGGATCCAAAAGTCGCATGAGAGTGCATTTTTCATGTCAGACCAACGGATTGTACTGCATTTTCAACAGCCTACACAATCTATTTGCATTCAAAACACATATTGCTCCTGTCTGGCTGCACTTGATGTTTCTGCAGGTTTGGTTGTACTTTTTCAGGAATCTAAATAGAATCTAATAGAATCTAAATACAAATGGTTTAGGTGGAGGCCAGAAGTATTGAAATTAACGGCAAAGTTCTTACACAAGGTCAGCGAATTTTTGTCAGCTTGTATTATGATCACTACACCTATACACTTTTTTTTAGAATCAGACGAGGTAATTCAGTTCATCGGTGTCCTGATTTTTGTAAAAATAGTATGTTCTAGTTTCAAACTCTGGACCACTGTTGGAGATGTCTGTCCAAAGAAGTCACGCGCAGCAAACCGTTTGTAACCCTAGTCACTTCAGTCAGTTTAGACCCTTCTATTACGAATTTTATAAGCTGGTTGATATTTTTAGGCATTTCCTTCCGTCAAGGTAATTATTTGATCTATAAATAATGGTTTCATAATAAACATGACATTGGCCCGACGATCTTTTTTAGGCTACTTTTTACAGGGTTTGTCAAGAAATTCTAGGGTTTTAAAAAGGACAGGGTTTTAGGGTGATTTTCGAAAATCTGTTTTCGTCAATCGGTTTTTCTCGTCGACTATATTATTTGGTTTATCAAAAAGGCGTGGCAAGACTTGAGCAATAAGATATGCGACAGATGATTTACAGACAACATATTTTGCGCCACACGATTTGCACACCAAGATAAGCCCCCCCCCAATAATTGCGTCGCAAGAATTACGACTGTTAGATGAGAGACTGTGAGATTTGAACCAGAGTTATGCCAGCCTCCAGGAGGATCCTCCTAGAGTGGAGGCTGAGCCTCCAGCCTCCGCCTGCTCGGAAGAAGGCTGAAAATCCCAAAGGAGGCGGAGACCACCGTAGTCTCTTTTTAGCCTCCCTTCAGCCTCCTTTATTACTCAAAATGGCGCGCTTTCGAAAAATGGTTTTTTAAACTTCAGATAAATCCTCTTTTCTCGCCTAACCTAGGTGGTTAACTGAAGTTTCTAAAAAGGTGGCAAAATTTTCCCAAAAGGTGGCATTATATCCAAAAATTTTCACCAAATGTGGCGTTTCTCATAAACTGTTTCACTTCGTGTTACAATCACCATTAACCTATTGAAATCAAACAAATATGAACATCTTTAAATTAGATGTTCAGTAATTAAATTAACACGCAAAGGGCTGAGTGTACTAACGGTAGCGAAATGCTCAGCGAGTCTCGCTGAGCATGTTTACAAAAATGGAAAATTCAAAAAGTCACTTTTTGGCCACTCCAGGTGCTCGAGAAGCATGGTCATTTTCGTTACCTGGTCTCCACCTAGGTACGTGAACGTTTGGTGTCGGTGCTTACTTAAATTGGTATCTCGGCAGTACTACTAATAGTGCAAAATGACCGCGAGGAATTGTGCTATCTATTGAATATATGTGAGTCGATGTTTGTTTTCAAAAAGATTGATAACCCACCCATTGTTCAACAAAAGTCCACTTGCCCGAAATTCCTATCTTTGAGCCAAACTTTGCTCAAAAGTTTGAAATTTGACATTTTTCTACGCTTTCTTGGTTATAAAAGATGGAGAATTTCCTCAGCTACAAGATGGTAAATTTTTTAGTTCCAGCTTTAAGAGCAAAACTGTCAGAAATAACAGGAGAATAGGGTCAGTCATAAATTTCCCTATATAGAGGTTTTCCAAATTTCAAGTATTTTACTTATCTTTTCTTTATCTTTTATTCAAATAAATAAAAATATTTGCCTTCTGTGCTCTGCTTACCCAAGTAGATGTCTGAGTTCACAAGATACATAGTAGCTGGGTCAACGGCGCAAAAATTTTGATTCCAAGTTTGGTTTTTGATGGTATGAACATGCGGAAGGGACATCGACCACGAAAGGGTGGGCAGCGCCAGATTGCGCAAATTCAAATTGCGCACATACTTTTTTTCGTTTATCTGCACTTTCCCTGATTTTTTGCCTTAATTTATACTCTGGTCATTTTTCTTGTTTTCATACGTATATTTACAGGTTTTATGCGTGTTTTTTTAGACATGGAAAGCTCATTCTTTACAAAGAGGGAAAACGGTCTCGGTCAAACGGTCAAAGAAAAACTGCAATGTGACACAGAAAGACCGTTAATTGTGAAATGTTCGAAAATATTGATGGTTGTTACGATTAAATACCTTGTTTTCCAGAATAAATACGTTTGTTTTATAAAGCGCTAAGTTTTTTTCATTTGTGATTCTATTAGCGGGTAGTCGTGATAAGTGTAAGACACCAGAATTCACACTCGGTGCACTGTCTGTAGCCGACCCTATGTGCAAATCCCACCTCTCAGATCTCAATGCAGAACATTGCAATGAATGTAAATAAGCATTTTCACAAAAGAAATATTTTTATTTATTTGAATAAAAAGATAAAGAAAAAGATAAGTAAAATACTTGAAATTTGGAAAACCTCTATATAGGGAAATTTATGACTGACCCTATTCTCCTGTTATTTCTGACAGTTTTGCTCTTAAAGCTGGAACTAAAAAATTTACCATCTTGTAGCTGAGGAAATTCTCCATCTTTTATAACCAAGAAAGCGTAGAAAAATGTCAAATTTCAAACTTTTGAGCAAAGTTTGGCTCAAAGATAGGAATTTCGGGCAAGTGGACTTTTGTTGAACAATGGGTGGGTTATCAATCTTTTTGAAAACAAACATCGACTCACATATATTCAATAGATAGCACAATTCCTCGCGGTCATTTTGCACTATTAGTAGTACTGCCGAGATACCAATTTAAGTAAGCACCGACACCAAACGTTCACGTACCTAGGTGGAGACCAGGTAACGAAAATGACCATGCTTCTCGAGCACCTGGAGTGGCCAAAAAGTGACTTTTTGAATTTTCCATTTTTGTAAACATGCTCAGCGAGACTCGCTGAGCATTTCGCTACCGTTAGTACACTCAGCCCTTTGCGTGTTAAATAAGGAAAAATGTTCTGTACACTTCACCGAATTTCGTACAAAAATGCCACTTTTCGTTTTTCAAAAAGGTGGCAAAGGTTATCAAAAAGGTGGCAAATGCCACCTAAAGGTGGTAAGTTAACCACCCAGCGCCTAAAGATGTCAACAAGTCTACACAAGTGCAATTCTGGGAAGAGGAAGGTGCTGCTTTCATTCAATCAAATTCTCAAATTGCGTTATAAAATCATATGATCTCAAATCGTATTGCTCAACTCTTGCCACGCCGTCAAAAACACAAATTTTTCTTGGTCCTCCCTGAGGCTTTGGATCCTGGCCTGAGGATAGCCTCTGGATTGGCAAGGCCTGAGCCACAGGGTACCAAGCAAAAATTGTGTTTTTGACACCAAAACACCAATATTGTCAACGAGAAAAACCGATTGGCGGAAATAGAATTTCGAAAATCGCTCGGGAAAAAAATATTTACGGTCATTTCAAAACCGTAGAATTTCTTGACACACCCTGAACATTTTTTTGGCGTTTTTTGATGTACGTTATACGTCAGTCTAGTCCGAAAAATTGTTTACCAGTCCTTTTTTTGAAAAATTCTAAACTTTGGCCAGTAAGATACAACAATAGATACAACATCTTTAAATGTAATAAATTTCGATGCCACCCCAGCAAACAACTACCACACGTGGTCCTAGTTATGGTCTTAACATTTGTTTAATTTTTTAGGAACAGTGTGAAATGCTAAAAGAACTGCAAGAATCTCGTTTCTTCGACTCATTTAGCTTCAATGCTCAAATTAATAAGTGGAGTTGCTTCAGTTGCTCCCATCCAGAAAAAGTCCAGTATGATTTTTTTTATTTTACACCATCTTTTTCCACAATCCAATTCCCAAATTCAGAAGCCTTCTGAAAATAGATGAGACGGATGCTCCTCTATTAGAAGGACAATTAAAAGAGAAACGTGGTCGTTGGAGATTGTTCAAACGCTGGCAAACCAAATATTTCTTGTTGTCAAGCGCGGCGCTGGTTTGTTCCAATAAGTCCTCATTCAACACAGTAAAATTTGCTTTTGGTCTAATTTTTTTGTTCAATTAAAACATTTTAGAGTGCCACAGGAGCTACTCAACTAATTAATCCATCAATTGCATTAAGAAATATTCGCTCTGTAAAGTCGTTGAGCAGAGGTCGCAAAAGGAGGAAGTCCCTGCCGAAATCTTTTGAAGTGTGCACGGATGACCAAGTGTCATATGTGCTTAAAGTGAGTTATGACTCATAACTTATGAAGGTTGTCAGCCCGGTCAGGTTTTTTAAGGTTGGGTCTTTTGGTACTTATTGGGCTGATCTCCCCTTGAAAAAAGAGTAGAATTGCAAACACCACTTAAAGTGGGAGTATTTTTTACATGACTACTTACGCATTAAAGCTCAGGCTAAGGCAAGGGTATGCCAGCGTATGTTGAGGATATGGCGTGCACCATCCCAACAAGTACCTGTCTTTCATGAATTCAAAAAAAAATTATTTGTAAATTCGAATTTGTTGAGTACTCTCCAGGCTGCAAGTAATAAAAACACTGCCATTATCTAACAGCATCGGTGGATCAATGTCAACGAAACGGTAGACTGTGATAGCCGGTCAACGTTTCGATTCCGTGTGTAAGTTTTAGGTACCCGAACCACAAGGATACACCCGAACTACCAGCACGTACCTAGAACCACGTGGATTTACCCGAACCACCGGCGGTTAGCCTACCCAATTGTAGACTAGGTAAAACTAAATTCATAGTCGATTTGCATATTAAAATGCTCTTCGCACTTTAACTAGGACTGGGTGATAACAACCATATAGCCGCCCAAGCTTGTCAAAAGAATTTAATAAAAGTGGTCCAAAAACACAATGCTACAAATACGTTTTTTGAATTTAGGAAGGGGGTAGCCATATGAGAATAATTACGGTATTTAGGGGTTTATGGTGTTCACAATATTAGAGAGAGCTTACATACTTACCTAATTGGTCAAAATTTAAGGCAAACGACCGAAAACAAGCTGAAGAATGGTTTCATTGCCTGCAAATAGCTGTGGCTCAAGCTCAGCGAGAAAAAATCTAACCAAAAATCTTTTCAATAAATAGTAACTTCCAGTCATTTGTGTGTTAGCTTTACCACTCTTTATTATTGTCAAAAGAATAAATTTTAATTTATTAAAGGATAATATTTAAAAGCGACCGCAAATTAAAAAACAGGATTTTAATTTAAAATTTTATGCTAATTTAGGAATTTTTTGCATTTTTGTGTAGCCCAGGATCTCAACTTTCTAACAAACTATCAAACTCCTTAAATTTATTTAGAAATGTAGAAATTCAGGGGTTTGAATGAAGTAACTTTTATGTTTGTCTAATTTTTCCAAACCCTAAATTTTTAAATTTTTGAAATCATTCAATAGTGTTTGATAGCTCGTAAAAAGCTGAGATTTTGATGATTCTAATCTAAAAAAATTTAAAAAATGTGAAAAAACTAACAGAAAAAAGCAAATACAAGTGAAAATTACGAATTTGCGATCATTTTTCCAAAATTTGGGTTCAAAATTAAATACCGCCCTTTATTAAAGCGGCTTTAATATCTCTTTTAATTGCTACTCAAAATAAAGTTGTGCTAAAATCTCTTTCTATTTGCGAGATATTATATCACTTAGCAATACTCTGTAAAACACTTTCATGTGAACATATCACCCTTTGACAATTATTATTATCTTTATTTTATTTATGTTACGTTTTGATGCGAATAAAACATTTTTTCTCGTTCACTGACATTTATGTGGTGCAATAGATTTCGAGTTGACTAGCATCTGACAAATCGTAGAGTTCAAAGAGTTGCTCAAGTACTGCGCACTGTCCAGACTAACATCACTAAAAATCTAGGCTAAACTTTCTTGTAAGGGAACTACCCAAAATCATGTTTTGACCACTTTTCAGATGTTTTAGACCTTGAATGCTACAGAAAACGTGTTATTTTGATTGGGAAACACATTTGCATAAAAAAATTTTGACAAAATTTTTTTAAACAAACATACCCAATACTAGGATACCTGGTTTGGGTACCACCCTTGGTCCAACCATGGTCCAGCCATCCAACCAATGTATTTCCCAATCAAAATAACACGTTTTCTGTAGCATTCAGGGTCTAAAACATCTAAAAAAGTGGTCAAAACATGATTTTGTGTAGTTTCCATATAAGGAATGCCTGCCAAAATCTATTATTACAATAAATTAAGTATAGTGACAGAATTGAAAACATATTTTCATTCTCGGGTTTTTGCCTTGATCCACCCCCTTTGTTATAATTTTTTGTGTACATGTGGTCAACTTTCGATACAACAATACTCTAAAAAGATCGTTCCTGCGTAGGGTCTGACACTAAGAGAGTGCTCTTTTACACCGATTTTTTAATTTTTCTTCAGCGCTGGCTCACCAGTCTGTTGTGTCACCAGTCTAGGGGTTTTAGCATAAAAATTTAATACCTGAAAAGCTGTCGGCAGAATCGAAATCCTCACTATTTTTTGCACCAGATTAGCAAATCAGAGATGAAAGAAAACCTTGAAAATCAAGCTAAAAAAGTTAGCTCTTTGCACTTTGGCAAATTATGGTTTGTCGAGCGATAAAACCTTGAAAAAACAAAACGATCATGTTGTGTCTCCTTGTCTTAGTCTCTCTCCTCAGGATATGTCCAGAGGGTGGAGGGAGCGTCGTGTAATGGCAGCACGTTGGCCCGGTAATCCAAAACAGCTGGTTCAATTCCAGCCACCACCATTTTCTTCTAATCAATCAATTTGATATAACTGGTCACTAACAATGTATAAATGTGTTTCTTGAAACTGTTTCGGCTTCATGAAACGGTTTCTGTTTTCCCGGAAACGCGTTTCTCCCGATCAATTTCGCTGCAAGAGGCCCTGTTGCAGCGGTTTCATTATTAATTTCGTTTCAAGAAACGGGCTGAAACAGGCCAAATCGTTTCTTTTTCAGCTTCGGAAACAAAAATGTGAAACGGTTTTACGGAAACGTGTTTTTCATTTCAGGAAACAATTTTGTTTTCGTTTCATGTACTTGAAACGGTTTCTGGAAACCGTTTTTTTTCCCGTTTCCGTTTCCAGAAACGGAAGTGTGCCCATGGCCAATATTGTCAACAGAATTAAGATAATAGACCATGCTGAGGACGAATCTGGTATCAACATTAGATGTTTGCCTAACAAGAACGTCAAAAATAAAAAGTTTACGGAATCCTCTTCGGCGGAGTTTTTTCCACGCCTATTTGCGCGCAGCGCCAAATTGTGCAAATTCAAAAAACTCCTCTTTTGTCCTTATTTTGAGTCATTTTTCATTCCTTCCGGCTTCAACCATCCTTTTCTCCATGTCTGAATGTTAAATATCACTCTGTTGAATGATCTGGTTTTAGAATTATCTACTTTTGGATTATCCGTTTAAATCCGTGAAAACGCGATTGCTGAAATTTCCTCTGTTGAATTATCCGGTTTTTGAATTTTCCGATTGTCGAATAAAATATCCCGCCCAATTGGGCCTGCTTTCCTGACCAGACTGCCCTCATGATTCCATTATAATGACTTTTACGCTGTATAGAGTTACGTTGTATGGATTGTTGATTGTATTCAGAGGTGTTTAGAGACGTATTTAGGGACAAAACAATTCTCGTTTAGGCTTATCCAAGACTTTCGTCGTTTGCATTCTCTGTTCTAGCATCACCTGCTCATGAAGGAACGGTAGAGAGGATGTTTTCTCAATTAATACTTCACACAGCCGGACATAAAGCCCCAACTAATGAGATATTGGCAAAGCGAAAAGTTCTCATGAGTTTCAACCTTCGATTTATTGTTAAAGACAAGGAAAATGAATAAAGTCTTATCAGCATAGTGTTTGCAAAAAAAACAGACAAAAAATTACAAAAATGAAAAGAATAAACAAGATTTGGGCTTTATTTTAACTCACATTACTTTTTGCGAGCTGAACCATACGCTCATTATGTATGGCGAGCCATATGGCTCGCCATACATATCCATTGGCGAGCGAGCAGCTCGCGTCCTGTTAACAGGACGCGAGCAAACGAGCCAAACGCACAACACTGCTCGCGAATGCATATAGAACCGAAAATTCTCGAAAAATTTAGATTGTTGTTCAAAATTTCTAATAGTTAATAAGTATAAAAGTGTCTCTCATCTTACTTTTACCAAATCGGCCATTAGCAAAATTAGTTTTATTTGTTTTTTTACTAAAGCTAAGGCACTTCAAAAATAAAAATAAAACTTGATTTACTAAATTAAGACCACGACTTTACGAAATGTCCAACTATTTCCCAGGGATGGTATTTTTGAACAAATATTTGTCCAAGATTAGTTTCACGAAATTTTTGCTACAAAATTTTCATGGTCACATACTTGAATGCCAGCCAAGGAACATATCCATTGCCTTCCGGCTTCATTTCTCTGATTCTATCCATTGTCTTTTTACGCAGTTCAGCACCAATTTCTGATTGAGAACATTCACTAAAAAATTTACTAATTTGTTTTTAAACTGGTCTTTCAACCTAATTTTTCGAGCACTTTCCAATGGTATTGCCAAACTTTGAAAACACTTTTTTAAGGCTTTTTTAAATGAGTTTTTCACTCCCATCTTTTTCTCCAAACAGTAAATAAAGTGGAATGGCTCATCTAGGTAGTGGATGGCACACACCTGTGGAAAATAATCATTTTTTTCGATCAAATATATATTTCATTAAAAAAAATTCTCAAAAATAACATTTTTAGCTGTTTTAGCAAATTTGTCCTACTCTTTGCCCATTTTTAGTCGATAAGCATTCAAAATTATCGATTTTTTATAATTTTTTGAACTTTTTGCACTTGCGTGCAGCCCTAGCTCTTTGCTTTTTAACGAGCTATCAAACTTTACTGAATAAAATAAGTAATATAGTGGTTTGTGCATTTAAATGAAGTGATTGCAAGTTTCTCAGCCCGAAATTTTAAAATAAAGGACATTTTTGTAAAAAAAGTATAATCTGGTTATTTTTTTGCGAAAAAGTGCCATTTTGTCCAGTGCTTAATGTGTTTTGAGCACCAAAAATCAAAATTTTAAAGTAAAATTTTGAAATTTCTCTGAAGCAAAGTTGGCGTGAAATTTTGAAATCCGACTGTCGGAAACTCTTCGGTGCACACGTTTTTAGAAAAAAAAATTAAGCAAAAATGGTGTTTTGAAAAAAGCGGCTTTTTTTTTCTTTTCTTGACGTTCTTTTTGACGTCGGATTCGTGATCAACATGGTCGGTTTGCCCATAAAACTGCTTTTAAAATTTAAAATTCCGCTCACGACAATAAACATTCAACAGTCGAATTTTTCAAATTTTTTGTCTTGAGCGGAATTTGAACTTTGAAATTTTTCTAGTGTTTTAGCACCTGCAACGTGTAGAAAACATGTTTTTAGGTGACGGAAGACAACTTTCGAGAAAAAAATTTAGCGAACAGTGTTTGCCATGTTGAATTTGATCCGTCTTCATCAAATTTCATTAAGTCAAATCAAAATAGAATTTGAACATAGTTTTGAAAATATGAGACCTACCGCATAAAGGGACTCTGGTATGCATCTAGAGTCACTTTCGAGTGATTTGCGTCTGAGGTATGTAGGTGTGCGCATCTCAACTCCAAGCCCCCTGCGCCCACGAAGGGTTGGCTTGAGGGGCTACTCTGGCCTCCCCCCAAGCAAGTGAAAAAAAATTTTTCAAATTTTTTCCTGGAAGTGGCTTCTAGGGGTAAAAACATGCGAGGAATCGATTGTGATCATCAGAAAAGCAGAAAACGGCATTTGTTGCCTGTAAAAATGCAAATTATAAAGTTAAATGCGTTTATTGTGCTCAAAAATGTCAAAATAATGATGCTTATTTCAAGAAGAAGAACGCATAATAAAAAAGTAACAACAAACAACAAATGCCGTTTTCTGCTTTTCTGATGATCGCAATCGATTCCTCGCATGTTTTTACCCCTAGAAGCCACTTCCAGGAAAAAAAATTGAAAATTTTTTTTTCACGTGCTTGGGGGGTGGATAAACTAGAGTAGCCACGGCTTGATGGGTTAGAGATGCGCGCACTCACTTACCTTAGACATGATTCCGAGAATGCTCTTGACAATAAATGCAATAAGAAACTCTTTTTGCCCAGTTTCAGCGTTCAACACAAGGTAAAAAATCGATAATGGCTGAAATCATCCATGTGTTTTGCCTTGGTCCCCTAAGGCAAAAAGTGAAATTTTGGTCAAAATTTTTTTCTCGAAAGTTGTCTTCCGCCACCTAAAAACATGTTTTCCACACGTTTCAGGTGCTAAAACACGCCGAAAATGGTTTTTTAGAGGACTACATATACTGTACTCTTGCCGTTTTTTGTGCTGCACACTATTACAAAACTAATTTTTCCAAACTAAGCTTGTGCAGAAAAATGAAAAACCAAAAAGTTTCCGACAGTCAGATTTCGAAAATTCACGCTATCTTTGAAAGTGAATTATTAGTGCAGTACAATAATGTTTCTCAGTATTCGAATAAAGGACATTAAATAAAGGACATTTGACATCACTGAGTAAATGTCATTTTGTCCAAACCCGCAATTCCCCACATTCCTAATCCAATTGTTTCAGTGAATTTATGATAGCTCGTTAGAAAGCTAAGGTCCTGATCTACATGTCAGTCCAAAAAAAGAAACTGCCAATTTAGATTTTTGCTTGTGAAATTCACACTTTTGTTTTTGTGATCCAGTTATAGTTTTTATAAAATTAATAAAACCTCTAAAAAATCCACTTGGCATTCCAAGGATCCATGCGAGCAAACCACTTTTCCGTTCTAAACCAAAGTATTAACGACATTTTTATATTTTATAAAAAGTCTTTAACCACAACATCTGCATTTCCAAAGGGCAGCAGCTCGGTTTTCACAAGTTTTCCGAATCTTTTGTACACTTGCGTGTAATACACATCCACCAAAAAACTTTTAGAATAAGGACAAAGACTTTCAAAAATAATGCTGACTTGAAGGGCTTTTCCTCTGTTAGCTTTTAGGTATTTGTTGCAGAGAGTGTCGAAACCACAAGTTTTAGCTAGTTCTTGGCTGCTACACCACAGACTTGGTGGGACAGCATCGCAGTTAAGTGAGCTAGCCAATGAAGGCATTGCGGCTAGGATAGCGACACACAAAAGACTGACCAACATTATCTATCCTCAAATATTTCAATTTGATTTTATAAATAAAATTATAAAATATAAGATGCACGATTTTTTATAATTTTTTCCAAGAAAAATTAAAACGGCCACAGCTTTTTTCCCTAGGTCGTTTTTTTTAAATTCTCCTTTTCAATGACTGCATCGCTACCAATTTTTTTGACCGTTAACACAAAAATTAATATATACAAAAAAAAATTCAAAATTCCCTATGATCCCAGAATGTAAAAATATGTTCAAAGATTTGGTGCTGCAATTCACACAGGCATAAAAAATAAGAAGTGGAAACACAAAAAATCATTTATAGTGCAAAAATATTTAAAAACTTGGAGTGAGGAAACTTCGTGCAAAAGTACTTGTTAATCAAAAATTTGTTTTTTTAAACTTGTTATGTAAATCCAAGATAAAAGAATTTGGTTAATTTTATGATAATATGAAAAGGAAGTTAGCACTTTTGTTCAAAAAAGTCATCTCTGATACAGTCGAACCTATATATGAAGGCACTCCGGTATAACGGCACATTCGGCACCAAACAGCCGGTCCCAAGCAATAAAATTACCTCCGATGTAACGGCACTGATATGTTATTGATTTTTTTTCGAACATAAGTTTTGTGAAGTAAATTTTAATAGATTTTGTAACTAATGTGCTTTTTTACATTTTTTGAGAAATTTCCCCAAAAAATATAAGTTTTGCAAAAAAAATTCTCTTGTGGCACCAAGGTCATATTTTAGGTTCTAAACACTTTCGCCATCCGAAAAAAATTGAGCTTAAAACATGATAAAAAAAAACATTGTAAAAAAAGTATTAGGCCATGATTGGGAAAAATTGGATTTTTTTAAATTTTTCAGGTGCAAAAAAACGTAAATCAGCTGTGAAAAAAGTTTTCCCATTTCGACTCAGCCGGAAAATGCCTTTCCGCCTTTCTCTTGCGAATAACAAAAACCAAGATGAAGACCTTCACAAAATGATCTGAAATGAAAAATTTCACCTACCAAGAACACTAGCCAAACTGAAAGTTCTCCATTCCAACCACTAAGTACAATATATTCATGCATATTTTAACCCTAAATAGCTTCTTTCATTTAAGCCGTTTTCTGAGAGACTGTCTATTGATTATTATTTGCTTAATTATCTTTTTTTGCAGCAAAGATAGACCCAATCTCGATGTGCAACAAGTACACAACAGTAACAAAACAATGACCTTTGGATGGACCAACACAAGGGCACAAATGCCTGCCATATATACAAAAGGTCAAGAACACTCTATTCGGTTAGTCACTTGCTGTGTGTGTGTGTGCCATCATTTTTTTTCTAGCAGAATAACCAAAAATATGAATAAATTTTTAGTTTTCTTACTATTTTGTGCTTATACCTTAGCTTGGTCTTCAAAACAAGTCTTGAAAACTGACCATACTACGGTCTTTTCTAGTACTACCCTTACCACTTTGGCTGCTAAAAATGGCACAAGTTCGATGAATTCTAATGGCATTTCTACTAAGGCTAAGATCTTGCAAACCACTACTACTGCTGAAGCCACAACTTTGGCCCCAACTGCTTCAGTCTTTACTGCTAAAACCACAAAGGCATCACCAACTAAAAAAGCTGGTACTACTGGCACTATTAAATCTACCAAGAAAATTAGTGCTACGACCACTACCAAAACTCAAACCACATCTATTTTGACAACAATATTGCCAAAGACAAAATTAGCTACTACTGCTACCCCTAAAGCGACCCAGCCTTTGAGCATCTCCAAAAAAACGACTGCAACCACCATAACAAGCACTACGACCACCACTACTACCCAAGCAACCACCACAGTGCCAAATGCTCCTGATTCCCTGATGTTCCAGAACTTGTTGGTAGGCCTTTTTTGTTGATTTCGAGATTTTTTTGTATTGTTTTATTGACAGAAAGTACGACAATGCAGTTGCGATGAAACCGAAGCTTGTGCTCTGTCAGCAGGATCCCAGATCAGTGATTGCAAAAAGCAGTGTGCTCACAAAATGGAATATTTTGGACAAGACATTGATAAATTAGTCAGTTGTTTTATGAAGACAGAAGAAGAGCTGAGAGCTTTTGACAAATGCTTGAGTTCCAATAACAATTTGTGAGTTTCAATCAATTTGCGGATCAACATAGCTATTTTGAAACTGTTCTTCTAAAGTCTCCGCAATGCGAAATTTTCAAGACTTAAAAAATTGAAACAATGATGATCTTGGGGTAGTTTACAGTAAAGAACCTGTGGTCTCACGTAAGATTTTTTTAACAGAACTGTTAAAAAAAGCAGGAACATCGTTGATGCATGGCGCAGGGGATAAGCGTTAGTATTTTACGTCCCAAAATGGTGTGGAGTTATTTTGGCTTGTTTGACCAATATCTAGGTGTAATTCGACTATTTGACGTCAGATTCGAAATCACCGATCTTAATTACTCCTAGATAATGGTCAAACAAGACAAAATAACTAACGTGCCACCACGTGAGATCGAACCTGAACACCATTGTGGGCCATAAAATACTAACGCTCATCCGCTGTGCCATGCATTAACGAAACTTTTAGTTACAAAACTTGCCCGCTCCCTTTAAGTCTGTCACTGTATGCAGAACAGAATAAAAACATCAACAACTACGGTTGATGAGGCATCGGAAATTTTGAGGCGATTCCTCGATTCATTGAACTACCCTCGAAATTTTCGAGTCCTATCCTCGAACCTCGATCCTCGAAACTTTTCGAGTTTTCATAAGGAATCATCGAAATCGAAGCCTCGTCTCGACAACCCTATCAAGAAATATAAAAAGGCATGACCATTTTTCGTACTTTCGTGCTAAGACAAAAACTTAAAAAACTTCAAGTTTTGAGAAGGCTCTAGCGAGACTTTTTTGACAAAAATTAAAAAAAAAACCGAAAACACCGTCGTGTTCAGCGTAAAATTCCGAGTCCAACTAAGCAAAAGTGCCGCTCGGCCTTTCTAGTGTTAAGAGTGCAGGGCCGCGAGAGGGCTATCGAGTTCGACACCGCCTGCCAACTTTTTTTATTTTTTTCAGTTTTTTATGTAGGATAATGATACAGTTGACCCTCGATAGTAGATACCCCCTCGGGACCGGGCTAGGAGTATCTACTATCGAGGGGTATCTATTATCGGGGGTATCTACTATCGAGGGTCGACTGTAGTGGTTTGCATAATAGTGGAAAAGGTAACAGTATAGTATCCGCCCCAGCCAGCGCAAATTTACTTTTCCTCAAGGAGGAAGGACCCGTAAATTCTTGCCTCTCATGGTCTGAATAGGTGCAGAAACACTTTGGTTTCTGAAAAATCGAATTTTTTTTTTGGTTTGCCTTGGTCCCCCAATGTGAAAAATCTAGAAAATTTCAAAAAAATTGTTTTTTAAATTCGCGCCAAAACATTTTTAAAGGGAATTAGGGCTGTATTGGGAGGGGAAGGTTAAAAAAGGGGCCACTTTTGGGGCAAAACGTTAAAAATGTGAATTTTGAACTATTTTGGCTGTTTCACGATGTTTTTCAACATCGGCCGTGGCAAAAATAGACTCTATATGCATTTTTATGATCAAGAGTCTTGCTAGGAATTATGTCTAAGGTAAGTGAGTGCGCGCATCTCTAACTCTCAGGCTCCCTGCGCCCCCTTCGGGAGATTCTACACCATAGCCGTGGAAAAACACAATAAAAGGTCACAAACAGCACACTTGATGAAACCATCTTCCTCTAAAACTTCAACACATGATTCCAGCCAGTGTTTAACAATTACGAAAGTTAAAGTTTTTGAGGAAGATGGTTTTATCAAGTGTGATGTTTGTTAGGGATGTATGATGGCATTATTGCCGTCCCGACCGGGACAGGCGATTTTCTTCTATATTTTCATAATCATTTTTCCACACCGACCACTCATTTGTAGAGTAGATTTGTGGCTACAAAATGAATGGTTAACAGAAATATAAAAAATAAGAAAATATATGAAAAAAGTGTCCTTATTAGATGAAAAATCGCTCGTCCCGACGGGAACGTCGGGACGAGCGATTTTTCTCCCATATTTTCTTAGTCATTTTTTTTCCGTTGACCACTCATTTTGTAGAGGAGATTCGTGGCTACCAGATGAGTTGTCGACAGCAAAAAGTAATTATGGGAGAAAATCGGGTAAATTTCTTGTCCCGCAGTTCTCATCCTCCATCCCTACTGTTTGTGATATTTCATTGTGTTAAAGAATTAATGCATGCTTTGAGTCATTTAATACTCTTTTTTGAAGTTGGCTGAAATTGTCGATTTTCGGACCATAACAAAAAATGAAAAATTTTCGTGTTAGATACAAAAAACAAAAATGCCCGTCAAGAGAGCACGATTGGCGAAAACAGAAATTCGAAAACGGTCTATGAAAAAAGTTGTAGCCATTTCAAAAAGGCAGAATTTCTTGAAACCCCTTGTACTTTGAATCTTGATAATAAAATTTTTTTGACTATTGCACAGTTTAGTGGGACAGCTGAGTCTGCTGTCTGGACGGTTTAAACAGTTCAAATTTATTGTGATAGATTTAATTCAGTTGTGTTTCCAACAACAACACTCTGGTCTACATAGACACTCCAAACTACGCCTCATTTATTAGCAACCAGTCGCTGCGAGCCACTGAAATAGACGCAGTCAAGGGTGGAGTGCTAGTCAAAAAAGCAAGAAAGGCATTCGTACACTTCAGACTCTTCCAAAAGTGTGTGGCCAACTGCCTCAAACACCAAATTGTGCAATGCTATGGGGTTGCAAGGTAGTTTTCGCAAGCCTGAATAACCTTTATTGGGTTCAGAAGCAAAAATAAGTTTGTAGATGTGCTGTGCCAGTACCTTCCGGTGAAGAACTGGGTGAAATATTGGATGGTTGCTCGCAAATGAAGGTGCATGACCATGTGCATAGCGCTTGTCACTGCTTGGTCCAGAAGCAGCAAGTTCGGTAATACCACATATTGAATAAAAAATTGAAGATGTATTATTTTTGAATATATTTTTAGCAAACTTATTGGTGTCTGCCCCTTGGTCTTGGATCGACACCTGATGCGAAGACTTTAAAAATTATATTCGCTGATTTAATACTGCCCCTAATTAATTTATCATTTGTATACATTTTTTGATAATAAAACGCCTAGTTTTGTAGATATGTTAATTTGATGCATAATGACCGTATTCCCCCTCCAATTGCCTCCCTCTAAAGATCGATTTGAAAAAAGCGAAGTTGCCACCTCTAGCTCAAGACCGTATTTTTGGCACTGTTTTGACCTATTTTTTGAAGACTCTCAATCTTCTGTCGTCAAATATTTAAAATGTGATTTAGGCTGGGCTGCATGACCGGCATTTGAGGATCCGGCCCGTGATTCTATGAGTCAATGCAAAAGTCTGTTTTCAGCCTCCTAAAAACCCTTATATTTTAACATCAATCTCTTGTGCTATTCATTAGTAACCTTTTTAAAAAGTTGCTTATGTATTACTTACAATAATCATCTCTAAAACTTTTCCCTATTATTAACTTTGTGTCCTCCTTCCGAAAACAAGGTGTTTAAGTCTTTTTCAGTCATCAACAAACTTGAGATAAAAAAAGAAAAAGAAGGGGTAAAGCAAGTCAGTGTGTGATGCCTTGCCTGTGACGTAATTGCGTGATGATGCAAACAATAAACAGAACAAGAATACGAGTCACTGACCCTCTGGGTATATGCTTCTCCTGCAAATACTTTTTTGTCTTTTCAGCTAAATAGCCACTTGTTGCATTTCTTTTCAATTCTTGTCAAAAAAATTGTTTTATTTTTATTTTGTGTGCTTGACTTTTTTTCAATGTTGGTGGTCTATTTCTCAATTGCCAATTGATTACGACAACCTTATTTCGTCACCCCTCCCCAGTTTGTTGTTTTTCGTTGCAACTGGTCGAGAAGGAAGCAGATGGGTGGGAGGAAAAGTTATTTGTCAGCAGAAGCAAATGTTTTTTTTATTGTTTGCGTTGTGGTGCTACCCCCCCCGCCCACCTCCCCCCTCCCTCTCCTACCTGTCTCTTTTTTGATCCAAGCAGGTCCAAAGGAATGTTGACGCAGGAATGCTCACCCACTGATCTGAATCAACCAGACACTTTTTTTCTATTGTTAGATCTTGATTTGGAATTTGTTTGAAGGGAAAAGTTTTTAAAAGTTTTGTTAAAGTTTGGAAGTATGATTGAGACCAGGTTTCACCTTGAAATTTTGAGAAAAAATTGATTGGCCTTTTTGCTAAATTTCAAAGGTCAGTTACCAAGTTTGGTGAAGATGGGTTACACGTACTTTTTATTTTCAGATCGGCAGTATGCAACCGAATTTGCCGAAAAAAGCGAAATTTCGATAAATGCTAGTTTTTAAACACGATGAAAATATTTTTGAATATTTACATAATATGCTAAAAAATGTAGAGATGAACGTCGATTTATATAAATTTTATATATGGCTTGGTAAAAGTCCTGTTAGATATATGTTAGTTTACATATCTTACGTCATTTAAATTTATTTTAAAATATGGTACCGAAAAATCTATTGGTATCCAGAGAGGTTGTAGCTCAGTGGCTTAGAGTGTCTGATTTGCATGTTCTGCACAAAATTTCAGAAGTCGAGGGTTCCTTATACTCGTCCAACCCATCTAGCTCCATAATTTTTAGTAAATCAAAACTTCGTAATGACTCTTTTTGCATTGGAGCAGGGAGGTTGGTTAGATTTCCCGTTATTTCCGATATTTTTCCATTATTTCGACTAGGTTCACCTAATCTAATCGGCAAGTCCCGTCTAAAAAGTAGCAAGGATTTCAATTTGCCAGTGAACATCGCTGGCAAAATTAATGCCGGTAAAATCAAAATCCTTGCTATTTTTCTCACCACAGCGGCCAATCAGATGCGGAAAAAATCGCCAAAGTCAGAGATAAAAGTGTCGTACTCAGCTGTTGGTCAAACTTAAAGGGGTGTCGGGTTATCAAGACTCATATGTGATGTATTTTTTTATTATATTTGATTTAGCCCTTCCAATCAGTGTTTCCAGTGCGGCCAAAAAAAACGGATCAAAAAAGCCGAAGCGTCTGCTTTTGCAAAATTTAAGAATGGCCGAGAAAATAAATATGCTCATCAAAAGTTTTCAAGAAGCAGACCGCGAAACTATGCTTTTTGAAAAGCATATTTAATTTGACAAATTTTCTCGGCTTCTTGAAAAGCATAATTAATTCCACAATTTTTCTCGGCTTTTAAAAACAGTTGATATTTTTGATGATGTTTCTCGGCTCTTTGAAACAGCTGATGTAAGTCTTGGTGGTTTATTTTAGTTCTACAGGGTGTTTCGAGAAATTCGCCCCTTTTAAAATGGCTGTAACTTTTTTCCTGACACGATATCGAAATTCTGTAAACGCGAAACGATTTTTCTTGACAGGCATTTTTGTTTTTCGTATCTGACTCAAAATTTTTTTTTAATTTTTTCACTTTTTTGCCTTGGTCCCCCTTGGTCCGAAAATGACCATTTTTGGGAATATGATATTTTCATTGTTTCTGTGCTTCTGCATTATTGTTTACGCAATCCATTAAGCTACTCTTTTCAGGCTACCCTCAGAAATGGTGTTCACTGTTCAAGAAAAAGTGTTTTGTGTTGTCGAGTATGGAAAATTTGGAAGTCCGGTTTGTGTTCAAAGGAGTTTTTGCCTTCGCTACCAACTTCTGCGCCGCGCAGATGTTCCAGATAAGAAGAGGATCAAAGAATGGTTTTACAAGTTTCTGGATTCGGCGATGTCAAGCGGAAGAAGAGAACCAATACCAAGTTAGTGCATGCATTCTTATTGTTTTTGTTTTTCACAGCTTTATTGCTTCTTTACAGATGGATTTGCACTGAGCTGAAAGAGGGAGAGGTGATTGAAAGTTTTCGACAGGATCCGCATTCAACTACTCGAGAATTGGAACCCCCCAACGATTTTGCCTTTTTAAACTTAAGTAAAAAGTACCCCAATTTATGTTCGAGACCCCGCAAAAAAGTGCGTAAAACTAGTATTAGTCACAACTTCCATACGCTGGCCTACCCCTAAGCCTAAGGGCTAAACCTAAACTTGTTGTTACAAAGGGTAGTTACAGCGGTTTTGAGATGGTCAGATTCTTGGGTTATTCGTTAGTAGCGCCGAAAAAACTTTCTCGGTCTTTTATTTGGCGGACTTTTTTTGCCTATATAACTATGCTTTTTCAAAATATGCCGAAAACTGGAAACACTGCTTCCAATATGTATGTAGCTGGTCACCTTTTTTCACTATTCACATCTTTATTTGCTCTTCCTTTATTTGCTAAAGTTTCTGTGTATCTCAAATGATTAATAGAGATATCAATATGTGTGCGTATCTACACCTAAATTTCGAGACATTCTCTATAAATTTTACAGCAATATTTGGTGGCAAGATGGTCATTGCGGACCAGCCATCCAGTTTAGTGAATTGCATCAAGTATCCAATCACCCCTTCTTCTGGAGAATGACTAATTGGTTGTCCATGCCCTTTTATCTCTCTTTCTCTCTCTTCTTTTTTTAGAGCAGAGTGGGGGTGAGTCAACCCGAGCAGTCATCAATGAGGCCCCTTGTTCCCCTTAAAATTTGTTTATTGTTTGTTTTTGCTTGAACAATCATATTTTTGGTGACGCAAACTTCTAGACGTCAGGTCTATAATTAAATAAATTTAAAAATTTCTTCAAGTACTAAATGTTATTTAAAAAAAGCAACAAGTGTACCAATTATTTTTTGACAAAATGAAAGGTACAAATTTTTCGAAACAGCCTGATGCAGAGTGGAGATTAATTTTTTTTGACCATAAAGTTTTCATTTTTTCACATTTTGACGACATTTTAATATAAAGGATGCAGGGACACGTCAAACCCACCAAACTTTTGTCCTTGGGCATTTTTATTGTGGAAAAATTTGACCCGCTAAAGGGCATGTTCACTCCAATACCGTATTATCTCTAATTAGCGCCCGGGAGCGCTTTTTTTTCAATGTGCCCGCGCCGAATATTTTTATTTCTTGAATACCTGAAGAAAAGAGGACATTTAGTTAAAAAATGACATTTTGACCATTTATGAGAGAAAATGTCATTTTATCCAGTGTTCATTGCCATTTTTAAGCGAAAAAAAGATTTTCACTAAAAGTTTTAAAAACAAAAAAGATTTGGGTTGCCAAAAAAGGACAAATCTTTTTAAAAAGGACGTCTAAGAGCCCTGCTTATAACCCATTAACCTTTACAACCTTGATTTGACAAAGAAAACAAAGCAATTTACAACCCGATAACACGTCACCGAATGCTGGTCCCCAGGGCTTACGTGTTATCTAGGTTTGACTGTATTGCTTTATGTATTGCATTATAAGTGCTCTACAAACTTTGAATTCGAAAGAGTAAATGAAAGGGACACAAAATTTTGGACTTCTTGCACCGGTTATCGGTATTTACTTGGAATAGACCTTAAACTGAATGACATGATTACCAAGTGTTTTGGTAATCATATCATAAGTATTTCGGACATATCCAACAAAGTGGGTGACTTGGTTCTGATCTTGTTTTGTTTGTAATTTTTTAGGTTTGTGCAAGGGTTGGACAGCGTATGTAAATACGGTGTCTGAAATATGCATCAGTGTGTTTTAACATAGAGAAATTCGCTGGCTTTTTGGCACAATAACAATAGAGCAGAAGATAAAATCAGAGAAAGAGCAATAAATAAATTCAGAATATATTTCAACAATGACTCTTTCTCGTTTGAACACCCTCGCCCTAATGTGTTGTTGCAAGACGTACGACAATTTAAACTACACTATTACTGGCTATTTTGTGCTGGAAATATGTTTGTATGGTTTTCTCTTAGGCTCGTTCTGGATTATGGGAGGTAAGGCTGAGCAATCCTTACAAATATGAGATTTGTTTGCGGCGAAGACAACCCCTAGTAAAATGCGGCAAATCTCTATCTTCCTTTTTTGATTTGTATTTTTACACTTTTTTCAAACTGCACTTAACGGGGGCATTTCAACGGGAAAATCCAACATCGATGGCGCAGTGGATAAGCGTTAGTGTTATATGGTGCACAATGGTGTGTAGGTTCGACTCCACCTGGTGGCATCCCACTTATTTTGGCTTGTTTGACCAATGTGTAGGGAAAATTAGGTTCGCTGATTACGAATCTAGCGCTGAAAAGTCGAATTACACCGAAAAATTGGTCAAACAGGCCAAAATAATTAGCGTGTCCTTAAGTGGGGTTGAACCTGCGCACCATTTTGGGTCATAAAACACAAACACTTATCCATTGCGTCACCGATGTTGAATTTTCCAATCTAAGTGGCTTCCAGACCCCTCCCCCTTTAATGGGGCACGGAGAAAAGGCGGTTCCTTTCTTTCTGGACAAATTTTTTAAATGCGTTTTCATCGATATTTTTAGAGTTTTCTGCCAAGTTTTTGTAAAGTAACATAAGATCATCAATATTAAAAAAATAGAATTGACGCCAAATGAGTGAAAATGGAACGATTGAAAAAAATTCGCTGGTATCCGCAATTCATTTTTAAAACGCTTTTCATTAAAAAAAATTGACGGTCATCGCCTTTCACTTTTAAAACTGCCCTTTTGAAAAAAGTTACCACTTGTTTTGGTCAGAAAAATTAGGTCAAAAACACGATTTAGGGGCTAATTAGATGGGAAAGGGACGGAGGTTGACAATTAGAAAAAATACAGTTACCAGTTAGGGATAGTTTAATCACCAGGATCCAAACTACACTAAAGGCAGCTGATTTATCTTACGGCATCCGGATTATCTTAAAAATGAATTTATTTAAAAACCACACAACATGCTTTGTTTGTTATTTATTAAAGTAATAGTCTTTTTTTGACAGTAAACTTTTGAAAAGAGCTATTTCTAAATAAAGCCATTTTTTCACTTTTTGCGGATGAGCTAAAAATACATTATTTTTCAATATTCTTAATATTAAAAACACACTACAAGCGTCACCTGTTTAAAAAGCTGGTTCTGTTTGATTTTTAATTTTCTTTTTGCATGTTGTTATTCTTTTTAAAGTGGAAAATTTTATCCAAAAAAAATATCTGGTTTTCGATTACTGTCCTTCCATTTTAAAGTTGTGGTTTTCAAGCCAATAAATAATTTAAGAATCATAAAACCAGGGTTGTAAAATGTTGTAAACTCCCCGGTTTATCGTAAATCGGGAATTACCTCGAGAATCCCCTGAGGAATTTGCCGGAAAATGGGGAAATAGGAAACATGAATTTCCGATGCAAAACATCCGATTTTATCAAACAATGAGATACTGGCGATATTTTGACATAATGTTACGTCCTAAAATGCCATGTTCACCTAAATTGGACAAAATTGGAAGAAGCAAACAAACTTTAGACAAATTCTTCTTCGAAAATTTTAAATCTTAGTACAAAAATCAACTATATCGTTGTGAGACAAAGTTTTTTTTGTAAATTGCACTGTTCATAATTCCCCGATTTTTCTTTACCGCGGAAATAGGTCGGAGGATTCCCCGGGGGACTCCCCATTTGAACATCCTAATAAAAACAATAAGTAAAGAATTTTTCAATCGCTTGATTATAATAAAAATAGACCCGGCTCCTGACAAGTCACCCAGCTTTCAAATTAAATTTTCCATTTTTTCTTTTTTTCTCCCGCATTATGCATTTTTTGTTAAAAAAGTAAAATTTTTCTGCTTTTTATTGTTCCCTTTTTTAAACCTTACGGTTTGTTGGAACATTAAGTTAGTACATTACATTAAAATATATATTTCGAAATTTCCAAAGTCTACAAAGTCACAAAATTTAAAGTTTCAGTATTACAGCGCAGGCAAATGTACTTGGTAAACGTGCTTAGACCCCAAATTTTCAAAATTTTTCAGATTTTATGTCAAAAGTTTTTGTTTTTTTTGTTTTTGACGCACAAAACTCAATAATTTTGGACTTTCTTGTTTTGCCAGCTTGTTCTTGATTTAACGAAATTTATTTTATTTTAAAATTTTGAGTTACGTACCCTGCCGTATTACCTTATTTGCAATTCAATTCACGAAAACGACTTCAATAACAGATCTTCAATTAAAAATCAACCAAAAAACATAAAAACTGTAATATCCAACAACAAAGTTCATTCATTGTTCTTTTTCTAGGGTCTCGAGTCGGTTGCTTTACAATTTTCTAAAAAGAAAAATAATTTTTTGTTGTCAGTGCTCACTACTTTTGCTGTAGTTTATTGTTAGAAGTTTCCTAATGTTTCTTGCATGTAGTCGCCCTTTTCTCCAAAACCACCATCGAAATATCTTAATTTTTTCTTCCTAAATTAATTCAAAATGTCCATCCACCTACAGACACTTTAATGCCACTTCCTTTGCTTTTAAGTTAATCATCTCCCAAAATACCTTTATTAAAAGTAATGGACTGGCTTTCTAGCAAAAGTCTTGGCTAGCACTTGCGGTGGTTGGATCTCCGGCTTATCCATCTCTAATAACCTCGACAAGCTGGCTGATTCTAGGCAAGGAAATAAGAGAGGGGTAGCAGTGGTGATTCACCCTGCCCCCAGCCACCTGCAGGCCCTTGCTAGCCCCTTTGCTCCTCTATTGTGCTTTAAGCGAAGATTTTGTAATTGATTTCAAAAGGAGAAGCCACTTGGCTCCACCTCCCCCCAGAAGGCTATTTAATAGGCAGTAGCAGGCTGCTGAAATCAGTTCTTCCTATTTTTTTCGGGCCTTTAAGTTGCATTACAATAGCTGTGTTGTATCAGGTTGGCGGATAAGTTCGCGGAAAATTTATCATATACAGAAATTTTTAATAGACATGAGTCACACCAATAATGTAATATACCAAAAGAAAGCTGCTTTCTTCTACTTTCTTTCTCATTTAAACACTCTGCTTTTTTAATGAAAATTTTTGCTTAGCAATATGGTCCATCCAAATATGACTAATGAAAATCTCCACACTTAAATCCGCTACGAATTTGATAGATGCATTGCACGAATACAATTTATTATTAACATAGTGATGTAGCGCAGATCAAAAGCTACATAACCCATTTCACAGAAAAGTTTTTAAGTGAAAGAGTTCTGAGATGTGGTATTTTGAAAAAACAGACCCTTTAAAAAATGACGAAAATCCAAAAATTCGGAAAAAGTTGGATTTCTGTCAATTTTTTTAGAAGGCCATATATCAAGATTCTTACATTCAAAAAGCAATGTATTTTAATGTGAAAGAAAGTAGAAGAAAAGAGTTTTCTTTTGGTATATAACATTATTAGTGCGACTAATGTCTTTTAAAATTTCTATATATGATAAAAAAAAATTCCGCTAACTTAGCCGCCAACCTGATAGTTTTGTGGTCATATATTATTGTTTCATGGAATTATTGTTTTATCACTCCCTCTAATAGCTGCTGAAAGAATGAGTCAGAGGGGTGTGGACAATAAGGTTGGGAGAGGGCTGGAGAAAAGAGGAGAATTACAAAAGTGAGTCAGATAAAAACAAGTGCAATTCACACCGTTTTTTTCTATCTTGCACCTAGGAGCAGTAGACTAGTCTTCTATTTCAAAATATTCATTTACTAAACAGTCAGTCTGTTGGGAAATATTTCATCGCTAGATCACTTTATTTGTTTTGACTCAACCCTTAGCTGAATATTTTTTTTGCTATTTCCGTATAATTTCTGAGAATCCTATAAGTGCAAATTGAACTCAAAATAACTTTATTACCGATTTTCTTTCATCCTACATTTAGTTTCATGTTTGTATACATTTAATTTTTTCACCTACCATCTTTGTATGCCATGGAATTACTTCCAGTCTGATGTCGCTAGCCGGACTGCATGTTCCTTGCCCTTCTAACTTCTTGATGTTTCTATAGTTTACAGTCTTGACAGCAATTCTAGTTTCTTTATCATCTTTTTTGACTTGTTATTTGATTCGATAGAGATCTTCGACCATTGATTGCATGATGCGCTTATCTCAGACGATCTTGGAGGATCCTTGGTTTCTTCAATTTCGCGATTAGCTTACTTCTTTCTTTTTTGCAATTTTCGTAAGCTTTTGAGGCATAATAGTGAATTTTGTCACTTTTGGGGAGGGAGGTCAAGATTTTTTTGTTTTCTAGTAAATTACAATCTGCTACTACTATATTTAATTCAATATTTCAACACTATTTGAACTTTAACAAATGCCTATTATTTGTATTCCTAAGAGTTCTTTGTACGGGATTGTACTCGCCAAGTTTCTGCTTGTGATTTTAATATGTAAGCAGGATCAGGGCGGTACAACTGTGTGCAATAGGACCTAGCAACCCTGTTTATTCATTCTATACGTATATTCATGCTATATAAAGAGTAAGAGTATTTGAGTAAAATGCTAAATTGTAAAAATCGATCAAATATTTAGTTCGTAAATATTCTGTCTGTCTATTTTGCAGAGATACTTTGTGCTTTTCACAGATAAGCATGAGGCTTTAAAAAAGGGTTTTCGTGGAATTTTTTGTGGGTCGTTTTATGTTGTTTTTTTTTTGGCAGGAGTACACTATTTTGCCAGAGCCAAAAGTGCGTTTTTTCAAACTCTAATATGTTTCAGGCCCTGAAAACGATAGAAAACGCGAAAAAAGTGTGGGAAGGACATTTTCGAAAAAAAAACTTTGTTTGCATTGGTCTCCCCTGTGGTTTTTGGTCATTTTTTGGTATTTTACAACGTTTTGGTAACCGGAGCTTTGCAAAAAGAGCTTCTTTATGCACTTTTGATCATGAGTCTTGCTCGAAATCATGTTTAAGGTAAGTCTTATGCGGTAGGCCCTAGTTAACACTAGAACGGGTGTTTGTTTGACTAGGAGTCAGTATGATTTTTTTGCCATATCTTTTCATTTCACAAACTTTTATTTTTCTTTTTTCAGCTTATCAGATGCAGAACTATTTGCGCTTTCGAATGAGTGTAAATGTACCTGTCAATCATTTAAAAAAATCGAAAATACATAGAAGCACGTTTTTTCCATCCTCAATTTTTTGATTAAATATCCGGCATTTCTCGTTCTGTGGTTTAATTTTCAAGTTTTCATGTCCAAATGAAAAGAGCAACTCCTCCGCAATCTTTTGATACCAAAAAAGATCGCCAACGCATAAATAAAAAGTTAAAAACTTGAGTTAATTATTATTAATATATTTTCTTTTAAAAACGATTTGGCATGGAACTTTTTTTCTGCTAAACAACTTTTCAATTTTGACATCAGATTCATGTTCAGCGTAGTCGGAAGAACTCTTTTCGTGTAGAAATGATCAGCACAAAATTCTGAGCAAGACGCTCGCACTCTTCAGTACAAACACTCGCTCTAGTGTTAACAAAACTATATTCAAATTTCATCTTTTTAGGTTCATCCTTATTGCGGTCCAGATAAGCTGCTTACAACAGCATCTATCCTTGCGCAGGTCAAACATGATGAGGATGAACGTACTATTTATGTGGTTTACTGAAACTACGATATTATGAAATAGTATGATTTCACACCACTTATTTTGCTAAGTAGTTTTCCGAGTCAAATTCGGATGACACTGGGAAGCAACAAACTTTTATGTTAATGATACTTTTATGTTTACATATTTTATGAACCGCCAGATAAAAGTTACTGTAGTTTTGTTTCACTTTGTTTCACCCCAATTTTAGGAATCTTTCGTCATTTTTTGATACCCTATTAATATTATGCGGCTCTATTCAAGAAAGAGCGGCTTTTTTGCCTTGGCCCCCGTGTTGTTTTTTTGTGAAGTTTTACTGTTTATCATCTAACATAACACTTAACCGCCAGTTTTTGTTTTCAGTAAATAACTGCAGCCAAGATCGGATTTACACTTTATGTACTGTTGATTTTATTTTTTTTCTGTTGAAGTTATACGGAAAAAATCAGGTACTTATTGGGTTGGGAGTGAAGCGCAGGGCAGTCCAGCGTACGTTAGTATAAACTCAAACATTTTTCCATACTAAAAAGAACAGAAAACAGGCTTGAGAAATTTCGTGAAAAAAATCAAGAGGAGAGACCAAGGCAAAAAAGCCGCTCTTTCTTGACTAAAACCTATATAATGGACCGGCACTCTCGATTTGAAAAGGCACTCTTTAATGGAGCGCAAGCACCTCTTCCCATCACAAAATAGAAAATCTTCTCACATTTTTTTACCGACTTGCACAGAATGGCGCAATTTTTTCTAGCCAATGCATTTTGCCCATACCTTTTCTTCATTTTTAATATTTCGACGAATTTTATTTTATTTTAAAGCTGAGATGTTGAGAAGTCGATTAGTACCAAAACTATTAATTTTTGTCATCATATTCATTGTCACAAACATGTTTCCATTGAAAAGTTATTTTATGTTTACCCGTGATCTACGCAGCTCCAGAAAAGTAAATCTAAGCCAAATGATTTATTGAGGAGAGCAAAAGTGTAGTAGCGGCAAGGTGGTGCTTGAAAAAAATCGAACAAGCACATTAACAGTTTTGGTACCAATCAATTTTCTCAACATCTCAGCTTCCTAATAAAAAAATATCTTGTCGAAATATAAAAAAGTAAAAAATTTGTGGCTAAAATTCGATGGCTAGAAAAAATTGCGCCACCCTGTCTAATGCTCATAATGTGTGGTGGAATGCTCTATTCGTGGCAAAGATTTGGCAGCATATTTAGGGTTAAAATAATTATTTTTATTATCGAAATGCGGTCAAAAAGTGGTTCTGATGGTTAAAATCTCAAAATTTGGACGATTTTCGAAAACTGGTTTTTTTGACTTTATTTTTGCACCTTTTTGATCTACTTTTTACGCATGATATTTAAGAAAGTCTTTATTCAAAAAGTAGCTCATTGTCTCAGCTACCTTCCAGGTCTAAATTTGACGGACAATTGCTAGAAAAATTATGTCGAAAACATAATCCAAGACGAAGACGAATTTGATCTTTCTTTAATTTTTCTTGTTTTCTTTCAAAGCAGAATTCTTTTAACACTCATTTATTCAAAAACTATTCTGTGAAATGAGTTTTGTAGCTCTCAAACTAACCGACAACAAAGTTTCTCACTATTTTTGCAGCACTTTATAATAAATCAAAATACAAATCAAAATGCTTGTACACATGACAAAATTCACCCATTTTTTCAATCAGTTTTTTACAACGAAAAATAATTAATTAAAAAACACTTAGAGCCTTCAAATAAGCATAAGTGTTCATTTATGAAAAAGTGTGTGGTGATGAAGAAACTGGGAAATTTTAAGCGATTTCAAATCGATTAAACCATTAAAAATCGATGCGAGTAATTTAAAATTTGTGTACTTTTTTGTACATATAGGAAGAAAAGGGTTACTCATCCCTCAGCTAGCCTTTAGAAGAAAAAAGAACTACAGCAAAGCACAGAGGATGAAATTTCAATAGAAATAGTAATAATAGCATGCAAAAAAGACTGAAATCACCGGTCAGAAAAAGAATAAAAGACTTGTTAACCAAATGTTTACTACTTTAAACCATGTTATTTGTTTAAAATTATTTCACCTTTTTTATTGTACACAAAGCAATGTGAAATATCTGTGTTTGATCAATTTATCGAAAAGCCAATAGCACACATATAACGTTTGTGAGCGACTTCCTATTTCGTATTTTCGGCAATTGAGAAACCATAGAACACTTCTGAAATAGTGCCTACCATATAATTTTAGGACTAAAACTTAATTTGTAGCAAAAACAAGAGATTTTAAAATTATCAGATTGTTGCCTGGAATTATCAATTAAATTTTTAATCTTCTTTAATTTAACTTCAGGTCTTGCATCGTGGTCAATAATTTGCGGAAGCTTCAGCGACATTTTCAACGAGGACAGCAGGATCAAGGGCGAAGTCTGCAAAGTCTGAGTGGTTGTTTGCAATGGCTTAGGCGGCAATAGCTGGAGGCTTTCGTCAAGCAATTCTTGTAGCCGAAGTCTTCTAGCTTCTTCATCCAAAGGTTCATACATCTAGCGGAGCAATGGAAAGCAGTGATAGAGTACGCAGGAGACTTGTCGTAGAATTCGCAGTTAAATATGTTGCATAAAGTAATTGTAATATGTAAATAAAGAAACTTATTGCACAATTTCATGAAGTACGAAAGACGTACAAAATTAAAGACTTTTAATCAAGTTAAAAGCTGTTTGCCATATTTAGCTTTTCTTATAACAAGTTCTTAAGGACCGTAAATATCAAAATATTGTTTTCCATCATAAAGGTTTTTGTTGAAATTTATAAACAAAAATACTGTTTAAGACCTACTTGAATATTTCAAAGCGTTTTTTTTTAATCTCGCTCGTTTTATTATCCTAACTATTTATTGTGAGTGACCATGGGACAACTTTCCACTATGATTCAAAAAATTAGTAAATGAGGAATCAGTAAATCACAGATTAGTTGCAGCTAGAGATGATGACGGGACGGGACAATTCCGTTCCGTCCCGTTAATTTTGGAGAATCGTCCCGTCCCGGAATCCCGCCCGGAAATTTTTTGGCACCTGTCCCGTCCCGGTGTCCCGTCCCGAAAAAAAATTATTTGAATTCCGTCTCGTCCCGTCCCGAAAAAATTCGATTTTTCAACAACTACCTTCAACTTGTAATTACAGTCAACTAGAGATGATGACGGGACGGGACAATTCCGTCCCGTCCCGCTAATTTTAGAGAATCGTCCCGCCCCGGAATCCCGCCCGGAAATTTTTTAGCACCTGTCCCGTCCTGCGTCCCGTCCCGAAATTTTTAAATTTGAATTTTGACCCGTCCCCGTCCCGAAAAGGTCAAGCCATCATCTCTAGTTGCAGTAGTTCAATTTTATCTGGAAATTGCACTGTTTCCTATATAAAGCTAAATTTCGGTTCTAATCAAAATCGTTATTGTAATAGAGATTACCTATAGCAGCAGACTCGACGAAGCATAAAAGACAGAATCCGGTGGTGACAAGTCAGTGGGGAAGCCTTGGAAATCGAATACAGCATCAGATGAGGAAAGTAAAATCGCAGTCAAATTGGTTGTTTACTCTTTTTAATTGATGTAATAAATTTTTGTGTTGATGTGTGAACAGAGTCGCAAATTTTTTGTTTTTCGGTGTTTACTTTTTTTGAAAAGTTGAGTTTTGATGAGGGTTTTTCAATTTTTCACGGGAAACCTCAGAGGTCTTTCCAAAACTCTGGGTGTGACGCTAAATCGAACTATGTTTTTTTCGACCCCGACCACAACCATTTCACCAACTCGTTGCTTAAGCATTCTTTTTTTTCCTCTTGTAAGAAAAAGATAAAAATAATTGTGGTGCTTTTCCACAATTTGCTATTCCGCAATTAGATGCTTTTCCGCAATTAGAAGAAAAAATTAAACTTGAAAAAGAGCGTGTTAAAGAATTGCAAACTACGTTTGACAGTAAATACGGCACCGCA
This sequence comes from Ditylenchus weischeri, assembly GCA_029231635.1. Lineage (NCBI taxonomy): Eukaryota > Metazoa > Nematoda > Chromadorea > Rhabditida > Anguinidae > Ditylenchus > Ditylenchus weischeri. The sequence goes on from JAMRYI010000008.1 coordinate 501,102, forward strand.
TCATCAACGAAAACTGTTCAGAAGTCTGAGTCAAAATCAACTTCATTCCCGAAACTTTGCTCGTCTCTGTATAAAGACACAATAATCCTTCAAAACACCTCCTCCGTCTCTGACCAGGGGTGTCCAATTTTTAGTACTATGTCCAATTTCGGTCGAGATGACTACTACCTATCTTGCAGATTTTCTCCATGGCAACGAGCATAAAACGGCTTTTTTGTTTTGAGCAATAAAATATTGGAGTTCTTTCCACATTTTTTGCAAGTATGGCGGACTCAGGGTCAAATCAAGGTAATTTTTGAAAAATTTCACTTGAACGGCATACCTTTGCTTGTCAATTTAAATTGACAAGTTTTTTTTCATTACATGACAATCGCCTTTTAAAATTTCCCAGTCTAACCAAAAATTATGTCGAATTTTTTTGCTATGTGCTCCATTAAAATTATTGCAAAAGTTTAGAGCTGTATTCCTATGCGCGATCAATCGGAATCGACCCCCAAAATGAAAAGCATTTGTTTTGGATTGCCGAGAAGGGATGTCACCAGCCGTTGCCAGATGGATGGAGTGTTATGTAAGTTTATGAACACAGAAATTTATCAACAATTTTGAAACCTCTTGGGGACCTCACTTTTGTTACCAAGTTTTAGACCCCATATCAAAAAACGGTACTTATCCCTTATCGGGTCAGGTTTTTGAAAAAATTTTGGGCAGATATTTTTTGTTTTGTATCAGATAACAATTAGTAATTATAATTTCTAGCGAGCATGAATATATTTGATCTGCCAAGAGGTGAAGAAGCAAGCATTGAGTTCCTACAAAATCGTGGGCTCCTTCCTCTAACTATGATCTGCAAAAATGGCCAAAAAAACCCTGACCCGATAAGGGATAAGTACCCAAAAAACATAGAGGAGCAGAGAAAAACATAATAAAGGTTGGATAATATCACCTGTATAGCCTATAAGTTACGGTATGACCCAAGGTTGCTAAGTCAGATCCATCCAAAATCAGCGCTGTTGGGTGAAAATTAGCACTATTAGATTGAAAATCAGCAAATTTTAGCCTCCATATTAATTTCATTATTCACTACCAGTGTTTCAGAGGAACTGATGACCAGAAAGATGCTTATTTTTATGAGGAAGCCACAGGCAAAGCTCAATGGGAACATCCTATGGATGCCCAATTCAAGAAATTGGTCATCCAAGAGAGAAGCAAACTGGAGGTAAGGAAAAATTTAACATTATATTTTCAAAAAATTACTAGATTGACCTACTTTTAAAGAATATCAACATAATTCCCTATGGTGATCAGCCAAATGAATCAATGCTATCACCCATTCCAGAAAACAGCTATTCTAGCAGGTCAGAAGATGACACACCAAACGAACTGATACAACTTAAATCACCTGCTTCTTTTTCTCCTGACTCACGTTCCTCGCCATTTCACAGTATAGTCGAACGTCGGTTATACGCCACCCCAAGAAACCGACCTTAGAGTAGCGTATAACCGAGATGGCGTATTGATGGCGGAGGTCGCAAATTTATTTCAACCTTAAAGTGGCGGTTAAATGAGGTTCATCTACAGTCGACGCTTTCTTTTAGCACACTCAAGAGACCGCCCAACTTACGGGGTTTGACACCTTTTTCACCTCAAGATTTCAATACTTTTGACAGTTCTGTTTTGACAGTCTGCTCCCAAATATTGCAAGGATTCCGATTTAGCCGATTGTCTTTTTAGAAACTCAAAATTTTTTACTCTAAAAAAAGCCAAAATTCGATAAAAAAAAACGGGGATTTTCGAAAGAGTCTGTCCTAAGTGAGAGCTTTTGGTTTTTTAGAGCAAAAAATTTTGAGTTTCTGAAAAACGATCTGCAAAATCGGAATCCTTGCGATATTTGGGACCAGACTGTCAAAACAGAACTGGAAAAAGTTTTAAAAAATAATAGTAAAAAAAGCGTCAGACACGAGGTCTTAAGTGAGTCTGCCCTAAGTAAGAGCGTCGACTGTACGCATAAAAAATTGAATCCATGAAAAAACAAAATAACACATTATGTGAATATATACCACTTAAAAAAGTGGTGGTAATTCAAATTTGACGTTTTTGACTTGTTAATTTTAAATGAAAACTGAAATGAAAAAATGAGGTGTGGCGGTTAACCGAGGTTGATTTTGACTGTGCGGGTCGAAATTAGGGTGGCGTATAAGCGAGGTGGCGTGTAACTGGGGTGTTTTTTTACCTAATTTCCATATTGGCCAACCAAATCAGCTTTGGGGTGGCGTATAACCGAGCTTCGACTGTATTGCTTATATTTCAGAAGAAAAAGATGCGCAAATATCACCAAAAGAACATGTAAATTTTCCGTGATTATTAAATAATTAGTCTGTTTTCAATTAACTTAGTTACCATTGCATGACAAAAACCTTTCGAAAGTGATCGGTGAAGGTGCTCCGACTGATGGGTTGAAAGATAAACTTGTTGCAAATACAATGGCAAGACTGAGGTAAGCGAAAAATAAAGTCAAGAGTCTAACCTAAGACAATATAGGCAGGACTATAGTATCATGGGTTTGCCTAAAATGACCCGCAAAGATTTTTTTCACCGTTTTAGTACTTACCGTATTTCCTCTAAGTCGGCTTATTTTTTAAACCTCTAAAAATCAGAGAAATTTTTGGGTGAAAATCCAAAATCTGAAAAGTGGAATCGGTAGAGCTCATGGGAACTGAGAAAGCGTGAAAAAGAGATATGCAAAATATTTACTCTAGGCTGAGATACAGGTCATCAAAGTTAGGGTGTCGGATTATTAGAGGAAATACGGTAACACGTGCTTGAAACAAGTCTCTAGGATTTGCATGACATTTTCGAAAAAAATAGTTTTTGAACATAAATTTGACTTTTTCCATTGGGGACCAAAGTGAACCATCTTTTATTAAGGTATTCTACCGAGTTTTGATCACGAGGCCTGGGCAAAAAGAGCTTCTATATCAGTGTTCGTAAGTCGGAAGACCCCAAAATCAGCAAAAACTTTTGAAAAATCGGCATTTAGAGTCAAAATCAACAAAAAAAAATTTAAAAATCAGCACAAAATCAACAGTCATAAAAACAACGCAAAGCTCTTCCTTAAACACATCTAAAATACCAAAAAGCATCAAGCGTTTCCAAACAAACAGCTTTTATTTACTTTGAACGGCGGTTTGACTGTTGCTAGCTAAAGAAATTTTGTTGATGCTGCATGCCTCAAAGAGAGAAAAAGCGTTCGCGATTGTAATTAAGAGGATTTTGCCAACAAGCTCATAGAGGCCAAAGCATTGTGTCGTTGTTCTTACAAACCTCAATCATTTATCATAAATTTTCCAAGATCAATGCAACGAAGTAGAATTTTTAGGCGTAGAGGCAGCCCGTTCGGCCGGACCCGGGTAAAACTTGTTCTGCCAATTTCTGACTTTTTTGTATTGCACCACTCTCAAATAGAGCGTGCATCCATTGAATTTTGGCTTGGAAGCGCTGCAATCAAACCCAAAGCATAAATACAATAAACGGCACTGTTGAAGAATAAAAAAATGGCTAATCGTTTTTGGGTGCTACTCTGGTTTAAGGTATCAAACAACTGTTTTATCAGACTTAGAATTTATGAACGCGCTCACAGAAGTATTATATGATCTGTTTCATGATTTGGAAGAGGAGGAAATGAATTTTCTTATGCATGTTTCTTTTTTTCTCTAATACAGGGTGGCCCGAATTTTTTCTGGAAGTTGTTTTGCTCATATATTTTGAAAATTATTGTGTCTCGACGAAATCTTTTTAATATTTGAAAGAGGGCGCTCGGGGCAATCGAGTGACAATACACATGCATAATAACTTCTATCAGAACAACGCTACTGGTCTAACGGTTTCAAGAAGCGGCTCTTCATTCTCAATGGGTTACAGTTCGGGCCGCAATTGGTGCAAGAATAAAAGAAATTGTAGGGTCGTAAAAAGAACTGGTAGCGAAGATGAATAATTTTCATGATTCACATTTCTGTCGATAAAGATAGGCCCTAAGATTTCTCTTGCACCAATTGCGACCCAAACTGTAACACGTGGAGAATGAAGAGGCGCTTCCTAAAACCAATGCGGATAGACGTCAGACCAGTAGCGTTGTTCTGATAGAAGTTAACATGCATGTGTAGTGTAATTCGATTGGCCGGAGCGTCCTCTTTCATACGTCGAGACACAATAAATTTAAAAAGATATGAGCAAACCAAATCCCGGCAAAAATTTGGGCCACCCTGTATTAAAGAAAAAAAAACACATTCCAAAGTAAAGTGTTATTTTTAGACTACAGAATTTCGTGGTCTAAGTCACGTGGTCTTAAAATAACACATAACTTTGAAATGAGTTCCTTACGCGATATATTAGACATAAATAAAGAATGAGATATGCATTAGAAAGTTCACCTCCTTCTCTCATAGATCATATATGATACTTCTGTGAGCGCGTACACAAATTCTAAGTCTGATAAAACACGCAGTTCAATACCTTAAACCAGAGTAGCACCCGTTTTTGTGCAATTGATTTCTACATAACGTATTTTGAAGAAATAAATATTTCAAGCAAAAATACCTTAAGTTAAATTATTTGATACAGAAAACTGTAGAGCATACTTTTGAGGAAGCACACTTCAGCCTTTAATTTAGTCTATGAAACCTTTTCGAGTATTTCGAGGACTCAAACTAGCGAAAAAAAGACATTTTATGTCAAAAAAAGGATAATCAGCAAAAATCAGCCAAAAAGTCGAAAATCAGCAAATCGGCAATGAAAAAATTTCTCAGCAATGAGGCCCCAAAACCTGCAAAATGCTGAGAAATCAGCGTGCTTACGAACACTGTTCTATATGCATTTTTGATCAAGAGTCTTGCTCGGAATTATGTCTAAGGTGAGTGAGTGAGTGCGCGCATCTCCAACCCATCAATCCCCCTGCTTCCCCGAAATGGGCGCAGAGGGCTGGGTGTAGGGTGGTGCTGCGCAGGGGGCTTGAGGTTGAGATGTAAATTTGCACAAGTAAATTTGCACCATAAAAAGTAAATTCGCGCCATAAAAAGTAAATTTGCTGCATGAAAAATGATTATCCATAAAAAAGATTTTTGCGGGTCGTTTTAGGCCAACACACTATGCTATAGTTTAGCCCCAATGTATTCTCAGCAGTGCTGTAAATCCTGGCACCGGTTAGACTTCGGGTATCTGTTTTGAGCAGTTATCAATATCACCAGCCCGGTGCCGTAGCAAAAAAATGTAGCTTACTTTATCGCGGCCTGGTGCTATGCGAGAAGAAATTGAGTCAGCCTGACAAATATTGCAGTCCGGCAAAAATTTTGTCTGTGGTGCCGAGCCCGTGACCGTAAAGTATTTCAAAAATTGGCCAAAATTTGATATGTAAAAAGTTTAGCATGAGATTTACGTAATTTAGAGCCATAAATAAATTTGGACGGAGAAAGTACGTATTCTTTGGCATGTGATTTCATACACCTTTTTCAAAATACAGCCTTAAAAATAACAAAATTTTTGATTATTACACAAAAAAGTAGCAAACAGAATCGTTGGTTACAAAATAATTTTTTAATTTCAGCATTCAAATAGATGAGATTATCCGCAAAAACTGGATAGAATATTGTAGCAAGAGCACAGAATCATATGCCACACTCTTTGAACAATGTCATTTGTTTTAGTGCATAAAAATTTTGAAATATTGTATTTATGGAACCCGCAAAACAAAACCAAATATACTCAACACATATAAGACATATGCACACCAAATTAAAACAACAAACTTGTGTTTTCACATTTCGCAACCTTTTGCAATAATTTTTGGTTAAAAACACTAAAATCATTGCAAATGCCAACAAATTCAGAATAGGGATTTATAGTTGGCGAGTGAGAAAACCTAATTGTTAATGACTTAAGCACCATTTTCTTCCTTAAATTAACTCTACACTATATTTCTTAAAAGACCATAGTTTTTGCGAGCAGCGGCATGCCCATACTTTGAATTGGCGGGGTACAGTTCTCTTTCGTATCGCCCTCTCATCTTTTGAGTAACTTTGAACGACTCAAAAGAGTACAGTGAGAGACGAAAGAGAACTTTACCCCGTTAATTCAAACTTTCAACCATAGTCCTTTAGATATTTTTTAAATAAAAGACTTTTTTAAGGGATCAAACTTTAAAGTTATACTGTAAAATCATTGAAAAAGCATCTTACGTCGAGCTTAAAAGCTGTGCTTTTTAAATCTATCGAAAGCTTCATTACTAATAATTTAACAAAGGAAACCAGGAATTTTAGCTTTTGAAACATACCAAAATATTTGCCGTTTATAATTTTAAAAATAGTATAGAAGGCCCTATCACCAAATGGTTTAATATTTTTTACTTTGTTCTCTAATGTCGTTTTTTGACTTGTTTTTAGGCGCAAGATAGGCCAGCGTAGGTTAGGATGGACCCAAACTTGCTTTTTTATATTTTCTTAGTTCTTAAAGCATGTTATAATCCAGCATACCCTAAGTAAAGCAACAACAAGGGAACCAAAGTGAAAAAGTGGTACACATTCGGGGTAGGATTCAAAAAGTGCTGAAGTCACTACCAAGATGATTTCCTAAAAAACATAGTTTTCAAGTAATCAGATTTCGTAAAAATAAACAACACAAAAAATAAGCATTATTCTTCCGTTCAGTTGAATCTCATTTTAAACACAGTGATTACTACAATTAGAAAGGATAAGCTTAAAAGCTCAGCCGCAGAAGTAGGATATTGGAGTCTGAGGTAGGAAATCGGTAATCTGATTTTTTCCGTTGACCTAACAATCTTATTTCAAAAAAATTTGGAGAAAAATCTCGAGACGGATAAAATCACTTAACAGGACGAAAAAATTATGAAAACTAGAGGTTCTGAAAAACTTCTTCATCCGACTTCCGAACTCTGTTGCAGGCGTTTTATATGTGCATATAACATGAGAAAAATAAACAAAGTAAAGAACAATACAAAAATTGCTTTTTAGATACAAAAGAGCTGTTTAGAATCTTTCCGCACTAGGCGATAATCTGATAGTTAGTATTCCATTCGGAGAGTTCTCACTTGATATTTTGGTTTCTGGAGCTACCACTACATGCCGACGAAAAGAAGAACAAGAAAATGAAGGAACAAGTGAAATCAGGTAGAACAGCACAGGAATGACAAGCAATCCATGTATAAGACCTAAAACAAAACTTAGAGTGATAGTTTTGAGGCTGTCAAAAATATTACCAATCGCAACCACCAAAATCATCGTCCTTGCAAACACCTCAAATAGTTGCAATTAAAACGTTTTTATTAAAAATTATACTTTTTCAATACCTGCGCCATGTGCAATTTGACTAGCAATAGACTTGAAACACAAATGATTGTGGATAAACCAGCTTCGAAAACAGGAAAACCAATGGCCGAAATGCAATGCCTAAGCCTTTCTTCTACACTCTTCTCTTTTTCTGCACCGAGGCCTGAAAATAACAAAGAATTTGACCTAATCTTAATAGATTCGAGTTTAAAAAGACACTTTGACAATTCGATGATAAATTTTTTCAAAATTGTTGGTTTTTCAGTCAAAAGTATCAAAAGTCTTAATGTGTCGTTTGTTGTAGTCATTCATTTTAAAAATTGCAAACCTGTCTTGTAAAAATGATAAGCAATGTGGGCTGGAATATCTACCGAAAATCCAATTGACATTATGGCTGCCGACATTACAATTGGATCACTTAAAAATTCTTTTTTTAAGTGAAGATAAAAATACAAAATTTGTCTTACAGATCTGTTCCTAGTAGCGAAAGAATTCCAAAGACACCTAACATATAATTTTTTCTAAAATTTATTTAAAATTTTTTCTACTCACCGACACAAGTGCTAAATATGGAGAAGTTAGAGATAAGTACAGTAGTGGGATGAGTCATGAACAGAAGGCAAACACAGAACATGCACAACAGTGTCCAGAAAGAAGATTGAGCAGTTTGAGGAATCATTGTGGGAATCAGATCTAGGAATTTAGCATCGTCCTCGAACACACTAACATCCAGTTCAGGGTACTGCAAAAAACAATAGAAGTATACATGAATGTAACAAATTGCATAATATATACAGAATCAGCCACTTGTCGCCACTGATTCAACAGATCTTCTCGTTTTGACCACTCCTAGAATAAAACCGTAGTGCTTGAAACTATGAAAAGCAATTTCGTTTACTCACCTTCAGTTCTGCACCATAAGAAGCGGTTGTAAAGAAAAATCTGTTCACTTTGATGTCACGACTAAAAATGAAACTAATGGCTCTCTGTTGTTTTGTTTTCTGAAAAAATGTCACCCTTTATCCGTTCCGTTTTCATCCAATCGCATGAAACCTTTCCAATAGGAAAATTCTGGCCTTAAAATACAGGTGATTTGATTTTAATGATTAAAAATTTCAAATCACCAACCAGTTAAGAAACTGTCTGATCTCATTCTTATGTCTGAACTTTTAACGTGAGAATTAAAATGAATACAGCCTGTATCAAGATTTTAAACATTTTTAAAATGCAAAATTGCTGAAATTAAAAAAAAATAAGTATGGGCTTGTTGATCGAAAAATCTAAGTACCAAAAAAACAAACTCTTGACACAGTAAACCCCCAACCCCTAAAAGTAATAAAATGTGCCAGTTTTAGAATGTCTGAAAGTTGCAAGCTAAAGAGAAAAAATTGAACTAGCCAAGGATCTTTTGAAGAGAATTAAATGATGCTCGAAGGCTTCTACGATGATAATAAAATAATAGAAGGAACTGGAATTTTTATGAAGACTGTAGACTATAGAAACATCATGAAGTTCAAAGAACAAGTAATGTGCAGTACGGCAAGCGACATCAAGCTGGAATTCCTATGAAGACTGTAGACTATAGAAACATCATGAAGTTCAAAGAACAAGTAATGTGCAGTACGGCAAGCGACATCAAGCTGGAATTCCTATGAAGACTGTAGACTATAGAAACATCATGAAGTTCAAAGAACAAGTAATGTGCAGTACGGCAAGCGACATCAGGCTGAAAGCAATCCTACGGCCATGCAAGTGCGGTGGCAGCGCGGCGGCAAAAGGCTTTCGCGAAAGACAATTTATATACCGTATAATCTCTATTAATCGGACACTATCTGATGAACGGTCACTCCTTGAGGGGGGTTAAAACAAACACGCACTCTCTAATAAAGCACTCTCTAATACTCTCTAATAAACGTACACTCCCAAATAACGGATTAAAGCTACATTTGGTCAGGTTTTAAGGACGATTTATGTTGAATAAACGCAATCATGTATTAAGTAGTTCAACAAAGGCTGTGGTTGAAAAACACACGTCAAAATATGTAAAACTTCCGTAAAAATATGTAAATCTCCTGTCGAATTTCGCAATCTCCCGTCCAATTTTTAGAGCTGATTGTTCAGTGTTTACTTTTTTTCATTAGTACGTACTACGTAGCCCTGAAATTTTGGTTTCTAACAAACTATCGACTAGCATAATGTTCAGCATAAAATTTAAAAAAAACAATTCATTTTGAAAAAATGGTAGTTTTAAAACACAAAATTGTTCTCCCACTTTTATTAATCGTATTAAGCAAGTTGATACCTTATTAAAACTGAGATTGCAGGGCTATATGCTGAATTGAATTAAAAAATTGAAGAGTAAACACCGAGAACAACAAGTTTTAAAAAAATTTTTACGGTAGACTTGCATATTTTGACGGGTGTTTTCATTTTTAGTCGTATAACAAAAACAAAAAAATTATATCCGAATTAAAGATTTCAGAACTTTTATAAAAAATTAGAAAAAATTGCTCAAAAATAATCGGACACTCTCTATTAAACGGGCACTCTCTAATAAACGGGCACCCCACGAGAGGGATTGAAAATTAAACAGGCATGTCCGTTTAATAGAGATTTTACGCTAGGTTTTATTATCAAAAAGTATCAATCGACAACTCCAATTTGGTAATTCGAAAACAAACCTCTCTTCAAAACCTTCAAACTCAGCTAAATCGTCACTAGCTGCTTTAGTAGGATCTTCCCCATTTTCTCGCACGAATTGCTCGTAGTCTCTCAACCAGAATTTAGTGGAAAATTTTCCGACACTAGAAGGTAAGTTTTCATAGGCGGAAACCTGACAAAAGGATTAAATTAATTTAAAAACCACACAGTCACACACTACCAGTGAATGCAGTTTTTTCTGTTGTTCCATGTTTGTGACATTGCCTAAATTAATTTTAGGAAGTTTTTTGAATTTTTATTTTTTCGTAAAAGCGAATTACCTGGATTATTAACGAAGATGATACAAATAGAGTAGAATGGCAAGATATATTCATTTCTTAGGCTTAGGATCTGAAATAATCAAATATATGAGAATAGCGTATTATTTTTAGGTGCTTTAGGTACATACCGTTACTCTATTAACTCACCAACCTATAATAACTCCCCATCCTAAGGACCCCATATCTCAACTTAGAGAAAACATTTTGCAAATCTGTTTTCTGCGTTTTCTTTAGAGTTGGCGAGTCGAGTACTCGAAATCGAGTAATTTCGAGTATTATTCGATTTTTTCGAGTATCGAGTTGAGTATTTGAAAATTTTGAGTTTCGAATATCGAGCCGAGTACTCAAAAATATCAATGCACACAAAAATACTTCATTGAAAAGAGTTATGGACAACCATTTAACATTCTGAATAAAACTTTTCAACAATCTTCTTCCGATAAAATTTCGACTATTTCTCAAACTCAAATGAATATTCTTGGCTTGCTTTTTTAGGATCTGCCAAATCCCCTTTGATTGTTAAAAGGTTAGCTGCTGTCGTCTTTGTTAGGCGCGACCTCAAGAAATTGTAGAATAGTGGATTCGCTTTCGCTCGAACAAGCAGTCGAAAATTTCGAATTTCGAGTCGAGTACTCGAAATTTTCGTGTTTCGAGTATCATATCGAGTCGAGTACTCGAAAATCTCGAATACTCGCCAACCCTAGTTTTCTTACTTTTAGACTTCACTTTTAGATTTTGGTTGAGAACCCAAAATTTCAAAAATGACCTCAAAATTTTTCGATTTTTTCAGGGTTGAAAAATAAATCTTCATGTGGAGTTAATAGAGTAAATACGGTAGTCTTTATCATCCGCTACATCAATAGTCTCTTATTTATATAAAATTATCATAAATAATCACCTTAATGACATCTGAATTCTGCAGGAACAATTGTTGGGGTCTAAGTTCAGCTTTAGTGTTGAGAACTCCATAAATAGATATGTAAAGATAGCCGGCAAGTACTGCAACTACCAAACTAGCTATGAATGTGTTGGTCAACAGGCGACAATACCAAGCAACAAATCTAAGTCATTTTTTAGACAAAGAACAAAAATTTATTAGGCGTTAGTTTACTTGGAACAGGTGGACAGAAACTTGTCTTGACACCTTTTGGCCCAGTTAGCAAAGGCTGAAGGGGTTCTAACTAAAGGTGGCCTGACTATTTCTTTTTCAGAGTTGTTCTCACTTCCGCAGTTATCATCTAATTCCCAGTGACCAACTATAGACATCAGTGATCCAAATACTGTCCACTAAAAAATGAAGAAGTTACAGAAGCACAAAGAAACTTTTGGGTGTATAATGGGGTAGGAAGTTAAAAGGTTTCAAAAATCATAATAAGTGTGTGTGAAAAATTTTCGGACCCAGCAGATATTATAAAAATCATGACATTAATTACAAAATTCTTTATTACGCGGTCTGATAGCAACATAAAAAGACACGCTTGCATAGGGTTTTTGGGTTAGCTCCAGTAATTAACTAGCTAAATACCTCATAAATGTAGTCTATGGTTATTGCCAGAGCATTTCCTGAAGAAACAATTAAGTTACTTAAAAAATGAGATCATATATTGCAATATCCAACCAATTGAGAATAACTGTATCTCGGGTGTGGGTGTCAAAGCTCCAATTGCAAAAGCCAGCACATTTGTAGCAGTGGTTATTGTGATTGAAGCACTAAAAATATCGAGAATGAGACCAATGCTAGCGTACTTTTTCTAATAGAAGAAGGTTTTTTAGAATCACATCTACAGACAAAACCAAGGGTTAATTTAGAATTCCCATGTCAGTGCGTTTTAAAATCATGTTGGTTAAGCAATTTTGGGTGAAAATAAGCAAAACGCTAAGAAATAAGTGCGCTTGGTAACCCTCGGTGAAACTATGTTCTACTGACTTTCGGCGTTAAACAATTAAATAGCACTCTCCTATTAGAACAGTAAAATTTTGTTTACACACAGCTGGTTGGACTTACCCAGTGTCAATCATAACTTCTGCCATCAAGCTTTCTACCCGTCTTTTAGTACTTGAGCCAGAAGTTTTAGTTGGTAGACTGCAGCATATTACAGAGTTCTTGCTTTTCGAATCAATACTGCCTTCGTGAAATCCAATTTCTTCTCGACTAAAATCAAGAGAGCATTACCAAAAAAAGCCTATAATTACATTTATATTTACATTTTGCGTATCCTTTGCCAAGAGTTTATCATAATATACGCATCATCTACACCTAATGCCAGCACGAGGAATGGAGTTACACAGAGAATAGAGCCAAACCGAAATCCACACCAGAACATCAAGCCGAGAGCTGTTCCGCAAGCTGAAAATGAGGTCAGATCACACATCTTTGGAGGAAATAGCTAATTAAACTGACCCATGAATGGACAAACGCAGGCAACAATTGCAAGGAGCACCTACAATTTACGGAGGCATAAAAATTTTGGAGCAAACATATCTATAGCATAACACATTTTACCATCGGACAAAATAATAACAGCTTCAGGTTACAGCCATACCTGCGCAAGCGGCGGTTAAAATATATACTTTCGAGCGGCGCCACTGCCGCAGAATTTTCAAAATTATCGCCGCTGCCGGTTGATTTTTTACATGGCCGCTGCTGCTGGTTTTTTGGTCGCGCGCAAGTATGGCTACAGCTATCAGATTGTTCAAAATGTTTCATTAGATTATTATTTAATTAATTTCGATCTTCAATTCAACAATAAACAAATCACTCCGGTAGTTAGTCTCCTTCGTTCTTCATCACTGCTTTCTAACGCTCGCTTAGATCCGTAAATCCTCAAATAACGAAGCTAGAAAACTTTTGCTTAAAGAATCAGGTACATTTTGAACAATCTGGGCACACCTGCACTGTTGTCGAGATAGACTTCTTTTTTTACCTTTTTTGGTAATTTTGGTAAATAAGATAAATAACCTTGTGAGGTGCCATTTGACCAACATAAAGGGCAGCTAGACTCATTGTGATGCTCGAGAAGACCACCATAATAGAAAAGCCGATGACCAGAAAAGGCAACAATGTTAGACCGGCACGCACCTAAAAATGATGACACTAATGACACTGAACAAAAATAATAAAGTCCCACCACTTCAGCAGTCAAAAAACTTTCGGAGAGCACATATGCATCCACATAATCACTTTTGAACTCTCTGAAAAGTATTTATAAAAAGAGTCTTAGCGTTCGAAAATATATGCATACTCTTGCAAATAAGTAAGAATACTCTTCTCCCACTTCTTGATGGACGCCATGGAAATTGAAGCAGGTCGCTAAAATTGTTTTTAGTAAATGTGACATAAGGGTTATTTGTTACGTTACCTCTGCTCGGAATTGCAATCCAATTAGTTTGATTTCTCGGATGTTGTTGCGAATTTGACTCTGAAACAGTTAATAGACCTTTATAACGCTTAAACTAGTTAAAAAATGTCGTTCAGAAAATAAATAATCAGAAAAAAGTTCAAAAAAACCAGTTATCGAAACTACCGTTTCTTTGGAGTCGAAAATGGATTGACCAGTAGGAGTGCGCAGTTGGTTAACAGAGACAATACGAGTGTCGTTTTTGAGGTTGACGTACACAGCTACCTTAAATTGTTGTTCCTTTATCAGACATAGGTGCGTTTAGAAGTTTTTGCGACATTTTTGTTTTAATTTGCACCTTTTTGGCGCTGTGTTTGTTGTGTCGTTTTTTAACATAGTAAAATCCTTAGACGCACAATAGGCCAGGGCATGTTAAAGCTTAAATATGTGTCCGAAATACAGTCGAGTCTCGATATAGTGATCACCCTAGGGACCCCTCGCAGGTGATCACTATATAGATTAATCCTTATATAGAGATTTAGTTCATCTAAAAATCACTGGACGAACACTATAGAGAAACCTACCATCAGAATCAATATTTTAATTAAGTAATCAAAACAATAACGATCGTCTTGGTGCCCCTGTAGTTTTCGGTCATTTTTGCTTTGGATTCTCCATGGTTTTGGTCATTTTTCGACTTGGTCATCTCTGTTGAACCTAAAAATATTGAATTTGAACATAGTTTTGTTAACTGGGGTATACCTCATAAATAAACTTTGGTATGCATACTTTTTCATGCATCCAGAGTCACTTCGAGTGACTTGTGTCTAAAATATGTGGGTGTGCGCATCTCATCCCTGCGCCCCTGAGGGGTTTAACAGAGATGACCATGTCAAAAAATAACTAAAACCATAGAGACGATCAAGGCAAAAATGACCGAAAACCACAGGGGGACAAAGGCAAACAAACCCGTTTTTTTTCGACAAATGTCCTACTTACACTTTTTTTCTATCGTTTTCAGGCTTAAAAACAGCTGAGACCTTGAAAAACGCACTTTTTGGGCTGTGCAGATAGTGTACTTTAGCCGTTTTAGCCTTAAAATTAGCAATGGTCACTATATAGAGTGTTGTTTATATTGTTGGGACGATCACAGGTGGTAACTATAGAGAGGTGGCCACTATATCGGGTGATCACTATATCGAGACTCGACTGTAGCTGAAATATTGCCGTTGCTTTATTTTTTTTTGAGGTCTTGCTTGCAACGGTGCCCCTGAAACAGAAAAATTCAAAAGCAAACATAAACAAAATCGCAATGCATATCCCTGAAAAAGCTGCCATCGAAACATTTGTCGTACCATCGCTTGATATTAGCTGCATATGGCGCGTTATTACAAGCAAGACCTCAAAAAATCAAAAACAAAAAAATAAAGCAACGGCAATATTTCAGCTTATCTTAGCACTGACTTTCATATCTTGCGTACCATACCTTATACCATACCCACCATAGCTTTCTGATGCAGCAAAAAAGCCTATTCGCTCAAAATGACATTTTTCATCGCCAAAATGAAATTTTTTGTATGCACACGTGGTGTCAATCAAAAAGTCCCACATTGGGAATTCGAACAAAAAAGATCTTGCCGAAACGTTGAAAAATGAAAAAGTTACAGCCATTTTAAATCCGCAAAAAATTTGCGCCACCCTGCATCATAAAATAAAAAGCAAGAAAAAAAAATTTACCTTAACTCCGAAGAAGTTAGGGTCCATGTGCAATTGACGGCCCTTAAACCATCACTCAGTATATTTTTAAAAATAATAAGAAGATCTAACCAGGACAGTGGTTATGGGATAGCCTAGATCAATGTGATCAGAGGAATTGCCGAAATTGTTCTCCACAAGCAATCCATTCTTAAGATATCAATATTTAAATTTTTTGGTATTTAAAATTAATTTACTCACGTAAAAATGGCGAACAGGCTCATTGATAGTGCAAAAATTGTCACAAAACTCCAAGAAACTGAAATTTTGATATGTTTTTGTTAAATGGGTTGAATGAGAAACATGTTTATACTTCTGTTCTTTTTCAGTGTCCTCGTTCCACACCTTGAACCGTTCAGATATTGTGTTCAACAACTAAAATAAGAAGAAATTTAGAGTGGTGCTTTAAAAATTGTATCAAGAGATTTTGCAACGAATTACTCGCTGAATATGGATAGAATTTTGTTTAGTGGACTGGCAGAATATAAAAATCAAGGTCCGATTTTTGATAAAAATGGCTAAGAAGGTTGATATGTTATTTAAAAAATTTGATCGCTTCGATTCTGATAAGTGACTAGGTTTTTTTGTCCCTGACCGGTCATTGACCGCAGTCACTAGTCATTTTTTGAGTAAGCGGTCATTCTTTCAACTATAAACATACCCTAACAGCTTCCTCAAGTTGTCTGATTCCAAGCATATTGGACTGGTTTTTGGCGGTGACCAGCACATATAGAGCTATGGGCTCGCCTTTGTTGGAAAAGAAGTGTTTGTAGTTCTGCAAACACACATTTTTGGATTCAAATGGATTTTGTATTCAGATAGTTAATTAAATTTATGCAAAATTTCATACATCCAGTTCTTTCCTGGCCCTTGCTGTAGCTGGCGTGAAATCTGACACATCATTGACCATTTCTGTAAACTAAAAAAGCAGAATCAGTTTTTTGCAAAATTTTTATTTCGCAAAAAACCAAATAAAAAAAAACCAAATTTGAAAACCAAAAATTTAAGGAATCATCTAAAAAACAAATGCTACATTTTTGCGCATTTTTGTCGTAGATGATCTCTGCGGCTCTATACTATAATCAGGACTTTTTGATCTCTCCTGCATATATTTTCGGTTTGTTAGGTTAAAGAATGTTAGGACGGACTCAAATTTGTTTCCTGATCTAAAAAACACTGAAATTTTCTTTTCAGTGTTTTAGTTAACAATAGAAGCTTAAATCAAGGTCTAAGGTGTCGGTTCAAAAAAGTTTTTGACCAAAATTTAACTTTTGCCTTAGGCAAATATTTCCTTGTTAAAATTTGATTTGGAGCTATTCCACCATCTTTTTTGACTAGATCCATCCTTGCTCGGATTTATCTCGCAGATCTTTCAAACCCTTCCAGTTTGGACTTGGCGGCTGAGGGGGATTAATGTGCAAGCATATATACACACTTAAGACATTTTGGCTAAAACTTCAAAAAGGTGATATCAAGCATTTTGAGCGTTTTGGACCAAATTTAAAAAAGGATAGTACCTCATAGGATACGGTCTCTGTTTGCTAAGATATGTGACCAAAAAAGTGACTATCAATTTTTTTGCCAATTAATAAAAAATTGTTGTGCTTACATACCGGAATGATACAAGAAGTCGCCAGAGTGATCACCGTGCTCACCACTATGAACTTCCAGGGATGCCGAGCAATTTGAGCGCCTACCCTGCTGAACACCACGTTAAGGATGCGAACAAAAGCCGTCTCTCCATTACTATCCACACACATTCGAGTCATTGTTCACAGTCTACTAGCTAGTAGCAATCAGAAATATTTAGCGGCAAATTTGCAAGTGAAATAAAAGTATGCAACAATCACAGGTCTACAACAATCACTTGTGGTTCACCAACATTGCTTCCTCATAATCCACCGCTAATAAGTTTTGAATAGGGCTGAAAAATGTGCAATTTAGAAGGGAAAAACGGTGACATGGAGTCTATAAGGGTTAACTAATTTGAAGGGTTAAATGCGTTATTGTTACAAATGTGCTTCTTAGCTTCTCGGTTTGTTCTGGTTAAAGTTTAAACAAAGGGTTCAATAAGCACAAAATACGCTTGTTCTGAAATTAGTCTTGTTTGTTCCAAATTAGTCAAGTTAGTGTAAAATAGCTGGTAATTAGGTATAGCTATAAACTAGAAAGTTGATAACTATGAATAAAAAAATAAAAAAATACCAAAAATATTGGTGTAAAGAACTAAAGACAATGGGTTATTTTTATGCAACACTAAGAAGAAGTATTGCATCCAACTTTAGACACCAATAAGAAATTCATTTTTGCAATCTCAAGTTTTGAAATAGGTAAATGAGTAAAAATTTAGTCGGGTAGTTGGGTTTAATTCAAGACTACCGTACAGCCTCACCTTGCTCTGACAATTTTTCCCCTTCGACGAATCTGATTGGCTAGTATAGTCTGATGATCATCAGTAATCACAATCACATTTTACGCGCATTTCTGAGTAAGGTAAACTTTCACATTTTAGGAATAACCAGTAAAAATGAAATTTCGCAATTTTTTAGAGTGGGCTAGCCAATCAGATTGTAAAAAATTGTCAAGATCAGAATAAAAAGATATCAGGGCCAGAGCGAACTTGAAAGGTTGTCGATATAAATTTTTCTAAAAAGGTGAAAAAAAATTTTGGATTTCTACTAAGATACAATCTTTAAAATCGACTAACACACCGCATATTCTCTACAATCGGCCTCTCTCTAATACGACCTACATGACTTTGATACCCTCCTGGGAACCTGTGGCGACGAGATATTCCAGTTGGGCCAATGTCCTAGATCATCATTTGATAAGGTGCAAAATAAAAAAATTACACGAGGGCTTATAGACCGCGTTTCTTCTCCAAAATGACCAAAGAGTATGAATTCTCTGAGCCAAAAGAGGCAAAACGTGAGCCAAAAACGCGAGTAACTTTTTTTGGGCAGACAGAGGAGTTAAGTTTCTGCCAAATGATGGTCTAGCCCTACCGGAATATCTCGTCGCCACACGCTCCCGTTTATGTGTTTTTTTTAAACTTGCGTGCTCTACAGATTCCATTGTTAAATTTCGGTCAAGCTCCCGAAATTTCTGATTTTTCTTAATTTTAAAGAGTTGAAAAATAAACAGCTGGGCCAATTAATAGAGAATATACGGTAGATTTTCTTAAAAAGCAAAATTTTTTCACAAGTAAAAACAATTAAAAGTTGCCGTTCCTGTAATTCAAGCACTTAAAAATGTTTATTCCACAAAAAAAATCATAAAATAGACACAATAGATTCCACTCCATTAAGCAATATGCATGTAAAAAGTAAGATTAATTGGGAACTGGGCTTTAATTGATTGCAAGCTCGTGTGCATTACTTAGGGTAATTGAGGGAAAACTGCAGAAATGCTCCTCTTGCATAAATTGATTTGTTGGTCGATATTTCTTTAGCGCTGCTGGTGCTAACCATGAAAAAATCAGGAAGATGCACCTCTGCTTTCTCCCCCTCTCCGAATAAAAGAGAAACCTTGGAGGGGGAATTTGGAGGAGCGATTCTGGTTTGTATGCATGCCGATCTCAACTAACTATTTCTTTTTTTGCGAACAGCAACATTTTTGATATATTATTGAATTAAAAAAGATCAAATGTTCATTTAAAGAGGTGATAGACAATATTGAGCACTGTTAAATTAGAATATGTGACCTTTAAAGTCTTTGATTTACTTTTCTCATTTTATAGTCTTTTGATGCAAAAATGTGCTAAGCAAACTGAGCGCCAGAGTTCGAAGTTTCTACTGTGAAAAGCACAAAAAAGCACATCTCGAATAAAAAAACCACGAATTTCAAACTCTGCTAAGCACTGGAAACTGATGTTTTATGGTATGATAGGAGTAGACTACTAAAAGGACTAGACCATTGCTAGACCACAAATACGATTAAAATCAGGATAAGGGCAATTGAAACCATTGACGCTAAGTTGATTATTAACGTTCAATTCAAGGATTTCAAAGACCAAGAATACAGGGTGACACAAAATTATTACACCATTTTTTGAAAAATTTACGTAGGTAGCTCCTTGTCCTCACCGAATTCCCAAGGAATATCGTTGACAGTTATTAAGATACCTGGGTGCTACCTAGGAGAAATAAAAAAATTCGATTAGAAGCACAACCACTTCTTAATAAAAACAGCAAGGAAAATGAATATAATCTTAGTCTTTGAAATCCTCGAATTGAATGTTGAAAATCAACCACATACCGCAAATGCTTTAAATTGCTCTTCTCTTGATTATTAATAGTCTTTTCAACGTCGAACTTATGTTTTTGACCCACCTTTTGCAGATATACCGTTCAATTTGTGGATCATTTCACTGGCTACAAAATGAAGGTTATATTGCCTAAGAGAATTTTTCAAAGAGTAGGTCAAAAACACAATGCCATCAACATGATTTTGAATCAGGAGGAGGTCATTATCACAGAAGGGTTTTGGACAATTTTCCGTTGGATCATTTAAGGCGTTTTATGAGAGAGAAGTTTAAAGCAGATGTAAATAGTCATAAAATTAAATATAAAACTATAAAATTTAAACAAAACAAATTCTACCGCTAATCAAATAATTTATATTCACACCAAACATATTTTAATATGAACATGTATCAAAGACAACACCAATAACTAAACTGAAATAATATAAACAATTAACCAAGTAAGAAAATAAAAATCAAAGTGCAAAGCCAAAGTGAAATCAGCCTGAGAATTTATCCCCAGCGAATCAAAACCTGATTTATCAGAGTCAGGTAGTCCATATATTTGGAGAAGCCCACAGCTAAACCAATTGTTGCACAGTTAGGAGGAGAAACTGCAGGCTTATGCTGTTAGCTAATCCAGGAGAAAGGCGGAGAGATGCCCCTAGGCTGTAACAAACTACTACAGCTACCTTATTTTTGATCTATGTTTTAGCTGATTACCTTACTCAACACACCTACGACCTCTGGGATCACTTGGAAACAGGAAATAATAATTTTGCTTATACCAATTAAAACAAGAAATTGCAGATAACGAATTATCTTTAGTATTGCTTTATGTTGAAACAATACAGCTTTTTAAAAAAATTGCAAGCCAATTTGCCATATACCGCATTTCATCCAACAATAACTCACCCTAAAAGTGAAAAAATGCGCTTAAAGGGGCATGCCCACGCCCGTCACTGTCAATTTCAAATGTTTGAATTCCCGGGCACCACCTTTTCATATGAAGACAAAACAAATTCAAATTAAGTTTTCAGTTCGAATATTTTCACGGTGTTTTCAAATCGTCTCACAGTTTGCGGTCTGACTTTTTTGTGACCTGCACGCAACATATTTATCCTCTTCTACAACAACAGCGAATGGTAAGTCATTGATTTAAATTTTCTTCATAGTCGTAATCTGATTCTTCGTCTTCTTCAAGATCAAACCAATTGTCCAAATTGAAGCCATCATTCAAAGTTTCCTAGTCCAGTTCATGAGGCAGTGTCAAATGTTGTTTTCTTTTCTCGACAACCTCATCTACTATCCTCCTTTTCCACTGCGTGCTGGGTTGGTTTCTGACTTTTTTCTGGACGTGCTTATTTGCAGCTTTCTGTAACAATTGCATTCTAATAAGACGAATCGGCTTTGGAGTGTGCCAGACATCAAAGTAGTGTTCAATTCTGGGCTTTTCCCTCTGCAGAAAAGAACGAAGTTGAGTATGACGATCACTCGTGATTGAATAAATGCTAAGTCCATTGTTTTCGATAGCATCAATACACATTGGGAGAGTGGGAAACTGGGAAAGTGGTCGAGCTGAAGCCTGCGATTCCAGCAACATCAAGCAATGTTGAAAGCTCCTGTGACGAGCGTGGGCATGCCCCTTTAAAGGTGAAGAGGATAAAGCTGCTTTGGTTGGAAAATTCAACATCGGTGGCGCAATGGATAAGCGTAAGTGTTTTGTGGCCCAAAATGGTTCGCAGGTTTTACCCCCGGTATACACTAGTTATTTTGGCTTGTTTGACCAATATTTAGGGTAATTCGACTATTTGAGGCCAGATTCGAACTACAAATTACCCCTACACATTGGTCGAACAAGCCAAAATAACTAGCGTGCCACCACGTGGAGTCGGACCTGCGCACCATTTTGTGCCGTAAAACACAAACGCATATCCACTGCGCCACCGATGTTGAATTTTCCGGCCTAAGTGGCTTCGAAATCCTTACAATTTTAGGACTAGGCTGTCATATCAGAAATAGCTTCAAAGCTTCAAAACTGGGATAAAACAGGTTTCAGACACAGCTGTGGAATTATCTTTTAGCGTCCACGGCAAAGTTATTTGCACAAAGCAAAGTTGAAGGTGAATTATGCTAATAAAAATTTTTTGCTTAATCTTTTACTTCTGAACTTACTTCGGTTTTTTTCGGGCTGATCTGGTCGAGGTGGAAGAAGAAATCAAGGGAAGGGAAGAAATTTCTGCCAGATTGACTAGATTACTATTTCCTTACGATGATTCTTTTTCGGGGGTACGGCACAAGGATTTGGACAAGTTGATCGCTAAAAGAGAGATGCTTATATAAAAAGAAATGCAAGAATGTGTTCATAATTGTTTTTTTTTCAGAGTAAAATCTATAGTGTCTTTTGTGTATTTTCAAAAAGGTGGCATTATTCTAAAGCAGAATTTTTTGAAAACACTGGTATTAATTATGCTTGAGTATTTGCTACAGCAATTGTTTCAATTCGAGACAGTTCTAAAAAAATTTTTAGTCATGAAATCACTTAATTTCTTTTATTATTTGACACGTTTTACACTAATAAAAGCTAGCTACTCAGTCCAACCTATTTAAACCAACACCCCGAGGGCGGTCCTCTGGAGTGTCGGCCTAAAGAAGGGTTGTGAAAAATGGCCCAGTATTAATGCGAGCCAAATTTCGCTCCCTATTTGTCCCGAAATTGCCCAGATTGAATTTTCAGTTCAAGGCTATAACATGCAATGAAAAAGAGCCATTATAAATGCATACAATTCAAATCTTTGTTGATAAGACCGAGAAAAAAGTAATATTGAAAAAACCTATAAAACTGCTCTTTGAATTCCAAAGTCACTTTAAAATTTCAAGTAAACCTGCAAACTTTCGAACTTTAAAAAAATTCGAAAAATTCGGTGGCAGGACTTCCTTTTACCGAGTCCTCCCAAAAGTGTGTTTCGATCACTTTTTTGAACTTTCTCGGTCCTTATCAGGCTTAAAAAGATGTTTTTAGGTGGCTGACAGACTTTTTTGAGAAAAAAATTGACCAAAACTTTAACTTTTTGCCTTAGGGGACCAGGGTAAACCCCCATAAATAGGGTATTCTACCCTGTTTTGGTTAAGGTAAGTGAGTGCGCGCATCTCTAGCTCAACTCACAGAAACAAAGCAAAATCATCGATAAATATTTCAAATTGTGAGATAAAAACAGCAAATTATCTGGTGCTTAATTCCAAAATCAAAGTTTAAATCTTGGCCAAGATTGGCCCAACTTTCAAGTCAATCTTGGCGTAAGTGGCACCAAGATAGGCATTTTACAACCCTAGTTTATAGAGACTGGACTGTACAGTCGAAACACTCTATGATGCTCTTTGTGGTGTATCACATTTGTTAAACGATGATTTTAAAGCGGTTTTGAATTCAATTCCGAACCAATGTATCGGATTATCTATATTTTGCCATAAAAAAGTCTAATACAAATACAGATGACCCCTTTTCTTAATTTTTTTTTATTCGACCAGTAAATAATAACACTTTAGTTTATTTTGCTTAATTTAATGTCAATGTTGGTTTGTCGAGGGAAATTTTCTTTGTGCGTACTGATTTAAAGGGAGCGTCGAAAATTACGTGCCAATTTTTTTCTTTTAGTCAAAGAGGCAAATTTTCAAACTATTTTTTTTAAATTAATAACACCAATAGGCAGCTCTGCCATTCTACAAGGTGGCGCAAACTTTTTGTAAATTTTAAAATTGCTCAAACCTAAACTTTTTGTAAACTTGTCATTGTGATATTTATTTTATAGCCCTTGAGCGGCCGTTTTCTTTGATACCAAACTTGTTTTTTAGCGTTTTAATTTTTGACACGAAAAATTCTATCCAAGCAAAAAATGGTTATTAATTTTCGAATAAAATTTTACCTTTTTAACTTGGGGAAGTAATGTAAATGTCTGGTTTAGAGGTATTCTACCAAGTTTTAGCTAGGAAACAACACTTCTTTATTGCATTGTAGTCAAATCTCTTGTTTGGATTCATTTCAACATCGTTCCAGATAGACTTGGAGCTGACTTCCGTATTTGGCTTAACAAACCACACATAAAGCCTTCTGTCACGGCGAGAAAACTGTCTTTTCACTTAAATAATTTTTTGTGTCAAACATTAAAACTTTAAAAAAACAAGTTTGATACCTAAAGAAACGGCCGCTCCGGCGCTATCAAAAAAAAAAACAAAAGATCGTAACAATAAGTCAAAAAAAAGTTTCACTTTGAGCAATTTTAAAATTAACAAAAAATTTACTCCGCCCTGCAGTTTGTTAACCACACTATCATTTATCCCAATACGCTTACAAAATAAAAAAAGTAAAAGTATTAAGCAAGTCAGAAAACACATTTTATTTTCTGACTTGCTTCATATGTCAACCTTTTTATGCCATATTTTGCAAACATGTTTTAACAAATGATGCTTTGTTAGAAACTAGAATGCCAGGGCTACCCAATGCTCTTCTCACTTTTGCAAAAAATTGTTTGAAAATTTGCCTCTTTGACTAAAAGAATTGGCGCTCAATTTTTCGGTGCGCAATTTACGGTCCGATTTTAAGTGTCGGTTTAAAGTGGTGCCGTTTTTATAATTTCTTCCAAACCAAACCAACAGGCTACAGAGTGTTGATTTAGAGAGGTGCGACTGGGTTAAAATAAAAAAATTTCAACAACATTTTGCAGCTCACACAAATCTTTCACCCAAAAAAAAAGTTTCTATGCAGCAAAGCATAGAAAAATACACAGCCTAGATCCTCCACATGCTCTTTTCTCCTAATTACTCTTATTGCGACAACAAAAAAAGTTTACTAATTTCTTCTGTTCTCTATGATGCTTGTATTTATCCAATCGACACAACATATTGCGCGACCATTGCGGTGATGGTCTAGAAGAGGGTAATAGACCGTTGGGTCTTCTTTTTCTTTGTTGATATTGTGACAATGAACAACAACCTGCTTGGTTTAGGGCATGCACTAGTGATACCACCACCTCTGAGAGCATGTCTACCCCCTCGTTAATCATGCTAGAGAATGTTGGCTAGCTCAATGAACACCATCTTATTACCTCTATACTTTCGTTGCTTTTTCTCTTTTTAGTCATAACAGGTTTTTTGTTGGGGCGAATGCTTTGAAAAAAAATATGTGAAGAGAAAAGCAGCGAAAGCTTTCATACAAAAATTAGAACTTTTTAAGCTTTGAGTTGAAAATATGTGAGTAGTTTTTTAAAAGAACCTTTTTGACCTAGATTTTGAGGTTGAGATACGTTAAATTAGTTAAGAGGGATTTGCTAGAAAGTGTCTTTGCTAGAAAATATCAAAAAACGACTTTTAAAAAACAGAAACACGATTCAACGATAATTTAATTTTTGTCTGCACCTAATTTCTTTACCACCACGTCCACTGCGGTGGCAACGGCATCGCTTTGAGTCGCTTACCCCACGCTCCTTGATATTTTTATAGACAGATTTTATAGCAATTCTAGTTTCTTCTATTATATGAGATTCGATAGATATTTTCGATCATTAATTGCAGGATGCCCTGTGGAAGATTCTTGGCTTTCTTCTTTTTTTGGCACTTTCTTGCAGCTTTTGAGACTTTCTAAAATAATTACATACAAGGGGCAACAAGAGCCTGTCGGCGCCTCCATCTAGCTTGTACTTATTATTAGTTGTAATCTATTCTAAGGGACCCGTAGTGATATCTGACATAAGTTTGCAAAAACTGGCTGAAAATGGGCTTAAACACAAAAGTGGCGAACCACCCACACACACATGCCAAATACGATATAAATATTTTCACTTTTAGGAAGGTGGATTAATAGAGTAAATAGAGTATTTGGCTTTATTAACACCGGAAACCCTCCCCAAAATCCGGAATTTCCTTTATTTATTCTTCAAGTTTTTACCTACTCTTGCTTGTAAAACATACCGAAATGTAGACCAGATTCTCAGCTCCGTTGCGGCAAAAAAAATGCCTGGGAATCGAAATGAAAATGTGGGACAAAATTCGAAGAATAACTTTAAAAAATTCCGGATTTCGGAGAGGGCTTTCATTGGAGAAAATACGGCAAATGTAATAAAATCTGCATGAGCAATCTTTAAAAGCGAGAAGGCATTTCATGTATACATAAAATAACAAAGATGTGACTTCAAAACAATTGAGCTGGGCCATTCATTCAGCTATGTCCTTCTCTCGTCAGATAGTACCACCAATACACAACTAAATTTTTGTATAAAGAGTTATGATTTTTTTTAATTAGATATTAGTTCGTTTTAGTTGATATTAAAAACATACTATTAAACAGAGCAAACAGTCCAGGAAATCCTTTGGCCGCAATTGAATCACATTTTGTAGACAAACCCGTAGGTACTCGAGACGAACAACCCGAAAAACTTTGCCTTAAATTGAAAAATATAAATAAACAAGGGACCACAGGCGCCTATCGGCGCCTCTATAGTATTTCGAAATTTCGATAGTGCATTCATCGTGAAAAACTACGCGTCTATCTACGTCTACGTTCTTTTCGAGACATCGCAAAAATGGCCATCGTTGGAAGCAGAAAAACCATCCTCCAGGCCTACCCCAAAATCCTCCAACTCCAATTTTGAGGGACCACAAAAGTTTTTCTTTTTCGAAGACATTTTCCTGGGTCTCGGCATAAAAAAACGCTGAATTGTCTGAAGTTTGGGGTTCCGTCGAGACATTGCCGAAAATAATCGGAAAAATAAGCAAAAATGGCCTGAATGTGGTCAAAATGTCCATTAAAAAGTAGGACGGACACATGCCAAATACTATATAGAGATTTGGCATGTGTGGGTGGGTGGGTGGTTAACGCTTTTTTACTTCGAAGGCCAGAACGGGTCGTAGATAGCGAAATCACTTTTGTCGATAATACCATCGTGTTCCCCAGAATGTCAGCTTTCGTTTTAAAAAAAGAACAGGCGAAAAAAAAGAGTTCTAATAGGGGATATACCTATTTTTATGAATGAAGTCATAGCCCCTCATTGAAATTTCGAAATACTATAGAGGCGCCGATAGGCGCCTGTGGTCCCTTGTACTATATAAGATGGAGTAGATTGACACCTGTCAAATACGTCTAGCTAAGGAATCCGACTAGTAGGAAAGGAATTCGACCAAAGGTTTGTTTAAAAAATTGAGATAAAAAAAAAAATCCGCCCAAGAATCCTGACTCTAAATTTGAGTGAGGATTCCTGGGCGGATTCTTAAAATTTTATCTGAATTTTTGAAGCAATAACGGGTGTACCAAAAGTCCTTGGCGGATTTTCAAAGCCTTATTTTCATCAATCTTGGGGCAATATCTCTTTTCTTCTAATACCATTTTGTAGCGCTGCATCTCCTCTATATCATTATGTTACACTTATCTTGATAATTTTGGATTAGTTGCCATTTGCGTCCAAAAATTTGTGAGGTTATTTTGAGGTGTTAACACGCAGTTTCATCACTTTAAGTGATCAAATGTTTTATTGAATTCTAATCATCACGACATCATTTTATCATCATGCTGTAGCGCACCGCAAGGGCTACAAACCCCATGACACAGAATTTTTTAAATTAATCTGAATGCTGAGATATGGCTTTCTGGAAAATATCCGTTTCTTGAAAAATGACCAAAATCCAAGTTTTTTTTCCAAATTTTCGGATTTTGGTCATTTTTTCACAAAATTGATTTTTTCCAGAAGGCCACATCTCAACACTCAGATTTTTAAAAATCATTTTGTAACATGGGTCTTGTAGCTCTTGAGCTGCACTACAACATGGTGATAAGATGTGGTCGTAACGTCTAAATTTTAATAAAACATATGATTACTTAAAGTGATGAAAACACTTGTTAACTTCTCAAAACTTCTCAAACAAGTGTTTGGACTCGAATGCTGACTTACTCAAAACAATCAAGCTTAGTTTGATATGCCATTGGAAAGAAGAAATTCGGGGCTACAAAATGGTATTAGAAGAAAAGAGATATGATCCCAACATTGATAAAACATAGGGCTCTGGAAATCCGTGCAGAACTTTTTGACCATCCGTTACAAAAACCTACAGAGTACTGCTGGCCCCTCCCATGTGAAAAAAAGAGTATTATTGAAATACTACTCTAAGTAGGAGTAGTAACGGGTGTAAAATAAGTTCGGAACGGATTTTCAAAGCCTTTTATTTATTTTATTACCATATCTCAAATGTTTTGATATGATTTTGTAGCCCTAACTTTCCTCTTTCAATTGGCATATCATTCGCCCATAAGATATTTCAAACATGGCTGATCTTCGAGCTGGAATTGTGAGGCTTCATGAGCAAGGTTTTGCGGTGATGGAAATTGCACGAATGCTGAACACTTCTCACTCGACCGTCTCAAAAGCAATCAAGCGATTTCAAGAGACAGGCAGCAACGAAGATAGACCAAGAAGCGGTGCTCCAATAACAGCTACAACGGAAGAAAACATTCAGCTGATTGCCAACAAAATTTGCTATTGCAACGATCACGAAGAAGGCCACATCCATAGCCAGACCGACTCCACCAGAAAATCGGCCGCTGAACTCGGGATTTTGCATATGACAGTCCACAAAATCATTGAAGATCTGTTCCAAATGAAGTCGAGAAAAACAACAGAAGGCCAATTGCTCAATGAAAATGCTCACGTCAAACGATTGGACCGTTGCAAAAAGCTTGCTCGCCGTTTTGCCGCCAATCGCCATCGTAACATCCTCTTCACATATGAAAAGTGGTTCAAATGACCAGTTGGTTTTTGGTAGCATTTTAATCATGACAATTATCGAACTTTCAGAATATGGAGCGCTAATCCACTTCCTCTTAAGCTCAAATTTATTGAACGCACTCAAAAGCCGCAGTAGTGATGGTGTGGGCCGGTGTCTCCTGGAATTCCAAGACTCCTCTCATCTTCGTGCCCAATGGAGTGAAGGTTGATGGTGCAGAATACCGCCAGATGCTCGAAACAAAGGTTCTTCCGTGGGCTGAGGAGAATATGGGTGAGAACTGGACTTTCCAACAAGATGGAGCACCGTCGCGTCGAGCTGTGGAAACTCAGAATTGGATTGAGCAGAACGACTCCATCAAGGTTGATTCCC
Source organism: Ditylenchus weischeri (assembly GCA_029231635.1). Lineage (NCBI taxonomy): Eukaryota > Metazoa > Nematoda > Chromadorea > Rhabditida > Anguinidae > Ditylenchus > Ditylenchus weischeri. The sequence continues at coordinate 529,891 of JAMRYI010000008.1, forward strand.
ATTGGGGTGACAATGCTGCAATCAAAGGTGACTGGCCGCCTAACTCACCTGATTTGACGGTTATGGACTATTTCGTGTGGCCTCTCCAGTCGAAGGCGTGCTCCAAGCATCACAACTCAATCACTGCACTGAAGGCTTCTCTGGTGAAAGAATGAGATGCAATTCCGCAGGAGATGATCCAGAAAGCGATCGACAACTTTCCAAAACGACTCAAGAAATGTATTGATGCAAATGGTGGTCATTTTGTTGAGTGAAATAAATGTGTGATATGTCATTCGAAAGAAGAAAGAACGCGCTACAAATTACTGCTAAGTTTTTTGAGATGTGACAATAAAATTAAAAAAATAAAAGGTTTTGAAAATCCGTTCCGAACTTATTTTACACCCGTTATTTTAAATACTAGGGGGGACCAGTATCTTAAATACTACTCCTACTTGACGTAGTATTTGTAATACAGTCAAGTCTCGATATAACGCGAAGCCGATATAACGCGACCCCTTGAAATTATTCCAGCAAAAAAAGTTAGTCAAATTCATGTTCGATATAACGCGACCCCTGATGTACCGCGACCTTTTTCCGGTCCCGAGGGGTCGCATTATGTCGAGACTCGACTGTACTACTTTTTTCACAGATGAGCGGGGGTGTGCAGCCGAACAAGTTCCACCTCAACCACATGATGTCAGCAACTGCATAAGCAAGTGAAAAATAAAAAAACCGTGCCAACTGAATAATTTTGGAAGAAAAAATTAAAAAAGCAAGAATTCTGTGGCACTTATGTATCTGGGGGCCCCCTTTTTAGTTAACTGTGAATAGTGTTCAAACGTCTCCTGAGTAATTTTTATACGCTAAATACGATAAAACGGAACTACTTAAGAATGTGGACCCCAAAATTAGACATTTTTCTTTTATTTATTTTTTATCTTTATTTATTTATTCTTTATTTATTATTCATCAAACACCAGTCATCAAACATTCATCAAAACATTCATTTTAAAAGTTGTCTAATTTTATTGTCTAATTTTGGGGTCCACATTCTTAAGTAGTGCCATAAAAACAATGTTTTCTAACATTTCCCTTACTAAAAAATTAGGTTTTAAAAAAAAATTTGGTTGCCACAGGACAACTAATAGCCTTGTTCCCATAAGCTAATTTGAAAAGACCAAAAAAATTGAACATAGTTAGTTGACTGGGGCCTACTCTGGTATGCATGTTTTTTTGTGCATCCAGAGTCACTTTCGAGTGATTTGCGTCTAAGGTATGTGGGTATGCGCATCGCAACTCCAAGCCCCCAAGCCCTTTGCGTCCCCTTCGGGGGTGCAGAGGGCTTGATGGGTTAGAGATGCGCGCACTCACTTACCTTAGACATGATTCCGAGCAAGACTCTTGATCATAAAATGCATAAAAGAGCTCTTTTTGCCTAGCTCCAGTGATCAAAACGTGGTAGGATACCACAATATAATATATTTTAACTTGGGGTACCAAGGCAAGTGGTTGTCCTGTTGCAACCAAATTTTTTTGAAAGCCTAATTTTTTAGTAAGGGAATTGTTAGAAAACATTGTTTTTATCGTTTTCAGCGAATATAAATTACTCAGGAGACATTTAAACACTATTCACAGTTAACTAAAAAGGGGCCCCCAGGTACATAAGCCGCTTCTGTTTCCGAAGTTCTCAGTGAGTAGTCTGTTTTAGCATCCGAAAACAGCCTCCTTATTGTGAATGCTCCTTCAGAGTCCGTCAATGCTCACCTTATTTGTTATAATAGAACGACACCCCCTAATTAAAAATCGTGTTTTTGTCATCGCGTTTTTGACACCTTTTTTTTTTGAAAACTGCTCTTAGGCGAATTGCCCCTTCATTTGTAGCTCATCTCACTAGCTACGAAATTGGTGGTAACTGTCTAAGAGTAGGCGGCGAAAAGTGGGATAAAAACACAATGCCAAGAACATGATTTGAATTGGGTAGGGAAGGGGGCTGTCGTTTTGTTAGAATAAATACGGTAATAATCAATTTTTTTGCCATTTTGACCAATCTTAATTTTTTACAGTAAAAATTGACCCTTCGCACAAAATGTCCAAAAAGCTACCTATCTTCATAATAATTATCTTCTGGCAGAAAACTTTTTCTTCTTCTATTGGTAGTAGTTGTAGTGGTAGTTGTCTGTTTTCCATTTGAGAATGTGGTAATAGCCTGTTGTCCCAAAGAACTGCTTCTGTCCTTGTTGCTACCACTACTCAGGCCAATATTGTGCTTTTGTGAGGTGGAAAAATTGAAGTTTTCATATGTGCTCACAGCAGCTGGCTGGATAATGTTGTTGTTATTGTTGTTGTTGGTGTTGTTATTATTGTTATTTAGACTGGTTGAGTTGAGATCCAAAGCATTGGCCTGCATGCTGAACAAGTGCGTGGAATTCTTAATTTTGCTGCAAATATTTTTTATTAAAATTGTTTGAAATCTTTTTAAATAATATCTATAAAAAATAAAAATTGTGAATTTTTCAAAAAATCAACTCAGATTTACCGCTATTCTATGAATAGATTTAGAATTTCTAATTGTTTTGTAATGTATAAAACAAACCTAATTTTGAATTTTTCAGCTATAGTCGACTGTCGTTTCTTGTTATTAGCAGCAAGTAGATTGTTTGTTTTCCTGCTCTGCTTCATTTCTCTACGTTGAGCTTCATTGACCTGCAAATGGCTAACATAAGCAAAATGCTTACAATTGTTAGACTTTTTGAGGTTTTTAGAAAAGGAGTTCGAAATATTTTACGTACAGTAAATCGAGCGTTGGCTGTGGTACAGTCAACTCTCGATTAAACGGACTCAAAGCAACTGAACAACTTCTATCAAATTCTTCAAAAATCACCTTGTCCACAAACCCAACCACAGCCAACTCAACCAGACTAGCGAATATAAAAGTAACACACACGAAAAACCACAAATCAATTGCTTTCACAAAGGAAACGCGAGGGAGGTTTTTCACCACATTGCCAAACTAAAATAAGAACTTATAAATTTACTTTGAAATCTTGACAAAAACTTGCTTGGAAAGTCAAGGCCATTAGACTGAAAAGGTTTTTAATTTATTTCGTTGAAAAAAAATTATTTAAAAAAGGCAAAAAGTCGGATTGCAGCACCAAAATCTGAAATTCAGCTTTAATTCAATTTTAAGATTTTTAATTCTTATCCTGACTTTAATTTCAATGCAAAAAATGTAAAAGCTCAAATTTGCCTTGTAATTTCGATAATTCTATGATCAATTTCAGTCTTTTGATGTTGTAATTTTATTTGAGCCAAGCGAAAACTCACCTAGAAACACCCAATGTAATTCTCGCAGGTAAGGCTCTAGAATCTATCCAAAAGGCTATCCATGAAATAAATACTAAAATATCATTTTATATGCAGGGTGAATCAAAAAAACTCTACCATTTTTCAAAAACAATTTAAATAAACTTTTTAAAGCAAGTTTTGAATGTAACTCTTATTTCATGCACAACTCTGCAACGTTTTTCATAGAAAAAATATTCGTAGTGTGTCTGAGACCTAATATGAATTCGGGTATAGTAAAGAATGTAAGTTCTCTAAGCAGAGAGCCTTTTCTCAAACCCAGCAATTAGCAGAAGAGTAAAAAGTATATGGTATGAGTGCGTGGACAATCTAGGACAATTTATGGTCATACGCACATGAATTATGCACTATACAAAAATTATACATTGTGGAGATTTCCGAAAAAAAACGGAAATGGGTCGTACGAGAGGTTATGTACAACAATTTTTTAAAAAATGGTAGTTTTTTTATTTATCCTGTATAGCAAATTTGTGGTTGGTAGCATTTTTACCTGAAAGATATGTGGGTAAATACATTTGCAATATGTAATAGCCATAAAGCCTTTTGAATCTGCAGACAAAAATAAAAGTTGAGCGGCGATTTTCAAGGATTTTACCTGAATTTGACCGTAAGTTGATCCCAACTCCCTAAATTTTAAATTTTTTTATCATATCCTAGATTGGCAATTGATTCTTTTGTTTACCTGCTGTGTAATCATTCTAAAACAATTTGTTGTTGCACATAAAAGATGCCACAGCCGATTCCCGACATAGCGTCACCCCCTCAATTGTGATCCCCTGTTGGCTCCGACACTTTTTAGGCCACTTTTAAATTTTTCTGTTGAACTCAATTCGTCAATCTAGTCCAACAACTCGCAAGGATTTCGATTTGGCAAAAAAGGCATAAAGTTTTAATATAATTTTCTATATGACTAAATTTTAAACAAAAATTGTTATTATATCGAGATCAAATCTTTTACTTTTTACAAAAAAAAACAGCAAAATTGAAATTCTTGCAAATTTTCGGACCATATTAGTCAATGAGATGCGGTAAATGGCATCAAAAATTAAGGCGAAAAATTTGTCGGAACTGGCTAAGGGTCAAACTTGAGGGCGTTCTCTTTTATCAAAAGTCAACTGTATTGCTTACCATGGTATGGCTCCAAGAGACATTATAGAAGTGAAAATCCGGTAGCCTTAGATCTTCAGCATCAGGCATGGTCACTGGCATCCATTCTTGCCAGTTCAACCTCACTTCAGCAATGTTGTAGGAGCTGAAGCAGGCTATATTTTTAAACAAAAAATTAATGGTATCAGTACTGACTAGCTCTCAAAAACCAGAACACACCTAAAAATTCAATTTTTAAGGTAGAAAAACTGAAACTTTTATATGCCTACTCCTGTTGATCAAGTGGAAATCGGGTAAGGGTGAAGCTGCAAGGTCCAGAAACCCTGACCCTATAGTTTAGCCAGGTGGTTCCATTGGGGTATATGATCAGCAAGATATTGTTGGAGGGGCTTTTGTGTACTTCTGTGTGCTTCGAATTCACCTGCGATTATGAGAAAATATTAGCAAACTGACTTAGCAGAAATAGTCGACTAACCAAGCAAACATTTGGTGTCCACAGCTTATCTAAATTTTTTAATAATGAGTGTGATTTTTTTTAGAAAAATTTGTGGATAAGAATTTACCTGCCACTGAACTAAATTAAAATGCTTTGGAAATGTCGAAAATTAGACGTAACAGACTCACCTATCTAATGACAAATTGCTTTTACATGAAAAGTTTTTGTATTCCAGTCGAGGATCCACCCAAATTTGACTGAAAATAATGGAAATTAAAAAATTTGCTTTTTCTCTTTTGTTGTTTGTAAGAATTTTCATTTCAGGTAAGCCAAACCTCTGTTATCTACACCCTCGCTAATCCGGCACCCTCATATATTCTTGATGCTAAATTTTGCAACTTTCAGAGTAGAATTTCTAAGCCTAAACGACTCCATGGCAAATTTTGTTTGCGGAGCACTTACAAGCTCGGTCAGGGCTGTCTTTTAGCATATGGTAGTTCTTTCAAAGATCACGGTTTTTGGACGCAGCGGCATGTGCAAACATTTGAATTGGTGGGGTACAGTTCTCTTTCGTCTCTCACTGTACTCTTTTGAGTCTTTCAAAATGACTCAAAAGAGTAGAGGGCGAGACGAAAGGGAACTGTACCCCGCCAATTCAAAGTTTTTACACGTCGTTGCGTCAAAAAACCGTGGTCCTTTCATAGCGCGCGGGTGGTCGTGCCATTCCTGTGCAAGATAAATTTTGAGAAAGTGGGTCAAAACACATTGCCAAAAACATGGTTTTGCATCAAAGGGTGGTGCAATAATAGAGGTTTTACATTTTTCCCAATGTCCTACCTAAACCAAACATCCGCCACAAAAGAGCCCGTAATCTCAGAGATCATAGATATGTCTTGCACAGTCAGTTCTACACTCACTTTTACACTCTGGTTGGATGGCACTACCGTCTTATCGTAATCCGCCTGAAAGTTATTTTTTCCAAAAATATCATCACTTCCTAATTAAAAAAACTCCTTACTAGCATATCCGCTAGGATACTCTTCCTAAAATAGACTGAATCAATTTAAAAATGGATGAATATCAAAGAGGAAGTACCTTGCATTAGGATTATAAGCACATTCGCCTGTGTCCAGCGGCGCATTTGTGTAGCTTGTGGGAAGAATTGAGGCTGTGGAGGAAACTTTGTTCTTTAGTTTTTTCTTTTTCGTCTTTGCCGCAGGTTTGCTGGAGGGAGTGAAGTTTTTGAAGTGACGATCAATGGATTTGTGCCATTCATTTAAAGCTTTGGAATGAGACATTCTATCTGCTGAAGCTTGTGTGGTTCGAGATTGAGGTATAGTGGAGGAATTGGACAGAATGGAAGAAGACGAGGTAGACGACAAAACAACCCGGTTTTGGTAGTAGTGGATTAAAGCTAGCATAAGCAACAAATCGTGCAACATTAAGCCAACTGCTGATCTGGCCCTACTGTTTTCATTGGAAATGATGCCTGCAAATTGTTTATTTGTTTTTATTCAGTCAAACTCTGTGATCCGGCACCTTTCTTCGGTCCTAAAAGGGCCAAATTAGAGAAATTTGACAGTGGTCCCGTGTTTTTTTTTCTAAAAGTGCCACCAGTGAATTTTTTCAGCCTCTTCAAAAACAGGAAAGTTTTTGGGTGGATCTCAAGATTCTTAAGTGTAAAAAGGCTTTCGAAATGGGCTAATTTGTGAACATCTAACCGACTTTAATCCAAAGTACTATTTTACTTTTCTATAAAAATTCAATAAAAACCAAAAATCAACACTTTTGAGGGATTTTGGGTCTGGCTGATTTTAGATGATTTTGACTTGTGAGCACTGGTATAGAGTGTGAGTTTAGTGGTTATTTCTACACTTGATGGTTTTATACTACAGACCAGGATCTGAAGATGGTTGTCTGGTCTAACAAACAAAAAAGCTGAATAGATAGAAATATATATCATATAGGCACTATCCCGGAAGCCAGCCCATTCATTGTCTTGGTCCCCTACCCCCTCAAACGAACTTTTTTAAACAAAAACTATCGTCATCAATTTCCTCAACGTTTTGAACCAGCATCTTTTGAGTCATATTGCTATAAAAAGTTATGAAAAATAATTAATTAAAAAAAAAAAGAAGCATGGAGGGGACCAAAGCAAAAAATGAGCTGGATTCTAGGATAGGGCCAGTGTTTGCTAGAGTAAAACTTTTAGTTTCTACACGCAAACAAATTTGTGTGAGAACCAAAAAGAGAATCGAAGACAACCAATTGGAAAAGTGTTTCAAGTAAACCTAATTACTATCTATTTTATGGCTTTAATTAGATGGTTTTTCCGTGTGGTATGAACAGAGGAAGGACTAGCTGCAAGACCTAATCCACAAAACGCAATCATCAGTATAAATGAATGTTATGAATGAACAACTCATCCAAGTTATCATAAACATTATCCACCAGCCAATTTGTGAGAGGTCGGTCTGAATAGTGAGGTAAGGTGAGTAAGGTGGATCGGGTAAAGATCGCACTCATACTTAGCAATCTTGGCCAGCACTCTTCTCTCCATGTGGGGTTCGTTCAAATCCTAACTAGCTTAGTGTTCTCTTTCTCAGAGTGGCATACCATAATATGGCGATTCGAACATATTGTTGACGGATTTTCGACTTTTTTAAAAAAGGACGTCAGAATTTGGAAAAAGACGGCAAACTTCAGAAAAAAAGATGGCACTTTTCAGCCAAGACGGCATTTCACAATTTCGACCATGAATTGTTAGACGATTTTGTGGGTTTTCGCTAAGTCGAGTGTCGACTTCTTCGACCGGCACTGACCAAGATGTTTCATTAAATCGAGTTTTGTTAAATTAGCTCTACCCTGTTTCCGCCCAAATTGTTTCCGCCAAAAATCGTTATAGCCAACACGGTCATGTCTTAATTTTTTTGTGTTACATACATGTTCACCCAGAATTGTTCTGGCTTTCACTGTTACTTAGCTAATCAATTAAATCTATAGATTTTATCTGTTACTACCACAAAAAAATTAAAAATGTAACCGTGTTGGCTATAACGATTTTTTGGCGGAAACAATTTGGGCGGAAACAGGGTAGAGCCGTTAAATCGAGTGTAAATTTACTCTAATTTAGTTAAATGTAACCTAATCGATGTTTGAGTTTTGTTAAATCGAGTTTTAACTGTATGTCAAGAAATTGACTCAGAAAAAGATGTTTTTCTTAAAACTAAGTTTATGCTTTCTCTATATAAAGTAAGGTTTCTTCAAAAAAATATAGCGAAGATATTTTTTTAGATATAAAAAAGCATATTTGCAAGTGTTACTAATTTGAATTCGCTGCTTCACCTTGGCCCCTCAAGACGAAAAGTCAAATTTCAAAAATTTTATTCCGGACCCTAAAACATGTTTTTTCATGTTTTAGAAACTGAAACGTGTAAAAAAGTGGTTGAAACGTGATTTTGGGCGAACTGAAAATTCGGCGCCCCTAATGCCGAATCCGTTGCGTTTTTTTCCTTGGTCCCCCTGTTGTATTTTGTGAGGGACGTAGGCTTAGGCAAGGGTTGGCCAGCGCATATTAGGACGGACCTAAATGTAGCTCAGACTCATGTTTAGGTCCGTCCTAATATACGCTGGCCAAGCCTTACCTAAGCCTTAAAAATCACAAAAGAACAACAGGGGGGACTAAAGCAAAAAACGGCATTAGGACCGATTTAGCACTCTAGGCGAAAAAATAATTTGAGCCCTATCTTTTCTCAAGTTTTTCCCGGTCATCTTGAATCAATTAATAAATCATTAAAAACTAGATACCGCAAAGTTACATGCTATTATATAAATAAAAATATTGATTGAAAAAACACCTAAAAAATTAACTGGGGGAAATCATTCTTTTACTGGCTGAAATATCATGTAGCCGAACTTAAATAGTTTCAAAGGTTGGAAGTCCGCTTTACAAGATCTTAAAAATATATTAAAAATATAACCATTTCTGAGAAATCTTCATTGTTTCGACATTGCATTAGCAAGCCATTATGTTATATCAACAATACTCCCTGTAAAATATATGGATGGAAAATAAAAAATAGTTCTAAAATTTAGCCACATTTTATTTTATGTGCTTTTTTAAAACTTTGACTAGTTGTTGACTTTAAATTTGACCATAAATATTTGAAAAAATTTGAGTCTGTACAACTGGATGTACTCATCCGTTTTTCAGACTTTTAAAACCTAAAAAAGCTCGTGAAGTCTAAAATAGAGTATTTGGGAAAAAGTTAGTCGTTGTTTTGACAAGTAGGTGGGTCTACTTTTTGGTGGGAAAATCCACAAATCCATTAAACTGGATATATAATCCTCCAGCTAAAAGTATGGGATAAAAAATAGGCTGTTTTTTTAAAGCCGTGAAAATTGGGGGTTTAATCAGTGAAATGGCAGGGTTCTGCTATTCTTCCAGAATTCCCCTGAGAATTGAAACCAATTAAAGAAATTCAGTTAGCTCCGCGCTTTCAACCAAAAAATGCTGCAATTAATCACAACATTTTTTGCGCAAATTTGTTTATCACGACAAACTCTTTTTTAAGTGCCATTCAAGAATTTACAGCAGAAAGCAAAGTCTATTTGCTGCAAAATAATTTCACGCGCACTTGAAAAACATTATTGTTTTTTTTTAGGATTTTCAGCCGTTTTTGTTTGAAGCTATTAACCGAACAGCTAGAATTCTTCGAATATTAATACAAGCAAGTAGAAAAATGGGTGGAGGAATAAACAACTGAGCCACATGCAGTTTAAGGAACACCATGATAAATTATTAATCACATCAACGACACCAAATAGCAAAGACGAGTAACAAATATGGGCAAAATCATGTTGCAGTGAGATTAATCCTGAATAAGACTGGTTTTTCAGAATCGGTCATTAAAAAGGGTTTAAATCGGTTCTGAGAAGTATAAAAAATCACGTCGTAGTTTAAAAAAGAAAAGACCACAGTCGACGCTCGATTTAACGTTTCAGCACAAAACGAAATAAACGTCATATATTTTAAATATTATTGGCGCCAATGCAAATTATGTAATTTTTTAATGTTTTTATATTACATTGAGCATTATTGCAGTAATATTTTCAGTCTGTGTTTTTATTTGTAAAAATTGCCCTAGTGAATGGTCCTCAGTGCCTTCAGTGGTTTCCCCCCAGTAGAGTAAGGAGAGCGGAGTGATGCCCCTTCGGTAGTTTTAGCCCGGAGTAGTGCTTTAAGTTTTTACGCTTACGGCATGTGTGACACACACCTTGAGTCACATCAGCCACTTTCAGTGGTTTGCCCCCAGTATAAGAGAGTGGATATATTCCCGTAAGAGGCTTCCGGTTCCGAGGCAAGTATATGGAAGACTAAATGGTTCAATCAATCTTTCGCCCCTATACCTGACTAAATGGTTGGATAGGTCATTTTCACTGAACCTGGATAGACTAGATGGTTCGAAATGGGTCTGGTCATGTTCTGCTCAGAGACAGATTTACGAATGGCTGCTGAATGTCGTCTTTTGATTGCTGATGGCACCTTTAAAAATTACTCAATTTGAATTGGCGCCAATAATATTTAAAATATATGACGTTTCAGCACAAAACGAAATAAGTTTCGTTTTGTGCTGAAACGTCAATACCCCGATTTAACGACACCCTAAAAACTCCGTATCTGTCTCAGGCCGACAAATTTTTACATTGATTTGTGAATGCTATTCCAGTTCTGTTTTAACAGTCTGGTCTCAAATATTGTAAGGATTCCGATTTTGACGATAATTTTTCAAAAACTTAACATTTTTCTTTCTAAAAAAGCAAAAACTCGATTTAAGGACATCCTTTTATCGAAAATGTTGTCGTTAAATAGAAGTTTTGCTTTTTCAGAGAGAAAAATTTTAGAATTCTGAAAAACGATTGGCAGAATCGGGATCCTTGCAAAATTTAATAAAAATAGCAGAATTTTTTAAACATCGAGATAAAAAAGTATCGGATCCTATGCGGAAACGAACTTTTTAGAGTGTCGTTAAATCGTATGATGACTTTAGTTACACAAATATCAAGAAAAAAATAAACTAGGGGGATCAAGCAGAAAAGACAATCATCACTCCCCACCTCCTAAGGATGCTGCAAATCCTAATTCACATCAGCGTTACAAAAAAATTATCTATAAAAAAATAAAATAAATACTACTAAATACTCAATACTTTCTCTAAGATAAAAAACTTTAAATTCCAGTCTACAATACCCATTAAACATACGTTTCAAAAAAATTCGACCAATGGGCTTTTTTAATTAAACTAATGCCAGAAAAAGTAAAATTGGATAAAAGGTCTAACATCACTTCTATCTACTACTACTTCCTGCTCCTCAGACTACCTAATACTACAGCCTAATTGCAAGCTTAAGACCAATCCCACATCTCAAAAAGCAGGTTGGAAAAAACCAGCGCAAAAAAAGGAAAAAAAGAGGAACAAAGCAACAGAACACAAAATACAAATTTGCAATAATGCCACAAAAATTGTTAATTGAGTCATTTGAAGGAAGCTATTTCTTTCTTGCGACTACAAATAAATTAATTTTAAGAGCCGAAACATCCGTGCGCTTTGCTAATCTTTTTGGCCATCTCCACAAGAGTCACATTTGGGGTAGGGACAAGGGACAGAAAATGCAGTGCAAGAACCCAAAAAAATAGCGACAGCCCACTTGAACACCCACATGAGTGCCAATTTTAGGAGCAGCATACGGCTAGAACAAATAGTTTAGGGACACGGCATGTGAGATTGATGGCAGCAAATAGCTGATGTTAGCTAGCATGGCAACCTCTTGAGAAAGATCAAACAAAAAAGTCTAGACCTTACTTGAGCACACACAACTTTTTAAATATCATCTTTTGGCTGGAGCCGATCTGGGGTTGACCAATTGGTAATTACCCCCACAAATAAAAATATTTATTCTAGAGAAATACTTACGGGTGGGTATAAAAGTTCCCGCTTTTTTACTGTAAATCTCCCGTCTTTTTGTCTTAATTTTAAAATTAAATTTTCTACCCTCTTTGAACAGAACTTTTTTAGAATTTTCACACTATCACATAGCCCCGGACCTCAGCTTTCTAATGAGTTAAATATTTACATTGTAAAAAATTAAAAATTAAGAGATTTACGTATTTGAGTGGAGGAACCTGAACCAAAAACTTACTTTTTTCTAATATGTAAGCCTCTCAATTTTTCAAATTATATAACTGGTGACCATAAAGTTCGGAGCGGACTTTTGAACTAATTTTTAGCAATAAAATTTATTCCCCGAAAATATTCCAAACATAGGGTTTTGTAGGCCTTTCCTTCCTCTTTCGATTGGTATATTCACTTTTACTTTGTAAAGGAATTTTGTTTCAAATTTTGGACAAAGAATGAAGGGAAGGAAAAATAATTTATGCAGGGCATATCTTGTGTTGATTTTCGGCATGACCATGCTCTTTTCTGCTTGATTCGGTTTAAGAATTTATTTCCAAAAAAAAATCCAAATATATGATCGTGTAGCATTTTTATTCCTCTACCAAACGATATATAAAATTATTTTTTATTCATGAAAAAGACCTCCATTTGCCTCAATGCATTTTCGGAGTCGTTTCGGGAAGGCATCAATGGCGTTCTGGATCATTTCTTGAGGGACAGCATCCCACTCTCGGACCAAAGAAGCTTTCAATGCAGCAATAGAGTTGTGGGGCTGGGAGCAGGCCTTGGACTCGAGGTAAGGCCAGGCAAAGAAGTCCATGACATTGAGATCGGGAGAATTGGGAGGCCATTCGCCAGTTGGGCGAGTCCAGTGGGGGGTCAACTGTGATGGCGTCCGGAAAGTTGTCAGCAATCCATTGCTGAGTCTCACCCGCTCGATGTGATGGGGCCCCATCCTGTTGAAAGCACCATTCACCATCCAGGTTGTTCTCTGCCCATGGGAGAACCTCAGTTTCAAGGATCCGGCGGTATTCCTGCCCTGCATAAATTATTTTTCCTTCCCTTCATTCTTTGTCCAAAATTTGAAACAAAATTTCTTCACAAAGTAAAAGTGAATATACCAATCGAAAGAGGAAGGAAAGGCCTACAAAACCCTATGTTTGGAATATTTTTGGGGAATAAATTTTATTGCTAAAAATTAGTTCAAAAGTCCGCTCCGAACTTTATGGTCACCAGTTAGTTAAGTGCAACTGAGTAGAAAGCTGAAATCCGGGGCTACACAGTGATATAAATGTTTTTAAAAAATTATGTTGAAATAAGGGTGAAAATTCAATTTTAAAAATTAAAAATTGGCGGATTTAAGACAAAAAGGTGGAAAATTTATGAAAACAGGCAGAATGTATCAATTTCATCCAATACTTATTATGTTCCCAAGACAAAAATATTCAATTTTTTGTTGACACTGACAAAAACTTAGGAAAAAGCAGGTTGGAAAAAACCAGCGCAAAAAAAGAGGAAAAAAAGAGGAACAAAGCAACAGAACACAAAATACAAATTTGCAATAATGCCACAAAAATTGTTAATTGAGTCATTTGAAGGAAGCTATTTCTTTCTTGCGATCCATGCAAAATCCAAAACCAGATTCCGGTCCCAACACCACAAATCCGGTCCGGAATCCCTCCTTTACCCTAAAGCATCAGCACCAGAGCTGGGACCGATTTAAAAAAAAATCACAACGAGAAATCAGAAGGCAAAAAAGTCAGAAAACCAGAAACCAGAAATCAGAAATTGGTCCCAGCCCTGATCAGCACTAAGTGTGGCTGCGGCTACATTTTACGCCACACGTAGCAGCTACGTATTGTAGCTGAGGCTTAAGAATTACAAAAATTTGGAAATTTTTCCTTCTATTTTTTGTTGTTTTATGGATTGAATTTTTTGAAGGACAAAATATCACTTTTAGTTATTTTTGTGAGCCGTATGATAGATTGTGTTTGTTTTCATGTCGATAAAGCGTGTTTTTAATTTATAATAGTGAACAATTTTTATGCTTAGGCGTTCAGGCTTCCTTGAGTATTTCTCCGGTCATCGGGTAACCACCCGGAGAAATACTCCAAAAGTATTAGCTGGCCGACTCAACGACAAAATATGAAGTATCTAATTTGCATAGTAGATTTACTATAGATAGCTGCGAACGTTTTTCTGAACAGAAAAAATCTATGTTTTGAGTCGGAGAAACCAGAAAAAACAAATTAGACTAAAACTTTTCGGCCAATGCAAATTGTTGACCTTGTGCTAAGAAACTTTTTTCATCTGTTCAAAAAAATGCTTGTGGCTAACTATAGTAAATCAACTACTATGCTTACCAAGATGGGCAAAAAAGAACATACAGTTTATTAATGCATAGAAAAAAAGCAAATTAAATATCGAATAAAGGAAAATCAGGAATTAGATGTTTTGGTAACTTTTTCACTTTTGTGAACAATGATTAATTTTGGCTATATGACAACTGCATTCGGGTGATTGGAACCGAAATCAGTTTTTAGGAATCCCTTCGGTCCGGGTACCTGACAATTCTGGGAAACTGACAGCCCTAGCACCTAGCAAGCATTTTTTTAAAATAAAAATCACCTTTTCGAGCATAAAAATATTAAGATACATTATTTTTATAATTTCAAGAAAATGAAAAAATGTAAAAAAAACTAAATTCAACGCAATTTTCAAAAAAATGATTTGTAGTCTAAGGGGTATACTGAAAGAGCACCGAAATTTTCTTTGTGCTTTTTGCTCTCTCTTAAGCATAAAAGGCCCACCTAAAAGGAGAACAATTACACTAGGTGGACTACTACTCAAGAGTTTTTTAAGCAGGAAAAAGACTCCATGGAAATTGTTGGTATCCCTTCAAGCCAGACAAAGAACCCCCACTTTGGTTATGGCATCACTGAGCAAAAAAGAAAAAGGCTTTATTTTTATGCTTTTTAGGAGAGACATTTCCAGGACAACAGTGTATAACACAAAAATTGGATTATGTGGTTTTTGCTAGGACTAGCTATTAGCTATTACTGCTACTTTTGTTTTCTTTGTTCGATCAAAAAGAATGGAAAACAAAAAAGTTTTTGTTTGGCCAACAATCAGCAATGTACATTTTTGCGTAGGAAATTTTAGTGGTTTTGTAAAGCAATAGGTACCAATGTTTTGTCTTGGTCCCCCGTTGTCGTTTTATTTGAACGCAAGTTAGGCCAGCGTGTTTAGGTTAAACTCATATTTTTGAAATTCAGTAAATACTTGTGAGTTTGTTCTAGAGCACACTGGCCTACCATGATGCTCACTGTGCCATATGTGAAACAAATTTTAAAATGCCATTTTTCCTTGACAAATGATTCATTTCTCAGAATTTTTTTACGAAGTTGTATAAAAAGATGAAATTTGTTAGTTACAGAAAAAACCAACATATTATGTAAAATTTCAAAAATTCTATCGGGTCCAAAAAGGCCAAAATTTACGTTTTAAAAAAAATATTTTTTCTCGATGTTCTGCCGAAAAAATTATGAATTTTTTTTCTAGCATCAGAATTGCTCAGTCCTGTACTATTCAACAAAAAAACCGGACATCGATATCTATGGTGGTCACTGAGAAAAGTCTGGGACAAGTTCGTTCCCGCCTAGGGTCTGACACTTTTTCACCTCTATTGGACAGTGCGCCAGAAGGTGTTTATGGTGTTTGTATGGAATAATTGCATAATTTTGGAAAACGACTGGTAATATCAGAATCTTTACAATTTTTAGGACCAGACAGACTATGGTTGCACGGGTGCCGGCACCGGTGTATGGCATTTGCCGTTTGGAAAAAAATCCTTGGGCCATTGGAATCCTTGGGCGCCATTTTAAAATAAAATAACCAGTGTCTAGCCGATTTCCCGCTTATTTTTAAAAAGCTTGGCGACAGTATCTCTATTTTGACTATTTTTTATTGTCTTCGAGTAGCCAAGTCCCGAAAACTGCAGGGATTCCAATTTTACCAGTCGTTTTTTCAAAATTATTTAATTTTTTCACTAAGACTCACGAATCTTGATAAACAAACACCCTATTTTCCAAAATATCGCGGGTCTGAATAAAAAAATTACAGGATTTTTGAAAAACGACTCGCGAAATCGGAATCCTTGCGATTTTCGAATCTAGATTCTAGAACGGACATAGACTACTGGCGAAAATTTAAAAAAAAATAGAGGTAAAAAAGTGTCGGACCATAGGTTTGAACGAACTTGTTTCATATATGAGACGACTGAATGGCGCACTGTCCCATATATGGGACACCCACGACTTTTAAATTTGTTTTTGACAAGATTTAACTAGGTTGAAAATAAAAACTGTATTTTTAGACATGCTTTCCGCAGATGCCAGTCACTCCAAAGTGTCACATCCTCTACCAACACGTCAGTGACTTCATGGATAAGCATCATTTCTGGGGGCTTCTGTCCGAGCAGTCCATAGAAGCATTGCATTGCAAAGCAAGTGGGGATGAAAGGAGGCTTTCTTGCTTGCGTGAAAGAAAGAAGACACTTAAAAAATCCTCGAAGACTCGTTTTTACGCAATATTTTGTTTGATGGTTAGATTTTGATGAAATTATGCAAGTTGTAGTGAAATAAATATGATTGGAAGATTGTTAGCTCAGTAGCACTTTAAAAGTTAACCGAAAAATAAAGAAAACAGTAAAAAAATTGAATTTCGTTAAAAACCGTAATTCATGCTGAAAAAGAATACTTTTTCATCAAAATCTGCATACCTGGTCCATATTCACTAAGAATTTTGGAAAATGTAAGTAAATGTTTTTCAAAAAGCTTAGCGTTTTGTTTGTTTTTAACTGCTCAGGAATGCAGTTTTTGAGGGACCGTGAAATACTTTCACGTCAAACTTTTGTGTTTTTGGACTGTTGACTAAAATTTAAAAAACTAATTGCCCGATCGTGTTCAGCGTGAAATTTTTAGTCAGAATCGACAGAAGTTTAGTCAGAATCGATCGGCCCCCTAGAGGGTGATTGAAAAATAAGCCGCCCGGGCGGTCTATTGAAGGAAATACGGTAACCAAAAAAACAAAATTTATCATCATCAATTAGGGGCGTAGCTGGCAAATTTCCAGTGTCATTTTTACTTTTGTTTGCTTTTCTTTGCCAAACTGCTAAAAAAGGAAGCAAAAGAGTTTGAGGATGACTAATGTTGCTAAATTTTAACGATTTTGCTGTCTTAAGCGTCTCTGAACTTTAAAATAAGGTAATTGCAAAAACTTTTATTTTTCAAAATTGATAAAAACTATGGTTGCCCAGTTGTCCGGCCAATCGAAAATCGATCATATGCATCGGTGCTTCATATGTTTTAAAAAGATTTTTTTAATAAAAAAATATGATGTATTTTTTCTTAAAAGGCTAGAGATGCGAGCACAATGAATCCGACATGAATCCGAGCAAAGCTCCTAATCTAAAATGCATTAAAAAATCTTTTGTCCGGCTACAGCATAAGAAATGTGATAAATGACCGAAAATGACCTCGAAATACCTTAAAAATATTCCTGCCTTTGAAAGGTGTAAGACAAAAATTTCTGTGAAAATTTAAAATTTTTAGTTCGGAAGTTGTTTTAAAATGTTAATCTTATAGTGTTAACTTAAGAAGTAATTTGGGTCATTGCTTTAAAAAAAGTTTTCAACTTAGATTTTTCTATAAATTTTAACCATATTGAAATTTAACCAAAAGATTTTTTTTAAATTTGGAAAATTACTCTATTTGTTGTCTTTCCTTTTGCGGAACATCTTTTCACTCCAATCAAAATCTTATTTATCATACCTCCGTTTTATTCCACAACACAAAAACATTACTAAAACAAAAGAAAATCAATTTATATATGAGAACGCCTTAAGAACATTTCAAAAAATTCATAATTAAAAAAACATCTTAGAAAATAAAAAATGTTTACAAAAAAGAAAGAAGATGTTTCCTTGCAAAATTCTGTGTATGCTACTAACCTAATTTTTATTAACAATTTTGGTTTCAAAAAGAATTTAAAAGAAGTCGTTGGGAATTGAGTGTGTCCCGGAATTTAAAAGAAACAAGAATACCCGTTTATTGAGTGAAAAGGAAGTAAAGCAAGTGAAACAAACTAACAATTACACAACGCAAGAGGAACATCTGAACAATTTTTAAGCTAGTCTTCCTCCTCCAGTAGTTTTTGAAAATGGGTGATGTGCTCTTTAATATCTTCATTATCCACCGCTGCCAGGCACCTGAAAATGATGCTTGTAGCAACACAATAAAAAATTAATTGGGTGATTTGGAAGCTTACAAATAGTCGAGATCATTCTTAATCTTAGTTTCAGCTGCCGTTGTTCCACCAACCAAATGTTTGACCATCACTTTGTTGTCTTTGACCTGAATGTTTTTTTTAATAATTTTTAGTTGAGAAAAAAATATGTTGCCATTGTAAATTTTTCATTACTTCAAACAAATTAGTTGTGCTGGCGGTTTGTACTAATGCGAGCGTTTTGTTCAGAATTTCACGATGAGCAAGATAGGAGAAAAAAGTGCTCTTACCATGGAACCTTCAGGGGTTGAATGTATAAAATGGGACAGTTTTGGTCGTTTTAGTTATTTGATTGTATTTTTTCATACGAGAGTAATTTTGCGCATCTGAAACACCTATTAGAATTTAACGAGCTTTCAAATAAATACAGAGTTACTCGGGTTAGTAGCCGTATAACATGCAAAAGATTGGCATTTTTCAAAAAAAATTATGAAATACAAGAGATCTTTCTCCTATCTTGCTCAGCGTTAAATTCTGATCAAACGCTCGCATTAGTATAAACCGCCCTTTAAGTGTTAATCAGAATACTATTTTTTTAATAAGACATTACGGTGTACGACACAAAGAGCAGGGTTTTTTTTCTCGTGGGTTTTTATGGGGCAATACTTTTTTCTGTCACAGATAATTTTTTTTTGTACCAGATTCACTTTTTTCTGTCACAGATTTCCTCATTTCTGTCACAGATTTTTCTCGCATGGGTTATTGCTGTGATTCTCGGGCTATATCATCTATTTATGCTTGGTTTATGTGATTTTCAGGTGGACTAGCAAAAATGCAAGGACTGGAATTCGTAATTGAGGAATATGAATCGCCGAAGAGCGGAAAAGCCACGAAATTCAAGCAGCTGGATGTCTACGAAAGCGAGGATCTTTTCAATGCTTGGAGCAGCTCAGGGTTGGCTAATTGGAAACTGTAAGTATACGTAAGCATCATTAATAAGCTACTATATTTTTTCAGTCATCAGACTGCGTCCAAAAGAGCTCAAGAAAGTGCGCATGAAGATTGAAGGGGACGTATGTTTCTTGCAGCAGGCGGCGTCAGAAGCAGAATTCTCGCAAGGTTTAGTTACCAACATATTCTTAGCTAAAAAAATGTTTGGCTCAAGGATGGTGCCGCAGATACAGCAGAAATCCTCAAGCTCTGGCTGTGTGTCGCTATTTCGAAGGGCAATGGATGAATGGTGCTCTCTCAACGTGGTATGAAGGCTACTCACAATTTATCTCAACTAACAATGGCCTGGAGTCAAGGAACGCTGTGCTAAAGAAACTTACAATGCGGAAGAAATTGGGCCTTGATGCGTTCACTGAATGGGCTGAGAGAACGTTGAATCTTTGGAGCGCTAAACCCGAGGAGCAGGTAGCTGAAATTTTAAATGCACGAATCATTATTTTATGTATTAGGTAGCTGCAGCGATTCCAGTGGTTGGACCAGGGTTGTATCGCGATGCTTTTATCCTGCAAAGAAACAGCGGAAAACAATCGTCTGAAGAAGTTAATCAATTCTGATGTTCACCTATTGCTGCGAAGTGAAACCACTGATGCTGATGTGCTACAAATGTGCCATGAACTGCGTGAGTTATCATTTGAAAACTGGAAACGATTCGATTCGAACAAGCTTCTACATCATTGCGCCTTCATCAATCTGGATGGGCTACTATCAGTGCAGCTGTCGGGATGGAAGAAAGAAGCGGATGTGCAAGCATGCAGTCATGCTGATGTGTCAAAAGGGAATCTTGTCACAGAAAATAGGCCGATTTTAGCCCAATCGATTGTAATTACGGTGGTGTATAACCGAGGCTCAACTTTAGTTGACCTAAAGACCATAAATAGATGCTAAAGCACAAAAATTACATGATCTAGGAAGGATCTAAGATACTGAGGTTGGATGTGGACTACTAAGGTTGAATCTGGTCCACTGAGGTTAGATATGGGCCATAATGAATTTAGAATTCTATGAGAATTAAAAATATACACAAAGCAAGCATAAATAGATGATAAAGCCCGAGAATCACAGCAATAACCCATGCGAGAAAAATCTGTGACAGAAATGAGGAAATCTGTGACAGAAAAAAAGTGAATCTGGTACAAAAAAAGTGAATCTGTGACAGAAAAGAGCGAATCTGTGACAAATCTTTAAAAAAAATGTGAATCTGGTACAAAAAAAAGTGAATCTGTGACAAAAAAAAGTTTTGCCCGTTTTTATGACGATTTTAAATTTTTTTGTCTAATTTTTTAAAATAGTATAATGGCATCAATATAAAATTTGCGTAGTGCATGAGTATGCTATTTAATTTTCTGGTTTCCTTTAGCTTGTGATACACTTAAAAATGAATAAAAAAAAAGTTGGTTCAAAATGCATGCTTAAACTGTTTTACCTCGTCAAATTAATTTCTACCCCATAAAATTTAATCGTTTACTCGGTTAACTTAAAAAAATTTCTTTTCTTAACTATTTTCAGATATTTTTTTTTTGCACGCTGGTACAAAGAATATATTTTAAAAGAGGTGAGGAAAAAACAAGTTCCGAAAATTTGACAAGATAAATAATTGAATGTGGCAAGGTAAAAATTAATTTGACGAGTAAAATAATTTGAACCTATTATTTTTAGCAACACATAGTTGAAAATATATATACGATATATGTGAGTTTGAGAAAAATACATAAAAAATTTTGCGATATTTACGGAAACGACATTTGCGGAAATGACTTTTGCTGAGTGACATTTGCGGAATCAAAGTTTTTGTAAATTTAAAAAATAAAAATCATTAGGAAAGTATTTTGAAAAAAGGCGGACAGACGATTACATAAAAGAGGCCAGAATATTAAAGGGCATGCGCACGTGCGACACGTAGAAAAGGCGAGGATCAGCAAATCTTTTCTTTCTCGAAATGTTTTACATGCTTTCTCATCTAAATTTTTTAAGTTTTTCTGTCTAACTTATAAAAGTAGTGTAAGGTCATCAATATTAGATTTGATCCACAACGAGTGAAAAATTGAGCGATTCAAAAAAATTTACTGATACTCGCCTTAACTTTTCAAAACGCACTTTCATGCCTTTTTAAAAGTGGGTGATGAGTGCCGAGCCCCACACAAGCTTATCGCACCTTAAAAATGATTATCACTCATCATCACTCACCAAATGAATCTTAGACATAGGAATTACTTCCGAGAGTTTGTTAAAACTTTCATCCTCGTTATGTTCAGTGGTTATAATATCCTCAATTCCCTCTGCATTTTTCTCTTGTTCTAACTGTACTGGATCTAGAAAGCAAAGAATTTCTTATTCTAGTTATAACTTACAAAATATCACACATACCTATATCATGTAAAATGTCTATTCCAAGTAGTTGCACCACAAGTTTTTGTTCAGCTTCCCAGCCCTCTAATTTTTGACCATTATCTAACTGTGCCGGCATCTCTAATTTGGCTTCATCGCCCACACAAGACTGTATTAAATGCTCGCACATCTCATTCCCATCATATGTTTCAAAGTCGCATTTTGTGCACCGCATGATTTGCTTCTTCTCGTCAGACAATTGGTGTTGCAAAGGTTTTCCTAACGGCCATCTTCTCTTGTTTTCTGACCAGCAGTAACTTAGAGCAGCGTGCATTTCCATGGCGTAGGGACAGCAAGTCTCGTAAGAACACTTTTTGGACCGACATTTTCTAAAATAAATAATTTATTAAGTTAATATACTAAAAATGTCTACTTCAGCTCTTTGAAATGTTGCTGCTGTTTGTTGTTTTCAAGAATCACATGGTTGCACTCCTTGCACTTTTGTATAAGATCCATTGATGAAGAAGTTATCGCCTTGCTCTGAGGTCTAAAACATTTGGGTAATTTCAAATATTTCAGATTTTTTTCGAAAGAAAAATTTTCCCAACTTTTCCAAAAATCTCGCTAAGACAATAAACCATGAAAGATTACGCGACAAACCGCATGGCAAAAATAGTGAAGATCTCGGGGTTTTTTTGCTCGGGTGCAATTAGCAGTTAGTTTTTAATGTAAAAGACACGTAAAAAGAAAAAAATCCAACCCGTAAAATTTTTTTGTCTTTGCAAAAAGTCTTTGCAAAGGGCATAAATCTTAAAAAAATAGGTCCTATTCAATGAAGGGGGAAAGGTTTTGCCTTGGTCCGCCCTGTTTTTTTTGATTTTCTAAACTTAAGCAGTGGCTGGCCAGCGTATTTTAGGATGGATTCGAACATCTTTCTCATACTACAAAAAAGATTCGAGTCTATCTTAACATGCCTCGGCTAATCCTCAAAAGGGTTCTATTCGGGGAAAAAGCCCTATTAATCGAAAAGGCCATATTTCACAATGGGGGAGTTTTTTTCTTTGATCCGTCAGCTGAAACATTTTTCTCAAACTTCTTTGTAGTTCGAGAAACATATTGGAGTCCATCCTAACGGAATGGCGAGATCTGCGGATAAAAATTGGCGAATACAACTATTGCCGACTCATTTTTGCGGATACAACTTTTGCGGACCTACATTTGCGGCAAGACTTTTGCGGAACGACATTTGTATACCGGGGATTTGCAGAACGACTGTAGCAGAACTGTAGCAGACTTTTGCGCCGCAACATTCCCGGTGCGACACTTGCGGAAACGACATTCGCGGAAATAACTTTTGCTGAGCGACATTTGCGGAATCACCTAAAAATTCATTAAAAAACACCTAGAAAACCAAAAAGTCTTTAAAAATACCATTTTCACTAGTGCTTTTCAATTATAACAACAAAAGAAGATAAATAAGTAATTCTATAATAGGTTGGCTTTCATGTCGTTTCCGCAAATGTCCTTCCGCAAATGTCGGTCTGTAAATGTCCTCAAAAGTCGTTCAACATCGTTCAAGTCATTCTGCAAATGTGCATCCGCAAATGTAGGTCCGCAAAAAAATCTTTATGCAAATGTTACGTCCGCAAATGTTTATCCACAGATCTCGTCATGCTGTCCTAACATACGCTGGTCAACCCTTGATTAAGCTTAAGACTAAAAGACCCCCCTCCCCATGAAAGACCCCCTATGAAAAATAATGGGAAGGACCAAGGCAAAAAAACCCTGCTTCATTGGGAAGGGCCAAATGTCGGATACAAAGATAATAAAAAAATACCTCTGTAAGTTTATAATATCTAAAACAAAACAACTTTTTGCTTAAAAATGTTAGACTTAACAAAATTTACTTTTTCTTGTGCACTTCCACTTGGGGTCAAGTTCTTTGTGCTGCTTAGAATGATTTTCCATGCGAGTATTGAGCGAAGTCACACCTAAAATTTTTTATTTTTCAAATTGCTTTGTTTTAACAGTTCAGTGATGACTTACCACACTTTTGGAATCTAGTAACACACCGGTTGCAGCCATATTGCGAATCTTGAATCCAGCTAGTTGAATACATACAACCAATCACCCTACAATAAAATTACCCAAATCATGGTCCATCACGTGCTGCACGTAGGACTTCATGGTGACAGTCTGTCGTTGGCGTTCAGTTATAGGCACATTGAAATTGCTCAAACAAAATGGACATATTAGCATGCCTGTGACAAAACAAGTGATTAAGTAGGGCAACTTAAAAGCTTTAGCGTAATCCTACTTGTTCCGCAGTGGCTTTCAAGAAAATGTCGAAATAGTGCTTCTCTAGATGACGTCCTTGAAAAACAAAATTTTTTTGTTAATATCTTATTCTAGTCTAATCTACCTGTAGCGACACTTTTTACAATGATAGGGCAAATCTGAAAATTTGTTTTGGAAGCAGACTTTATCAATTAACTAGAATTCCGCACCTAAGTCTCCGTGTCGCTCTAGAAACAATAATATTTATATAATTATTATATATAACAAAATTCTAGAAAATAAAAGTATGAAAGAGGTCAGAAAAAATAATTTGGATCATACTTTTATCTTTTTGTGCTACATTTTGTAAAGACACTGTAAAAAATGATAGGAGGAGTTTTTAGAGAGGGGTGGGGGAATTTTTAGAGAATATACGGTAACTTCCAGAAGTTAGGTCGGAAAGTGTCAGCTATTTTCTTCTGGTTTGTTAAGGAAGGCCAAAATTACATTGCTTGGCAATTTTTACGAATTGGAATAATATTTGAAGCCTTTTTCTGTTTGTCCATAGCTTTTTCGCGATTTAATTTTGAAAAATTATGTAAACACAGATCGACTCAGAATTGCAGAGCACTTTTATGGTATACATGCCACTAAAAAATTTTCGCTTCAAACACCTATGATTTGTTTTCTGGTTTATAAATGGCCTCTGGATGCGAAAGGCCTAAAGCGACCAAGCAAAAATCGGATTTTTGACATTCTTATGCCAAAAAATTGCTTTTAAAATTCGATCTGATCTGGGTTTACACAATTTCAAAAAGTTCGGTCCCGAAAAATTACGAAAAAGAAAGACGTTAAAATACTTGTTTAACCCTGTGTATATAAAGAGGTGTGTTATTGAAAGAGTCCATATTGTTCTATTTCAAAAAGCAAACCTAGATGGGTAGGCATATTAGCATAATGAAGGACGGATTCACAAATATTGCAGCTAAAAATTGGATTAGTAAATTAACACGTCCTGTACCGGTTGTAACTTTGGTTTATTTAGATGCAGTTTTCCACGCTGACCATTCTTCAAAATTATGTGCACGGGTGTATGAACGGGTCTTGGACGGGGTTTGTTTAATTGGGTTAAAAAAACAATTATTATCTTAATTTAGATAATGCTAGCAAAAGAAGAATCGTCAAAGTCTTGACTATCTTTTGGTATATAGTTTGCACAAATATTGTGTTCGAATATTGATTCTAAGTCTAATAAAAAAAACAGAAACGTGCATCTTTGACTAAGCCTCCAGCATGCTTCTTCAATCGTCTACAAGAGAGAGAAAACACAGTCTCACCTGTAATCTAAAAGTTGTACCTGATGTGGTTTTCCGCGTTCTATCACGTGATATTTTTATTTTTGAAAATGCCTTATAAAATATTGAGAAAATTACGAAACCAAGCCACAACCACCTAGTTTTTCGTCCAAAAGCCCCTGGTTTTTTGTAGGGTTTTGGGGTCAAACTGTTTTGGCTTGAATTTTCTTATATTTGCTTGTTGTCTTGTGAGTCTTTGCACTAGTTCTGTTGCTTGTTTTCTGCTGATTATTTTGATGTATTCTGGACTAAAAACGTTTTAGGAATTCGGTCAGAAAAAAGCCAAACCTGGTATCCTTCAAATTTTAATGCTAGGATAACAGCTGGTTTACCTTTTATCCTGTAATTTCTATGTAATTTTTGTTAAATTTTTGTTCTATCTTTTAGTTTTTAAATTTTCCTGCAAATACTGACCAAGCAATGAGCTGATGTATTAAACTATGACATATTTCGAGCAGTTTTGAATGAAAATTCGACAGGTGAGAAAATTGTGGTTTTGTGAGTTGGACGCTGGTTGTCCAGCTTTTTTCAAACAGCTTGGAGCTCACATACACTCATTCGAAAGAACAGATCACAGCGATCATTGTGACATACTACAATCGTAGATGTGGTTTGGAGATAATTAGTTTCTGACTCTCGAGAGATTATTCAGTTTTCTTGAAATAGTTGTTTATGTCGAACCGGTCATTGGGTCACTTGACCCGTTCAAGCACCCGTACACATAATTTTGAAAAATTATCAGCGTGAAAAACTGCATCTGAATAAACCAAGGTTACAACAGGTACAGGACGTGTTAAATCATACATGATATCTTAAGATATTTCGAGGTCCTAACTTTGTAAATCTGTTTTTTACAAATCGACTCATACTTAGATATATACTGTCCAAAAGACGATTTTTACTTGGTGACTCTGTTCTTCGTATCTTAGTCTATAGATGACTTTTGGATAAATAAAGCTCAAACTACAGGAAGATCAAGCAAAAATCATATTTTTACATCATATACCGACCAATTTGCTTATAAATTTCCAAAATAAGGACTAAGAGAGAATTAAGACCAAAATAAAGTCCCTAAATTGGCGTGGCGACATTTGCGTCTGAAGGTCTGCGGAACAACATTTGTGACTGGTCAATTTGGATTGTTATTCGCAAACGTGACTTGAGCGGATGTGACATTTTCAGACATAACATTGGCGGGTGCGATCTCAAAAAAGGCTTTCATTTGAAACATTGATCGACCAAAGCAGGTACGCATTTTTCGGGCCGCAAATAGCAATTCACAATTGTCAGGCCGCGAATTTCGCGTCCGCACAATCGCAGACACAAATGTCGCCACGCCTCTAAAATCTGTGGGACATCCTGTGCTAATAAAAAATATAAATTATTTCTTGTTATACTTGTTATAAAAACTAACATGGCAAGATCTTGAGAAGACATCAGTTTATCATATTTATGGACACGGTGATAATGCAAGTGCATTCTGTGAGGGCTTGGTTGCATCTTAAGTAAGACCTCTTAAACTTGTCCCAAATGCAAATTCCCAAAATAAACGAACCACCAAACATTCAGGGCAAGTTCGTAGTCTGAAAATTAACGGATTGGAAATGTATTCTTTGCAATATCAGCTGCATACCTAGCAACATCATCTTTTATTTGTTCAGTCGGTGTGTTTAATGAACCGGACGTTAATTGCAAGTTGGTTATGTCTGCTTCTTCTCTAAATATGTAAATAAAATGAACTTTTAGCAAAACACTACAATTTACTTACCCAACATTTGGTTTCTGTTTGTTTACATGGGCCCACAAATGGTACCTACAACAAAAAAATACTATTTTAAGCCGTTTCAGTATTTTAAGTCGTCAAGAAAGTATTGAGAAAAATTTTCAAACGCCTGTTTTTCGGCATCTGCTCATCATTTTCACATAATATATTTTTTCATTCTGATGCTTTCTTTATTTTCTTCCGAATGGTATACAGTAAACCCCAGATTTAACGCCACCCCTTGGGACTGGCCCCCAGGTCATATCGAGGGTTCATTTGACCTTTTTTCGAAGTTTTGAAATTTTCGGAGAGCTCGATAACCCTAGTTATAAAGATACAAATAATTGTTAACTTCTTATAATTGCCTCACAAATTGGAGCCAAATGCTGGCTATTCTAAACTAACATACAGGGTGGCCCAACATAAACACATGAATTCATTTTCGCCATAATTTTTTTAATTTGCGGTACTTTGAAGAGATCTTTTTTTATTTGAAAGCTGAATAGATGAGAAATAGAATGACACCAAACATGAAAAGAAGTCTTTATTTGGACACGCCCAAAATTTTAACGGACAAAAATGACGATGATTTGACTCATATTCCTGTTCTGTACTTTTCCCATTCACTTCTAGGCATTATTTGAGACGAGTTTCGTAGGCTCCGATAGCTCTAATGACCATCTGTTCCGAGAGGGTTGCAAAGGCACATTCAATTCAATCAAACCTTGATATTTGGCCTCTTTTTTCTTTCGACACTTCCTTGAACTTTGAATATGTTGTACCAGTCGAGAATCGTGTTGCGATCCGGCACTTTAGCACGAAGCCCGAGTTCTCTTCGATAACGAATGCTAAATGCTGACACGCTTTTACCCTCTTCGAAACCATTCGACACAATTTGCCTTCTCTTGAGCATTGTAGACCATGGCTAAAAGATAAAAAATTAGCTTTTCTTTCATACATGCTTTTAACAGTGATAACAAACACGAAAATTAATAAGTTTGGTGTCATTCGATTCTCATCTATTCGGCTTTCAAACAAAAAAAAAAGATCTCGTCAAAGTAGTACAAATTTAAAAAGTTATGGTGAAAATGAATTCATGCCTGTAGATAATTTTTATAGACAATTTCATACCAAGCGTCAGAATCAAAAACATATAAAGCAGAAACGATAATTAGATGCTATAAAACAGGCGTTTAAAAATTTGCTTCAATACTTTCTTAACGATCAAAAAAATTCAAATCAGCATACATAAAAGTGACGTTGTTGCGAAGTCGTTTGCGACATCCGTTGTATGTACACTTAATATTTTATTTTAATTTCGTATTCTTAGGAAAGCTTTGTAACTAAATCCCACCTTAAACTGGCCAGGAAAATCGTCATCATTAAAAGACTGATGAGCGTTGCCGTGACTTTCGATGTAAGTATCGCAAAGCTGCCTGATTTTGACAGAGAAAGCAGCATTACCGCTTGCTCTCTGCCGGTTGAAACCATTTGGTTGTTGGTTATTAAACCGAGCTTTTTTAGCAGGAGGAACTTGTAATCCATTATTCGATGGCTAAAACAACTACTGAACTTTTGAAATTTTTTAAAGCAAAGTTTAATATACTGCGTGGAGACGATTTTGCATGTTGTTTGGAGTTCCATTGCCATTGGAAAAGTGGCCGTTCATCTAAAAATAATGTCTAAAGGGTATATTTACAGTTTTAGATAGTTATTTGGTGGGGGAGTGGTGCGTGGGTCCCCTAAGTGGTCTTTAGAAGACTAGTTACGAGCCATAGTAGTAGCAGAAAGACTGCTGTCAACAAAAAAAAATAAAATTTTTTGTGCACGTAGCCCTTTGCCCGGTCGATTTCCATTTTCGGGACCCTTACCCGCAGAAATCTTTAGAATTGTGGGTTTTCCGATAATAAACTAAACAGCACTCACAAGAGAGGGACCCTTGACTGTGACCTGGGGATTTTTTGATGAATTTTTTTATGAGCGTATTTTTGTAGAGCGTGCCCAAATTGCATGTGAATTTGGCTCCCCACATCTGAAAGCCAACAAAAACTTTAGGAATGATCCATGGTCCATGGGCCAGGTATGAAAAACCATGATATGGGTATCGAGGTGTTTTTAGAACTTTGAGTGACCCTTGTACCGCTTTTTGTGGACCTTCAGAACTGGGGAGCAAGATTTTTCAGGAACTTGAGCACGCTCTACAAGAATACGCAAAAATTTTTTTTTGATAGAAGTTGCCCCAGGTCACATTCAGGAACCCTCCCTTGTCAGAAAGAAAAGAATACAATAAATGATAAAGCGTGACGAAAAACAGAAAGCTGTTAAAAGACTCAATCACGATGATTCGAATTTCTTCTGACCTAAGTTTGAACTTTGTTTGAACATTTTCGCGCGGTTTTACTATGGTAACTATGATCTGAACGGCAAAAACATTAAAAGACAACCCGAAAAATGTTAGAAAACACACGGTAAAACATGCAGACAGCATAAATAAATAAAAATCGATGTGCATAACGTATACAATAAAATAAATGAAAAATGTACGCGTAATTTCCGGACACCCTCTATATCCGAGCTGTAGTAGTCTTTTAAATGCACATTAACACTTAAATGGCCGACCATTACGACAACTCAAATTTTTGTATTTTTCAAAGAAAATTTTGAAATGTTTTTCACTATAATTACTACTCACCACCTATGACAAATAACCATAAAATATCAAGCTGACTTTGTATCTAATTTGAAAAAATCCACTTTTTCCATGATGGGGTATCGTGGTCTTTTGACACCCATGATACCCCTATCGACCATATCTTGAAAAAAAGTTCTCGCGTAATTTTATCGAAAAACATTTAAAAGTTTCTTTGAAAAATACAAAAATTTGGGTTGTCGTAAATGGTCGGCCATTTAAGTGTTAAGTAGTCCTTTAAAGACTAGGTTGTATAGATTGTATATAGTAGTAGTAGGAAGACTAGCAGCCAGGGCAAAACCATTTCCACCGTCCGTCCTAACATACTCTGGCCGACCCTTGCCTAACCTAATCCTAAAGCCAACAATACTTAAGCCTAAAAAATCACAAAAAAACAACAGGTGGACCAAGGTAATAAAAACTCCTGATTTGGGGATAGGGCAGGGCTCGGAAAATCAAAATTTCAGTAGAACAGTAAAAAGGTTACCATTTGACGACCCCCATTTCCATTTGATAGGTGTAATGCAGCATTTAGATTTCCAAACTGTTGCGATCTAAAACAAGACAGCTAAGCAAATAAGACAAGATTTTTAAATCATAATCTTCCAAAAAAGATACCCATTGTTCACAAATCCCTGTCGCTGTGAAGTACCGGGGAAAACGGTTGCTATCTAAAGTAGAATGTAGAAAACAGAACTTTCAAATCACAGCTTACATAATTGCCTCTGTTACCATTTCGCCGGATAGGCGTTTCTCTTTTGGTCGATTGATCTAGTAGGGAGTTGATGTTTAATGGTTTTTCGTTCATGATGGATGCGGTTGCAGTCCCGATGTGGGGGTTGTTGTCGGGTCTCGAGTGTCTTCCATTGCTATATGGCCTGCCTTCATAGCAATGTTGTTCTTCGTCGCTTTCGAGAGTAATAATGTCTGAGGGCATGTTCAGTCAGCTATAATCAAATAGTGTGGAGAAGTTTTTGGTAGACGCAAATGCGTTTCTGAAATTTTTTACTTGAAGATAATAACTATGCGAAACTTGCAATAAATGATGCAGATAGATTTAGTAAAAAAAATACAATACGTCAGAATACATACAAAACACTCAAGGCTTACTGTTTAAATAAGAGGCTGAACCGGGCTTTATGAGTGCGGCTTTTTTTTGCATAACCCCACACTCGGAAATGTCCGTGAATTTTTTCCTCCATTGAAATACTTTGCAGTTGGTGTCATATTGTAGCTAAGGAACAGTGCTACCAAAAAGCTAGTAAAAATTTTGTTTTAAAAATTTAAAAACTAGGATCAGTGTCGCGGATGTGCTGCTTGGAACAACTCGAATTAACTCATATATTTAAAACAATATCTAATTTTTCAGTAGCTAATCTGGTAAACCTGTTCCTTGACTATAATAAATCACGAACTTAAAGTTTTTCAGTAAAAAAATTATGCACATTTTAGAGCAAGAGGGTATGAAAAGAGCCGCATTCATTGTGCCAAAGCTTTTATAAAATTTTCGGCGTTGCTGTCATATACAGCACAGTCCCTGTGTTTCAAAAAAAGTTAAAGATTTTTTCCGTAAGACCTGCGGATAACATGATGGATTTTTTAGAATTAGCGATGTTCTCTGGATAGCGGCGGATATTGTTGGTAAAAGTCTTTCTAAACAACTAGTCAAAATATAAATCCTTTCAATTTTTTTTACTAAATTTACGAATCTTGTTTAGCCTAAAGAATGCACTAAAAAAGAAACTAGCCCAGCAGGGGGTTGATTTTTTTTCTTAATTTTTTCAATTATGTCCAGTGGCGATTGTATGGCGTGATGACATTTGCGTCTGGGGCCTTACGGATAGGGCAGTGGTGCATGCGTTTGGACAGACGTGATATAGCCCGACAAATATGTATTGTCATTTGCAGCGCGACGTTTGCGCCGCGACATTACGGATGTGACATTTGCGGTCTGAAAAATACGGATCAACGTTTGCAGCTCGACAAAAGCCAATGGTCATTTACGGACGCCACTTTAGCAGATAAGCAGATTAGCATCTGCGGCCAGACAAATGTGGATCTGCTTTTTCCACTTAATATTTCAAATTTCTGAGCTCCTAAACTGTGCTCATAAAATGCATCTGAAAAATTTTGCACTCGTAATGTCGCGTACGCAATTTTGACCAGCCGTAAATGTCTTCCCGCAAAAGTTGCGCCGCTAATGTCAGTCTGCAAAATAAGTAGCCCGCAAATGATCTTATGAAAATCCCTAGACGCAAATGTCACCACGCCCAATTGTACACAACACAAATTGAAATAAACAGCAGTGATGATCGATGATGGCTGAAATTATCTTCCGAATCTAACAATCAAGACAAAAAAATTACAATCAAAACACTTTCAAATTGCTGAAAAACCACAAAAACGTCCACAGGACAAAGTGCCTTGACAAAAATTTGAATTTAATGCCATTTACGTTTGCCTAAAACAAGCAAAAGATTCAAATATCGCCTAAAACTTTCGTGCACCAAAACGCCAAAAACCCTCAGATTTGGCGCGTTTTTAACCTTTTCGAAAATCTAAACCTAAATTAATAATAATGAACAAAACGCCAAAACTAATTTTTTAATAAATTGGTCAATTTAAAATTGAAATTATTTATCAAAAAATACAATAAAAAAATATTTCTCCAAATAATGAAAGTCCCAAAAACTTAAATCATTGTGAAAAAATCGATATATATATCATATTTACGTCACTCCATCAATGGAGCTCTGGAAGTGAGCCTTCTAAAGCTCTTTTACGAAATCTCTCAGGTTTTTTTCCTTGCTCAAGATATCCTTGTAAAAGAACTGCGATAATATTTTGCGGATGTCAGCATGCCCTGGCGTTCTACACTGAAAATCGCAAAATAGTTGGTATCCATCTATCCGTGGAGCTAGTGCTGTAGGGTAAGGGCAGGAGGACACACGGACAAACCCTTTTTATATTCTCTGCTCTATTACCATCGCTGGGGGAAGAGAGTGGGCTGCTATGTGGGTTATTCTGCCGGTCCTTCATCACTGTGCTGTGTGCCTATGCTATACAGTGAACAAAGCCAAGCGGTTAGAAGAGATGGAAACTGCACTTGATATGTATTGTTTCTCTCTGAAGTTTACCGCTCAAATCACATCTTTATCAAAAATGTCAAACCAGGTTCGAAACGTGATTGTTAAATCATTAAATTTCTGAAAAATTGTGCTTTAGCTGCTCAATTCATAATTACATCAAAACACAGTCAGCAGAGCAATTTGGTGTGCTACCTGGCCAGAAGCCTGGCATAAATGACAAAACCGCGAAGCAAAAATAAATAAATTTCGATTGGACGAACCCTCAATTCAACAAAAATTCTCTAATTAACACAAGATGGCCGGGCGGTGAGACCAGCACATTCTAGTAAAAAATTTCTTTGAATATCCGATTTATTTTCCACTTTGGTTTTTTTATATAACTGGTACTTTTTGTGAACAACTTTTCTTAATCTTTTAACTTATGTGTAGCCCATTAAAAGAGATTTTAAATGACATATTACGAGCCTGTATATGTTTAAAAATCTCAAACAAAAGATTGCTATGGTTGCGCTATTTTTTTGGGTTGGCTACTTACTGCTCTATTCGATCTATTCTGCTCTAGTAGAATCAATAATTCTTTAATACAGTCAAGTTTCGATTTAACATATCCAAACACCCAAAAATAAACCTACAAGTTTGTTCCAGTCTAGTGTCTGACATTTATTTCGGCAGGAGTACACTATTTGAACAGAGCCAAAACATCATTTTAAGGCATGTTTTAGAAACTGAAAACAATAGAAAACACAGAAAAAGTGTGGGACGGACTTTTTTCGAAACTTTCTGAGTAATGGGCCCGAAGTGGGCGCAGGAGGGTTGAGAGTCAGAGATGCACGCCCTCGCTTACCTTAGAAATGATTTCGAGCAAGACTCTTAATGAGAAATGCATATAAAGGCTGTTTTTGCCAAGTCCTAGTAAGAAAAACAGGGTGCAAATTAAAAAAATAATTTAATTTGATAATAATTTGCCTTGGTCCCCCAAGGCGAAAACTCAATTTTTTATGAATTGTGATAATTTTGCAATAAAAAGACCAGAAAAGCAGTTTGAAAAGGGACAAACGACTGTATAGGGAGGGAAAGGGACAAAATAGGGGCCACTTATATAAAAAGGCCCACTAGCAAAACATGAAGATGTTGAACATAGTTTTGTTAACTGGGGCCTACCGCATATAAAAACTCTGGTATGCATGCTTTTTTCATGCATCTAGAGTCAATTCCGAGTGATTTTTGTCTAAGGTACGCTTTTTAGTCCGTTAAAGTACTTTGTATTGACCATTATTATATTTTGTAATGCATTCAAATTAATTAAGCAATAAAATGCACTTAAACTTACAAACGAAACTCTGACTTTCTCAAATTGCGTATTAGCATCATCAAATTTATTATTTGTGAATATTATTTGTGTTCAAATTGGCGCTTGCTGGGTGAAAACGGAGGTCTAAGCCCACAGAAATTATTAAAAAAAAAAACGCACACAATTTTTTTACAATATGTATTCCTATTCAAGCAATGACACTCTAATATCACACTAATATTTTTCAGGTCATCCACGTGGATATCCACCTATTTGAAAGTACCTGCCCCATATTTTGTGGTTAAGATGGATAAAATTGCAAATTTGGTCCTATCAAACCCGATTCCCTGGACCATTTTACGTTAGAATAAGTAGTTTGTTTTCGATGTCGATGTTTCAGACCAACCAGGTAGATATCCACCTACCACAAAGTATCCACCCGGGGTTTTGGGATTCGGTTGGCGGAAATCGTAATTTTGGTCCAGTTAAACTTGATTCCTCACATATTTTTACGTTAGAATTTATCGTATAGTTATAGTTTTGACTATATTTTTTAGGCCATCCAGCTGAATATCCACCTTAAACACGGAAACCTACACGCTAATGGACACACATGTCCAGCTGCTCCATACAGCCTTGATTTTGAAGCTGACAAGTATGTGCGTGTTTTCCATGACATGAATAAAACACTGGGTAAGGCAAACTTCTATGAAATTAATGGAAAAACTATGAAAAATATAAAAAGGGGATGGTGCATGTTGTATTTGATATGAAAAACAGTCTAGAAGATGACCGGTTTTTCGACCTTGTCAAGAACGTGCTTGTGCTCAAGAACTTGCTTTGTTGGAATCACATTTTTTGAGCCGGTGTCAGTGATCAGTAATGTCGAAGCACAAATTAATAATAGTATTTTAACAGCAATTTTAAATCTCATAAGATTGAAAACGAGAAAAAGAGCTGTGATCTTTTTTGCACATGAGACAAGAGAAACAATGTTAACAAGAAACATGTATCAAAGAGATAAAGATAACTTTGAAGTCGCTATAATTCATGTTCATATTCATTCTGGAAAAAGGGAACATTAAATATGCGGTGTTTATAAAAACGAAGCTATTTTTCATTACGATTTGTTAGGTGTAAGACAGGAGACCATACTTGAACGGATAAAAAGATGTTCAAAAAGAGCAGTCAAAGAGTTGACGAATAGTGTCCATGAAAACGTAATTCTTCAGTCGTGCCAGTCAAAAGTGAGATATGTGATGATGAGCCGAGATTTTGTCAAAAATCAGCAAAGTGATAGCGTAAACTGTGGCAATTATGTCGCTTTAAACGCTGAGTCATGTTTATTGCAAGACCGAGAGACTTTGATTGAGGACGTAGATATTAGAGTTGAGAGATCAAGGTTTTTGAACATAGTGGCGGGTCTTTTAACTGAAGATTATGAATACGTATCACGACAAGAAATCCTGGCTGCATTAAACAGGCGACAAATTGAGGATTATTTTCTCCGTTTCCTGAAAAAACTTGACCTTTTCCTTCACAAGTGCTTCAACTTGCGAGTATCCTAACAAGTAATTGTCACCATTTTTACTGTCCTGTGAAAATGCACTACAAATTTATGCGATTGATCTTCCCATGCAAATTTCTGCCGAATTTCAGCTGCAAAAACTGCATAGCATTGTCGAAATGTTCGATCTGCCAGTGAATTACCCACTTCTTCGGTGTTCCATCTCCGATTCTACTTTCTTTCTCAAAAGCTGCTCGGATTCGGTGTTTGTTTATTCCAAGTCCAAAATTGAGTTTCTTGCTTACTCGCTTAACGTTCCAATTTCGTTTATCTCGCAAATCTGACATCTTTTTTGATAATTTTGGTTCCCTTTTTCCCAACCTTTTCTGTTTTTGCTGGTTTTCCTCTGACTTTTTCGCCTTCTTCTCGGACTCAACCAGATTTCATTCGGCCTTGGAAGTGCTCGCTTCTGCTTGGCTTTTTTCGGTCGAGGACTTGACTGGAGTGTGCCCCTTGATTGCTGCACTCCCCTTTTGCTGAACTTTCGGGTCTTCTTGGGTTGGTTTTTTTTTGTATTTTGTCCCTCCTGACCAAGAAAATGTCCGCTGTATTGGCACTTATGCACTTGGGGGGGCGCATTTTTTACTCATTTAATTTTCGTGTTTTAACCATTTCTAAGTAACTTTTACATGCTAAAAACGATAAAAAAGGTGTTTTCAAGCATTTCCTGGCCTAAAAAGTCACTTTTTAGTAAAAAAAAATTTGACCAAAATTCGACTTTGCCTTAAGGACTATAAAAAGCTGAGTCACAACAGCAATATTTTATTCGCACTTGAAGTCTCTATACTCGCTAATCTGATACCAAAAATGATACAACACATCGTTTCCATAAAATTGACGTCGCCATAAGTATTCTTCGATGTAGCTAACAAGTTTAGATCGAGCAGTCCCATATTCTTTTTTGTGCCGATGCTTAAATTTCTGATGCATAGATTCAATATTTTGCGTGTGGATGTCCGAATCTTCAGGATTGACGAAATTCTCAGAGTGGTTAACAACGTAGTGCTCATATCCTTCTGGCAAATCTGTGACACCGTTGTAACCAGCCCAGCCATCTGTCATAATCGCAGTTCCGGGAAGGATGTACTTCTGTATGATGGCATTCAGCGTTGGCGCATCCCTTTTTTCAACCGGTTCAATAAAGCATTGCTTCCCATCCCGTTCGACCCCAGTCACGAACCATTGTTGCTCAACTGCACGCCCAACATTGTACTTTCGGCGAGAAATAACTGTTTCGTCTACTTCAACGACCTTTCCATGACCACCTGCAAATAATTGTTTCATCCACTTTGACCACCTTTCCACGTCAACCTAGTTGTTCAGGGTGTCTCAGAAACCAGCCAAGACAGACTTCGCGGAAACGGTCTTTCCATTCAACGATTGTATGGGGACTTAAACTTGATCCATCATCACGTCGGAATTCGAACGCATAATCATCTTGCTTGCCTAAGCCCCTACACCAAAGATACGACATTTTTAGGTGCTACAAGAAAAAACTCTATCTATCCTATTTTTTATCACAATACTTATACCTCTTTCAACGATAATGGGCTTTCTTGAAACCAAGTGCCGACCAAAAAGCCTGTCTTCTTCCTGCAGTTCCTTTTCGGACATTGCCACTTTCCATATTTACGACCAGGTTCGGGTTTTTGAAGTTTCATTTCAGTTCCACACTCACACGTGCGCTGAGAATGCAAAAGACGCAGTTGTTGTAGCCATTTTACAAATTCATCATCCGAGAGAAAAAGCTTTTTGTAAAGTTTGTCCAGATTGAAATTTTTAAGTTCATCCATCGTATTGTACTAAAAACTACATATTAAACTGAATTTTTTGTGCCTTAGAAGACTAAAGCCACATAGACTAAAAACCTAACCTAAAGTGTACCTTTATACCCCAAAAAGATGGAATTAAACATATTTTTGTTAACTGGGCCCTACCGCATAAAGAAACTCTAGTATGCATACATTTTTATACATCAAGAGTCACTTTCGAGTGATTTGCGTCTAAGGTATGTGGTGTGCGCATCTCAACCCCAAACCACCAAGCCCCTGCGCCCCGAAGGGGCGCAGAGGGCTTGGTCGGTTAGAGATGCGCGCACTCACTTACCTTAGACATAATTCGAAATAGACTATTGATCAAAAATGCATTTAAAAGTCTTTTGCCTAGCTCCAGTGACCAAAACGAGGTACAATACCCTTATATAAAGTAGTCTACCTTGGTCTCCCAAGGCAAAAGTCGAATTTTGGTCAAATTTTTTACTAAAAAGTGACTTTTTAGGCCAGGAAATGCTTGAAAACACCTTTTTTATCGTTTTTAGCATGTAAAAGTTACTTAGAAATGGTTAAAACACAAAAATCAAATGAGTGAAAAATGCGCCCCCCCAAGTGCATAAGTACCGCTGTATTAATAACAAATGGATCAACTTTCAAAATTTCTTCAATGTGAAACACACCAACCTGCTCAGTCCAGTTATTCCTAAGGCCACTCACCTCTTCACCTCCACTGGACTTGGCCCATCGGTTCCAATCTATTTTTTGTTATTGCGTACTTTTTTCGCCTGTTTGACATAGCATATTGTATTTGCCAAAGTGATGAAGTGCAATATTCGCCTTGAAATTTCGTTTTTCTATAAGATGGTAGGGAACCATTTTTTTTAAGTCTGATTTGAATCACAGGTAAATAACGGTAAATTACAGATAAATAAACTGTTAAATTTAACATCACCCAACCAGGGCTGTCACGAAACTTTTCGGTATAATTTTGGAACTGAAATTTTTTGTAATTTCAATTTACATGATCAGATACAACCCTATACTTGAAATGACGCCAGGAAGTAGGCAAGTATTTTAAGTATAAGGTTGTATACAGTCAAACCTGGGTTATCCGACACCCAAAGGGACCGCCCTTATGGTGTCGGATAAACGAGGTGTCGGATGACTGGGGTGTAGGTTTACCAGGCCAACCAAATCGGGCTCATGGTGTCGGATAAAAGAGGGTGTCGGTTAACTGGGGTGTCGGATAACCCAGGTTTGACTGTATGACCATGTAAACAAAAGTTACAAAAAAGCAAGAATTCCGAAAAAGTACCGAAAATTTATAGGGTTTTGTAAATTTCGGAACTTTTTCGAAATTCTTGTTTTTCTTGTAACTTTTGTTTGCATGGTCATATACAACCTTATACTTAAAATACTTCCTGGCGTCATTTTGAGTATAGGGTTGTACATGATTATGTAAAGTGAAATTACAAAAAATTTCAGTTCCAAAATTATACCGAAAAGTTCCGGGACAGCCCTGCACCCAACCCTAGTTTATATTAAAACTAATTGCTGATTTTCTAATTTTTCTAACCACTGTCTGAAATACAAATGGCAAACAACCTTCAGCTTTATCATAAACACGCTGATTCATTCGTAAGTGTTTG
Organism: Ditylenchus weischeri; assembly: GCA_029231635.1. Taxonomy (NCBI): domain Eukaryota; kingdom Metazoa; phylum Nematoda; class Chromadorea; order Rhabditida; family Anguinidae; genus Ditylenchus; species Ditylenchus weischeri. The sequence goes on from JAMRYI010000008.1 coordinate 568,807, forward strand.
TAACACATTTTTCTTTATCTTACAAACCTTCTCTCTTCCAAAAATTCTCCTCCTATTTTGTTTTCTTTTTTGTTTTTCAGCCCTGTTTGTACTACAGAGTGGTGCAATTTTTCGGCGTTTTTTATTTTGGCCATAACTTTGGCTAAAGACATCATTTTTGCAAACATTTTTTTTTAATTACGAGACGGGTGAAAACTCTGTGAAAAATATTCGTCAAATCATCAATAGTTGTTGGATAATTTTACAATATGGTGTTTGTGGGAAATGACTGAAGGGGGTAGTAAAGCCGGTTTCACAATGAGTGTCGGACTCAGTGTCAGACTTAGTGCCAGACTGGGCATTTTTATCCAAAATTTTGCAATCAGATGCTGATTGTCAATAGCTCATTTTGAAGTTCTGAATCTTTGCTACAAAACGGTAGTAACGAAAAAAAATTCAATCAAGAAAAAAAAGCACAGCCAAAAGTACGCCAAGTCTCGCACTGAGTCCGACACTCATTACAAAAACGGCTTGAAGGACCATACTTTTTTACACCACTTTTTTGTGCAATAATTAAATTCTAGACTAGGATGCTAAGAATGTTTGTTCGAATCTTGTTCGAAAAATCAATTGGTCTTTGAAAATAGCATCTGAAAGTAAAAGGAAATGCTAAATTAGCGCAGTCAATAACATAGTGACCGCTATAAGCGAAAATAGGACGGCGTCCCGTCCGCCGTCTTAGAGTTTTTGCCGGCCGTCCTTTAAAAAAAAGTTTTGGCCGATGGAGACAAAAAAGCGATACAAGCCATGCGAGTGTATTTATCTGAATTGGTTGCCAACAAGCGACCTATTTTTTAAGCTCTATTACAAGCTCTTAATTCTGTGTGTCTTAACTTACTTATTGTTGCCAGTTTTACAGTTCAACTTTTTTCTTGTTTAACAAAAAAAGAAGATGGATGATAAGATGGATTAGAAGATGAATGATTTCCAAATTGTTATTGCTATATACTTTTTATTCTGCCGTCATAACTTTTTCCCACCGTCCGACCGGCCGTCCGTCTTATTATTTTTTAACGGCCGTCCACCGTCCCGTCATAAGCTTTTTACAACCGGCCGTCCACCGGCCGTCTTTACAAAAAAAACATTTTTGCTGGCCGTCGGCCGGCCGTCCTTTGAAAGAAAATTTTCGCCACTTTATTTTTATTGGACGGCGGCCGTCCGACCGTCTCACTTTTTTCCCACATCCGGAGGGAGATGGGGACGGGACGGGCCCGGAGAATGGCGCGGTCACTATGATAGATAACATCTGATTTTAACACTGTTGTTAAGCTTTTCATTTCTAGCATTATTTTTCGCTTCCATCAAAGAAGATCCATGATGATAAAAACGAAGATTGAGTAAGATGGCGCAATTTCACACCACGAGTTGCGTAACGTAAGGCTAAAGCAAAAAACAACGCTCTTTCAGACGAAACTTTAAATTTTTTCTATTGAAAAGAAAATTTTTGAATTTCAGAGACTCTTAAGCACTGGATGGAAAGGCTTTGATGGGGCTTAAATGTTTCGTTCAACTCCCACAGTGGGCTTGAATTAAAGACGGAGTATATTCATTCAGGGCTCGGGGTCAATTCATTCGGGGTCTAAATCAGAGAGGGGGTTTAAATTAGAGAAAACACGGTATAAAAAAATATATCTCAAATGTAAAAAATACAAAGAAAATCTCGGAGCCAATTTTTTTCCAACTTTAAAAAAAGGCTCGGAAATTTTCTTTGAATTTTTTAAATTGGAGATACGTTTATATAAGAGCCACTTGTTTGACTAACTAGGAATCCATTTTCTCCTCTACAAAACATACTTTTTAGAATTGTAATAGAATTGTATAGACTCAAGTTAGTTCAAGATAAACCTGAAGAAAGGTGTAGATAAAATGACTACTGGTGCCCTTCTATTTTGCCCTTTTACAGTCGACTCCCTCTATAACGGCTTTTTTGTTTGGTTGGCTTTGCCTAAAACAAGGCATATTCTACTCCCTCTGTAACGGACTCCTGACATAACGGACTCTATAACGGACAGCGTATTCCCTCTATAACGCACACCTTAGCCGGTTCCAACCAAAGGGACCCTCGATATAAAAAACCTGTTTTGCTGGCAGTGAAATATTGAAAAATAACTCCAGATATTTAAAAAAAAAATTTTTAAATCTGCGCAATTTTTCAAAGTAATTAACTAGTTTTAGTCATTCAATGTTCTATTCTGTTCATTCTCTTCATAATCTAGCTTCTTTGTGCTGTTTGTTTTAGACATCGATGAGTCAACGCTACATGGAAACTCACGACACTGATCCAGCAGTACTTCAAATGTGCCACGAGCTAGATGATTTTCTGGGCAACCGGACAACAATAACTTTTTCCGGTTTTGTCGCTCGACAAATACTTTTAAAATCCGGTTTTGTCCGGTTGCCCATTTTTGGCCTAAGAGTGCACGAGTAAAAAGAAGTAGAATCAAATAACCTAATTTTTCCGTTGATGTACCTCCTTTAACATCCTGATAGTATTACTGTTCTCTGAAACCCTCGGTATGTTCTTTTATGTTATATTAGCTGGCTGTATTAAATTTGATGTTTTTGTTGGATAAAACTGTTTTTCGGAAAAACTATCGATATAACAGAATCCTAATTTTTTTAAAGGACTCCCTTTATAACAGACCCCCGCTATAACGGACTCCCTCGATAACGGACACCTGAGACAGGTCCCCAGCGGTCCGTTATAGAGGAAGTCTAATGTATTAGAAAGTGCCCTTCTGATAGAGACTGCCCTTCTATTTTTCAACCCCCTTGACCCCTGACTTTCTATTAGAGAGTGCCATTCAAATAGAAATTATCTATTAGAGAGAATACGGTATATAGAGTGCTTTTATTTTTTTCTTTGATATTATCTTAAAAATTTTGTTTATAGCGTTTTAAAATTACTGGTGCTATTTGTCTGAATTATTTTTATTTTGTCCTTATTTATTTATATGGATAAGGTTGTGCTGATTTAATTATTAATAGAAAAAAGCATTTTTCAGAACATTCAGCTTCTTTTTGCTCCTTATTCCAAAAATCACACATAATTCAATTTTCCTAAAGTAAGTTTGTTTTTAGTGAATCATACACATCTAACACACCTTCCATTTGTTAATTTAAGCTACTGTAGTATTCCAAAAGTGTTAGGAGAATTTTTTTGTGATGCGATTTTCAAATTTGTTATTGTTAACATGTCGGAAACGTCTAAAAACAACAGGGCAGCCAAGGCGAATTTTAAAACATTTTTTTGTGTCAAAAACACCATTACCGCATTTGCTTTATTAATACACCCCTGGGCACCTGTGGTGACGAGATATTCTTGTAGGGCCAACGTTCCAGATTATTATTTGAAAAGGGACTTGGGTGGGGCGTTTTTTGATGAGGACATACGTGCACGGCGCTCTTCATGATTCCGAGAAAGACTCTTGATTATATCTCGATCAATAGTCTATATAATCCGCGAAGCTTTAAAAGACCTTTTCTGCAGGGCTCCGATCTCAAAATTTCGAAAAAAATAATATTTTCAAAAAAAGAAAGATTTTGACCACGAAAAAAAGAACATTCCCAAAAACACGGACATTTACTTGAATTATCTTTCAGAAGGTTTATTTTACACCAAATTATAACATTTTTCAAACAATAAAACAAAACAGATTAATTCCTATCATATTTTTCTTCCCTTTGAATTTTCTTTCGAACTTCTCCGTTCTTGATTAACAAATTGTAGACACCCACCTTCAGAGAATTGACATGAAAGGCCCAGGCTCCTTCGGCAGCGGCAGTCTTATCATGTGTAGCAGTCGGCGCTGCACGTCTTGGCACGAAATTAGAAAGAGCTCTGAAAGTGCAAAACCAATAAAAAAAAACATTCAAAGCAAGAATACCTAGTAGTTTTGGCGGCTTATGCGTTATCCTTGTGCTTCTGTTTCTATTGGTGATGCGTAATTGCTGCTTTTCCCATCGCTGTTAGGTTGATTTCATTCATTTAAAAATAGTCAGAGAACAGGATGATGCGAAAAGAAAACTGTCAAAAAATGCGGAAACAACGTCTTTTTAAAAATTACAGAAAAGCAAGGCTCCTATATGTTCTTTTTAAACAGAAATGTTCTTTTTAAACAGAAATGTTTTTTTTTCTGCACTAAATTCAATTTTAAATGTTTGAATTCCAAAGCACTACTTTTTCATATGGAAACAAATCAATTTAATATTAACAAAATGGTCAAATTTAGGATTCATCGTCCTAATTGGGTCTAATTGGCTCCTATTAGAATTTGGCTCTAAATAGAAACTTGCTACCAAAAAATTAAGACCAGGGTCCTAATTTTTTGAAATAACAAAAAAAAATTAAGACCAAGGTTCTAATTTTTTGGTCCTATTTTAGCACCGAAGTCCTAAATTAAGACCAATAGATAGGACCAAAGTCCTTAATTAGGACGAAAAATATAGGATCCAATTAGGACCATCAGTCCCAAAATAAGACGATTTTTAGTCCATTTTTATTATATAATAACGGGTGTTCAATAAGTTCCCGGATAAACTTCAAGGCCTCTGTCAGTCATTAAAGTTTTGTTATTACGAAATTCCAAAACGTCAGTTATGTTGCGCTTTTTCTCCTCCTTTGAATGCTGTATCACATTCCTTTTTGTGCTGAAAAACAGCTGACAAACCACAACATTAAACGAAGGGACAGAAAAATATTTTTGGGAAAAGACTTTTGAGAAGTCTACATCGGGATCAACACTTCAACAAAATCTTTGCACTTTACTGTAGCGCAACTCAAAAACTACAAACCCCACTTTACAGAATAATTTTAAAAAATCTGATTGTTGAGATATAGCCTTTTGGAAAATTTGTAAAAACTTGGATAATAGCTATAATAGCTATACAAAGAAATTGATTTTTTCTAAAAAACCAAATCTCAACACTCAGATTTCCAAAAATTATTCTGTAATGTGGAGTTTGTAGCTTCTGAGTTGCGCTACAATGTAGTGCTAAGATGTTGTTAAAGTGTTGATTCTTAAATTAGGCTTTGGACCAGTTAAACAGATGAAAATCAACTTCTAAAATTTTTTTCCCAAAACTATTTTTCTATCCTTTTGTTTATTGTTGTGGTTTGTCAGCTTTTTTTTCAGCACAAAAAAGAATGTGATATAGCATTTAATGGAGGAGAAAAAGCGCAGCAAAACTGACGTTTTGGAATTTCGTAATAACAAAACTTTAATGACTGACAGAAAAACGAAGAAAAAAGCACACCAAATGGAATGGATCCAGTATTTCAAGGACACTGTGTCAGACAGTGAAATTACTAATCGTATGTCGGAGCACTTCGAAAGAATTATAAAAATGGAGAAGGATATAAAATCCTCTCGCTGCAATATCCGTAAGTTTTTTCATCCGTAATTTTATTCGTAATTGTTTTAAGAAGCAGAATATATGGGCATGATAATTATTCTAAAGGAAGAAGCGGCCGAAATTCATAAGTGGACAAAAACGGGAGAAAACTCTGGGAAATTACAAAAGCAAGCTGTTTTAGGGGTAAGTAGCGCATTATTTGCATTATCCCAATAACAGAGCGGAGTCGAGAGGTTAAAATTTTCATCGCGACTTTTAAACTTAACATTAAAATTACTGCCTGTATCCACAGTGCCCATCCACATCCATCAAGTTTCCAAATAGTGGCGAAAATTCCGCTGGGCAGCCTTGGGAATTAAACATTTACAAAGTCAACAATGGCTCTCTTTTTAATGTCACGGGGTTTCAAAACTCGAATTCGTGTTCAGTAGGGATTCTTGTGCCAATTCGAAAATTCATGATTTTTAATCATTTTGAGTGCCATTTTTGTCTTACCTTTTTCAGTCTTTTTTACTAATTCTAATAAAGTTTTAATAAAGTTTTCTTACTGTGAGACTCCTTGTGCTCTTGGCTATCGAATGAGTCATTACTTACCCAAAAAACAAGGGAATTTGGCGAACTTTGAGCGATTCCCAATGTTTTTTTTTGAGTGTCTTACTGAAAAATTTGAATACTTTTTTATTTTAAGCTGACACTTAAAAAGGCAACCTAGGAACTGATAGAGGAGAAAATTTCTTACATTTTAATACCAAAGAAGTCCACAAAAAACAAATTTCGAGTGCTTCATACAAAATTTAGATGAAAAATATGAAAAACCCTATTTTTACTTGTAAAATTGCCAGTTGTTTGCTTGAAATGGTCTGTAGTTTCTAAAATTCTAACTTTACAAAAATCGGATTAGATTTTCTTTCATTAGCTTAGCTATCTTTTGGTATGTAGATTTTACTAGAAAGTCGTCATTTCGTGAATTTTTGACGTGCGTCAAATTAAAGTCTAAAAATTTGATTTAAAAAAATCGCTTTGTCATGCTTAAAGTCACGATTAAAATTAGCCCCTCACCCCGAGCTGTACTATTTTCAGTTGTTCAAACTCAGAACTCAAGTTTCAGCGACTAACAAATATTTTGTCGCTCATGCAATACATTGAGATAGAAGAATGGGACGATGAGATTAGCCAACAATGTATAGATTTGATGTGCATTAAATTTTTTTATAAAAATTATTTTACCCTGAGTATTCCACCAAGAATTTTCTAAATTAAAAATGCTCATTTATAAAAAATGAGAATTCTCAGTGAAAATTCTGAATTCTTATTCTTTGGGATAAAATTAACAAAACTTTCGGCCAATTAATGACATCGCACAGCAAAATTATAAACCAAGATAAAGACTTTTGCATTTTCAAAATATATACGACCTTCTTTACTTTTTATGTTTGTGCTGTAACTAATTCCCAATTTTAAAAAGATAATATTTAATTTGGACTGAATTTTGACGGAAGATTTGCTACTTAATGCTACACTCGCTCAAAATCATGTTCTAACTACTTTTTAAGATGCTCTTCGGTCTAAACCAGTGATGAGAATTTATAGTTAACTAGGCCTATTTTAGGCCTTCTTTTACGCTTAAAATAGCGCGGGCATTATTAAGCGCAGGTCTAACTAGGCCTATCTGAGGTAGGCTTATTTTTCGGCGGGAATTCGAAATAGTTTAAACTTTTGAAGAAAAAAAATAATTAAAAAAAAACGTGGGCCGCACTTTTTAACAAAAAAATTGCCTAAACTTTGAATTTTTGCCTTTGCGAACTTTTAATAAGTTTTAGTCAAAAATTAAAAAGTGCCGTCTGCACTCTAAAAACCTGATTTTTTACAATTTGTTCGGGAAGCCACTCTTCTTGCTGAATCGGTTTCTCTAGTCCATGAAGTGCAGGGATCCACTTGTATCCCTGCAATATTCGGAGTGGACTTTTGAGCCCATTTTCTGTAATAAAAATATTGCTACGGGCTGCGAGAAAAGTTCCCGATGGGTTTTCAAAGCATTATCTTTTATCAATGTTGCAATTATATCTCTTTTCTTTTTGTACCATTTTGTAGACCCGCATAACTTCTTTCAGATAGCATATTAAGTTTAGCTTGATTGTTTTGAATAAGTCACTATTTGGCTCCAAACACTTGTGAGGTCATTTTGAAAGGTTGACAAGCGTTTTCATCACTTTAAGTTATCAAATATTTTATTGAAATTTAAATGTCAAGAAAACATCTTATCATCATGTCGAAGCGCAATTCAAGGGCAACAAAACCCATGTTACAGATTTTTTTGAAAATCTGAGATATGACCTTCTGGAAAAAATCAATTTGTTGAAAAAATGACCAAAATCCAAATTTTCCCAATTTTTTTCGGATTTTGGTGATTTTTTCAAGAAACTGATTTTTTCCAGAAGGTCATATCTCAACACTCAGATTTTCAAAACAAATTCTGTATTATGGGTTTTGTAGTCCTTGAGTTGCGCTACAACATGGTGAGAAGATGTTGTCTTGACATGTAAATTTCAATAAAACATTTGATAACTTATAGTGATGAAAACGCTTGTCAACTTTTCGAAATGACCTCACAAGTGTTTGGCGCATAATGGTGACTTATCGCACCCGGTACAAGAAAATTTCAAAACATAGGTTTTGTATCTCTGTTCATCCTCTTTGAAATAGTTCATGAAGCTTATTTAGAATATTTAATAACAGTAATCATTCGGATCCAAACACAAGTGCGGTCATTTTAAAATGTTGTCAGGTATTTTCATCACTTTAAGTGATGAAAAATTAAAATGGGTATTTAGCGTTACAAAACATTTTTAAAACTTTGCTGTAGCGCAGTTCAAGAGAAACCAGACCCGATTCACAGAATAATTTTTTGAAATCTAAGTGTTGAGATATCGCCTTAAAAAAAATCGATATCTTATAAAAATGACCAACACCAAGTTTTTCTAATTTTTCGGATTTTCGATCATTCTTAAAAAGTATTGTTTTTCCAAAAGGCCATATCTCAACACTCAGATTAAAAAGATCATTCTGTAAAATTGGTCCGGTTGCTCTTGAACTGCGCTACAGTATGGTTCTAAAAATATTACTTAACGCTAAATACTCATTTTAATTTTTCAGCATTTAAAGTGATGAAAATGCCTGACAATTTCCCAAAATGACCTAACATGCGTTTGGATCCGAATAATTACTGTTCTTGAAAATTTCAAAAAAGCTTTATAAACAATTTGAAAAAGGATGAACAGAGCTACAAAACCTATCTTTTAAACCTATCTTTAAGTTCAAAACCTATCTTTAAAATTTTGTTGTAACAATTTAGCAATCTTTTTAATTCAGAAAATAAGCTCAAAAGTCCACTACGAACTTTTGGTACACCGATTTGAGCCTTGGTATCGTTCCCAAAATTGGCTAACTTTGATTTATAAATAATTAGCTGTGTGTGTTTAGATGACCCCAAGCAGACAAATAGCGTGGATATATTCATTAGTGCTCTGTCTCAAATACTCGAGAAAAAGGTCAAGAATAGCGGTAATATCACTTTCTTGCTGAATTTCGACGACAAACAAGACTCATTGGTAAAAGAATTGCAACATTTTTCTGTAGTCCTAGAGGGCCAGTTTACACCTCAGCTCTTGAATGCTATAGCCAGCGAAGAGTCTCCCTTTTTCTATAGCATTATAGTTGTTGATTTTAACGCAGATAACATCACTTTGTCTTTTGCCACACGCTGTCCTATCGCCGTCCATGAATCCGGCTCCAACATTCAAATATTGACCAAACGTACAATAGTGAAACAGCATATCACTTATGCATTAAGTTACTACACTAATGCATTGTTTGTCACTGTGGATGAGGGGAAAACTCTTCTTTGCTCAAAATGGTCGCTGCTTTAGAGTGCTAGTATCAGAAGATTTGCTTTATGATGTCGTTCAGAAAAGAATATTGGAGCTTTACATGGTAATATTTAAGCATTGAAGCTACATTGGGTGGGATTGAAACGTGTGGCTTTTATTCACTTTTTCAGAGATCATTTACAAGGGAATATATGGTAGTGATCATGCGATTTTGAAAAACCCCTATATACAGGGCTTCCAAATGAAATTTTAAAAATAAAGGACATTTTAGAAAAAAAAAAGATTTCGGGACTAAAATAAAGGACACTTTGCAAAAGTCACTAAAATCAACTTCAAACACTTTATTTCTGCATCAAAGGACAGGTCACGCAACATTTGTGCTTCGACACTAGCGCCCCACGACACTTGCGCCCGACATTTGCGCCCCGACACTTGCGCCCCAAAAATTAAGTACGGGTTTCGGTCTCGAATTTTTCAAATTTTACTTATAAAACTGCTTTCTCTTTATGAAACAGAGTATTTAGAGCCGTCAAAGCTCTCTAAAGTCACATGTAATTTTTTTTTATCTCAGGTTGAAATGTCATCTAAATCAAGCAAAAAGAAGCTACTGGTGATGTGTAATGGCTACGAAATGCGTCATTCCAAAGCTAACTCCTTTCTTACAATTCAATATTGGCGATGCTTAAAGAAGTTTTGTGGAGGTCGTGCAAAATCTGCTTTCGGTGCTGAAGCAAATTTAGAGCAAACAAAGGGTTACAGATGTCGATTGAGCGGAAGCAACCTAGAGGTTATTTACCTATTTTAATATATGATCGTTTTCACGATAATTGCATCACAGAAACGTCAAAGACTGGTGTCGATAAAGCAGAATGCTCTTTCTAGCTACAGCACATCTTCTTCGAATATTGTTTCCAGCCAGCAGTGTCGAAAAATTACCAATGGAAATAGAATGGCTTGAATTTTTCACAAATACGATTTAAGGTGCCCTGTTTTTGCTTATTGATTCAAGGTAACTTCTAAAAGGTCTTCACAAATATCTTCACTAGGTTGTCAGGCAAAATCAGCCTAACTTACCTCCTTTCTACATCTTTCTCTCGCAAAGTAGACTGAGTCTAATGAGACGCAATCTTGATTGGGCAATTGATGGAACCTTTTTCTGTGCTCCGAATCATTTCTACCAGCTCTACACAATCAATGTATTCAAGGGTGAAACAACGTTGCCAGCTGCATACTGCCTTCTGATTGACAAATGCTGTGAGACGTATGTGCGGATGTTTACTGCATTGAGAGATGTCGCAATACTAAAACCAAATTCAGTCATGGCTGGTAAACCATTTTTTGAAATACTTAAGTCGATTGATTTTCAGATTTTGAAGTGGCCCCAATCAAAGCACTAGCGATGGTTATCGGTGATGTTCTAGTGCTATCCTGTCTATTCCATTTGTGCAAAAATGATTTAACCAATATCCAGCTAAAAGGTCTGATAGAAGTCTATTCAGTTAATGATATGAAGCAGCTTCTACTTTGCTTGCCAGCGTTAGCTTTTCTTCCAGTGGTTGATGTGGTTGAATTGGTCTTGATGAAGTCACAGCAAAATTAGGGGAACTAGAATACTTTGCAGAGTTGATCCTTATGGAAGATTCGGGAGGTAACTACTTCAATAAATTGTTGTGATAGAAGAAGATTAAATTTTGTTCAAATTGTATATTTTATCTGTCGGTTGTTAACTCGCTCACGTTCAAATAAAAACTTTTTTGCAATTTTAAGCCAGCAACAGACCAGTTTTCTCTTAGGTTGCTCTGGAGCCTTGAATTAAGAACAAATTTTTATGAAATTAATTGAGACCGAAACCTGTACATAATTTTTGGGGCGCAAGTGTCGGGGCGCAAGTGTCGCGTTACCAAATTACAAAATTTCAAATAAACATTCAAATAAAGGTTAAAGTTTCATAGCCATTTCTCCATTCCTTGCACTTTCTCTCGGAGATCTCCCTTTTCCATAAGCAGCTTGTAGACTCCAGCGCAGTCGATATCAAAGTTTACTCGCACCTGCAGTAGAGCTTTGACTGTTTTCACTTGAAGGCAATTTCTTGCATCTGTCCACTTAGCCTTGAACAAGAAAAAGATACGCTCGACGAACGCATTGACCAATTGAATAGAAAGAATTGTGCTGACCAGGCGGTAGAAATTCGGAAGCGTGTCGTTACCCTGAAGAAAAACTTCAAAAACCCATTGCGAAATCCTTGCGACATACCTTGAAAATTTTCTGCCACTTTGTTTCCGCTGAATCCACATCGAAGACGTCATCTGGAATCTGACGCAGCGTTCGGTTGACTTCCACCGATTCATTGAAAAGCTCGTCTGTTTCCGCGATTTCTGGCTCCACTTACTTCTCGAGCTCTAATACCTCAGTGTAGTCGATTTTCTTTTCCTTCAGAAGAATCCAAGACATGTTTGTCGGCAACAACTCTATGCGGAACCACTTGTTGATTTATTCGATGACTCTCGTGTAGAATTCTTAAAGAAAAGAGTTTTAATTTCTAGTCAAATCATCGAAAACTACTAGATCAAAAACAAACCTTGAAGCTAGAGCTCAGCCTTTCTTTCACTTCAATATCCAACCATCCAAAAGAAGTTGCTGTCTCCGCACCAAAGAACTCCTTTGCTTTTCGCTCCTCAATATTTTTCTTGACAGAGTCGACTATTTGGATGAGCTGTGGTAAAAGACTTTTGGACTTGAAATCAAGATAATATTCACAAACTTCAGATACTATACTGCAAAAGAAAATAAACCTGCAGTTGTAGCAGCGCTTTCTCAAACACAGCAAGGACACTTTGCGAAAACTGAAGAACTGGTAGTGATTCTTCCGATGCGAAAAACTTTTCAAGAAAAAAGCAGAGCTTTTTTTTGCCGAAACCAAAGATTGTCGTGAATGGATCCTAGAGTTTTAGAATTTTCTCGAAGTTCCCAAAGTCACCCATCGAGTTCGACCATGCATCGGAATCGTTTCGTAGTTGGTCTGAAAGAAGTAAGTAGAACACTTCAAGAAGAAACCAACTATAAACCTCTAGAAAATCACAGATGCTTTTGAACTGCTCGTGCCGAGTTTTCGATCCTTTGAAGTAGCTAGCAAGTTTGAAGACGACGGCCTCTATGTCGAACGGAAGACGATCGGCCCCCCTTTTGAGCAGAGTTGTGTAAGATATGCGCAGGACAACCGACGAGAATCAGACTTTTCTTCTTGTGCTGTTCTGAGCACGTTGTTCGGTCCTTACATTTTCGGTCCTCCAAAATTGACTGGCGCATTGTCGGCGCAGAACGATACCAGATTTGACCATTTCAGCTCATGCTTCTCTAAGATTGCTGCGATGAAGTCGAATACTAGCTGCGAGCTTTCTTCTGGAAGATCCTTCATGTCGAGAAGACGAACTTGAACTCCTTTGGCAGCTGTGAAAAACCTGAAACCGTTACTTAAAACAATGTTTCAAAAAATGAAACCGAACGTGATAACAAGCGGAAATAGTTTTATCTCCCTGTGATTTTAGGCGTCGGTTGCAATGGAAAACGGCTGGTTGCACAATTCTTTTAAAAGACATTCGACTGAGTATGGCGCCAGCACACCTAAAACAACGAGTTATCGAGAAACTTGAAGACCAGCTTACCTTTAATAATAGCTTGTGTTTTCATTCGTCCACATCCAAACTTTTTTGCTACTTCTAAGTCGTAGAACATCGTTCGAAAAAGAGTGTCCGATGAACAACAGTCGGTGGAAGCGAATGATTGACTGTGAGTTGCAACATGGAATGCCCAAGCGGCAGCTGTTTTGTCATCGATGGCGATCGGCGATCGGCGTTCGACACTTCTGCCTTGGACTTCAATGCATCGTTGCAGGCGGCAACCATAGCCGTTCATTGCTCTTTGGACCATGTCAGGAGGCAATTCTTGGAAGGCTCGAACAATCCTTTGCTTCAGTTCTTCGAGATCGGCAGGCTGAGTTTGGTACACTTGGTCCTTGATCCATCCCCAGAGAAAGAAGTCACATGGCGTCAAATCAGGCGAATACGGAGGCCAAGCATACGGAGCTGGACGATTCACTGAACTTATTCCAATCCAACGGTTTCGGAACTTGCTCCAGCTCCGTATGCTTGGCCTAGTGCAACAAATTTGCCCAACCCTGTAGTTCCAATGGCTTTGGTATTTTCCGTGTGCTTTGACAAGTCTTGGTGCAATTTTGGCGCCAATTCAAAAATAAAGGACAAATAAAGGACACTGAGCCAAATAAAGGACATTTCTTCATACAAAGGAGACTCGAATTTCTAAAGATTTCGTGTTCCAAATAAAAGACAAATCTTTAAATAAAGGACGTTTGGAAGCCCTGCCTATATACCATTCGATAGAGCATCTAAAATGCTTTCTTGACTTAGAAACCTTATTTTTGCGGAAAAGTCAATTTCGGGGGTGAAAAATGCGTTTGAAGGTTGTGTTTAAACAATATATAACATATCATTTTTGATTTAAATGTGTGGTTCGGTAGTCTATTGGTTGGTGGCGCGGTGGTTGACTGATTCGTGTTCGAATCTGCATGAATGCAACTTTCGCCAACAGCCACTAGTTAAAAATGCTAAAGTAAACAATTTGTACCTCGCCCAAAATGCCCGAAATCATCTTTATCATGCTTCTTCCAATGTTTAACGTTAAGAAAACACATTAGGATCGGGAAAGCACTTTTTTATAAAAAAAATTTTTGTTAAAAAAAATTTGCCTTGGGGGGCCAAGGCAAAAAATGTGTAAAAGATATTGAGAAAATGTACCGTATTGTCTCTAATAAGGCCCCCGGGGCCTTATTTTTCAACCCCCCGAAAATCGGGAAATTTTGAGGTCGATCTGGAGATTTTTGGATAAAAATTGAAAATCTAAAAAGCGGAATCCGTAGAGCTCGTGGGAGTTAAGAAAACGCAATAAACAGCTTCGCAAAAAATTGACTCTGAGCTGAGATATAGGTCCTCACAGTTAAGAGGGGGGGCCTTATTAGAGGGGGGCCTCTTTAGAGGAAATACGGTATGTTAAATTGGCGCCAAAACATTTTTAAAGGGAATAAGGGCTGTATTGGGAGGGAAAGGGAATAATAGGGGGCCAATTATTATAGAGAGCTACTAACAAGAAGATGTTGAACATAGTTTTGAATACTGGGGCCTACCGCATAAAGAAACTCTGGTATGTATGTTTTTTTATGCATCCAGAGTCACCTTCGACTAATTTGTGTCTAAGGTATGTGGGTGTGCGCATCTCAACTCCAAGCCCCCTGCACTCCTGAAGGGGGCGCGGGGAGGTTGAGAGTTAGAGATGCGCGCATTCACTTACCTTAGACATAATTCCGAGCATGACTCTTGATCATAAAATGCATATAGAGTTTCTTTTTGCCACGGCCCTCGTTGAAAAACATGGTAAGACAGTCGAAATATACAAACATTTACTTTTTTAACGTTTCGCCATGAAAGTGGCCCCCTTTTATTCCCTTCCCCTCCCAATACAGTATTTATTCCCTTTAAAAATGTTTTGGCGCCAATTTAACATACATTTTCTGGATATCTTTTACACTTTTTCCCTTGGTCCCCCAAGGCAAATTTTTTTTAACAAAACTTTTTTTTTATAAAAAAGTGTTTTTAAAATGTGTTTTCTTAACGTTAAACATTGGAAGAAGCACAATAAAGACGATTTCGGGCATTTTTAGGCGAGGTGCACATTGTTTACTCCGGCCGTTAAAAACAGTTTTATACTACAAATTATATAAAAAAGACAAATTATATATCTTCCCATAATATTTTCTTTCATTCAGAAATACCACGCTCCATTCGCTGACTTTCCGTCCTTAGCTGATGAAATAACTGAAAATTTTGGTCCCACACATACAACAGGATTGGTGAACTCACTAGAACAAGATGAGGTATGTATTTCCAAAGATCAAAACTTTTTTTCCACCTACCGTATTTGCTCTAGTAAGCCCCCGAATAACCTCCCCTAATAATCCGACTTCTATACTTCAAGGACTTTTATTTCAGCCCACAGAAATTATTTTACATTTTTCGCGGTTTGTTAACTCTTAGCGTTTGTTAGCAAGATCATAAATTTTTAGATTTTCAGCGGTTGAAAAACAAACCGACCAGCAGGCCTATTAGATTAAATACGGCAATTTACTTCTCTTTTGGCTTGATTTTATGTTGACATTTTTTGAACTTTGGAATTAATTTTTAAAATTATTTGCATCATAGTGTAGCCCGTAATCTCACTTTCTAACAAATTAGCGAACGAAATTGAATAATTTTATAAATGTAGGGGTTTGAATGAAGTTTTTTTTAATTTCGGTCAGCGAAAGACTGCGCTTATTCAGAATGCGCCAAATCGAAATCGCAATTTTGCACCGGAGCACTTGCACCCCATGGTTCCCCAAGGCAAAATTTTGGTCAACTTTTTTTGACAAAATTTAATTTAATAAATTAATTAATTTAAAAATAATTTTAAATTGATATGTAATCAAATTTTGACAAAAAAAAGTTGACCAAAGTATAACGTTTTGCATTGGGGAACCAAGGCGAAAATTAGAGGGGGAAGAACGGAGCGCCATCGCATTTTTTAGTAATTTGTAAATCATGTTTAAACGACTTCTAAGTGATTTTTATATGCTTAAAACGATAAAAAAGTTATTTTTTGACACTTTTCTACATAAAAAATAAATTTTTATAAAAATAAAAGAATGCGCACACCCACATACCTTAGACACAAATCACTCGAAAGTGACTCTGGATACATGAAAAAGCATGCATACCAGAGTTTCTTTATGCGGTAGGCTCCAGTTAACAAAACTATGTTCAAATTCCATCTTTTCAGCAGTTTTGGGGGTATCCACGTACCCTTTTCTAGTCGTTTACCTTACTCCTCCAAGGCAAAAAGTCATATTTAAGTGAAAAAAAATTTTTATTTATTTTTTATGTAGAAAAGTGTCAGAAAATAATTTTTTTATCGTTTTAAGCATATAAAAATCACTTAGAAGTCATTTAAACATGATTTTTACAAATTACTAAAAAATGCGCAACTACTAAAAAAAATTACTGAAAAATGCATATTTTCTACAGTCAAGTTTCTATATAGTGACACCCCAGTGGTTCGATCCCCAGCTGGGCCGACACTTTTTTTAAACAATGTCGGCCCTGCTAGGCAGTTTTTTTCATAATTGACATTGACATCTAAACTGACACTAAATTAACTGTAAAATGTCAGTTGACATTTCACAGTTAATAATTCAAATGTCAGTTTCAAAACTACGTTTTATTCAGCGCAAAATCTTGACATTAGGGGATAGGGAAAACAATTCAGACCCATGTTCCTACAAAAAATCAAGAAAAATGACCTTGAGTTTACTAAACTCAAGGTTTACCTTGAGTTTGACTTTGACCTTGAGCTTGAGTTTCGGAAACACTAAACCTGAAGCAACACAATTAGAAATGGCGCAATGTTTTGCTGCCCGTTATTTCGTCCAGACCAGTGAATCTCTAAATTTTCGAAAGTATTGAATGGAGATTTGATAAGTCGTTAGAAAGCCCTAGATCAGAGGCTAGGCGATAATGCGAAAAATGATTTTAAAAAATTAAAACCAGAATTCAAAGAAAAACGCCAAATAAAATAGAACGGAAAAAGAAGTACCGTATTTCCTCTAATAGAATCCCCAGGGGTTTTATATTTTGGATGCCCAAAAATTTTGAAATTGTAAATCAAAAATAGCCCTAACTCTGAAATCCTAGTCAAAAAACAGGAGGTTGGGGCTCTATTAGAGGAAATACGGGAAATCAGGCGGAGAAAAAAGGGTCATAGATAATTTCGCCAACGGTAATTTCGCCAACAATTCAATTTTTTCTGTTTTTTGATGTTTTTAATAGTTTCGTAATGCGTAAGACATCTTTTAGTCTTGGCTAACAACGCTGGCGTACCCTGCGCCTAAGTGTGCGTAAACAGCATAGGGGCGTTACCTCGTTTTTGTCCCATGTGGGACAAAAACGATGTAACGCCCACATTAGACGTTACCTCGTTTTTGTCCCATTTTTAAATTCGCGCGTTTTTTATAGTTACAATCATTTTTCAACATCCACTCTTCTTTTTTTGTGCATACAAGCAATACATTATCATTTGGTTAAATACGACGGTAGTTTCTGCAATTTGTTACACTAACGACAAATTTACACCGACGACTGCCGCAAAAGTTACTTACGAATGAGAAACAAAGCTCCTCATTGCAAGGGATTGGGGAAAGGGTATTTTTCAACTCAGTTCCGGCATATGATTTTTTCGGGTTAAATTGCTACAAAACCACTAAAAAATCATATGCCGGAACTAAGTTTTAAAAATACCCTTTCCCCAATCCCTTGCAATGAAGAGCAAGTTGAGTCTTTAGCCGCGAAGCGGCCAAACATACCCATTAGAATTTCGGAATTATTTTTAAACTGAGTTCGGCATATGATTTTTATTGGTTTTGTAGCGATTTAACCCTAAAAAATCATATGCCGGAGAAAAAAAACGCGAATTTAAAAATGGGACAAAAACGAGATAACGTCTACGCACCTGCGTAAACATCAAAAAAACCGAACAAAATTTGAATTGCCGCATTTTTTGTTGGCGAAATTATGTACTACAAAAAAAAAATATTTGCAAATACTTAGAAAATGTTTGCACAAAATATTTTAGATGTCCTCAGAGCCAGCAAGTCAGGGTTAGTCAAAGCTAATATTAAAGAAGGGGTGTATTTTACAGCTGAGTAGCAGGTTATTAAGGGGCAATTTTGAAATGCTGAAGTTTTTGTAATGATGTTTTATTTTGACAGGACATTTTTAGGACAAATGTTTTTTTAGGACAGTTTGGCTGCTAGAACATATTTGGGCGGAGGGTGTTGGAGGCTATATAACACTAGCACTTTGAGGGGGAGGGGGGTTTGTTTGGTTGTGGTGGTGCCGTATATGACATTAGCGCAAATTTTGTACTTTTTTATGACCTCAATTTTTTTTTAATTTCACGTAAAAGTCTGTTTTTTTTGTCCAAAATATTAATAAGCACTGGATAAAAGGACCTTTTTTTCAAAAATAGTGAAAAAGTACTTTTTTATTTGAAAATTTACTTTTTTCAAAATTTTGAGATCACAGTTTTGCGTATATATAATAATGCCAGATTTGGACAATGGACAAGAAAACTACAGTCAACCTTCCTCTATAAGCTACACCTTCGGGACCGATCCCAGATGTAGCTTATCGAGAGTGTAGCTTAAGCAGAGTGTAGCTTATACAGAGTCCAAACTTACCTCAACCCTATCAGCTGTAGCTTGTAGAGAATTTATTCAAAGGCAATGTAAACAATAACATCAAGCAATTGGTTAAATAAATCAATGGTAGAATTTATACTCATTGACCAAGTATTGAACAAGACGTGATCAATACTTGATCACGTATTGATCAACCTTTTGCTGCGATACTAAAGCCCTAATCAAGGTTTTCTTGCAGCAATGTTGCATCAAGGTTTTTTGACTAAAAAAGTCTTGATTTTATGAACGAACAAGACCGAGAAAACTAGAAGTTATTTTGAGTCTGGATTAGAGTTGCTGAAATGACCGGTCATTTTCTAAAATGACGTCATTTTCTGTCATTTTCCTAATTTTACATGTCTCAAATACATACATCAAATACGCTTTATTGATCGAAACAAATACATTAGTACACATACATTTATTCACTCTCAACTGAAATCATCCATAAACGATTCACGCATTTCGCTCGAGAGATTTTCTTCTTCTTTAAGTGCTTCTCCATACGATCAGGGTGGGCTGCGTAGCGGTCTTGACAAAATTTGCAGTATCCAATAGTTCCAGCACCAGCCAAGTGGCTTTTTCATCGATATGGCAATCTGAAATCAAGGCAATGAGGGAAATATAGTGATGAAGCAATAACATTCAGCAAACGACACATTGGAACTATCCTAACGTCGACCGGTTCAAAAGAAAGGAGAATTAGAAAATGACCAAAATCTATATGACCAGTCATTTTGTATTAAATGACCGGTCATTCGACCATTCAGCAACTCTAGTCTGAATCTAATTTTTCTAGTCGAATCGCGGCAGTTTTTTCATTTCCCGAAAAAAATTTGTTTCAAACTGAAAATGCACCTTTTTGGACAATTTGAAAAGCCATGGCGTTACAAATAAACAATAAAATTCGTTTTTATTTCGTGTTAAGACACAAAAATCTTAAATGAAATATTGTTTATTTCGACTATAGCTTAAACAGAGTGTCAGTTTATCGGTCGGGACCACTCCAGGTGTAGCTTATGGAGAAGTGTAGTTTATACAAGTGTAGCTTATGGAGATGGTCCGCTTGCCTTAATTTCATTGAGAACCAACCAAATCTTTTTTAGCTGTAGCTTATAGGGAGCGTAGCTTATAGAGAAGGTCGACTGTACAGTCAACCCCCGCTATAGTGACACCTCGCTATAGGAACACCCTCGCTATAGTGACACCTTACAGACGATTTGGTTGGTTTTGTCTAAAATGCCTTAGACTAGACCCTCGGTATAGTGACACCCCGCTATAGTGACACCCTCGCTATAGTGACACCCCAGTGCCGGTCCCAACAAATAAAAATACCCTCGATATAGTGACACATGTCATGTATAGTGAATTAAATCTGCTTTTTCTAAGTTTTTGAAAGATACTTTTTTTCAAAATGAATCATATGAGCTCTCTGTAGAAATTTCCAGTATTGGTGCTACTGGAAATGGTGGTGCTGGTGCAGATAAAGCTGTAGATGAAGCCATGGATGAATTTCTCAATGCCTGGACTGATTTACTACAGCTTGGTGGAATTGACACTGACGTTGCGATTCAAGACTACATCGACGTAGATGACTTGACGACCACAAGTTTTTCAAAAAAGGGGTTGGTCTGTCTGTAATATTTTTTACAGGTGGTGCTCTCACGCTAGCTGAAATAGTCGAAGATGTCTCGAGAAGCAATATCGATGCCGATGAAGATAGCGACACTGACTTTTTTAATGCCGAAGATGTCAAAGTGGAAAAGCCATCAATCAGCCGAATAGAAGCGCAGCGCGGCTTTGCGATAGCGCGTCAGTATGTGGAAGAAAACTCTAGTGATCCTGACGTGCTTCGCTTCACTGATGGAATAGATATTTTTTTCCACGAAGAGCGCCGAAGAGCGCTGATGCAGCCGACAATAACGAATTTTTTCCCGCTAATTGTTGATAAATGTATTTGAATTGTTGTTGTTTAGTGTACAAATACAAGTATCTTTGAATTTGCAATTTGTAAGTTTGTTCAGGAAACCCTCGATATAGTGACACTTTAAAAGACTTTTCATGGAAACCCCCGCTAGAGTGACACCCCGCTATAGTGACACCCTCGCTATAGTGACACCCCAAGGCCGGTCCCGAGGGGTGTCACTATAGCGGGGGTTGACTGTATATGTTTTTGAACAGCCATCTTTTTTAAAACAGGCAACAGGACAATGGAAAACAATACGGTGCGTAGGCGTTTGTCCCCTTTTGTCTCAAATGGGAAAAAGGGGACAAACGCATTACGTAAGGCGTTTGTCCTCTTTTGTCCCATTTTTGAATTCGCGCTTTTTATTTTTTTCAAATACCAACACTTGTCTTGTGAAGAACACAATTATTATTTAAAATATTTTTCTACAATCCAACCTCAATTCTACTGGGTAATCAATTCACCAACCACACCAAGTGGTCATCCATTTTTGTGAATTTTTTTTATGTTTTTCGTGTTTCAAACCACGAGCATTCTAAAAAAGGTTTGATAGCAGTAAAATGCCATTTTGTAAAGTATTTTTTTAGTTTTGGTAAAATTGCTCAAATGACAGTTTATTACCTACAAACTATCTTAAGATTATCAAAATTAATGCGCGAAAAGGGTACAAGAGAAAAAAAATTCCCGGGTAGACATCCAGATTCACCACTTGAACCCGGACATGGATTAAGTGGACCAAAACAGTTAACTTCCTTGTTTTAACCTATCCACTGGATATCCAATCACCAAAAGTATCGACTCATCTTCAGATATATCCACCCACCTGAGCATTTGGTAAAACTACCTGGGTACTACTACTTAGGCACTTCCACCTGAGTACCTCTACCTAAGTACAAAAACCTGAACACCACCTGGATACTCTACGGGAAACAAAACTATTCCAAAACTGGGGTTCCTGCAAGTCAAATCGTTGTTTTAGCATTATCAAACCGTGTTCAGGATACGATTCTGGATAGGGTACATTGATCTTTAATTAATTTCAGCTAAATCCAAAATTTCGGATTCTAAAGGTGAGTACCCATTAAGGGGAGGTCCCCTACCCACTCTGAAGCTTAGTGGTCTTTTAAAAACTAGTTTATGACTATTATCCACGAAAAAATAACGTCTGCTATCACCAGGATTTGAACCTACACGTATCGATCAAAGGAATAATGTTAAAAAATAAGGCGCGAATTCAAAAATGGGAAAAAGGAGACAAACGCCCTAATGCCAAACAATACAATTGTGTTTTTATACAATAAAAAACTACCAAAAAGGCGGTAATCCAATAATGCAATTGTTCTGTTGTCCAATGTCCTGATGTCCATTGACCAAATCTGGCTTAATCCTATTGGGTTGGTGCATAATTAAGGTCGGTTTTTTTATTTGCACACTATTCAACCTTCCTCTACCTTTGGCTATTTTTCCAACCCTTGGCTTCCTCATCCGCCGTATTCCCCAACCGAAGCTCCGACAGACTACCACGTCAATCGCTCGCTCAAAAACTGGCAAGTAGGAAAAATTTACGATGACCTAGAAGAAATTGTGGCCGATATTAAAGCGTGGATTACGTCAAAAAATGCTCACTTCTTCGCTCGTGGAATTGATCGGCTACCGAGCAAATGGGAAGCTGTTATTGATGTAGAGGGTGAATATACTCCAGAATAATATTCAGAAATGTTATAGGCGGACTTGTATTTGGGTTGTTGTTGAATAGTGTGCAAATAAAAAAACCGACGTTAATTATGCACCAACCCAATATATTCACATTGTCCTAACAAATTGCATCCGTGGCTAAATCGTAGTATACACCCCCACTCAATTGCAATATACAAACATAATATCCCCAGTCAGTTTGCATTGGTCCCCCAAGCTAACTTTTCCGAAAGATCTTTCGGCACTACTAGCTACTCAGCTTGGGGGACCAAGGCAAACTGACTAGCATACTTGCACGCGACCGAAAAACCAGCGGCGGCGCGGCAGTGACGGATAAAAATCAAATTTGAGCGACGGCGGCGAAAACAGTGTTATACAGTTGGTAAACAGTGATATACAGTCAAGTCTCGATTTTACGGCACCACTGGGGACTGGAAAATAATGCCGCAAAATCAAAAGTGCGTAAAATCGAAGCTTGTATTTAGTCATTTTTAGTTAAACTTAACTGAATGTAGCTTACGGAAGGTGCCGTTGAATCGGGATGCCCTAAAATCGAGAATTGACTGCAGCAACAATAGCGGCGCCGGCAGCGGTGGCCACTCTATAAAAGTCCCCGGCAGCGGTGGCGGCAGCGCGACCATTCTAAAAAAATCAAGCGGCAGCGGCGAACATTTTGAAAATTTCGCGGCAGCGGCGTCGCTGGAAGGTATGGATTTTAGCCGCCGCGAGCCCACCCCCGGCGCCGCTCGCGGCGCCGCCCATGGCAAGTATGCTGACTAGGATGTGTATTGTGAGCGAGTAGGGGTGTATACTACGACCGAGCCGAATCCGTTTAATTAATCGTTGCCTATTTTGCAGAAACTTTTCTTACATTTGTTAAATCCCTTGGGCCAGTACTGAGGCTTATGGAACTCCGCAAAGTGGGTGCATTAATTGGTGTGAGTTGTGTGGAGATGGTTAAAGGGTTGCCTCCGAGCTCTGTGCTCCTGAATGCATCGTTCTCCTGGCAGCTTCTGTTTGCTATATTCCAGAAGGGCTCTCCTCTACACGATGGTGCTGTCATTATATATGTACACCAGTCTGGTTCAAGGATTTTATATGCTAGGGTGTTTTTGGCTGTGGAAGAAGACCGTGAACAATCTGATAGACAAGGTGGTAGTCGTCATAGAGCTACTAAATCTCTTGCAAAGTTGCTGTCTGACTCAAATACTAACTCTATTAGCTGCGTGCTCACTGTTTCGGAAGAGCGTGGCAAGGTGTCAATTGCGTGCAAAGGAGATATCCATCGCCATAAACTGAAATTTGAAAGCATTCCAAGTTTTTCGACTATGATAGTAAGTAATACAAACAAAGTCAAAAGTATTTCAAAAATTTTTAAATCATGATCACCAAAATGTTAAGCATAAACAAATGTTTTCTGAGCACATTCTGAGCAAAACGAAATTTTTTTCCTTTTTTCCTCCGACAAATTGGCTTTTTGGGCAATTTGCCTGAAAAGAGCGATTTTTCTAAAAAAAATTACCTCTGTTCTCCTCAAACTGCTTTTTTCGCCTTTTTCGCAAATTCTGACGAGACTATTTTGGATCCATGAACACCCTCTTAGTTTCAGTGCAAGTCTCAGTCTAACTTCAACTTATTACATAACTTGTTGCGTGATTTAACGGTTGAAAACAGCTTAAAACGTGAACAGGAGAAAAAAGCAGTTCTTACTGATTTCTCAATCTAAGTCTCAGTCCGTGAACACTTCAGACTTAGACTGAGACTATTGTGGCTCTATGAACACTCTTTTTGTTAAAGGACTATCGCCGTTGCCAGCAATGAGAGTTACACACGTTTAAATGCGCGCGGGACACATCTTCATTTCTTAATTATTTGAAATGCTTTTTGGAGTTACACATTTTAGCAAGGAAGTTATTTAAGCAGTAATTTATTAACCAGAATAAAAAGGCTTGGTAGCTCAAGCTAAAGTAGCGGAAGTTGATCGTTGGTTTAAATCCCAGCCTGCACTTTTCATCTTTCGTCAATTAAGAAATATGTCGTTAAAAAGTAAAGAATAACTATCAGGCAAAAGAAGTGTACCATGTTCAAACGTGTGAAATTAGCATTGCTGGCAACGGTCCTTTAAAAAGAGGTGGTCTTTTATAAAACATGTTGGCGGTTTGATATGGAATTGATACCGTATTTACTCTATTAACTTTCGTCCTTAAAAGTGAGAATTTTCAACTTTATTGTATTGCCTATTGACCCACTTTTTTAAATAGACTCGTGAGCATGTAAAATAACAAAATTTAGCCCAGATTTCTAGCTATATTTTGGTATGTTACATGCTAAAGAGTCTTTTTAAAAAATTTGGTACATAGATAATACCATAAAATTGAATATTCCCACTTTTGGGGAGGGGAGTTAATGGAGTAAATACGGTATGCAAAATTTGAATTCCAAGGGACCACTAGTACACGTTGGATTTGGCACGAAAAGCGTTTAAAAGGGGACTTTTACGGTGACTTTTTGACGTCGATTTCTACCGGGTGCGGCAAAAGTTCTGTCCTCCTATAGCCCTTAGATAACAGTCATTTTTTTTGGAAAAATGCAATGCGAGATTTTATTTTGGGTGCCCTTTTTCTTATAACTTTTTTAAAGATAATTTTTTATTCAAAATAAAAAAGCTCATACATTGTTTGGAAGATGAGATTCAGGCCCCATGGCCCCTGGAAACTTAAAGTCCCTGGCAACTCCAACCCCTGGCAACCCCAACACAAAGCCACCAAGTCCCCGAAGGAGCTTGGGGATGAGATGCGCATACACACATACCTGAGATACAAATCACTCGAAAGTAACTTTGGATGCATGAAAAAACATGCGTACCATATTTTTTTATGCGGTAAAGGCATACCAGAGTTTTTTTCATGCGGTAGGCGCCAGTATTCAAAACTATGTTAAACATCTTCTTGTTAGTGCACCCTGTGTAATTAGTGGCCCCCTTTTATTCCATTTCCCTACTTACACAGCCCTTATTCTTTTTTGAAAATTCAAAAGGCGCCAATTTAAATTATGAAATTTTGACTAAAAAACCATGATACTCAAAATTTTTTTGCTCAGAATTCAAAAAACAGCTGGATTTCTCATAAAACCGGGGTCGAGAAACACGAATATGAAGTTATCTCTTCCACCTAAGCGCTCTGCGTGAGAGGGGGGAGGGCATCGTGTCGGGATTTTAAACTCAAGCCTAAAATTGTATATTAAGAAAATGTTTCAAATTAGATTTTACGCCTAACCAGCCGCTTAAAAAGAATCAAAGACTTTTGCCGCACCCGGTACTACACTCAACTGTTGATTTAGTGTAGCCCGAAAAGATCCGGCACTTTTTTATCCCAGATTTTGAAGGCTTTTGCCAGTTGTCTTTGGTTAGTACAATCCCAAACATCGCACTGTAACCGATTTCACAGATCTTTTTTGTAAACGACAACACTTTTGACAAAAAGACCTTCCTTTTTGCCCGATCGTTAACTGTACGTCGATAATTGTGCGCATAGTTGCACGCAAAATTTTTTTGGCACTGGCGCCGGATTTTTCAAAAGATCGGCGCCGAGGGCACTACGTGGCACCGGTCATTTTTTGGCACCGGGCGCCGAAAAAATCCAAAAATCTTTGGAACAGGTTCAATGGCTAAAACTTCTTGAATTTAATGATTTGTTGGTTAACTATATGTACAAAAAAAGAATAAATCGTGTTATTTTTTTTTAGCGAAAATCAATAAAAAAAAAAAAGATTGAAACTTTTTTGAAGAAAAAACGTATTATAAAATATGCGCATTTGCTGAAAAAAAGGGCGCCGGCAACGGAAATTTTACAAAATCGGCGTCGAGCGCCGGCGCCCTGTTTTTTCTGAAAATTTTCGGGGCACGCACCGTCGCCGGTGCAACTATGACTGTATATATTGCTACTGCGTATATTATACGAGAAATTCTACAGTTATCAACATACAGCTATCGACGGAGCAGAAATGACTCAGAATGAGTAAGATAAATAAGCCCAAAAAAGATAAAACATATTTTTAGATAAAAAAACAATATTTTCAGCTAAAAATTCAGAAATCTGATAAAAGATTTTGCTCGACAAAAAACCGAGAAATTTCTGGAGTAATTTCTTGAGCATTTTCTCATTGGCCAACCCTAGTATTAGATGTCTAATTGCTAAATTTCTGCAGTCGGACCCTTTTGGTCGCGGACCAATTACGACCTTTTAGAGGGACCAGATAGAAAAGTGCCAATAAAAAAGTCATTTTTAATATACAATATATACAGGGTGGCTAATATACATGTAAATCAATGCCAAAAAGTTCTTAAACACTTCATTCAATTAATTTTGCAGAAAAAATCAAAACAAAAAGACTGGCTGGATGAATCTAGTGAAGACTCTGAGGATGGAATGGAAAAACCAAAAATAATTTATGTGGACGATAATATGCTAAACAGTTATTCAGATTTTGATTCAGAAGTCCATGAAATTATAGATAATTCTGATGAAGATGGCCATGAAAGCGATAATGAAGAACCATGGGCAGAGACCTTCTACAATGGTTTCTACAAATACGATGATGAAGTGAGCGATGAAGATTAAAAACAATCATTGGTGATACACCGTATTTCAAATAATAAAAGCATCAATACCCTTCAATTAAAACCGTGTTCTTGACATTGTGTTCTCACCCATTTTTGAAGATGGTAAGAGGACAGTTCGCATCAATTTTTTTTTAAAATAAATCTTTTTGCCATATTTTTATAGTGTGAAGAACCCTTAGCATTTTAAATGGGCAGACTTTTTTCGCAGCTGTATAATATTTAAAATTTAAATGTTTTTTGTCTTAAGAAGAATTCAAAATTGACAGTCAATTTAAAATTTTAAGGGCAGTTTTTAAGCAAATCGGATACGCTCAGCACTTACCGTATTCTCTTGAATAGAGAGACATGCCCTTCTATTTTTCAACCCTCCTCGGCCCCTGCCCTTCTAATAGAGAGTGCCCTTCTATTTTTCGACATATCGGCATATCTTTCTTATCAATTTGAGCATTCGTTCTTAACAATGTACCAAATCAATCACATAGTATCTACAAGATAGTATCTACATACATATTATCTACAAACAAAAATCTTTATTTGCAAAGCAAACAATAACTTTTTACACCCCAACGAATCATCAATCTTATTTAAAATTTTCTCTTCCTGATGCTTGAGATCTTGAGCAATCTCTTCCTCATCTCTTGCTAACTCAAGCGTTGCTTGACCGTATGGCGCCGATATTTCTCCTTGAGGCAATAATAACGTCGTCAATGCTACTATGTGTGCATGCTCGGGAGAAACCTCCAGAGAACTACACTGAAGCCACCGTGCACATCGCAGAGCTCCGAAAGAAGAACACATTCAGCCAGCTGATTGCGATGGATGAGACAGCCGTATGGTCCGACTGCCCGGATGGAACATGCATTGAAACCAAAGGATCAAAACACGTAAGATTTTTGTGGGCTGCTTGAATTCTGTAAGCTCTTGTGTTAAGGTAACAGTTGTGAAGATGCGGGCGACGGTCTGCCTGGCTGCGAGAAGCGACGGAACAAAGCTGCTGCCGTATGTGCTGGTCAGCCGAAAGTGTCCCATGCCCAAGATTGATGAGGAAACGAACCAGCGAATATGTTACCAAGAAGATACATAACGAAATATACCTTTATGCGGTATTCGTTCGATATTTCCATCGACAGCGTCTGCTGACGCATCAACTGATTCAAAAAGAAACGGCTTCGGCGTATGAACGACAAAATTTACTATAGAGTTGCTTTGGACATCAGTCCATCCATCTGATGAAAAAGCTAGGAAATCTGCCTGCAAATAAAAATACATGAAAACAAGAAACATAAATAAAGCATACATTTTCACACGATTCTTTTGAAGACTTGCTGACCCTTTCGAACTCGGCCGGAATAGGAACCTTCGGATACCTGTGCTTACGACTTGGCAACTTGTAAGACGGTCTGAGCTTGGCGATGAACTGCTGGAAGAACGGATTATCCAGAAAGTTTGGCGCTATGTTTCCTGTCGCAAATGACTAAAACATTTTAATATTTAAAATAAACAAAAGATATTAACCCTTGTCAATATAATGTCCAACTCGGATTGATCATCTTTTGTCGTCGTATCAACGTTCTTTAACGTTCTTCTGTTTACCGTTCTTGAGCTTGTCTGCGATGTAACTTCACTGGCATCCGCAAGTTTTGCTTTCTTCTGCTGACGAGATTCTTCCGAACTGGCTGGCTTCGAGCTCAACAAAAGGCGCGCGATGACCGTAAAGACTACGAAGAAGCCGGCATAGAACAAGAGAAAAATTAAATCAACCATGAAAATGTTAGCGAAGATGAAATTTTGTTGTTTGATGATTGATTTTGGTTGTATTTGTTTAATAAAATTAGAGAGTAATAATAATAAGAGAGTGTCCGTTTGTTAAAGAGTGTCCTTTTAAATTTCGAAAAATGTGCATTTTTGAATGCCCTGTAAAATTCGTCCTGTTTTTATATCTTTACAAGTGACCACTTATAAGAAAGCACTATTCTTGCATTAGCTATTGCGCACTTTGGATTATCGTTATGTTCATAATTTTCTAAAATTTTAGCCTCATGAATGGAGGTACTTAAAACATCTACGTTTTTATTCTTCAACCTATATGTCTGTACGAAGTTAGGGAGCAGGAACAAAAACCATTTAAAAGATAGCCCTGTTTTTTTCTCTACAAGACGCTGTTCACAGAATTTAAAAGTGTTCACTGCACAAAGAGATACAGCAATTTTTATGCTTTCGTGTCAAGACCAAAAAATTTTCAAAAATCCGAAATTTGAGTGTCTGTATCTCGCACAGAGCACGAATTTCGAAAATATATCAGCACTTTTGCTTACAACATGGGTATGCTTAACCAGAATATACACATGTTCCAGTCCGTACTGGGAGGGGGTTACGTTTTAAAGGCGCATTTATGGCCACCCTGCATACACTATGAATTGTTTGAATTTTTTGAATTCTTTGAATTTTTCTAAAAATAATTCAAATCTTTTTTTAAAATATCATTCTATAAAAAAGTGAATAAAGGTCATAGTAATCAAATTAAGTACTTGACCAACAAAGAACTGAGCATTGGGGCCTTGAAATATCCAAAACTAGCATTTT
Source organism: Ditylenchus weischeri (assembly GCA_029231635.1). Taxonomy (NCBI): domain Eukaryota; kingdom Metazoa; phylum Nematoda; class Chromadorea; order Rhabditida; family Anguinidae; genus Ditylenchus; species Ditylenchus weischeri. Next base: position 598,293 of record JAMRYI010000008.1, read on the forward strand.
TCCGGGGTTTTAATATTTTAAATATTTTTTACTTTATTTCCGTTCTGTGGATTAACAGCAACTTTAAAAACTCCCATGCACGAGCTTTGGTGGAAGCAAAATAGGTCTTACTGTCAGTAATTATTTTCTTATTTAAACAGGGATAGTTGAATCTATCCCTACAAATTCTAAAGTTTGACCCTGACTTTTGTTTATAGTCTAACTTCAACCTAACTTCTTAAATTTATTATCATTTTGACATGTTTGATATAAATGCAATTGAATGAACCAAGAATAGGCGTAATGACAATATCTTACTTTTGGCACTTCTACAAATATTATTTAACTTGTTTTACACACAAATCTTTTGATACCAAATTTTTGATATCTCAATTAATGTTGTTGGTTATGGTTATCATAGCACATAAACTTTACATTTAAGATGGGAAATGTGCAAGCGTCATCCATTGCCAACCAATTGCTACCCTTTGAGTCATATATTCAGGATGTTCCAGATCTTAAATTTGTTCACAGGTATGTTTCACTCAAGAGGTGGTACAAATCCTGATACATTCTGTGCATGGTCGGAAATTTTGACCGTGTAAAAGAAGAAATCATGATTTTGCACTCCTTTTATAAAAACAATCTAACAAAATATTTTCTTTTCTAGCGTCGGATCTACACGTTTTATGAAAGTAGCAATAGCAGAACATTCTGAAGGTAATATTTAAAGGGCGATACTTTTTCTGTCTCAAATGTTCATTTTTCTGTCCGAGATTGGCGCAAAATTAGCGCCAAAATATATTTGGAACAGGAAAAAGAATATTTGGGACAAAAAAGGTATATTTGGTACACAAAAAGTATTGCCCATATTTAAAATGCAAAAGATTTACCGTAAATGCTATAATAGTCCACTTCCTTAAAGAACCATACCTGTCTACGACAACTATTGTCCCGGCCAATTCAAAAAAAATCAGAATGATTGAACTTCTATTTTCAACTCGGTTTCTAACTAAACTTTACCTAAAATTAAGTTCTAGGCCTTGTTTTGTTAGAAACCAAGTTGAAAATCCATATAATGGTTCAATCATTAGGAAAATTTTTTTTAACAATTTATAACGCGTGAACATGGTCTTTTTCGGGGCGCTGTAAAGAATATGCTTTTTTTCGGTTTTCTTGTTTTTTATTGCCTTAATTTTAAACATTTTTTGAATAAATTTTACAATTCTTATATCAATGTTGCTCATCCAACTCTTAATTGTGCACAAGTTTTTTTAACATTGCAGCACTGGGTTAAAATAAAATATGGCTCCAAAACGGCGTTTAAAAAATACATCTCAGGAAAATGTTGTGACTTTTGGAGAATTGGCTAATTGGTAGTTAAAATTTTCAGTTATCTGATTTTAGGACCTTTAATCATAAAAGTGTTTGTGCTTACTGACCAGTCTTTTTCTGTTGATCCGTACAGGTAGTTCCTACTTACTAAAACTATTGTAATTACCGTAAAATTCTGCAGAGACCAAATATTTCAAATACGCAAGAGGATCAGTAAACACCCCAATTGCTGTCCATTCACACGTGTTTATGTAAGCAAATTTGTTCAGTTTTTTTGAGAATTATAGAAATGCTTTAGTTGACCAGTAGGTGTGCCATCCTTTGTCGTCCCTTCCAAAAGCACACTTTGTACGATCGTCTTAATACCAGGTAGAGTCCCTAAATTTGACTTGAT